>JAHLJS010000001.1:5762152-6362152 GCA_038502445.1 Eremochloa ophiuroides | reverse complement strand
TGAGAAGGTCATGTTCATAGCGGCCTTACTGTTTGCCGATCTGGTACTGTTCTGGGAACAGTACTCTGTGAGAGAGGTGGGCAGCCCCGATAATAGGTATATAGGTACATTTGGCAATTGGCACCACCGTCGACGAACTCTCCAGGTTCCAACTCGTGATCGTGTGTGGACAGACAGAGCCCCAATGCCCCCCCCCTCGCCGCCTGGAGCGCTGTGGCCAGAGGCGAGCCACCGTTGGCGGCCAGCGCTGTAGACGTACCTAATTTGTTACGGCCGGGCTGCATGATCCAAGCAGCAAACAGTGTTATCAATTTACAGGTTACACAGTAAACAGAAAACAGGCTTATATATATAGTGCTGAAACAAACAGTCCCTTTTTATCCTTTTGCCCTTGCTGTGTTCTCTGATGGAAGTTTATATTTATGTATGCATATTATGTAATAAACAAACATAGATATGTTCTGTCCACATCTGCCAGCTACGCTCGTTAGCCGTCGCGGAAGGTGTGATGCTTGGAGCCTTTGGCCGACCCCTGCTCTGGTACGAGTGGCACATGAGACACATAGAGTCAGTTTGGTTCTCGTTCAATTCTAAACCTGGCTAGCTTTTTGAGCCAAGTTAGACTTAGCCCGACTAGCATAAGCCATAGTCATTTGTTTGGTTGGAGTGATTGATCAAGCCTGGCTAAATTTTGGTGTGTTTCGTTGTTTGTTTTGGCTTGCAGAGGATCACCCTATCCTAACACCGGTAAGTTTACACTGCAATGTCGTCCTCTGCCTCTAGCTCCTCCTCCGCCTCTGCAATGTCATCCTTTGCATCTAGCTCCTCCTCCGCCATGGGCAATGCAATGTCGTCCTCCACGCCATGCTCCTCCTCCGCCTCTAGCTTGACTGCAGCGTCGTCCACCACGCCGTGCTCCTCCTCCTTCTCCCATGGCGGTGATGTGCTCGATTCCTTGGTGGAGCGGGTGCCGGCGGCCAACCTCGCCGCCACGGTGCGGGTCTCGCGGGAGTGGCTCCGCGTGATGCACACCGCGCGCCGGCGGCGGCTGCCATGGCTCGTCGTGGGCCGCTCCGCGCCGGTGGCCGACCTCGCGAGCGGGAGGAGTAGGGGAGTGGCTCCGCGTGGTACGCACCGCGCTGCGCCAGCGACTGCCATGGCTCGTCGTGGGCCACTCCACGCCGGCGGCCGACCTCTCGGGCAGGAGGAGTAGGAGAGCAGCGAGGACGCACAGCACCTGCCCCCGCGGCCGCCGTCGCCGAGTTAGAGGGCAGAGGCGCAGCGAGCAGACCGGTGGCGAGGCGAGGAGAGATGAGGAGACCGGCAGCGAGGCAGCAGAACTTTGACATCTCCTTCGTCAATCTGGTGGAGAAGCGGAGGACCGGTGCCTTCATCGATGCAGAATGTGGGGGCGGAGGACCGGTGGAGTAGAGAGCGGAGGATGCGAACTCGTTCGTGTTCTTGGCCAAGCCTAGCTCCCAAAAAATGACTTGGGCATCCGTTCTCTCAGAGCCAGGTTTGGGGGTGGTCCCTAGCTTTCTGGAGCATGGCTCGGACCTCTAAACAGGCAACCAAACACTTTGAGGGTGGCTCTGGGAAGCCTGGTTGGGTTTTAGCCACCCAACCAAACAGACCCATGTAAGCCATAGGAGAGAAGTCTGACTGTGTGAGAGAGACACGTCGTACGAGAGAGAGAAGAGAAACTAAATGAATCGCTTTATGTTATACACAGAGAGGATACCATAGTCGACTCATAATGCTTCTCCCGCAAGAACAAGAGCACGCCCAACTCCTAGCCGGCCGGCAGCTGGAACAAGGCTGCAGGCTAGTGGCTTCAGCTTCGTAGGAGTACCCCGACAAGATTCAAAGCCATGTATTTGTTCACTCGTTTAGGAACTTGGCCCCCGCATCACTCCCACGCGAGCGGCTCGGGCAGTTACCCCCGAAACCCTAGCCTTTCCTCCCCTCCCCTTCCCTTCCCGCCGCGCCACCGCCGGAGCTGGCCGCCAACTTGGCCGCTCTGCCGGCCAGGAGGGTGGCGGCGGGGCTCTCGTCTTCTCTTCCTTGGCGGTGCACGCAATGGCTGCCAGTGGCACCTCCTCTACCCGGGCTGCGTGGAGCTCGTGAGGGAGGGCCGCCGTGGTGGTGGTGGCATCGACCGGTGCCCTTGCCGGCGTAGGGGACGTCGGCGTTCTCATCCGCGCGCACTCTTCCTCCTCTCTTGGCAGCGACGGCAGGGCTGGCTGTGGGCCAGCTGGTTCCCGCCCGCAGCGGCCGAATCCTAGCCCCGGCGGCCGGACCCACGACCAGGGCGGCCGGGTCTGTGGCCAGGGTGGCCGGATCCGCTGCAAGACCGGCTGGAGGCCGTCCTGGAGACGGCCAAGGCGGCTGCAGCAGCGGTGGCCGGGGTTTTGTGTGTGCGCCGGGGGTAGCGCTTTCTTCTATGCTGCTCCTCCCCTCACGGCCTCGGCTGCTATGGCAGTGGCCGACTGGGGCTCCTACAGCGGCGGCCGCGCCTCTTCGGGGGCCGGCTGCGGCCGACGGCGGCTCGTCTGGCTGTCCGGGCAGGGGGCCGACTGAAAGCCCATGTTTGGTTTTGGGTAATTAATGAAACCTAGTTTACTAATAGTGTGCTCTAAGTGTTTCATGAGAACAATTAGCAAACAAGATGGAGCAAAGGACCAGGTTGGTGGATGACACAAGTGAAGGGCAATGACGGCATCCATGCAAATGGTATAAGTCCATCATCAAAGGTGTCCACAAGGTCCATCAAGACATGAAAAGGAAGTTGATAAGAAACCGAGAGCTCAAGGCAAAGGTATAACCAATAGGAGCTCTTTTGGTTTTGGTGATCAAGACTCCATAGAGGAAGTGACCACATTTAGGATAGATAGCCGTACTATCAAGAGGGGCAAAATCGTTGATGAAATACGGTTATCAAGTGCTACTAGGTGTTCATGATCATTGCATATGCATATAGATGCTAGTAACACCAACTTGACCCGTGGAAAACTCTTTGAAAAGGCTAACACACGTGCACCTGAGTGAGAGACACTTTGGAGTGTTAGCGCCTTTGGAAACGGGGTGAAGTTTGAGGGTTAGAGAGGGTTTGGTCCTCTCTTCCTCCTGCCGAGCTTGCGAGGCAGGATTCGGCGAATTTCGGAAACGTTTCAATAAGAAAAACTAGCGTCAGACTATAACTTGACTGAGCGTCGGACCATTGTCTTCGGTCCGACAGCTAACCCCTTCAGCAAACGTTGGACGCTTCGTTTCGGAGCGTCGGACCATTGTCCACAGGGTCCGACGGTGCAGAACCGCAGCAGGTCGACACATGGAGAGCAGAGGAGCGTCGGACACTCGTCGTTAGTCCAACGGTGAGCGTCGGACGGACGTTTTTCAGCGTTTTGGAACCTCTTTGGAAACGTCGGACGCTGGCAAGTTTTAGTCCGACGGCCTGTTGTTTGAGAGTTCGACGGTGGTTTTTCGGCGGAGCGTCGGACCGAAGGTTTGGTCCGACGGCTTACCGTCCGACGGTCGTTTTGGCACGAGAAAATAGCCGTTGTGATCCAACGTTCGACTTCAAATGGCAGAGGACACGTGGCGTCCATCCGAGGCGTCGGGCCGGCGTTGTTAGTCCGACGGTGCGCAGTTTTATCCAAACGGCTAGTTCTTTGTGTGTGGCTTATAAATAGGGACTTGGCCAGTTTGGGGAGGCTCTCTTGGCACTCCTGAACATCATAACATACTTGTGAGCCTTCCCACTCCACTCTCACTCATCCTACTTGATTGTGTTCATCATTTGGTGAGTTTGGAGAGCATCAAGTGCATTGCATTGATTGAGATCATCTAGAGGCACTTGGTAGTTGTCTTTCGTAGCGGTTTCTCTTGTTACTCTTGGAGTTTGCCGACTCCTAGACGGCTTGGAGCTACGAGGATTGTTGAGGGGAGTCGGTGATTGTCTTCGCCTCCGATCGGTGAAGTTGTGAGGGGTTCTTGAGCCTATCCCCGCGGGAGATCGCAAAAGGCTACTCTAGTGGATTGCTCGTAGCTTGTGGATCCCCATCTTGTGTTGATTGTGTGGCACCCTTGAGAAGGGTTTGGCGTGTGATGCAAATTAGCGCGTGAACCTCCAAGTGGGTGTATCGCTACAACGAGGACTAACTTGCCGGCAAGCAAGTGAACCTCGGTAAAAAATCTTGTGTCATCTCTCTACCAAGGATTTCTATTGTATTATGATTGATTATTCATTTGGTATTCTCTACTCCTCACCGGCGGTATAAAAATAACTCTCTACTCTTTACATTCTCGCACTTACTCTTGTGTAGCTTGTTAGCTTAGTGGCTCACCTAGGAGTAGAGTAGAAGTAGCAACTTAGCCTATTGTGTGTGGAATAGAGACTATAGTTTAGAACGGTTAGGTGGCTTGCATCTTTTAGTAGGCTAGAGTAAGAATTCGCTTCGCCGCTTATTTGTCTAACCACTTTGTCTTAAGTGTTGTTTGTAGAATTTTTTATAGGCTATTCACCCCCCTCTAGCCATTTAGGACCTTTCACCGACTCAGGCCAGTGGCCGCTATCGTGGTCAAGATAGGAGGCGGCAGCATCGGTGCGGGTCGCCGGGTGTGGCCCCTGGTGGCCAAATCCGACGGACCTTGGGCAAGGGGCGACATCTGAACTGGTGGAGGCACTCGTCTTTGTGGCGGATGCTAGTGCCGCGTCGGTGGCCAGTGGCTCCGACGTGCGGCAGGGAGAGGTGCGCGGCTGGGTAAACCAGTCTCTACACGTGGTCCGGCCAGAGGGGGTGGCGGCCGACGCAGCTTCGTAGCTGCTGCGTCCAGCTGGCACGTCGGTACCCCTCTGGAGGGGCCTCTGCAGGGTGGCACAGTTGGGACGACGATGATGGCGGCTTGTTCGAGATTCGGCATCATGGCCTGATGTTTGTGATAGGGGCACTACGAGCAAAAGCCTTGGCGGCGGTGACGCTAGAGGGCACCACTATCCCTGTTAGGGGCGTCGCATCCCCCCATCCATCTATCCAAGAGTGAAAACCTGGTCTAACCTTGGACGAATGACGGCGGCGCTTCCAGCATCGACCCCCTTCTTGAAGGTGTTGTTATTTCCGTCTAAGCCACGGTGTCTCCTTTGGTGGGTGCTCTTCGCTTCTCGGCATCCGGTCGACATGATGGCAGGGTTGGCTTTGTGGAGTCGGAGCTGCTGCAGCAGGGTTGTAGCTCGGCAATGATGACATGGGCCGATCCGCAACTTCGACGACTCGGTTTGCCTTACGGGGTTTGACAAATGCTGCGGGGAGGCTTGAGATCAGGGCAGGAAGTCGGAGCTGCTCTATGCGATGATTGAGGTCGGTAACGATGACCGGTTGTGACCTCTTGCTCCCGGGTCCAGTTTTGTAGTGTGGGTCGTATGTGGTGTACCCTGGCGCGTCGCATGGACGGGTTAGCCTTTTCGTGGTGTTTGTCACCACGTCTGGCTACCATTTTTTGTACATGAATTTTATTCGTCTTAATTGAGAGGCAGAGCTCCTGTCATTTTTTTTTAAAAAAAAAATTCCAAGCCATGGCGTGCACTGTCCTCATCAAGAGTCAACTCCAAATTTTGCATCTGTTGATTCTCTCTCTCCTCGGATCCATGGTGAGTTGACTTCTCTAGCTAGTGGTTGAACCGATCGATTCATTGAGACGCCATCTTGGACGATATGCATCACTTTCTTCTGCCCACTGTGGGGTGCTCTTAGCTTGAATGGGGAAATCCGCCATGCATGTCCTGTACGTCCAATTGGACGCACTCCCAGCTACAGAAATAATTGTTTGTGGGCAAGCTTGAATTGGTCCTGCAGCATTTCGGGCTACTAACTCTGTCAGAACATACACTCCTGATAATAATTCAGAAATGTTTCATCAGGACTCTAATTAATAATCCAGACGGTCCCGCGCGCTTGATTCCGTTCCGGCCCAGGCGCCCAGCCTGCTGTGGTCGCCCACCTGCTCAATCGTCCTACTCTGCGCTGCGCTGCGGGGATGCCCACGCAGTACGAGTCCAGCCGGTGCATGAAAGTGAGGGCACACCACACCACACAGACGACAGTACCAGTACCACCACCCCTCCACAAACAAGATGCTTGGTGTAGCTTAGCTAGCTGATGCTCACTCTGTAGCTAGCTGTGCATCACTGGTCACGGCTTTAATTTGCGACTGCATCTCGCAGAGTCGCATTGCATGCATGCAGGCATGATCCGCCGGGCTAGCTGCTGCCGTCCATGGCGCCGGTCAAGTCCCTGCAGCCAGAGCCTCCTTTTCCAGTGGTCCGCCTGCAGCTTCGCGAGATCGTCGCCGTCCGTCCATTTCCCTCTACTCCTAGCCGAAAGCTCCAGCTAGTCAGCACTCTCATCAGTCATATCTTTTGCATATATCTATCTACTTTTGCATGCTGCCCAAAATGAAAAAAGGTATCGAATCGAACGGAGGAATGGATTCAGTGCTAGCGCCAACGCAAACATGCACGTCTCACCGTGTGTCGCGTCTCGGTGTGGATTATTATTCTTTTCCAGCAGCAATTGCCCACACATGTTTTCTTCTCCGTGCAGACGTACGCCCCCAACACAAATACACAATCACTCTATATATCTAGCTGGGTCCTTGGCAGTTGGTGCACTACTACCAATCTGCTTTATTTAGGACAGGCCATGCATGGATACGCCTCTTGGCTGGCTCTCTTGGACTCTCTGGTCTTTCTTTCATCGAAAGGACACGTGTGTGCTAGCTAAGTAGGTTGTATTGTACAATTAATATAATGTTGGCTCTAGCTACGTCTACGTGTGCATCGTCTGTCAGTGATCAGAGGACGATCGAGAGATATATTAGTTGAACTGACGTTTAGTGGAGCTACAATTAAGGTGCATCATTTTTTAGTCAAGTGGTGTTTTGGATACATGGACTAAAGGTGAACTAAAAGTAAAATGATTCCCAATACATGGACTCATAAGCATCTTCTAGTTATTTTAGGCCTTGTTTACTTGCTCTTTCTAGAGTTGACACTTAATCACATCGAAAAAAAAATTAGACACATATGGAGTATTAGATATAGAATAAAAAAATTAACTAATTGAATAGCTTGCGATTTTTCGGCGAGATGAGTTTTTTAAACATAATTAATCATATCCATGATTTAAAAAAAATATGGTGTTACAGTAAATATGAGCAAATGACAAATCAATTAAGTTTAATAAATTTGTCTCGCGGTTTATTGATGAGTGCTAAGAAATAATTATTACCCGAATATCCCATATGACACCTCAGTAGTACTAGTTTACTACCGTGGTTAGCCACCTATGCAGTGTGCAGACAGCAGGACCGTACTGCACGTGTTTGTACTCCTGTCACCGGCCCACGCGGTGCTCTGACTGTGCATGGATGCACTCATCATCGCCTCCGGCCGGCCGGCCGGCCACCTCCGAGTCAGCAGCAAAGAACCACCAGACCAAGGGCATTCAATGGCACACTGACAAAATTAAGCTGCCGCACGCATGCTTAGCTTAACTATACACCACGTCTAATTAAACAAAAAATCTGAATCTGAATCGCCCCATCGCCAACCTCCTCCTAACTGCAACAAATTAAAATGCAGGGAGCTGCAATTCTGCATAGCAGGGAGCGAGGAAGGAAGAGAGCTAGCGGTGGTTGTTTACATTCTGCACAGCAGCAACAAATGGCGAGCTAGCGAGCTCTCTGAGTTTGTACCCTTCAACACTAGTAATCTTTCTTCCATTCATGGATCCAGGATGGTGCCTCCGCACCTGCACTTCCAGCTGAGCGGCTTGTAGTTGGTGATGCCGTCCATCCGGTAGGTGAACATGGCGGCGGCGACGGTGACCGCCGACGCCGAGGCAGAGGCTCTTGCCTTCTCCTTCTCCTCCTCCTCCTGCGGGACGATGGGCACCTGCACCGCCTCGCAGTGGCCGCAGGACATGCACACCCGCTCGCATCTCGGGGGCCTCGATCCGATCAGACCCCGCCGCCCCCCTCCTCCTTCTCCTCTGCTTCTTGCTGCTGCCGCCTCATCATGCTTGTTCTCAGCAGCAGCCACTGCGTTCTTGATGTCGTCTGGTTGTAGCCTCAGCGGCAACCTCCCTGCATACACCGCCAAAGAATACTGAATTGGGTTCGGCAGGATAAGCATGAGATGCAATGGCCAATGGCAAATGTAAGAAGAAACAATGGAGGGAAAGAGGAGGAAAGGGAGGGGGGATCTTACTGGCATCTGAGAATGCTACCTCCATGGTAGAGTTGAGGAGGATAGAGAAGAGGAAGAAGAGGAGTATATGAACGCTGCTGCTGCATTGCAACAGATGGACCATCTGGCGTACTAGCCTACTAGGTGCGCTTGCTCTGGCTTTGAAGAGATCAATATATCAGAGAGTGTGGATGTGGAGGCTAGGGAGCAATATGCATAGTGGATGGATCAGAGAGGAAGACTGAACTGAAGCTGATGATCAAGCTGATCTCTGAGCAAATGCAATGTACTAGTAATAATCTGAATCTTCTAGCTAAGCTAGCTAGCAGGGCATGTGTTTATGTCACTGTCACCCACACCCTGTGCTGATGATGATCCAACTGGTTTGCTGTTTGCAAATTGGTTGGGTGGTCGAGGCTAGCTAGCAGCTACCAAAAGGAGGAAGGGAGGGAGGAGGAAGATGTGAGGGATAGAAAGATATTTGGTATTGGGAGCGCCGGAGTAGATGGAGATGGGTGGTGGGATAAGCTGCCGCCCCCCTGCAGCTGCAGCTAGCTTTGGTTTGGTGGGGAGGCTTTCCAGGTGTCCGCTGCATTCACACAGTAATCATGTGCAGTGAGCCAGTGACTGCTGGTGAGTAGAGTCTACTGTAGCTAGGGATGAAAACGGGTCGGATAAGAACGGATATCACTGATATTACATTTGTTTTTATATTTCTGGTCAAATTCGGATTCGAATACGGATAGTGTCAGCCATACCGAATAGGATACGATTAGATGTCCGACATCATAAATATACGATTTGAGTATTCAGGATACGGATACGGTATCGGATATTAAATATCCGAACTCAGGATACGGACAAATCTGAATATCTCTAAAAAGATTCGGTCTAACGTACCGTCGAATAAACATTTTCATCATAACTGTAGCCACTGCACTCGCAATTCGCTTCTCACTCGGTGTCCAGATGTGCGCGTGTGCGTACCTTCTTGCAGGGGACCGCCTGTACCTGCTCAGGGTTCATTCAAGTGTGGCTCAGGAAGTCAGGTGTAAGTGGTAAAGTGATTGCATTGTTCGAGTGCATCCATGAGCTGAACAACTGGTTGGTGTAGTACCACAACAACTCCAATAATTATCATCAGCTAGTAGCGTGGCCGTGGAATGAATCCATCAATCGACAAAATTTCCTAGTCGCTTGAATATAATGCATGTGGGCTGATCTGGAGTGGATACCTCTTTTTCGTCCGGCACTCATAATTATGTCCCGGTTTGCCTGCCTGACAATGACAAGAGGGTTGATCTAGAAAATCAGCCCATTGGTGTCATCATGCAACAATCTAATAAATCTGCAGGATCGTCGCTTAGTACAATACACTACTACTTACAAAAGGGATTTGTCCACCAATTTTTTTAAAACCTGGAATTTTCATTACATATGATCTGCTTGAACAATTAATGCATGAACCACACCTGCCACTATGATGACGTATACCAGATTGGATGTTTTTACAAGGATGTAACAGATTGAAATTGAAATAGGAGTACAGATATATGTTAGCCCTGAGTCTTTTTTTTTTTTCTTTTATTTATGAGGAAAACTAGCCCTGACTCTTGGTATCAGTCGTATTTTGCCACTTTTATGAGTCACTCGTCTTATTAAAAAACTTACATAAAAATTTTAATTTAAATCATTCTTGAAGAACCTTTATTAATAACACAAGCAATAACAAAAAAATGATATTTTGTATAATTTTTTTAATAAGATACGTGATCAAATTTTAAAATTAAAAAAATAAAACAACTTATAAGTTGGAACCGATGAAATAATTTTACTTGTGTTGAAGCGCCCTGCGGCACTGTTGGCCGAGCACAGGCATAGCCCATCGTGCGTGGGCTGTAGCCAGGCTGGTCGGGGCCGCGCCCAACCAAACCTGCTGAGCTGAGCGTGGTGGATTCTCACCGGAAGCCGACAAGCGCGGCTTTGCCCAATTGCGCCTTGATGCTCATGTACACCTACACGTATACGTACGTCTGTGTGCGCGATTCTCAAAATAAAATAAAAATGGAAATGTGCTGAAATAAGGCTTAGATGTTGGATAGTTTAAATTTTGAATACTGTTACAAGTGCTAACTTTTATAATAAGTGTCCAATCATGACCTAACTTAAAAGATTTGTCTCACTGAATTACATGCAAACTACATAGTTGGTTTCTAATTTTTTTTCTATATTTAATAGTTTATGCATGCATCCAAACATTCAATGCGACGCGATGTAACAAGAAAGTTGAAATTTTGAAGAAGAACTAAACATGGCCTAAGGTCATACACGATTTATCACCCACCCATGCCAGCACGCCTCCCACCCCGCATGCCTCGTCTTCAACCCCCCCTCCTCTCTCTCTCTCTCTCTCTCCTCAGCTCTCTCTCTCTCAGGGACGGTCAATAACGATGGGTGATAGTAACTCCACGGTGACCTCCCTGCGCATGCGTCCCCACTCCCCCACCACCCCACTACGCGACCATGGAGGATCTGGTGTTGGTGGATCCATCCGTAACGGTGGCGGCGGTGGAAGAATCGCTACAGGTAAGCCACCTTCTCCTCTCTCTCTCTCTCTCTTCCTCTAACTTTGACGAGCTAGGGTGTCGGCAAGCCTCCCTCCTCTCTTTCTTTCTCCAACTTTGATGACTATAGAAAGGCCCAGTTGGGGGAGGTAGGAAATTCAAGCGGTGTGGATGATTGGCGGATGATGTAGGGCCCCTGGCGACAGGGGCATGCAACAGCCGGCCCAAGTCCAGGGCAAAGGATACTCGTCGGAGGTTTGAGGGGCATGCAGATGCTTCGATGAACCCAGCGCTCGTGGGGAGAACGAGTGTGGCGGAGAACAAGGCACGGCGAAGTCAAGAGCAAAACACTAGCGGAGAGCAAAACCTTGGGACGCATCTTTTGCCGACGCCAATCTCGCCATCGCCGTGTTCCACGCTGACAACCCAGCATCTTTTACCCGTGCCATTCTTGCCACGGTCCCTGCTTCTCTTCTTCCTAAGAGCAACTCCACTACTCCAGTGGACTCTTTAAAGCCTTACTAACTGTTATGAACAGAGATTCTGATAGAAAAATACTCTCCAACAAACTCTTTAATTGGTTATCTAAATGTAGTTATATTCTCTTCTGGATTTTTCGCTAGTCAAAGATAGATAGCGAGAATGACTTTTTAGAGTACAGAGAACGTATAGAAAAGCTATCGGAAAGTGATAAGATTTAGGGAAGAAAAAAAAGGCACCAATACAAACAGCTGATTTGGAATGGCCGACTGTACCGTGAGGCCCAGCGAGCAGCTACGCCGTGGTAGTCAAACTGTAGTTGAACTGGATCGATCTGTGAGAGCTAGCCGTCTCCATTCTCTTGTGACATGGTACGGTCCTCGCTCTCGCTCACCTGCCGCCTGTCGCGAGCATACCAGGATTGAATACAGCAGCGGTCCGGCCGGGCACGCGCGAGCAGGACGTACGCCCGTGTACGTGCCTCTCTTCTCCGCATGTGAACCCCTGCTACTGCTAGCCCGTTCTGCGACCGAGGTGCTTCACATTGGGGGACGTTACCTACAGTGACGGATGTGAAATATCAAGCTGTTAGGCTAGTAAAAAAAAAAACTGTATACTGTTCTATGATTAGAAAAATCGCTAATAAGCATAAACGAATACGTAGAATATGTAGAGGTACTAAAGAAAAATAAAAAAAAAAGCACGAGAACAACGTATTCCAAACAGGGATAACTGTGTTCTTTGCTGAGTATTTCAATTGTGATTTTGTCCCTGCTTTTTAATTTTATGTTTTTACACGTGCTATTTTAAAATGAAATGTCTGTTTGCCCCTACTTTAGATATCCGTCGGGTCGTTAGGGAATTGATGAATTATAAAAAATCCAGGCCTGAAAAGAAAAGAGAAAATACCCACGCTGTCCTTGATCTGTGTCTGCTCTTCCTCATAACAGGCGTATCACGTGAGCAAGCGGCATGGGGAGCGGGCGGCGCTGTCCCTGGTGGCATAGGGCTCGCGGTGTAGCGGCGCTCCCAGCGAACATTGAACGGGGACGCGCGGCACATCCGCCGGCGGCGGCGGCTTCAGCAGCGCTGCGGGAGACGGCGGCGACGCCTGACCGCATGGGTCTCGGCAAGCGGCAGCTTCTGGCCGCAGCTCTCCTTGTGCGGCGCGGTGGTGGCTGCCGGCCGAGCGGCACTGCGCCACATATATCTCGCCACGCGGCCAGTTACGGCTCTCAGGCACGGCAGTGGGGAATGGTGCGGGTGCTCGCACAAATCGGCGCACGACGCGGCGCGGGATGGCAACCGAGAGCGGAGTGCGGGTCATCTCTGGGGCGCCGCTGGGGATGTGGTCGTGCAGGGCACCACGGCCGCAGGCGCTGCGGTCGCGCGTGGGTTTGGTACAGCCGGTGTTGCGAGAGTGGGTTGGGTGGGGCGAGGGAGGTGGACGAGCTCGCCAGGGACGGCAGGCTGGGAGAGGACGACGACGAGGGTCAGTGTCATGGCTAGCATAATCTCTACTCTGCAATCGTACATTCGCTTGTCTCGTAGGAAAGGTTGGCGAGCATCATGCGCTTTCCAGTTTCGAGCATTGTCCGCTCCTAGAATAGTAGGGTATAGAATCTATACCTGCTTACTAATAAAGAGAAAACATTTTTTCTCTTTTTTTCGTCATTGCATGCATCGCTAATCTCAACAACCAACGAGATCGACGACATTGTTTTTTAATCCATGCGAGCTCACCGGCGGTTCTCAATTTTGTGCATGCACCGACAACCGTGCACTATGACACCCCCAGCATTCTTGGGCCATGTTTGAATCTTATCTATAATGGGCCAAGTTTAAATTTTATCATGTACTTAGTTCGATTTAGTTTTATATGTCCAGTTAACATTAGTACCATATGGTAAAGTAAGAGGGGACAATCAGCTGAGATGCAAATAAAATAAAAGACATTCTAGTAAGAAAACTCATATCTTTCTTGTTTTTTTAAAAGAGATATTGATACACAGGTTAAACACGTATAATAATTACTTTTTTCTATATTGGTTACGAAACCAATTGATTTTTTTTGACATTCTCCAGCTACAATGCATGGTTACTAACAATTGAGTTGACGAAAACTTATTTTGATATTCTCCCGTTGCAACGCACGGACACTTTTACTAGTGACTATAATGACTCAATGACTTAAGATAAGAAAGGCTTTATCAAATTATCTTTTCCGAAGTTGAGAAGATGAGCGAAGCGATTGTGGTGCATGCCGTCAAGAACCTCCCAAAATGCTTCCAAGATTTTGAATATTTTTAATATTAAAAATCTAATTGGACATAATTGCAAATTGTTCCAAATAGACCTGATCAATTCTAACCAATGTTTCTAAAAATCTTATTCCAAATTAGGGGTAAAATCACAAACACTGCCAAAAACCAGGGGCAAAATTACATATAGGCACTTCTGTCCTTTTGTATAAGAATTTTTTTAATATAGTTGAAGAAAAATAGACGGCTCACGAGCACCGATCCGATGGCTAAAAAAGGATAGTAACCAAGAGGTACCAATTTTAGAGTAACCAAGAGCTACCTAGTACCTTCTCAATGTTGAGGTTATAGGTACCTGGCACATATTGAAATTGGTGGGACCAACGTTTAGAAAAAGAGGCGTGATAATATCATTTTTGAAATTTTATTATGTAATTAAGGGTAGAATGGCAAATCCATAAAAAGAAATAATGTTTTGATTACAAGAGCGAGGTTAGGCCAGCGGCGCACGACGACGAGGTCGATGCGGGGAGTGAACCTCGCCATCCGTGACCTCCGATCCGGCGGCGCGCAACGACGAGGGCGATTGCAAGGGCGAGGTTAGGCTGTCGGCGTCGGCATCGCGCACGTCGTCGCTGCGGCACTGCGCGATGAGCGCGTCGTCGAAGCTCCTCTGTAGCTCGCTGAGCCGCAAGTCGATGGGGCGGCGTAGCAGCATGGTGATGTTGGTGTCGATCGAGGACGTGCGCGACGCGGAGGAGATGAAGCAGGTGGACGCGTTCCGGCAGACGCTGGTGCTGGAGGACCTCCTCCCGGCGCGGCATGAAGACTACCACATGATGCTCCGGTTCCTGCGCGCGCGCAAGTTCGACATCGAGAAATCCAAGCAGATGTGGTCGGACATGCTGCAGTGGCGCAAGGAGTTCGGCGCCGACACCATCGTCGACGACTTCGTGTTCGAGGAGATGGACCAGGTGCTGAGCACTACCTGCTGCAGGGCCACCACGGCGTCGACAAGGACGGCCGGCCGGTGTACATGGAGAAGCTCGGGCAGATCGACACCACCAAGCTGCTGCAGGTCACCAGCATGGACCGCTACGTGCACTACCCGCAGGGCCACCACGGCGTCGACAGGGACGGCCGGCCGATGTACATGGAGAGGAACAATTACTGTACTAACCCTGACCATCTAAAATTAATTAAACATAATTTCTTGTATAGGTATCAGGAGTAATTAGGAAGTACCTCCAACCACCGTAAAAAGACTCTTTGTATAAACATAAGAGAGGATAACAGAGTAGAAGCAAATTGGTGCTTCGTTTTAAAGTTACATGAGTAATTCACAAAGTCAAAAAAATAAAGGTAAATCGCAATTTCGATATAAATCAGGGACAATAAAAATGCAAGAGTCCCTTTTTATTTAAAGCATTTTGATACGATAATGCACGACTATACGAGAAGAGGATGTTCTTTTTGAGTTATGACATTTTTTAGTTTTTCAACAATCTTGACCGGGACTTTTTTTTTTGTGTCAATAGAGTTAACATAGAATAATTTGTGCACAACAAAAAAAAAGTTTTGTCAAGATATGTTGCTACCGAAGTTAGCACAATGTCTATCCTCTGGCGTGCGTTGGACAGACATCAACCGCACAGAAAAAAAAAATCCCTCTGGCCACTAAATAACTATCGTTCTTCCTTCCCGTTGACTAATTTTATATAAAAAAATATATTAATATCTATGATATACAATTAATATAATTAAATAGAACGTTCAATATATTTTTGTAGCAAATTTGTTTAGACATATAAATATTGTAAGTATTTTCTACACATCTAGTTAAATTTACGGTTAAAAAAAGCTGTAATTATTTAGGAATGGAGGAGTATGATCGCCATGACTACTTAAAAAACGAAAATCGATATGCATGAACCTAAGTCAGCCCCTCCTGATTATGATATACTCATCCATATCCCCAAAAGAATAAAAATCCAGAATAATACTAAGTCAAATGATTTAAAATTGGATTAAATTCATATAAAAAATATTGCACTTATTAATAAGTATAATTCAATTCGCCATGAAATATATGTTTATAGTATATAATTATTTTACTTACTAATAAGTATAATTCAATGCGCCATAAAATATATGATTATAGTATATACTTATTTTGTTGCATGTTGACAATTTTTTTCTATAGACTTGGTTAAATTTAAAACTCTTTGATTTTGGTATGGCCCACTAGAATTACTTCTTTTTTGTGATTTGGGATAGTATTATATATATAGTATATGCTACTAAAAACAACGCCTCTGTGACAGAACCGACCAATTTATAAGAGCACAAGTACAGCGATAGCCGTCGAAACAGCAAAATCGACCACACTTGAGCCTATATAAACCCGGTAGTCTGTGAAATCTCGAAGGATTTCAAACCAAATGGTAAAACAACCAAAATCGTATATGGTTCAACAACATCCATTCATATTACATAGATTCACAAATACGGAGTTCGCACAAGAGTTACTACACACAAAATTCAAACTTAGATTTGTGGAAGCCAAATAGTTTTGCAATTACATTTACTCACACCTACCGTTGCAATACAGTGCCAAAAGTGGATCATTCATAAGCAAGATAGGTAGAGTAAAGATAACAGCTGCCCAAGCTTCATTAGATATCTACAGGATGATAGAGTCAACTCTTGCCTTAGGCACAAAAGACACGTCACCTGCAATAATTTAGGATAAACCCTGAGTACACAATTGTACTCCGCAAGACTTACCCGTCTTACCAAACAAAAGACTCTCAAGAATTATGCCAGGTTTTTGAGTGGAGTTGGCTTGACTCACTTTGCATAAAAAGCCATTTTTAGTTTAACTCCATGTTTTAATACTAGCAATTGCTTTTAGTAATATTAAATTTCTTATTTCTACATTAGCACCTGTACTAAAACAATCACTTGATTATTTCTAAACAAGCAATAATAATAACCATAGCAGTTTTGGCATTTCATTCTTTCGTAACCATGTTCATATTCAGATTAATCCATTGCTACCATGAGGGAAGATCAGTCAAGTTTCTCACTATCCAGGAGAGATGGCGATTCAAATCGATTGTAAACCAGCTGACGACAAATGCCAATCACAAACCCATGACTTCCCCGTCGAGAAGCATTAGGTCACTTTTGGTACTATTCAGGTCACATTTCACGGGTTTGACCGGAGCCACAACCTCGGGAACCAACCGACTACCAGGAAGCTCAGACCTGGCCGCTCTGCCCTTGGACTCACTCTTCGTGTTCCCGCACATCCTTCCTTTCTCCAGATTGTGCACTCAGCACATCAACTCCCGGCCCAAATAGAGCTACTCGGCTTCGCGGTCGGAACGACTTATCCGGCCAGCTAAATGATGGCGTCTTTCAATCTCGACTGATGTCCCATAGGGATCTGTTCCTATTTAACTTGGCGAGGATTGGTACACAACCAAGACATCCTTGTCTTATCGTGTCCAATACATCATCCCGCCCAATCTCAATTCATCACTCAACTCACATGGTTATTTCACGATAGCAAATATACCCAACCGTGCTTTTCACCTTGTATATCGGTGACCGGTAATCACCATATTTACCGGTTCTAAGCAAAACTAAGCAATATAAACGATCTTGAACTTACTTAGGTGAAGGATATTTAGTGGATCAAGTATATTAGAAATGCACCAACGGTTTCATTTCAATTCCTATACTTAATGCAACAATCACTATACTCAAGTCAATTTATTGTAAAACATAGGAAGTGGAAATGCACCGGGACTTGCCTGGGATTCAACGTTAGGTTAGTGTTTGTCAGCGGATACTCGCTTGGCGAGCATCTCCCTTGGTAGCACTTGCTCGGATCTTCTCTCTTCATATTAACTCCACCGATGTACCGTCCTTATGGATTGGTTCCATCATCGCATCCTTTGCGTGGCGTATCTAGCGTACCTAGATAAGATGCAATGCATATATATGAATGCATGGAAGTGCAACACATAAGGCACTCATAAAAAAAAACACATCAACCAACATAAACGTCTAGAGCTATTCAACTTAATCATTACTCATGCATAGATATGGCAAGGACATCAAGATATAAAGCTACAAAACAATTCAGATATAATAACTTGACACCTTCAAAGGCATGAACTACACTTAACAGCACCCAATGCAAAGCAAGAGAAAGGCAAACAAGAAAATGTGAAAACCCAAATTCTTGACAGCAGCAAAGCAGCCACGGTTTTAACCATAGCAGGAGCTATATTCATCCAAAAAGGATGATTGAAGACTCTATAGAATGATAAGGAAATTGTATACAACTTTCATATTATCACTAAGACCTAGATCAAAGGTTAACAAAGTCAAACAACACAAAGAAGACATCTCTGTCCAGATTTGAATAGATTCCCACACTGAACTTTAAACAACTATAACTAAAGATCTAGAACACTAACAAGTGTGAACATAGACTCTATCAAAACCCTAGATAAATATCTACAACTTTGTTATTAATCTTAAGAGCTGATTTTAAATTTAATCATGTCAAATAGCACCAAGAATGCACCTCTGTACAGGTTTGAACAGAATCTGTCATTCCACTTTAGACTACTATAATTTCAGTTCTAGACCTCCAAAAATAGTGATCCAAGACATTTTAGAAAGCATCTGAAAAGTACTATAACTATTCTATTATCACCAAAACATGATTCCATACTTAAATGAGCCAAACATGCCAATCACTCAAATCTTCTCAGAATATAATCCAGATCTGACAGCAAGCTTATAAATTCTAAAACTCACAAACCATAAGTCCAAAAGTCATAAAACTTTAACACAAGTTATATTATTAAATTTAAACCTAACGAAGCCAAAGAATACAAAGTATTAGGCTTATGCAGCTTAGGAGCAAAGCAATACAGGACATTTATTATTTTTATAACTCCTAAAATATACATCTTAAAATCCTTAATTTTTGATCAGGTATCAAATATAATCTAAGTAACATGCCATAAAAATATTGACAATTATTGGAGCAATAAACTGCTGCTATGAAAAAGACAAACACACCTAGCAATTAGAACCCTAACGGCATAAATCTGTTTTTACAGCTAAAACTTTAAACTAAATCATGTCATATTATAGATCCAATGCATAGAACATTTCATAATGATTCCAAAAATTCCTCATGTACTATTTTTGGACTTCCCAATCTCTAGATATGAATTTTCAAAGATTCAAACAAAATCTGCAAAGAAAAGAATAAACTCAGGAAAAAGGAAAATCATATTTGCACGAAGGCCCCTGCACTTTCTTGGCTCAACACGCAGTCCATAAGCACTGTTCACCAAAGACAACTCTCCTTCACTTCACGTGTGTTTCATTCAAATCCAAGCGAAGTCCTTCTTCTTCCTCATAACAGAGAACAACGCACAGCAAAAGGGCAGGGCCGGCGGCTCAGGACTGACCGGCGGTGGGGGCTCGCCGGCGGCAAGCAGCAGCGGCGCGACCAAGCAGGGCCCCTTGTGCACCCAAGGAGGGTCACAGCTCGGCCGGCAGCTGCCTGGGGCGACCCGGCCCCGCCAGCAGGCAACGCCGGCGGTAAGCACTTCGGCGACGACGGTCTCCGGAGAACAAAATTGTCGGTAATGGAGGTACGAAGGGATGGTGGAACTCGGGGAAGGTGGTGGTGCAGTTTATTTGGGCAGAGGATGAGTGAAGGGTAAAGAAGCAGTGGTGAGGCAGAGCTTCAGCTCGCCGTCCATGGCGGCTCCACGCTCGGCGCACCGAGGAGAGTAAGGGAAACGGGATGGGAAGGGATAGTGAGGTAGGAAAAGAGATCAAGGAAGAGTTTTCCACCTCTTAGACTCGACAAGAAGCAGGGACGCGAGTCAGAGGAGCAGCAGGGGAGGTGGCAATGGAGGACAACGCTCTGGACGCGGTGGCCGCGTGTCCCTCTTCTGGACATTTCGTCGAACATGTGTTGTGCGCCGATGATGCCACCTTGAGACACCAGTTTGGGCATATTCTAGGCAAAATTGGATCTTGGCGTCTATAGGAAATATCTTCATCTCTCATAACTCTACAAACTTTATTTAAGCTCCCTGGCCAATAGGTGAATGGATTAGTAGATAATTAAGTCCAAGTTTGGTGCTGTCATCGGCTTAATTGCGATTAGGAAACGATGCCGAAACCTTGTCAAACGGAGGCGGATTGATCCCAAATTTTGACATGTTCTTCCTCAAACAATTCTATTGAACTTCTATTTTTAGTCCAACTCAGGTTGCATAGCAAATTTTGGAGAACATGGCATGTCAACCATTAAGACCACTAATAATTCTCAAACAGAATATTTCTAAGTATAAAATCAGCAGCAGATTCAAACTTGTGACCTCTGTTTGACTAAGCTAGAGTCCAAACTAGGTCTTGACCCTTAAACAAAGTTTATTACTCGTAAACCAAACTTCAATACTTACTAAAGTTTGAACCTCATATCTGGTACAGAAGTCAAAACATTCCTTTGGTCAAAGCAGCAACTTGATAAACCTTGGAATTAAGGTTTTTTTAACCAATTTAAGTATTCTCTTGACATTTGTTCAACATGAACTCTTCACGGCTTTTGTTGTAAAGTTCAACTAGAATTGTTTGGGCAAGATTGCAAGACTTGGTTGAATTCATATGTTCACATTCACTTACCAAAGCAATTTAAGCAGGATAGAATTTATCGTCTCATATAACTTGTTGATTCCCAGCTTCCTGAACTTCTCCAAGAGTCAAGGAAGATGGAAATGGATATGATATAGAGATAAAGATCATTACTTAGCATATCTCGATTAAGTCCACACTCACTTCTAGTGACCAACACCTGGGGTGTTACAGCCTCTGTTCAGTCTTAAGATATATGCTACTAAAAACAACGCCTCGATTCAGTCTTAAGGTTGTCTGCACCGGGAAACTTTAAATGACCCTGTACTCCAGATTTGGAGATTCTAGTCATGCACCGCGGCTCGGTATGCATGCCTCTATTGTTGCGTTTGCTACAGGGAGTCTCCATAGTTAGCGTATGCACATAACACGCTATATTCTCTCTCCAGTCCGGTGGTGTGAGCATGTGAGGAGATAAAGGTAGAGATAGGTGGACCCCATGTGATGATGGTTGATATAGAGTAATATGGGTGCGAAAAAAGTTGATATAGAGATAAGAATCATTGCTGACTAGGACAGAATATTCCTTTAGAGGTGTGTTTTAGAGGTGGTGGGGTGCGGATAGCCTAAAGAAATTGTCAGACTCAATAGGCGTTACATCTCATTTCGTGACAAATTGTCCACGTAACATGCTTCTATCCCCACTATAGCCGCCGCTCACGTTGAATAATTGAATTTGACAATCAAAAGTCAAAACATTTACAAGTAACTAAGATTTCAAAAGGATCGAACCAGTCAACTCAAGCAACACCACCAGTTGCATATTGACTAACACATATGACTTGATCAATTATTGAAACTAAACTAAACAATGAAACGCAAACGTGCTCGCGGCTAGTCTGTACATATACTCTCCATATATCTGTTGCTACTCGTATATATACTGTTGAAGGCCTACAGTTTTTAGCAGTAAGCTTCTCCATTCATTCCAAACAATGCTTGGCACAAACAGTATACTCTTGAAACTGGTCTTCTTCCTTTGCTTCAACTTCATCACCACCCTAACTGCCGGAGATGGTCACCAGTTCATGTATTCCGGCTTTGCCAACACAGGCATCATCCTCAACGGCTTGGCCACGGTCACGTCCAATGGCCTCCTCCACCTGACCAATGGCTCAGCCCAGCTCAAGGGCCAAGCGTTCCACCAGACCCCGCTGCACTTCCGCAACGTCACCGCGCAGTCCTTCTCCGCCACATTTGTCTTCGCCATCCGCTCCATCGCTCCCGGCGTGAGCGCACATGGCCTCACCTTCTTCATCTCCCCGACCAAGAACATGTCCACCACGTTCTCCAACCAGTTCCTCGGCCTCCTCAGCAAGAAGAACAATGGCAATTCTAGCAACCATGTCTTTGCCGTGGAGCTTGACACTGTCTTGAGCAGTGACATGCTTGATGCTGACAACAACCATGTCGGCATCGATGTCAATGATCTCCGATCCGTGAAGTCCCACTATGCTGGATACTATGATGACATGAATGGTAACTTCCATAACCTAACCCTCGCTTCATTTGAGGCCATGCAAGTTTGGGTGGACTATGATGGGGGGAAAAAACTTATAAATGTGACCTTGGCTCCACTTCAAATGGCCAAACCGATGAAGCCGTTGGTGTCAACTACTTATGACCTCTCAAGCGTTCTCAAGGACAAATCATATGTTGGCTTCTCAGCTTCAACTGGCATTCTTGACTCACATCACTACGTGCTTGGCTGGAGTTTTGGTATGAATCAACCAGCCCTACCCATTGATGTTAACAAGCTGCCAAAGTTACCACGCACTGGCCCTAAACCTCGCTCCAAGCTATTGTACATTGCCTTGCCAATAACTTCTGCAACCTTGGTCGTAGCTCTAGTTACTGTTATATTTCTAGGGATACGTAGGAAAATCAGGTACGCAGAGCTACGTGAAGATTGGGAGGTCGAGTTTGGGCCACACCGATTTGCATACAAGGACTTGTTCCATGCGACAGAAGGGTTCAAGAACAAGCATTTACTTGGAATAGGAGGTTTTGGGAGGGTGTACAAGGGAGTTCTCCGTAAGTCTAAGTCCAAGGTTGCGGTGAAGAGGGTGTCACATGAGTCAAGTCAAGGCATGAGAGAGTTCATTGCTGAAATTGTTAGTATGGGAAGCTTACGCCACAAGAACATTGTCCAACTACTTGGTTACTGTCGACGCAAAGGAGAGCTTCTACTAGTCTATGACTATATGCCCAATGGCAGCCTAGACAAATACTTGCATGACAATACAATACAGACTTTAGATTGGGCTCAGAGATTTCGCATCATCCAAGGTGTTGCATCTGGCCTACTCTACCTCCATGAAGACTGGGAGCAAGTTGTCATCCACCGTGATATCAAGGCAAGCAATGTGCTTCTTGACAACGAGATGAACGGGCGTCTCGGTGACTTTGGCCTAGCTAGATTGTATGATCATGGCACCAACCTACAAACCACACATGTGGTTGGAACCATGGGGCACACAGCTCCTGAGCTGACACGCATGGGTCGAGCATCCACGCTCACCGATGTCTTTGCCTTTGGTGTCTTTCTGCTCAAGGTGACTTGTGGTCGAAGAGCCATTGCACAGCAGGATGGAAAAGACGATGTCCCATTTTTGTTAGTGGATTGGGTCCTTGAGCATTGGCAGAAAGGATCGCTCCCCAGTGTTGTTGACATGAAGCTTCTGAACAACTACAATGCCGACGAGGCAACCATGGCTCTGAAGCTAGGGTTCTTTGTTCTCATCCTTTGCTGAGTGCAAGACCCAACATGCGGCAAGTCATCCAATACCTTGATGGCAGTGCACTGTTTCCTGAGCAAACATTGGTGGAGATAACACACAACAGAGATGTGGATAATGGTCACAATTATGTTGCGTCTCCATCACCACCTTCATCTATGAGTTTCGGCACAATGTCTATTGACCTCTCAAGAGGAAGATGACTTCAATCCATTGCAAAAGTGAACATTCAATTTTTTTAATGCCATCCAATTTGTCGATATGGCATTCAATGTGCGCTTGTGTGACAAAGTTGCAACACAAAGTTCAGATTCATTGTATAAAACCGGGAAGGTGGCCAACCCAAATATCTCGTGTAGCAAGCATTTTTCAATTGTAAAAATAACATTTAAGTGTTTTTACATCAGAATACCATGCATTTTGCAAACTGTTTTGTCCATCTGTTCATTGTAATCGTGCGCTCTCCATGAGCCCCAACAGCAATGTATTCCTTCGTCAGCAGTAACTTTATACAGCTAACTCCTACCACTTTCTTGGCTTAAGGAATCGTCGTTTACCCTCACTGGTACCAAAACACTATTTATACATGGCCGTTAGAACAAATCTGTATTAGGTAGTTTCCATGCCCATACTGTGCAAAGGGCCTCTTCTAGAAATGGAGACCTTTTGCTTGGTTGCTTCGAAGGCGTCAACCGCGTCGAGGATGCATGCAGCTATAGATGGCTAATTAACGTCGAGCCCGATGGATCCAAGGCACGGCCCAATGACATTGGGCTGGCATGAGACGTCAAGTCATGTGGCCTGTGCTTCTTAGGCATGTGGGCTGGGCTGACGGGCTCACGCTGCATGTCCATCTATAGATGCAGCTGCTGGGAGATGCGCTGTGGCTGAGTGCCTGAGTGCCCGTTAGGTCATTGGGCTGGGCCACGGAAGGAAATGGAGAGGGTTTTGGGTGGGCCGGTTGGTGTTGAATTGGATTCGGTGGTGATGCGGCTAGAGGAGCTCAAGCCTGTAGAGAGTTTCCTTGCTGAGTCTCAAAAAAAATGTACAGTGTTTTCTTTTTAATTTAATTAAATTGGGTCGTCAGTCAGCCTGGTGTCATGACTTGCATGTCTTGCATCTAAAGCAAACGGCGCTTAATAATACAAAATCGTCTCTAAAATTGAGGACTAAATACTATGTTCATGGAAATAATAGCTAAGATTCATAACACCTAGGGTTGCAAAATATACAATACATAGACCAAATGGATGCGTATAAATTGAGGAGACGGGAGAATTTACCTTGCCTTCGAAGATGTATGGATCAAATTCAACTTTCCACGGTGAAATATGTCGATTTGAGAGGTTGGACGATATTTAGAGGAAGAAAACCGAGAGGAGGGAGTTGAGGTTTGAAAATAACTCAGGCAGGGAAGAGCTCGCGGGCGCTTATGGACCAGAGCTCGGCGTCAAGATCTACGGCGCCAAGCTCGGCGCCAAGATCGATGGCGCTGAGCTTGGTGCCATCAGTCCTGGCGCCGAGCTCCCTGCCACGTCGGAGCCAGCGCACCACGCGGGGAAGAGGCTCGGTGCCACCACCTATGGCGCCGAGGTGCTTTAGCTCGGCGCCAGAGACAATGGTGCTTAGCAAAGGGGTCAGATTCGGTTATAGTTCGTCCAGGGGGTCAAAAGTGAAATTTGTTCGAAAAAAGAGTTAAATAGTATAAAATACATACTCTTTGATGTGTCGCTGCCACCACTCTCTCTTGAGCCACTACAAACCGGAGCATCGACACCAAGAACAGCCCACCAATAACATCAGCTAGACCTACACATGGTTGGCCGCTATCGGTCCTGGATATGTAATTTTTGAAGTACACAACTAGCCCCACCACCACCACCGCCACCATGCATGCATATAGCAGCGACCAGCTAGCCTCCGCAATGATCCCTCTCCCTGCCCTCCACATGCTTAGCGAGTTTGACCACATAGACTATGCCCAATGGCGGCCTACCATGGACGAGCCGGCCATGTGCAACTCTGGTTGCCGTTGGTGGCCCCTGTTGTAGGTGTTGGTGTTTGGGTTCCGGCAGGTAAGTGTAAGTATAATAAGAAGCTACAAGCCAGCTAAATGCTGACGTGGAGGAAAGAAAAAAGGAGAGAGAAGAAAAGCGGGCTGTAAACTTACATCCGGCTTAGGTACAGAAACCAAAAATTTTATGAGAGAGACAAGTGTGCCATGTATTAATTGTAAAAACCTGACTACTATACTAGTAGGCTAAGAGAAGGCTGTAAGAACAGGTCGGTCGTATTATTAGCCTTGCTCTAGCTAGAGAGCGGTGACAGGCTGACAGCGACATACGAGAAAGTGGAGAAAGTGATGATAGAATGGGATGACATGTGGGCCTCCCATGTTAGGTGCACATTTGGCAACCATGCATGCGGATTGCATACAAAGGATCCAAGGATAATCTAGATCATGTGTGTTCTCATTAGCAAAGTTTAGGGACCTCAGTGAGGTATAAACCTAGATGGCACTATCCAAGTTTAGGCACCTTGCGTGGTCAGATTAGCAAGTTTGGGGCCTAGTTTGGCCTTTTCTATGTTAGGGACCTCGATGCCAATGCCATGCAAGTTTAGGCCCTGTTTGAATACCCCTTTAATTATACTTCCGCAATCGACTTTTTATTAAAGCGTGTGCTCTCTGTAAATACACATATATTGATACTAGTGCTGACAGAGAATTAAATACGTTCATTGGCCTTCATTCAAAAGAGGATTTATTATATAGAGGATTATTATAATCAAAACTTTTGATTACTATAATCCCATAATCCAGGTGAGACCAGGTTAGCTCAAAGTCCATATTGCCCAGTTGGTTATCCAACTTGCCAAATTATAAAATGCAATTTCTCACTTTAGCCAACCATAATCAATCGTCATAATCCATAGTACCCAAACACTCTGATTGTTATAATCCATAATCCCGATTATAATCCTATACATAATCCAGATTATAATTATTGAGCACAAACCCAAACAACCCCTTAGGTATTGAGCTGGAGGCTGGTGCGACGATGTATATATATATGTAAGCTTCCTCCGTCCCTTTAAAAGTGCCATCTATACTTTCTACGTCTCTTTAAAAGTGCCATCGTTAGTGTGCGCATCACAAGTTTGACTCGATTTATAGAAAATACATGCAATATTTGTATCTCTAAATAAGTTTATTAAAAAACTAGATTATTTAAAAATCTTTCTAATAATACTAATTATATACCGTAAATATTAATAGTTTTTAATATACATTTAGTCAAAGTTATTTCTCGAGAAGCGAAAACAACTCTATTTTAAGGACGGAGGGAGTATACTATACTATATAATATTTGCATATGATATTCACTGAAGAGCTGACCGACAGTTTTGGGTTTTAAGAAACAAAATTTGCTAAACTGTTAGAGATAAGATTTTTTTTCTCTATATATTATTTTGGGAGTTGACAAACAACAAAATTTAGGAGATAAAAATTGTCAAACTGTTGGAGATACTCTAACACAATTGATTTTCAACAATGGGAGTTTTTTTTTTGTCAAACTGTTGGAGATGCTCATTTGCTTATGAACCGAGCTCTCTCTAAAATAGATTTTAGAGTCGGCTGAAAAATGGTGCCGCCTGTAAAAATAGCAGCTACATACTAAAATTTGAAGTTTTTACATGATCTGCTAAAAAAATATATGTTTGAATTTTCTCACATTTAATATTCAAAATTTTCAAACGACCTATGATAGAGAAACAATAAAAACCAGTGTTGTAGACATCAAAACGTTATATACCTTTACAGTCAACTATCCCTAAAAATAATCTATAAAACTTTTCAAAAATCGTTTAGAATGTAATAAAAACAAGAAAAATGTTCTTAATATAGCCCAAAGGGCTAAGAGCCAGCCATTGCTCACAAGATTTATTTTGCGCTTGTCTCGACATTAGGATTTGTACCCACAACCTCTCTCTCGTACGAACCCTCTGATATCACCACACCACACATGCACTTATGTCTAGTTCTACGATGATGTCTATTTGCATTAATATGTATGAATCTTATTATCATTATTTTAACTCACAAACAATCTTAAATGAGAAAACTTTCAACTACAAAGTCTTAGATCTCGTCGAGCAGTGCAACTTTAATACAGAATATTTTTCCATTTAAGGTCATTTGAAAAATTCAAAATTTTGAAATTCAATATCAGAGACTTAATTTATATATTTGAAACCCTAAATGATCTCAACGAAAAATCTATAAATTACAAAGTTTTAGATCTCATCGAGTTGTACAATTTTGATATAAAGTTTAACTTCATTTGACTTCAATTAAAAATATATAAATTAAGTCTCTGATATTGAATTTCAACTGTCTTTGAAAATCAATTTTTTAGTTAACTGTCTTTGAAAATCAATTTTTAGTCAACTGTCTTTGAAAATCAATTTTTAGTTACGGTTATCTTAAGAGAACTATCTCCGGAAATTACTCATTTTCAAAGGTAGTTCTCTTAATGGAACAGTTCTTAAAAATAGATACATTTTTAGATGCGGATGTCTTAACAGAACCGCCCCTAAAAATAATTTTTTTGAGCTACAGTGTTTGCAGAAGACATAAAGGGGGCGTGCTAGTTAACCGTCTCTGATAAAAAAAGGAAGGCATTCCTAAAATCTTTTCTTTACTAGTGTAATATCTACGTGTACTTAATCTTTGATTTTTTACAATAATAATTCTGTTCTTTCAGTATCAAGTTAAACCAAATAATATATGTGATCTCATGTAAACCAAGCAAATATCCAAAAATATATATTCATATTTAAACCATCCATTTTATTTTTATATCCGAGAATATTTGAATCCATATTCGTATTCAAATTTTAAGACATGGAACAATCCGTATCCGATCTGTTTTATAGCGTTTGAATCTACGGTCTCGCTGTCCAAGTCCGGGCTCTCCCGCCGTGTTGACGCTGCCAACCAATTAAGGCCTCGTTAGACAGTAGGCCAACGAACTCTGGTGCGATATACCGCTGGCACCAAAGAATTTCCGTTCCAACTTCCAAGATGTTGTGGTTCACTAAATTAAACAGACATGAAGTCAAAGTCATAACGCGCATCCAATCAAGAGACAAAGTTCGCTAGGATTAAGCAGCTAAGTTAATACATATAAACCACATGTGGTTGTGCTAGTTCGCAATACTGTGTGCACTGCTGCTTCTGCCTAGTGCCCACTGCAGCTACTACCATATCCAGTGATGATGTCCTCCAAAACGGGCTTGGCCAGTGCTTTCCTACTCCCCTTCGTCTTCACCGCCGATGACGAGTTCCTGTTCAATGGATTCAACGACAATGCCGGCTGGGCCGTCCATGGTACGGCTGCCATACTACCAAATGGCATCCTCAGTCTCGCTGCTACCAACAACGCTGGTATGGTCAACTCCCGAGGTCTTGCCTTCTATCCTTTGCCGTTCCAGATGCATAACCTCACCAGCGGGATCCATCTTCTCCTTCTCTGCTACCTTTGCCTTTGCTATGCTTCCTTTTGATCAATCATCATTCACTACGGGTGACGGAATTGCCTTTGTCCTCACCCCAAATACCAGCTTCACCTCTGCAACAATTAGTTCTGGTTCTGGCTCCTTTGGTCTTCTTGACACCAATGACAACGGCAAACTGCCGAACCACATCCTCTGCATTGAGCTAGACACGACATACGACTCGATATTTGATGACATAGATGACAACCATGTTGGCATCAACATCAACAGCTTGAACTCCTCACGATCCTCTCCGGCAGGCTACTACGCGGATGATCCATACTCTGATTTGCACCCGCTGAGTCTATCCAGTGGCAAGGAGATGCAAGTATGGATAAACTACGACCACATCCTCATGCAGCTCAACGTCAGTCTAGCTGCAATCCCCATGCCCAAGCCCAAGCATCCTTTGTTATCTCACAACATAAATCTTGCTGAAGTGTTATTGGATCACATGTATGTTGCCTTCTCAGCATCATCATGGGCCCAATCTTGGATATTTCGTTCTCGGCTGCAGCTTCAAGGTTAACGGAAAACTAGCAGAACTTGACTATTCCAAGCTACCGGAAATAAACACAACTCAAATTGGTTCATCCAGAGATTATGGGACCTATGCCAAGGATGTACGTTGCCCTGATAGTCATTTTTTCGATTATCATTGTTAGTTCTGTGTTGTTCACGCTATTTGTGGTGGTCCTCCTATGCGTGCGAAGATGCTGCTTGAGGTACCGGGAGATCCGGGAGGACTCGGAGCTTGATTTTGGTCCCCATCGGTTCTCGTACAAGGATCTGTTCCATGCTACCATGGCTTCAAACACAAGCAATTGCTTGGAGCAGGAGGATTTGGAAAGGTATATAAAGGAGTCCTTCCATCATCTAAGTTGGAGGTAGCAGTGAAGGTCATGTCCCACAACTCAAAGCAAGGGATGAAAGAGTTCATTGCAGAGGTCGTAAGCATGGGCCGCCTTCGGCATCGTAACCTGGTGCAGTTACTTGGGTACTGTCGTCGCAAAGGTGAACTGCTCCTGGTTTACGAGTACATGTCAAACGGCAGCCTTGATAAGCACTTGTATGACCTGGAGAAGCCTTCCTTGGGTTGGGCTCTTAGGTTTGAGATCATCAAGGGTGTGGCGTCAGGTCTCTTTTACCTGCATGAGGAATGGGAGCAGGTTGTCATACACCGGGATGTCAAGGCCAGCAACGTCCTTCTTGATAGCGAGATGAACGGACGGCTAGGTGACTTTGGCCTAGCAAGGTTACATGACCATGGAGTTGAGGCACATACAACATGTGTTGCAGGAACTAGAGGCTACATCTCCCCTGAATTGGCAAGGCTTGGAAAGGCCACGAAAGCAACTGATGTCTTCGCGTTCGGCGCATTCATCCTGGAGGTTGCCTGTGGCAGACGACCAATCGGGTGAATTCCCGCGGGGAACCTCAAGTCCTAGTAGATTTCGTGCTCAGGTTCTGGCAGCGTGATTTGGTTGTATGCATGATGGATCCTAGATTGGGAGATGAATATGTGATGGAGGAGGCAGAGCTGGTGCTGAAGCTTGGGCTTCTTTGCTCACACCCATCCCCAGTCAGCAGACCGAGCATGAGGCATGTCATGCAGTATCTATGTGGTGACACTCCATTTCCGGAGATGCCAAATGCTTATCTGAACATCAGGAGCATCAGTGAGCTGCACGACGATGAAGTCGCTTCGAGTGAATATGATGTCCAGTATACCTTGGTCCAGAGAAGTATAAGCTCTCTCTCAGGAGGGAGATGAAATTGTCCATCAAATGTATGATAGGACTGTAATGGAGTAGGATGAGTTATTTGGAAGAGTATAACTTGCTTCAAATATACCTGTATTGATGTACTGTCTTATGAATAGCTCTGTCAAATATTCCTCCCTTCTATTAGCTATCAGTGTGGTTAAACTGCTATCGTACACTCTAGCATTGGCCACGCTCTTTTCGCTTGAACTTACCAGCTAGTATCAGTCAGCCATTCAGCAGTATTTTTCTCTCACAGCAATCAGTATAAATGTTGTTGCTCAAACGCACAGGCGGAGCTTCATTGTTGCTACAGTAATTTGGTAGTGATTAGGTACTTTTTGCTTTAGAATGGCCCCTCCTGAACTCACCTGGCCCCTCTGAATCTTGGTCCAAGATCTACCACTGCTCAAACACCAAATCAACATTTTCTCGCAAGGGATACAATTGTAGAGGACTGGACTTATGGTAGCAGGGGGTTGAGGGATGAATCAGAGCTTGGGGAGGCCGCAATGTGGGAAAAGAAAACCTAGGCTGATGCCTTTGTTCAGTTTGCTGATGCCCTACTGCAGCTGCATCTTTGCTTCTACTGTAATCGATACTTCACATTTATGCATCCTGGAAGCATGGTCGTCGGGGCCCAAGCATGTTCATGATATAGCCACAACAGTCTATCGTTCTTCAATTGCCATCTGTACACTTAACTTAATTCCACGATTTAAATTATCCATAGGTTAGGGATTTTGGTAAAAGAAGATCCGAGTCAATTAATGACACTTTCTATTTGCAGTTGTAGAAGTACAGCCATAAGTTCATAACAGATACATACTCAGAGACAGCGACTGATTGAAGTAATAAAAAATTTGGCAATGTCCACTCGTCCTAGGTGTAACAGAATCGTCTAAATCATGTGGCCCATAGGCACCTGACGTGGCCACTAATGACCACTGATAGCTGGGCCCGTGTTCCAAATGACATAAGAGACCCTGCCGGGTTACATCAGCACCCGTTTTCTCTGACAGGATCCCATTGCGAAAGCCATTACAGAATTACAACATTTCATATTAAAATACATCAGAGAATAAGTGTGGAAGAGTATTAATATTACAAACCAGTTGTTCGGAATTAAACTTAGGTGAAGTTATTACAAACCATAAATAGTAGCAGTAACGGTGGTAATGGTTCTCATACAATAATTATACATAAATAAGTAAACCCAGCCCAATGGTGCAGTCATCACTCATCATCGCTCCCTTCTGGAATGATAGTTACGCAGCAGGGAGCAAGACACACCTGTGGCTGCTGATCTCCGGCAACAGGGGTTAACAAACTCTGAGTACTAGGGTACTCCGCAAGACTTACTCAACTAAAGAAAAAGATGAGACTCAGGAATGCAGGCTGAGAGGAGTCAAGGTAAGGCTTGAACAAGAGTCAAAGGGTTTTACTAGAAAAGCAATACTAATCTTTAATCCTATTTTCAATATTTTAACCCAACATTTAATTAATAACCTTTGACCTTAACTAATTCACATGTATCCTTCAATTCTCATTACTTATTCATTCTAAAAAACATTTTAGTTCCGAACCACTATTCGATGTAGGTGTGAGGATCAAGTCTTCGTAACTAAGGAGCAACGACGATTCGAATCGATTAAATACCTAGCTGGGATCCCTATCCACGCTGCATATGTAGTACCTAAGCTTGTATATGCCTACCCCGTCTACCACGGCTTTTCCAAAACTTGAACCGGTCCCACGCCACCCGAGAGCACAATACTCCTCTCCTATCCAGGCATGCCAGCCACGAGTGTACACGCTACTCTCGTCATCTCTCCACTCTCAGTGCGTGGTCGTCAGTTCAAGTAGTAGAGCCACCGGAGTCCGACCTTTCTGTAGTATGTGGCTAGTTGCAAAGTTTCGATCACAGCAGGCCGACAACGAACGGTCCCTAATTCCTTTTTCCTTGGAAACTATGCATTGGGACTCTAACCCAAGTACACTGGTGACCACCCGGTTTTCACATCCCTTTTCCGCTAGCGACGATAAGTTGGGACTCTAACCCAAACATATGACCACCAAACGAAAAACCCATCCCCATTGATGACAATGGACTGGCCAAGTGCACTGCCACCGAACGAGGACAAAACCATTTTCTTTTAATAATTCATTCGTTTCATATTATCATAGCTTAAAATAGCATTTTCACAAATCTAATAATTAAGCATGACTAAGCATTTTCCAAATACTTTATTAAATCAGGTTCTCAGGTTATGATAAGTGGTTAAGGATGGTAATGCATCAATTGGTTATCACTCAACTCCTATCAACCTAATGCAGTTGATTAACTCAAGTGATAAATATTTATAAACACAAGGTAAGGGCTAAATGCACCGGGGTTTGCCTTACAGTGCGAAGAGAGTAGGGTCAGGGTCTATACCACAGATATCAAATCACTACACAAACTCAGGAGTAGGCTCCTCAGCAGTCACCTTAGGCCTTCACTTCTTGATTCCCGGTCACTACACCGTATGCAATGATGAATGCTTTAATACAATGCAACGATACGAAAATACAAGACATAACAGATAAAGTAGAATACCAACATACTGTCCTTCATACTATTTAAAGTAACTTACCCTAAGATGCCCTAGATCATAAGGGTATTTGACCTAGGACCACAATCAATCATAAAATCACACAAACCTTAAGTCATTATCACTTAATTACCTTTTAATTAATCAATTATCCTAATATTGACTAACCACTAATTAAATTACTTCAAAATAAACCCAAACTTTACCAACAGGTAGATCTTGAGCCCAAATAGTACCAAAACAAATTTCATGATTTTTGGAATTACAGAGAATTAATTAAAATTGCTCAAATTTACATTTATCAATTAATCTATTGATTTTTAGTTCCTACAGAAACCACTCAAATACATTATTTATTATTTTATTAAATACTACCCACTGCAGAGAGCATGCATAAATATTTTCATGATTTTTGGAGCTACACATTAATTCTAACAAAAAGAATAAACTGCAGCACTATTCAAACAAAAATAAATTAGAAAAGCTATTTGAAATTCATCTGGAAAATGGAAAACAAAACCCAGCCCGAGGCGGCCCAGTGTTGGCATTTCTTAACGTCATTACAAAAGATAGACTAAAAGTCCATCCCCGGCAACGGTGCCAGAAATGCTTGCTGACATTCCCAACCACCATTACTTCAGAAAGGAAATCCTTGGCCCTTAGTGGCGCCGGCCTAGATAATGCTGTTTGGTAATAGCAGTTAGAAGTGCCGGATTGGCCTTCCTAACCGTCATTACTTACGATATGCAAAACTGTGGCACGGCGCCGTGGGGTGTACAAGAATTACAATCCTTAAGTAATGGTACTTAGGTACGCCAATCGATAGCTTCAGTAAGAAATAAGTCTACTATGCAAGCGCACAGAACTATCATTGTAGCATTTCAACCCAGTGAGTATTCAAGGGTGTCGTATTTATAATTTCCCGTAGGAGGGCATGATGAATTCCATCTAGCTTTTGTTATAAACATGATCACTTATTGGATGCATAGGTAGGCATAGCATAGGCAAGGGTTAAAATATGTTTATAAGATAGTGGACACATATATCAGAGCAACCTCAAGGATAAAATATAAAATAAAGAATAAAAAATAACCGCGAGAGCAGGCATTGGTCATATACAGCTATGCAACGAATAGTAATTACATCGAATTAATAAGAGTAGGATCAGGACTAAGTCTAAGATGATAGAGAGATCCCCGCAGCTAGTCTGCCAGCCGATAGAGACTTTACGAACTCCTACTCAATACCCGAACGTGGGGGAATGCTAGGGATGGACAGGGCTGTCACCACCTGCCCACCTACCCCTCTGCCCGTGGGGTACCGACATATCCGCTGATTCCCGCATACTCGAGCACCACGCCCGTGTAATTGGAAACAACTCCTAACCCCCCGGGACCCCAACCCTTCGGATTGACAGGCTCGGCTAGGAGCAACCATGACAGCACAACGAATATTATCCCATCCTTAGTTCTTCCTCTATTCATACTAATTTGATGAACGATGAAGAACTTTGATGAACATATCAAGAACATAACACATAGACTATGGACTAGTTTACATGTTATCATCATAATATGGACAAGACTATACTCTAATTCAGATACGTTGCTATATAAATAAGATAAGAGCTTGCTTATAGAGGAGAACCGATGTGTATTCATACCAAGATGTTCTTGATTCCTCCAAGGAGACAAGCTCTCCTTGATAGCTTTGCCTTGCTCTACTACTACTACTAAACTAGAGAACAAGTAAGAAATATGAGGTGTAGTGCTCCAAATGTTGGTGTGTGTGTTGGAGGGGGTGAAGCACATCTATTTATAGTTGATCAAGGGACGGTTTGGGCGTTCTAAGTATGGTAGGAGGTGAAATCGCCTTCAGGGAACCGCCTTGAGCACTCTGGCTGAAAACTGGGCCCGGGAAGTGCCATCTGGGGGGCGGCCGCCCCCGGGGGCGGTCGGTCCCTGGCAGGCGTCAATTGGCCACCGCCTTCGGGTGGTCGGTTGCTCTCTGGGCATGGGCCTAGGCCTCCCCAGCGGTTACGGATAGATCCCGTTTGATGCTTTGATGGGCTTTTCTCTTTTATTCTTGATTTGCGCCTTTTCTGAATGCGTTTCCTGGAAGTGCGCTTTCCTTGATATTTTGATGCATTTCCACGTGCTATCTCTGTAAGTTAGGTGCACAACAAAACTCGTGGAAAGGTTAGATAAAGCCATATTCTCTATTTGTTTTAGTATTAAAATGATGTTATATTTATGTTGCTAAGGACCGCCAACACCCAGCAGCCGTAGGCCGGCCCAACTCGGCCCGCGAGCTCGCCCACACGCCTGCTCACACGCGCGCCCGCTGACAGGCGGGACCCCCCGGTCAGGACCTTCCTCTACCTCTCGCGCTCCCTTCCTAGACACGCCCCGCGCGTGTGTGACGCGGTGGCTCGCCGCCGGCGTCTCCTCCGGCGAGGAAGAGATCTCCGACGGATGGCCCAGACCCTAGCACATCATCCTAGGGACCTAACTCGATGAATGAAAGCCCATGGCAAGCTCGACGCCACCCATGGCGGCTCGGTCACGGTGGCGCGACGCACGCCGGTGAGCCCAGGGCGGTAGCGTTTAAAACTAAGGGTGCAATTGACACAGGGACTCACCTAGACTTGGTTTGACTAGACGGTTGGCCCTGAGATGGTGCAAAGGTACGAGCGTGTCGACGGCGGCGGAGGTGGCAGCGCGGACTCCACGGTGAGGTCTTGTTCCGAGCTATCCTAGGCTCCAAACAAGAAAGCACTGCGCGCACAAGGGTCAGCAACGTCTAAAGGGTTCAAAACGCGACACCGAGAGGGGACAAGCTCACCGTAGCAAGCAGGCCGTGTCGTGGTGGCTCGCGGCGGCGCTCTGGCCGGACCCGAGGAAGAAGACGAAGGCGCCCACTCGTTGCAGGCGACAAGAAGGCACACGAGCGGCTCTATGAGTGCGTTAGGAAGTGGCGAAGGTTTTGGCAAGACAGAGCAGGTAGAGGCGGAGTATGGACGGTGAATTTCCCGGTGAACATGGAGTTGGTCGCCGGCGGCCGTGGAGAAGGAAATGGAGAAGGGAGGGAACTCGTCGGCTTGTAAGGGCAGAGGAGAAGCGGATAAGCGCGAGGGAGGTCCGAGGCCCCCAACGACCGCACGCCGGCGCCCGGGGCCTGCCCAGGACGGACGGCGGCCAGCGTGCGCCGCGCGCACACGTGCAAGGCGGCCAGGAACAGTGTAGGGGCCGGCTGTACTGTAGCAGGCACTCTAGAGTCAAAGCCTAAGTTTCCCAATCATGCCCTATCTAAATGGAATTAGGGGAAACCCCAAAAATAAAAGTTATGGAAAATTTTGTGTAGATCATTTTTGGTTTTTGAAGTAAGTTCAAATTCTGCATAGTTTTGAAATTATTCAAAAGGGGATAAAACTTGAATTTGAATTTGATTTGCAATCCAATCAAATTCTTAAACTTTTTCTCTATAACTTGAAAATATGTAAAAATAAATGTTGTTCCATTTGTCAATATCTACAACTTTCATTAATAGAGTTTGGTTAGATTCTTGATAATTTTTGAAATGGCATTTCAAATTTAAATTTTAAAGCATTGTTTAGAGTTTAATTTGAATTTCCACTGCATAACTCCAAAATCTCCAAAAATGAAAGTTGTTCCATTTTAAAAGATCTACAACTTTTATTAAAGCATTTTCATCAGATACCTTATAGTTTTTGAATTAGGTTTTTGGGACCCAATTAGGACTTAACTTTAATTTTCCTTTTTGATTTCATTTTTTAATTTCAATTATGGGTTTAATTGCACAATAATTTTCATTCACAATTAAATCACTCTAGAATCCCTAAGCACAATCATATGTAGGCAATTAATTTAAACATGATGACATGGCAGTTTTAATTAACACTAATACCAGAGACAGTGTAGCGAGTTGACTCTGACAATGTCAGGTCGTACCGTGGCGTTATCCCTTTATCTGTACGAGGACATGCGCCCGCAGGCGGAGTCGTGCTCGCGGACCCACCTAATGGGACAACGCACGTAAGAGGGCTCGCCTGAGGGGAGCAAGGTGTGGCCTCGGGCGAGTCGGATAACTACGACGTCACCCTGAGGGGTTCGCGCGAGACGGAGATTGACGCTCGAGGGGGTATGTGCCCGAGGTCCTTCAGGGAGCCTCAGGCGAATCGGAACTTGGTGCCGGGGGGTGATTGCGCCTGAGCCCTGTGGTGAGAGCCTCGGGCAAAGCGGGAAATTGCTCTGAGAGTTGGCCCGTGCGCGTGTTCCGTAGCGAGTCTCGAGCGAGGTGGAGGTTGCTTAGGGGACCAGAAATATTTTGCGTTCAAAAGTGGTGCCCCTAATTTAGGTACCCAACAGTTAGTGATAAAAATTTTTGTGTAAGAATAAAATACTTTTTATTGATTTCTCAATTAAATTGGTAGGGTATTGCATTCATGCTGGTTGCACTTAGTGTTTATGTGTGCAAATGTTTTAAATCTATGCTTAAGAGACGACAATATGGCTCTAGGAATTTTTTCAACTTTTTATGTTCCTACCTCCTCGAGCTTAACTTTTTATTTGGATCCTCCAACAACATTTTCATAAATTCAGATGATTTATTTGAGTTCATCATATTTCAATCTATGACCAATATTTGCCTTGTTTTTTCCTAAGCTTCGAAGTACTTACTTGTGAGTAAAATAGTAACTCTAGAATTTTTGGAATTATTTTTAATCGTGCCTAAAGTAATTCTAAAAATCAAAATTCCTAAACCTTATCTACCCATGGATAAAATCACTACTCATCAGCACGACATCAATGCAAGACCACCTTTTAGATGGCTCAAGACGCTAATTTACACAATTTTGTTACCTAGGGAAGGTCTCAATCGACGTTTTATACAGGTATAAATTGGAGTTTTTTCCTTCTTTGGCTAGATTTTATCAGTTCTTACTTGAGCCCATGGTTTCATGGGCCCTCAGCCCGTCATTCTATCGCTTGGTCAGTCCACGGCCATAACTTGAATGTGACGGATATATTGCTGTTCAAAGATATAAGGTTATACTCCACCGTAAGTGGCCGACCGGCCGTCAAAGATAAGGTTGAAGTGGCAATCGTAGACTCATTTCAATGTCATGACAACGCTAATTAGTGAACAATACACGCTTGACTTCCAGCTGGCGCCAAAGAATTTCCGCTCGATGATGTAATGCTTCACTTAATTGAACTGACAGCCCACATGAAGCCAGTCACCGCGCGCATCTGCTCAGAACTGCCACCTTGGCCTTCCTTCCGATGAATCTTCATAAGGCCTATAGATACAGGTACAGTAGTACGGATGATGGAATTACCTTTGCCCTTGCCCCAAACACGAGCTTCACCAATGTAACAACTAGTTATGGCTCTTCTGGTCTTCTTGACCCCAACGACAATGGCAAATCGTCAAATCACCTCGTATACATTGAGATAGATACCAGTTGCAACTTACAACAGTGAGTTCGATGACACAGTTGGCAACCATCAACATCAATAGCTTGAATTCCTCTCCTCTCCGATAAGCTAGTACTCGGATGATTCATTCTCACAGTTGCACGCCCTTTAGATAAAACACAAAGTAACTAGTCAAAATGTTTGGGAGGTGTGCTTAGGGTCAGCTCCCCAACATATTGGTATGGGGCACCTCGCCCAACATATTGGTTATATAAAACTAAAAACCGGATCACCCTGAATCTGAAATGACAGATTATTGACGTTGTTTCTGCTCTTTTTTTCATTGGGTTCAACCGGTTTTTGGTCACCTCTAGCAGCAACGGATTTATTGGATACGCAGTTGAATACGAATGCCATAATACTATTTATGAAAAGGAGAATATATACCATATAGGTCCATCTCAAGTCAATGCTCAAGGACAACCAGTCAACCAATATTTTTAAGACTTTCAGTGTGCTTCATATAAACTGGGACGGTCAATTACCAGGTTCAGAATGAGACCGCGAGTCAGAGATGCCGGGCAACGCAAGCGCAGAATTTTCCACACGCCATGACTCGAAGACCAAATCTAAGTTGACTTGACAGCCCACCAAAGCCACAATGGGCATTTGTTGGTCAGATAGATTATTAAGCCCACAAGTTTTGAACAGAGCTAAGATTTGTCTGCCTAAATAAAGCTAGGTTAGCAATTAGCATATTTGCAGAGTACGCCGCAGTACTCTGCTGCTGCTGTCCAATAATGATGTTCTCCAAGAGCTTAGCCATTGTCATTCTCTTCCGGCTACCTCTCATCCTCGCCGCCATCGCTGACGAGGAGTTCTTGTTCAATGGATTCAGTGATTCTTCTGGCTGGGCCCTCCAAGGTTCAGCTTTGATGCTGCCGAATGGCATCCTCAGCCTCGGCGCAACCAACGCCAGTGTAGCCTACCCCAAGAGCCATGCCTTCTATCCTTCTCCGTTCCAGATGCGTAACCTCACCGACAGCTCTATCTTCTCCTTCTCCGCAACCTTCGCCTTCGCAATACTTGCTCCTGATGACGATGAATCCCCAAACAGCCTATACGGATACAGCAGTGTACGCGATGGAATTACCTTTGTCATCGCCCCAAACACCAGCTTCACCAATGTAACCAGTTATGACCCCTTCGGTCTTCTTGACCCCAAAGACAACGGCAAATCGTCAAATCACCTCGTCTACATTGAGCTAGATATCAGATTCAACAAAGAGTTTGGTGATATCGATGACAACCATGTCGGCATCAACATCAACAGCTTGAATGCCTCACGATCCTCTCCAGCAGGCTACTATACTGATGATCCATTCTCTGATTTGCACCCGCTGCGGCTGTCGAGTGGCAAGGAGATGCAGGTATGGATAGACTATGACCACAAACTTATGCAACTCAACGTCAGTCTGGCTCCTATCCCACAACCAAAACCCAAGCACTCTTTGCTATCTCACACTATTGATCTTTCACAAGTGCTTCTAGATTACATGTACATCGGCTTCTCATCATCATCCTGGGATAGTTATGGCAGTTTTATTCTCGGCTGCAGCTTCAAGATGAACGGAGAACCTGAATCACTTGACTACTCCAAGTTGCCAATAGTAAATATAACCCAATACCTGGTGCATTCCACCCGGTCCCCCCTAAGAATGCAGAGGTCACAAAATTTCTTATTCCTTTCTTTATCTTTCTTGGTTCAGCTGGGACCCTAATAATACTTGTGCCCATCGTCCTAGCCGTGAGAAGGTGCTACAGGTACCGGGAGATCCGCGAGGAGTGGGAGCTCGAGTTCGGACCCCACCGGTTCTCATATAAGGACCTATTCCATGCTACAGATGGCTTTAAGGACAAACAGTTGGTTGGGACAGGAGGATTTGGAAAGGTATACAACGGAGTGCTTCCATCATCAAAGTTGAAGGTTGCAGTTAAGGTCATGTCCCATGACTCAAAGCAAGGGATGAAAGAGTTCATTGCAGAGGTTGTAAGTATGGGCCGCCTCCGGCATCGTAATCTTGTGCAATTACTTGGGTATTGTCGTCGGAAAGGTGAACTGCTCCTGGTTTACGAGTACATGTCAAATGGCAGCCTTGATAAGCACTTGTATGACCTGGAAAAACCTTCCTTGGGTTGGGCTCTTAGGTTTGAGATCATCAAGGGTGTGGCGTCAGGTCTCTTTTACCTGCATTTTTTTTTAATTAAGGAGCCTTTTCTCCTCGTTCCCGTGCACTTGCACGGAAATACCACGGTCACCAGGTTTCGAACCTGGGGTGGCAAGCGCCGGCCTTTGGCTCGTGCTGCTAGCCACCAGCAGCTGCCGCTCGCTGCTTGAGGAATGGGAGCAGGTTGTCATACACCGGGATGTCAAGGCCAGCAACGTGCTTTCTTGATAGCGAGATGAATGGACGACTAGGTGACTTTGGCCTAGCAAGGTTACATGACCATGGAGTTGAGGCACATACAACATGTGTTGCAGGAACTAGAGGCTACATCTCCCCTGAACTAGCAAGGCTTGGAAAGGCCACGAAAGCAACTGATGTGTTCGCGTTCGGCGCATTCATCCTGGAGGTTGCCTGTGGCAGGCGGCCAATCGGGGTGAATTCCTGTGGGGAACCTCAAGTCCTAGTAGATTTCGTGCTCAGGTTTTGGCAGCGTGATTTGGTTGTATGCATGATGGATCCTAGGTTGGGAGATGAATATGTGATGGAGGAGGCAGAGCTGGTGCTGAAGCTTGGGCTTCTTTGCTCGCACCCATCACCTGTCAGCAGACCGAGCATGAGGCTTGTCATGCAGTATCTATGTGGCGACACTCCATTTCCGGAGATGCCAGATGCTTATCTGAACATCAGGACCATCAGTGAGCTGCACGACAATGAAGTTTCCTCTGGTGAAAACGATGTCCAGTATATCTCAGTCCAGACTAGTATAACCAGTCTCTCAGAAGGGAGATGAAATCATCGATAAAATGAATGATGTGCTTTTCATGGTCTCATGGAGTAGGATAGTTATTTAGAAGAGTGTACAACTAGTCTTGCTTCATATATACCTGTACTCTGTACTGTCTTTATGAATGTCAATGTCAATGATTCCTCCGTTCTTTCAGCTCAGCATTTAGTCCAGGTAGCTGTAGTATTAGAAAACAAACTGTTGCATAGACGTTATTGCTCAAACACCAAATCAACACTTGCACAAAACAAAATACAAGTACTAGGGATACAATTCTAGAGGGCCGGAATGGTGGGAGCAGAGGATTGATATAGGAAGAATCAGACCTTGAGGAGGCCGCAACGTGAGAAAAGGGAACCCAGGCTGATGCCTTTGTTCAGTTCATTGACGCCCTACTGCAGCTGTGACTCTACTTCTACTGTAATCCATACACATTTGGGCATGGGTCTACAGATAGCCCATTCGTTCAGTCTGGACGCAGAGTCCTTAGGGCCCAAACATGTTCATTACATACACACAAAATAGTCTACCATTCTCATTGTCATCCCAATGCTTTATTCCACAGTTTAAATTATCCAAGGGTCAGGGCTTTCAGTAAAAGATCGAACGCAATTAATAACACTTCTGGTCTACAGTTCATAACAAGTAAATACTCAGGGACAGTGACTGATTGGAGAATAAAAAATTGCAATGTCATGCTTCAGGGACAGGTTTTGCATGCCTAGCTCCTAGTTAGCAATGAGAATTGTGAAGCAAAGCTACATAATCCACTCCTCCAATCTAGTTACTAAGAGGAACAGCAAATCTACAGTAGAACACAAAGTATAAAACACTGCTAGACATTCATTATAAGGTTCAATACAAAAGTAAGATAATAATTTAGCAGCGTAGGAGTTCTTACATTGTCATTATGAGGCTGAAAGTAGCCCCACCACGCCCATCCATCGCTTCAGGTAAACCCAGTATCCACCACCCTGCACTAGAGAATAGAAGAAAACTGTATCCAGCAGCATAATTTTCTGAAAACACCAATTGAAGGGGTTCCAGAAAATGTGCAGCTCAAAAATTAAGGTTAGCCAGTGAGGGAAGTTCCATGAACCAACAACCCAAGATATAGTTGTTTCAGGCCTTTTGGCTAGCATTGAGCATTGTGATGAAAGATACAGAATCCATTTAACCAATCGTTACTAGTATCATCCTGAAAAACAGAAATCTCCATTTCCAAATAAAGTGTGACATGTAGTTTGTGCTAATGCCTTAAATCAAGACTTAGCAATCACTTGAGATTACCATGCAGAAGCACAATCCTGCACATCACAAGTTTAATGCATCTCTGTACTGAGGAATCCCAAGGTTTACAACACCAATTTATTGGCTCCGTACAACCAAAAATACGACTGCAAACTAGAGCTAGAAGGCTCAATCCTATCTATTATCAGAAAGTCCAGTAGAGAGAAAAACGAACAAGACAGCTAGTTAGGCAGAGATCTAGTAACCGGAAGTTAGCAACTGCAATCGGGACGAAGCAGACGGCGGACGAGTCAGGGTCGCCGCCGCCGCCGCCGCCGCCACTGAGTCGAATGGCTTAGCCGCAGTACATGCTCGGCTCAACGCCGGCCCCGGCGCCGCCTCCTAGGGCCCTCGTGGAGTGCCTTTCAGGTCCGGAGGAGCCAGCTTCCCTTGAGCTCGTCCGGCGGTGACCGGCCAGCGTTGCCAGCGACGGCGCTCTGTCGGCGACGAGCACTGGAAGCCTAGAATGTAATGGGACCAGGCGAATTTTCCCTTTTTTTTTTTTTTTGGGCAGCCCAGATCGAGGAAAGCCACGTGGGCCTAATGGCTTATGTTCTCTTCAGCTTGTAATGGCCCAACTTAGAATCAGCACTGGGTCATGATGGCATTACTTTGCCAAATAATAACTCTGCGTACACACATGAAATGAAGGTGTGTCTTGTTTTGACTACAAATTTTGACCAATAATCAGTTGAATTATATGCATAATCAATGTATAAAATCTTCTCTAATAAAATAATTTTAATTTAATACTGACTATGTAGTATAAGAGAAGTTAGTTGTCACACAAACAACTATGGATGGACAGAGGGGTTTAACACAATTTAATTTTCCACCCTCTTGAGCTAGATAGTCTTTAGCACTGTGTTGGTGAAGGCTTTGTTCATGTAACTTGGAGACTACATAGCCCGACTAAGGATAAAGATTATATTATTGGTTGCCACTAAAGATAAATGAGTTCATATCATACGTATAGTTTAATACGAAGTTGTGAAGGGTAACAGCCAATAAAAAGTATGTAGTAGTTCTTGATGATTGACAAAAAGAAAAGGAATAAGCAGACATTACTCGACAATAAGGTCCCATCTAGTAGTTGACCAAATCCCCAAAACTAATGTACTGCTCCCTCTATATAGGAAAAAATAATGTTTACAACAACGATACGGTCTTCAATGCAAAATTTTTACTTTATATTCCTATAAAAATATTTATTGAAAAGTAATATATGTATACTTTTATGAAAATAAATTTGAAGATGAATCTATTTATATAGTTTTTATATTTTCAAACTCAATAAATTTAAAGATATTTATAATTATATTATCAATGTTTGACTAAAATACTTTCTAAAACATTATCTTTTTTCCTATACGGTGGGAGTACTCCTATGTCCATCATCAGGGAAAACATCTCATCAGGATCGATCGAGTCACTGTCTACCTGCGTCCCAAGCGAAACCGACAGCAGGATGGCGGCGTCAACGGGCAACCATCGATCCTAGGTAAGCACGCCACCATCGACGGCATCTCCAAATTCCAAAAGATCGTGACAACATATATATCTGCTCCTACAAGACTGCAGAGCTGGAGAAAGAGATGGCCCTCTCACTGTCAGTGAAATATATATACTACAAAAACAGGGAAAATTACAGGTCGAGCACGTCCGAGCATCGAGAAAGAGATATGCTGGTGCATTTGTACCAGCGTTCTTGTATTGTAAGTATCACTCCAGGCCTGGTACAATTGTGAAACTTCTTTGTAGCAGTGTAGCTACGACTTTGTGGCCGCGTCTAGTCTAGGCTACTCTGTTGTGAAAATTACTGATGCAAGAATATAATAAACTAGCTGAGCACCCCACGTTTCGCGTGGGGGGAGGGGGAGGAAAAAAAAAGGGGGAAAAAACATTATAAACAGTAACGAGCGACACTGTTCACTGATGGGTTGGTACTGTTCCATAACAGGTTCGTACTATTTCATAACGGGTAGTTACTGTTATATAACGGGTCGGGTACTGTTCATAACGGATCGTTACTACTTCCTTAACGGGTGTAGTACTGTTCCTTGGCGGGTTTGCTGTAGATGAACAGTAACTCTTGAGGGAGGGCGTCGTTACTGTTTGTGCTGTAGCTAAGTCACCGCGTTTAAAGTCTTCTGTACATAGATATACCCTCCGGTCTCCGCGATCTCTTATAGGATTATAATATTTTGTATGTTGAAGCATGGCAGGTTAATCCTCACACTGCGACATAAAAAAGGACATATTGAAAGTCAGGGTCCGCTCGGTAGGGATCCAGATTCTCTTAGAAGCATTTCAGATCCAGATTCTCCCCAAAAATAGTTTCTCCAAGAAACAGAAATCACTTGGTAAGAATTGGTGATACGTTTGGCTAATGATCAAGATTCTCCTTGAAATAAACTAAAATGACTGTGAAACGTCTATTTAGGGCCTCGTTTGGATGGCAGAAACATTTCGGATTCTGAGGTGAATCACTAGAATCAGATCGAGGAAAGCCACGTGGGCCTAATGGCTTATGTTCTCTTCAGCTTGTAAGGGCCCAACTTAGAATCAGCACTGGGTCATCATGGCTTTACTTTGCCAAATAATAACTCTGTGTACACAGATGAAATGAAGGTGTCTTGTTTTGAATCCAAATTTTGACCAATAATCAGTTGAATTATATGCATAATCAATGTATAAAATCCTCTCCAATAAAATATTTTTAATGTAATGCTGAATATGTAGTAAGAGAAGTTAGTTATCACAAATTCAACTATGGATGGACACAGGGGTTTAACACAATTTATTCTTCCACCCGCCTTGAGCTAGCTAGTCTTTAGCACCTATGCTATGTGTTGGTGAAGGCTTTGTTCATGTAACTTGGAAACTACATAGCCCGCCTAAGGATAAAGATTATATTATTCGTTGCCACTAAACATAAAGGAGTTCATACGTATAATTTAATACGAAGTTGTGAAGGCTAACAACCAATAAAAGTACCTAAATGCTAATAGATGAGTGCGCATGCTGCGGAGCTGCAGCACGCACACCCTCGCAGCCGCGGGATTAAGACTAGAGATCGATCGACCATCCGATTCGCGGTCACGCCTGCTGCCGGTGAAGAAGGCACCGTCCGCCCTCGCCGTTGCCACCTAAGAAGGCACCGCTCGCTCCTGATTCACTCGTCCCGACGCTTGATTCGCTCGCCTGCGCGCACGCCCACGCCAGACACGCCACCGGAGAAGAAGGATAGGGTTCTGGCGAGCTGCGCCATGCTTCTTCCCAAATCCGGTGGGGTATAGAAGGGTCCGGCTAGGGGGAGGAAGGCTGGCCAGGCGGTGGTGACGGTGGCTGGCGGTTTAGGGTCCTGGCGACGGTGGAGGCGGCCGGGAAGGTTGGGGTGGGGGCGTCGCGGCCGAGCTCATCGGAGTTCGTCGGAGCTTGCCATGGTTGCAAGCGGGAGGGGGCTTGGGGGAGGGGGAGGGAAAGGAGGACGTCGCCGGCGGCGGTAGAGGTATCGCCGGAGCTCCGCGGACGTGGCCGTGGAGCTCTGGCGATACCCTACCGCTGCGGGCGGGGCGGTGGGTGTCGAGGCGATGGGAGGTGGTGGGAGCAGGGGAACTCGCCGGGGTTGTGGTCGGCATCGCTGGATGCCTCGATCTGGTTTCGGGCAAGGTGAGGAAGCAGCGGGGGAGGCGCCAGAGGTAGGGGAGGAGTCGAGGGGGCGGCGTGGGAAGGAGGAAGCCGATGCGGGCGTGCAGGCGAATCCATAAAAGTATGTAGTAGTTCTTGATGATTGACAAAAAGAAAAGGAATAAGCAGACATTACTCGACAATAAGGTCCCATCTAGTAGTTGACCAAATCCCCCATAGTAACATACTACTCCTAAGTCCATCGTCAGGGAAAACATCTTATCAGGATCGATCGAGTCACTGTCTCCCTGGGTCCCAAGCGAAACCGACAGCAGGACGGCGGCGTCAACGGGCAACCATCATTCCATAATCCTTAGGTAAGCACGCCACCATCGACGGCATCTCCAAATTCCAAAAGATTGTGACAACATATATATCTGCTCCTACAAGACTGCAGAGCCGGAGAAAGAGATGGCCCTCTCATTGTCAGTGAAATATATACAAATACAGGGAAAATTACAGAAAGACAAGACTACGTCCTCCAAAAGGGACCTCGCAACAACTAGTCGAGCACGTCCGAGCATTTGTACCAGCGTTCCTGTGTACTGTACTAGGTATCCGGCCCGGTACAATTGTGAAACTTCTGTGTAGGTACGACTTTGTGGCTGCATCTAGTCTAGGCTACTCTGTTGTGAAAACTACTGATGCAAGAATATAATATATATACCCTCCGGCCTCCGCAATCTTATAGGATTGTAATATTATGTATGTTGAAGCATGGCGGTTAATCCTCACACGAGACATAAAAAAAGACATATTGTAAAAGTCAGGGTCTGTTCAGTTGGGATCCAGATTATCCTAGAAATATTTCAGATTCAAATTCTCCTAAAAAAATTTCTCTAAGAAGTAGGAATCACTTGGTAAGAATAGGTGAAATGTTTAGGCTAATGATCCAGATTCTCCTTAAAATAAACTAGAATGACTACGAAACACCTATGTATGGCATCGTTTGGATGGTAGAAATGTTTCAGATTCTCAGGTGAATCACCAGAATCACGCCAAACACCCAAATAGGTGAGGACCGCGCGTAGTGCGGTTTGCAACGACGCCAGGCGTTCGAGCCTGCCTGCTTTTGAGTCTTGACTCGCGCAGGTGCTCACCGGGACTGTGCTCCCATTTTTAACAGTTACCTCTCACGCGTGGTGCCACAAAGGAGTCGTGACGCGCCCGTCGCCTACAGAATCGGAGTATTCTGGTGATCTCAAGAAGGACGCGGTCTTCATGTCTGTGTGTGTAGTTGTAGGTCTGTTTGTACACGTGTGGTGTGTGTGGATGTGCGTGTGTATCAACAGATACTACAGCTATACCCAGATGAGAGGCACTAAAAAAACACCTCAAATAGGTGACAAAATTTTTTCGGATTCTCAGAGAATTGTTTCTTGCTTTTGTGCTAGGGATGAGAATCACCCAAATAAGTGTTTCACAGTGATTCTAGTTTATTTCAAGGAGAATCTAGATCACTAGCTAAATGTTTCACCGATTCTTACCATGTGATTCCTATTGTTTGGAGAAATGTTTTTGGGAAGAATCTGGATGTGAAACGTTTTTAGGAGAAACTGGATCCCTACCAATGGGATCATAGGTGATTCTCATCCCTAGTAAAAAAACGAGAAATGTTTCTCTGAAATCTGAAACGTTTCTGTCGCCTATTTGGTTGTCTGCAGCGATTATGGTGATTCACCTCAAAATCTGAAACGTTTCTGCCGCAGCATCTATCTAGCTATAAGTTCAGTAAACATCAATTAGATCTACATTGTTTCGTCGAGAAAAATATCTAGCTCCTAGAAACAGTTTAGAAATAATAACCTCATAAATTTAAAAACAACGTTTTTACAGGCGCCACCATTTTAGTCTAGAGAAGGCACGATCATGAACCACCGGTAAAATGGTTTGCCAGTCAGCCCGCTTCTAGAAATGGATTATTAGGAACAGTTGAAAAGTCCAGCTTCCACATGTGGTGTCTCGAAAGCCAAACCACTTCTACAAATATCATTTCTAGAGACAATATGTTTTCTAGCCGTCTGTAAAGATAGACATTTCTAGTAAGGGCTGGTAACTCCACCCGTAAAATTTTACAATTTGGCCCATCTCTAAATTGGCACAACACAGTAGAATTTACAGTTTTTCTAAGACAAATTGGATGAAAAAAATTATATCAAAGTTGTAGAACTCGAGAAGATCTGCAGCTTCATAGTTGAGTGTCTTTATTTGAAATCATTTAGGGCCCAAAAATCTTGTTCTAAGTCAGATTTGAATTTTATTTTCCAAATTACCTTAAATGGAGAAATGACATAAAGCGAAGTTGCAGTATTCGAAGATATTTGCAACTTTATAGTTAACTAAAATTTCATTTTAAATAATTTAGGTCCTTTAAATTATATTTAAAGTTTTCATATTTTGGAAACCATTTTTTTATTTTTTTAAGCGACCCTAAATAGACAAATAATCTAAACTAAAATTGTAATACTCAAGGAGATCAAAGTTTTTTAGTTTATTTTCCTTCGTTTGAATTCACTTATGATCTCAAATATTCATTGCAACATTCTTTAAAGTTATTACAACCATTTGGTCCTAAATGACTTTGAGTTGGAGTGGTAAATAAGAAAATTGTGTAACATGTGACTTACGACGTGCACTTTAGGGAGGTTGCATGGTTGAATTCTCTCAGGTTTTTTTTCTACTTCGTTTTGCCTGATATGCATTCTTTGAAAATAAGAGATAAAAATTAAAGGATATTATTGTTGAAAAAATGAAACTAGCTAGATCAGAGAAATAAACAAGAAATGACTCCATTATGTCTAAGCAATTGTCTTTCCCTTTTGTCCTTTTAGTCAAGTTGAGCTGTTAATGAATTGAAATTTTATGGTTCGATAACCATGCCAATTTGCGTCTCTAGCAACCTTGCAAATTATTTGAAAGCCTTTTGATCTAGCAAAAATAGAATAATTTGTAAATTTTCAAACAAGTTTCAAGTAATTTATGATATCATAATGGTACACATTCCAAAAGCATATACAAAAAAGCTTGCAAACAACTCATAAATCGCATCCAACCTAATTAAAAAGATACTAAAAAACAAATTTCTAGAGATTTTCATATATATATAAAGTTCATGTAAGATCCATTTATGAAAATGTGTTTCCACGAGTGGTTCGAAGTTACAGGAAACTCCAAGCCAACTACAAAGGTGGACCAAGAGTAAATTCATATATGGAAAGGTAGGGGCTGGGGTGTTGTCTAGGAAAGTAGGTTGACACTCCAAACCAACTACAAAGGTGGACCAAGAGTTAATACATGCATGGAAAGGTAGGGGCTGGGGTGTTGTCTAGGAAACTAGGTTTTGTAGTCGTGGTCTTTTTTTTTTTTCCTTTTACATTGTATTTCACTAAGAGTTCTAGATTCTTGAGAAAAATCAAAGAGATACCACTAGCACTAGGATTTCAAATTGACATGTGGAAGAAATAATCCTTTTTTATGTCACCACATACATAAACTAATAAACAAATAAATGTAGATTAATGAAACCATGACAAAATGGTCTACCATATATTACAAGTAACATGGCTTGAGCATTACTTTTTCAACTAAATACATGTTGAACAAGAAGGTATAATGCAAAAAGGTAAAGACTGAATGGTGATCAGAAATCCTATAGCAGTATAAAATACTACAAAAATTTCGATTGTCGGAAAATGATGAAAGTAGATAATAATTTTCCATTATTTCAAGGTCTTAAATTTATCTACAAATTGTGTGCTTTTTTAAAAAATTATTATGCATATAGGAGCACATATTTTTGAGATAATGGATTCATCAATGCGGCCTCTATCTCTATGAAAGATATATACACAGCTAAAAGGATACAAGAGCATTTAGACTCACACCTCGACAAAAGAGGAAAACACAAAACCAGAAAAAGAAAAAAAAAAACTACAACCTTGGCGCATTGCTTCTTTCTAACATCCTCTCCTAAAACAACCAGATTCAGTGAGTGGAAGTCATCAAGTAGCCACTGCCCCTAGTGCGCCATCGCTGTGAACCTCCGCTGTCGTCAGTTAACACACCGTGATCCGTTGTCGTCCATTCAGAGCTAGCTGATCAGACATGAGCTGGATCCGCTTCTGCTTCTCCCTATCGAGGACTGGGGAACCATGCTTAGGCCGCCACCATGGTCCTTGACACCCACCACTGCCTAAGGATGACATCGTCGCCACTACCAGCCTAAACATGTGATGTGAGGTCCGGCAGCGGCGCTAGGTCTAGAAGGAAGGAGCACATGTGGGTAAAATAGTGCTTGAATTGATTCAAAAGGTTATTGTTCTAAATTTTCCTTGTGTTAAACATTTCTATTTTTTAACCATCAATATCTAGAAAATCCACAGAGTTTAACATTGTAAGATTTATTCTTTTCGGTTGACGATAAGAAACCATTTCATAATATATAATTTATATATTTTTAACTATATAAATTTCTAAGAAATGGTGGCTACAGGTGTAAAAATGATTGATTTAGAATAGAGCTAGAATATGACACCTTTTTTTGACCGGGAATTGAAGGACCGATGCTAGTCAAATGGACCGGGCTTGCGTACACTTTTGTCTTCAAAAAAGCGTTTATAACATTGACAAATTCGCGGGATATTACTCGCTGCTCATAGATGAGACTGACCGGGCACAGAAAGTCCCAAGATCATGTCAAATTGTTAAATTGTCAAATCTCGTACAGCTAACAACCATGTCGTTGCCCGTATATTTCATAAAAACAAACTTGTTGCTGGTATTATTGCTACCACTTTAGTCTGCCTTCAAGATTCCGAAGTTATTACTAGCCCACGTCACCCTTTTCAGTTGCTCAAAAAAAGTCACCATTTTCAATTCAATTTCTTTTTTACCGAGACTATTGCAAGCGTTTGTAAGGAGCCATCACTGGTCTAGAGCGAAATCGAGATGTAGGCTTTCATGTAGAGTGTTTTTTTTATCTGAGGCTTTTTTTTTTAAAAAAAAATTAAATTTCAAATTTTCAAACTTTGACCGTGATTTACGTCAATAAGATGATTTCAAATGAAAAAATTTTCAACTACAAAGTTTCATAACTTTTCGAGATCTACAACTTTTATTTAAACAGTTTTTTCATACGAGGTCATTTGAAAAACTCAAAAAATTAAAATTTAGATTATTTCTAGTGGCGAGTCACTTAAGGAACCGTCACTAGAAATCGATTTTTAGTGGCAATTTCTTAAGTGACCCACCTGTAGAAATGGTTCATTTTTGCAGGCGGGTCACTAAGAAACTGCCATTAGAAATCGTATTTCTATTGGCGGTTTTCTTAAGAAACCGCCTGTAAAAATAACGCTGATTTTTAGTGGCGACCGTTAACCGAAACCATCTATAAAAATAAAAACTAAGCGTTAAGGTAGAGCTTTAGTTGTACTAGTGTGACAAAGCCATCCAAACCAACACAGCATGGCAGAAGTACATATACAGAACAAAAGGACAAGCCCTGTCTTGTATACCACATTGTATTGACGAAATTAAATTCAGATGATGTCTGCCACATGTGCAACACGAGACGAGTCACGACGACTCCGGCCGGCATCCACAGGTCGTTGCTGGCGCGCTGCTAGTCTTCGGTCATCTACTCGTCGCTTACAAGTTGCTGTAGCCCGTAGCAGCCGGCCAATCGCAGTAATTTGTCAATAAACAATGGAGTAAATAAGGTAGACTAGAAACTGAATTACAGTGGCTAAGAACACCTTGTGAACACAAGTAAAAGAAGATTTTTAGGGACATCTCTTTTTTTTTATCAAAGGCGGTTAAACTTGGACACTGGCTCTAATGTCTCTTGAGAGCACTGTAGCTTCAATACCGCTGCTGAATATCCTATTTTCAGGGACGGTTGCATTACGAAATTTGCTGCCTAAAAGTGAATCATTTTTTGGGACGGATTCTATTAAGAGAACCGCCTCTAAAAAGGTATTATCAAGGACGGTTATTTTTGTCAACTGCCTCTAAAACAAGTGAATTTTACAAGAGGTCATTTTAAGACAACTGCAAATAAAAATCAATTTTCAGAAGGTGGCTGAATAAGTCAACCGTCGTTAAAAAATAACTACAACACAAATAAATTCATATCTTTTTTAAATGAAGTCAAAAAATACAAAATTTATATCAAAGCTGTTGAGCTTGATGAGATCTAAAAATTTGTAGTTGATAATTTTTTATTTGAGATCATTTAGGGTTCCAAATATATAAATTAAGTCTCACATTTTGAATTTCAAATTTTCAATTTTTTCAAATGACCTTGGATGGAGAAATACTTTGTATCAAAGTTGTAGTGCCCGACAAGATCTAAAACTTTGTAGTTGAAATTTATGTCATTTAAGATTGTTTATGAGTTTAAATATTGACAACAATATACGCAAGTGAACGTGTGGTGCAATGGTAACACTAAAAATATTTTTCTCTTATTTTTATTATGCTCTAAATGAAAATTATTTTTAGGAATTATTGATTTAAGTTAACCGCTTATGAAAATCGATTTTCAGAAGCGGTTATCTTAGCGTATCTGAAAATCACTTATTTTTTACAATCGCTTTCATAGTAGCAGTTTTAGATACCGTTTTTGAAGATCACTTTTGATCGTCTCTAAAAATCTTTTCTGTACTAGTGGAATTTGGTCTTGATTGAGTTCTCACACGGTCTTGATTGAGTTCTCACACACTCTAGACATGCAGCAAGGCTTATAGGTGAGATGGGTAGAGATACATGCCACTAGGAGGCATTCTGGCTGTCAGATACTGAGGATTTATTGTCTATCAGTTTGGAAGTGGTGCTAGATTGAGCAAGGCTTCGGAGGTTTGGTGAGGCTTAGGATTTAGATGTATGGGAGGTTTGTGAGATTGTGGATTTAGTTGTATGTTGGTTCTATTTCTGTGTATTTAATGGCGGGACGTTGACTCGTGTTTGGGGGCGTTGGTAGTTGAAGGCTGATTTCTCTATGTTGGGAGGTAGACATTAGATTTTTGCTTGGAGGATTGCAAGTTGTTGTCTGATTTCACCTGCCATGTTGAGTTGTTGTGCTTGTCGGGCTGCTCTCTGGTTTGTGGCTGATGTAGCGCCCAACCTGTCTCTTTCTTGCGGTGCTCTTCGCAGCTGCTGGAGCACTTTGTTGAGGTGTGGGATTGGGATCTAGCTGTGCCTGGCTCCTCTACCACAGGTGCAATTGGCTTGTTCTTCGGCCTCGGCGTGCTCTAGGGGATCTGGGAAGGTGGCGTAGGTGCTTCGGGTGTTGCGCCACAGCCTTCCGATCCCCATGTGGAGGAATTACCTTGGGTACCACGTTGGGTGTTTGAGTGACATAGAACAGTGGGTGCCAATATTGAGATTTAGTATCAGGATAGGCTGAAGCAAGTAATAAAGCCTAATCGGGCGAACGTCATACCTTGAAGGGACCGACACTTGCTCATCTAAGCATAACTACTGAAGCAATGAATTCTTTGTAATGGACCCAAAGTGATCTCTCCTTCACTGTATTCAAGTTTTTCTTTTTATAGGGCATGGCTACACATATTTCATTATACATGAATGCCCTTAAACTACTGTTGAATATACCAAAATATTTCTAACTACAAAACGTTCACAATCACTAGGGCTCAAGGGTCTTTCTCCACTACAACCACCTTATCGGATGGGCCCTGTCAAGCTGTCGCTAAGCTCGCAAAATTGCTATTCCCATCAGGTGGACCCCAAAGGTGAAGGCTATCCCTGTAGTGGCCTGAAGCCCCTCACCACATAGCTCCGAAGATCCTTCTGGAGGTCTAGACACTTGAAGCACTGACTGCATTTGTGAAGCCTTCACCACTCCGCCTCCGCAGCCCTTGCTTTCGGCCTTCTGATTGAAGGTCTCCTTACTGTCTTTGTGCGAAGCTCCCATGGACATGGAGCTTCCAAGGTCAGTCGGCTGCCACTCGCCGGGGGGCCTTCGGAGGACATCCCTGGCACACCCACAATGATAGCATTAGAACAACGAGGTACAATCATCATCAGCGACCCTTTAGACACGTCACCCCGAACACCTAAAACACCGAAGAATGTATAATATAGTGTTTGGTTCAAGGGATGGGATGGGACAAGGTGGATATCCAAGATTGTTTGTGTTGGCATTTCTTAACGTCGTTACAAAAGATAGACTAAAAGTCCATCCCCAGCAACGGCGCCAGAAATGCTTGTTGGTATTCCCAACCACCATTACTTCAGAAAGATAATCCTTGGCCCTTAGTGGCGCCGGCCTAGGTAATGCAGTCTGGTAATAGCAGTTAGAAGTGCCAGATTGGCCTTCCTAACCGTCATTACTTACGATATGCAAAACTGTGGCACGGCGCCGTGGGGTGCACAAGAATTACAATCCTTAAGTAATGGTACTAAGGTACGCCAATCGATAGCTCAGTAAGAAATAAGACTACTCTGCAAGCGCACAGAACTATCATTGTAGCATTTCAACCCGTGAGTATTCAAGGGTGTCGTATTTATAATTTCCCGTAGGAGGGCATGATAAATTCTATCTAGCTTTTGGTATAAACATGAACACTTATTGGATGCATAGGTAGGCATAGCATAGGCAGGGGTTAAAACATGTTTATAAGATAGTGGACACACACATCGGAGCAACCTCAAGGATAAAAGATAAAATAAAGAATAAAGAATAACTACGTGAGCAGGCATTGGTCATATACAGCTATGCAACGAATAGTAATTACATCGAATTAATAAAACTAGGATCAGGACTAAGTCTGGGATGATAGGAAAATCTCCGCAGCTGGTCTGCCAGTCGATAGAGACTTTACGAACTCCTACTCAATACCCGAACGTGGGGGAATGCTAGGGATGGACAGGGCTGTCACCACCTGCCCACCTACCCCTCTGCCCGTGGGGTACCGACATATCCGCTGATTCCCGCATACCCGAGCACCACGCCCGTGTAATTGGAAACAACTCCTAGCCCACCGGGACCCCAACCCTTCGGATTGACAGGCTCGGCTAGGAGCCACCATTACAGCACAACGAACTATTATCCCATCCTTAGTTGTTCCTCTATTCATACTAATTTGATGAACGATGAAGAACTTTGATGAACATATCAAGAACATAACACATAGACTATGAACTAGTTTACATGTTATGATCATAATATGGACAAGACTATACTCTAATTCAGATGCATTGCTATATAAATAAGATAAGTGCTTGCTCATAGAGGAGAACCGATGTGTATTCATACCAAGATGTTCTTAATTACTCCAAGGAGACAAACTCTCCTTGATAGCTTTGCCTTGCTCTACTACTACTACTAAACTAGAGAACAAATAAGAAATGTGAGGTGTAGTGCTCCAAATGTTGGTGTGTATTTTGGAGAGGGTGAAGCACATCTATTTATAGTTGATCAAGGGCGGTTTGGGCGTTCTAAGTATGGTAGGAGGTGAAACCGCCTTCAGGGAACCGCCTTGAGCATGTGGCTGAAAACTGGGCCCGGGAAGTGCCATCTGGGGGGCGGCCGCCCCCGGGGGCGGTTGGTCCCTGGCAGGCGGCAACTAGCCACCACCTTCGTGTGGTCGGTTGCTCTCTGGGCCTGGGCCTCCCCCGCGGTTACGGATGGATCCCGTTTGATGCTTTGATGGGCTTTTCTCTTTTATTCTTGATTTGTGCCTTTTCTGAATGCGTTTCCTGGAAGTGCGCTTTCCTTGATATTTCGATGCATTTCTACGTGCTATCTCTGTAAGTTAGGTGCACAACAAAACTCATGGAAAGGTTAGATAAAGCCCTATTCTCTATTTGTTTTAGTATTAAAATGATGTTATATTTATGTTGCTAAGGACCGCCAACAGTTTGTTAATTTTAAATTTCAAAATCTATAAAAATATAATAATATTTTGGGACTCTAAACAGTCTTGTTTCCAAAAGTATTATCTTGAGACCCTTTGAAGATGGGGATTCTATGTGGATGGCCACTGGGAGGTTTGTAGGTACTAGGCCGTCGGATAGTGTGGATTTATTGTCTATCATTTTTGAAAGTGGTGCTAGGTTGAGCAAGTCTTCGGAGGTTTGGTGAGACTATATTTAGTTGTATGTTGGTCTAGTTTTGTGTATTTAGTAGCGCATTGTTTGGGGGTGTTGGTAGCTGAAGGCTGATTTCTCTAAGTTGGCAGTTGGACTTCAAATTTTTGTTTGGAGGATTGCAGGTTGTGGTTGATGCAACGGCCGTCCTGTCTCTTGTTGTGCTCTTCGTAGCTTGGCTTGTAGCTGTTGGAGCAATTGTTCGAGTATGGGAATAGTAGCTGCTTGTGCCCTGTGTGCCGCTGCCTAGGGTTGGCTCCTCTAACACAGGTGTAGTTGGCTATTGTTCTTCGGCCTCCACGTGCTCTAGGGGATTTGGGGAGGTATGGTAGTGTAGGTGCTTCGGTTGTTGTGCCGTGGCCTTTTGATCCCTGCATGGAGGTTTTTCTCTTGGGTGCCAAGTTGTCTTTGAGTGACATAGAACAGTGGGTGCCAAGGTTGGAAGATGGTATTCAGACATAACTGTAGAAGGATAGCGGAACACCTCATACCCTTAGGGGTTGGGTGACTTTATATATATAGTCATACATGACTTGGAGTATAAGTAAACATAATTACATAGGACTAGGACTCCCTAGGATATATACAAACTATATATCTAGCATCCCCCCGCAGTCGAAAGCGGGAGTATCTCGGACGCATAGACTGGACGTAAACTCAGTAAACAACTGTATAGGCAGGCCCTTAGTCATGATGTCAGCGAACTGATGGGAGGATGGCACATCTAGCACGCGAAATTCACCAAGCGCAACCTTCACGCGGACGAAGTGAATGTCGATATCAATGTGCTTGGTCCGTCGATGATGGACAGGGTTAGCTGTCATATACACAGCACTGACGTTGTCGCAGAAGACAACAGTGGCAGAGGATAGTGGCAGATGCAACTCCTGAAGTAACTGACGCACCCAGCAGCACTCGGCGACGGCATGGGCAACAGCGCGGTATTCCGCTTCAGCACTGGAGCGAGAAACTGTAGACTGCCGCTTGGAGGACCATGACACCAGGCTGTCGCCGAGAAAGACACAGTAGCTAGAAGTAGAACGCCGTGAATCGGGACACCCGGCCTAGTCAGCGTCGGAATACGCGGTGATGGACTGGACTAGGGCCGATCCTAATGTGAAGCCCAGTGGAGAGGGTGCCCTTGACATAACGAAGAATCCGCTTGACCAGCGCGAGATGCAGCTCGCGGGGATCATGCATGAAGAGGCACGCCTGCTGAACAGCATAAGCCAAATCCGGTCGAGTCAAAGTCAAGTACTGGAGGGCACCAGCGAGGCGGCGATACTTAGACGGATCGGCGACAGGAGCACCATCAGAGGCAGACAGCTTGGCCTTAGAGTCCACTGGTGCTGACGTAGGGTGGCACTCTGCCATGCCAGCGCGCTGGAGCAACTCGGCAGCGTACTGACGCTGAGACAGGAACAGGCCAGTCCGAGGAGCGCGTGACGGAGATGCCGAGGAAGTGGTGGAGCTCGCCGAGGTCGGTCATCGCAAACTCAGAGCGCAGACACTCTGTGATACGAGTACAGGAGTGCAGAAGACGAGGCCATCAGGATGATGTCGCCGACGTAGAGCAGTAGGTAGGCGACACCATCACTCTCTTTATAAATAAAGAGAGATGCATCGGAGGCAGACGGGCGGAAGCCGAGTGTGCGAAGATGCGCGGCGAAGCGCTGGTGCCAAGCACGGGGAGCCTGCTTCAGGCCATACAACGACTTTTACAGCAGACACACGTAATCAGGTGCCGAGAGATCAACGAAGCCGGGCTGCTGCTGACAATAGACCGTCTCATCGAGATGACCATGAAGAAAGGCATTCTTCACGTCAAGCTGATGTAGGGGCCAGGAGCGCGAGGCGGCAATGCTGAGGACGATGCGGATCGTGGCCGGCTTGATGACTGGACTGAACGCCTCATCGTAGTCGATGCCATGTTGCTGGGGGAACCCACGAACCACCCAGCGCGCCTTGTGGCGAGCGAGCGTGCCATCAGAATGGAACTTGTGCCGAAAGATCCATTTGCCGGTGACGATGTTGGCGCGGGGTGGGCGAGGAACCAAGCGCCAGTTGCCATTGTCGATGAGCGCCTAGTACTCGTCAGCCATGGCCGCACGCCACTGTGGATCTGCGAGGGCGCTGCGGTAGTCGCGCGGCAGCGGTGAGGCGGTGGTGACGAAGGCACTGCTGTAGTCGACGGGTGTGATGGCGCCCGTCTGGAGCCGAGTCGAAGGACAAACAGTACTGGAGGGAGGTACTGCACCGCTGTCGAATGCCTCAGCAGTACTGGGCGCGGCTGCTGGACCTCCGGGTGCCTGGGCAGTGCCGCTGGGCGCCAGGGCGGGGCTGCTAGGCGCCTGGGCAGGGCTGCTGGGCACCTGGGCAGAGCCGTTGGGCACGTGTGCAAGGGTAGAGGGCGCCGGGGATGCTGCGCCGGCCGGCGGGGCAGCAGGGCGCCACTCGTAGACGCGGCCGAAGCGCCTCGGCGGTGGCGGCGGTGGGCATGCTGCGCTGACCAGCGGGGCAGCAGGGTGCCGCTCGTAGATGCGGCCGAAGTGACCCGACGGTGGTGTTGGCGGTACCGGAGGGCCGCAGACGATTACGGCAGGGTCGTCGATCGGAGCGCCGGACGGGGCCACAGGGCCACGCCCGCCAGGCGGAGCCTGCTGCGACAGCAGAAAGTTGCTGTTGTCGTCGAGGAAGTCGAGAGAGCTTGCCGGAGTCGAACCTGCAGTGTTAGTGGCATACGGAAAAGATGACTCGTCGAAAACAACATGCCGGGAGATGATTATGCGCTGCGTGGAGATGTCCAGGCAGCGGTATCCCTTGTGGGAAGAGGGATAACCAAGGAAAACGCAGGCAACGGAGCGGGGGGCAAGCTTATGGGTGGAGGTGGCTGAGAGGTTCGGGTAACACAGACAGCCGAACATGTGAAGGTGGGACAGGTCGGGAGACTTGCCGAATAGGCGGGAGAAGGGACTCTCGGCATCGACGGCCGAGCAGGGCCGACGGTTGAGAAGGTATGTGGCTGTGTTAAGTGCTTCAGCCCAATAGGCTGGGGGCATGGAGGCATGAAGAAGTATGGTGCGAATGATGTTATTAATGGTTCAGATGAGGCGCTCTGCCTTTCCGTTCTGAGCAGAAGTGTATGGGCAAGATAGGCGCAGGAGGATGCCATGGGCAGCGAGGAACCGGGCGGTGGCATTGTTGACGAACTCAGTGCCGTTATTCAGCTTGGAAGCACTTAACAGGGAGGCTGAACTGAGTGCGTGCGTACGCGCAGAAATCCACGAGATGTTGATGCACATCGGATTTGCGTCGAATGGGAAACGTCCAGCAATAATGAGTATAATCATGCAATATGGCAAGGTAATATGAATGACCGAAAACACTAGAAACTGGAGATGTCCACAAATCACAATGCAAAAGCTCGAAGGGTGCAGTAGTACATGACGTGGAACTAGAAAACGGTAGATGAACATGTTTGCCTAACTGACAAGCATGGCACAAACTAGACTCAGCCTTAAGACGTGGAAGCAAGGACAGGAGACCGGTGATGGCGGCAGGACCAGGATGCCCGAGGCGGGCATGCCACAAACTGGCAGGCTTCGGTGGAGGCGGCCAAGGCGAGACTGGTGGCGGCGGTGGGAAAGGTGTAGAGGTCACCGGAGCTATTGCAGCGAAGCATCACCTGACTGGTTCGAGGATCCTTAATGGAAAACCAAAGGCGTCAAAACAATATGTGGAACCACCAGAATGTTATTTAAAGCAAAGTTGGATGAAGAAGCTGCGAGCTGGGAGTCACCCTGGCATGTGACCGGTAGGGAGCTGCCGTTACCGACAACAACTGAGGAGGAGGAAGGACGGCAGCGAGAAAGGAGTATACCATCATTGGAGCTCATGTGTGAGGTAGCACCGGTGTCCATTACCCAGGGAAGCGCTACCCTGGGTAAGTTGCATCTGGTTCTGGGCGGCGACCAGGGCAGCAAGGTCCCATGCCTACTGCTGCTGGGTGTAGGCGGTGTGCGCCTGGGGAGGTTGGCCGTACGGGCCTGCGCCGGCTGGAGAACGCCACTGCCCGCCCCCTAGCAGGGAGGCCAACCCCCGGGTTGAAGCAGTACCATGGTCCGGGGGGTGGCTGCTATCGTTCTACTGGTGCTGCTGCTGTCCACGCCGCCCACCGCAGCGGTTGCCGGTCCCGTTGCCGCCCCTGTTACCGCCTTGGCGAGGCGGAGGTGGGTTGGCAGGGGAGCGCGGGGTGGAAGACGAGGAGCGGCAAGCCATCAGAGCTGCAACCGGAGGAGGACGAAGAGCCCTGCAACCAGGGCTGTGTTCTTCAGAACAGTCTCCTCATTAGCGAGGCGAAATTCCTTCAGAACCAGCATGTTGCGGGCGGCGGCGAAGGTGGGCAGCACGTCTCGGTTGGCGATGTCGTCGGCCATGCTGGAGAAGCGAGGGTTGAGCCCACGGAGCAGATTAAGGACAAGCCGGGGTTCCTCGACGGTCTGGCCGACGTCGCGAAGGGCGTCGGCAGCCTGCTTGATGCGCTGGCAGTACTGGTCGATGTTGGAGTCGCCTTGGGTCATGGAGTGGAATTGCTCGCTGAGGAACACGGCCCGAGGTGCCTTGTTGGCTTGGAACAGGGCGACAATGGCATCCCAGAGAGCCTTGGCGTCCTGATCTTGTGCCATGGCGAGGTCAAGGATGTCGTCGGAGACGGAGCCGAAGATCCAGCCACGTACGGTGCAATCCGCTGCGTCCCACAGCGGATCGGCGGGGTTGGCGGGTGTGGTGCTATCGATGTGGCCACGGAGGAGGAACTTGCCGCAGAGCGCCCTGAAGAATGCAGACCACTTGGTGTAGTTAGGGTTGGCTAACTGCAAGGTGATGGGGACGTGGTTCTTGATGTTGACGGCGGCGTAGGCAGGGACGGTGGGCGGTGTGGGATCGGTGGCACCATCATGCGTCGGCGGTCTTCGGGGCGTCATCTGTCTTCGGAGGCATGGCGGCGGCCTAGGTAGGCGGCGGCAGCAGGGGTGTGGGGCGGCGGCGGCTGCTGAACAGGCGGCGGCGGCCTAGAATTAGGGCAGCGGCGGCCTGAGTAGGCGGCGGCGGCGGCCTAGGGTAGGGCAGCGGCGGGCTAAGCAGGCGGCAGCGGCGGCGGCGGCGGCGGGGGCGGCCTAGGGTAGCGTAGCGGCGGCCTGAGCAGGCGACGACGGCGACCTAGGGTTAGGCGGAAGCGAGGATCTAATTATGCTCTGATACCATGTAGAAGGATAGTGGAACACCTCATACCCTTAGGAGTTGGATGGCTTTATATATATAGTCATACATGACTTGGAGTACAAGTAAACAGAATTACATAGGACTAGGACTCCCTAATTACATAGGACTAGGACTCCCTAGGATATATACAAACTATATATCTAATAATAACGAACAAAGCACTAAAGCCTAGCTAGGCGAAGGTTGTACCTTCGAGAGACTAATCCTCGCTCATCTGAGCACAACTACCGAGGCAATGCATTCTTTGTAATCGAGCCAAGTGATATATCCTTCATTGGTATTCGAGTTTCTCCTTTCATAGGGCACGGTTACACATATTTCATTGTATCTGAATGTCCATTACCTAATACAGAATATTCCTAGCAACATAATATTCACAATCACAAGGCTAATGGGTCTTTCTCCACTAGAACCACCTTATAATATGGACCTTGTCAAGCAGTTGCTCTTGAAGGTCCTCAACACTTAGCACCAAAGATCCCTAGGAGGTTTGTGCGCTTGAAGCACCGACTACGTTTGTGAAGCCTTCGCCGCTCCGTCTCCCCTACCCTCGCCTTCGGTCTTCTACTCGAAGGTCTCATTACTGTTATTGTGCAAAGCTCCCATGGACTCACCCTCTAGGGTCAGTCTTGGCCACCATTCTCTGGGAGCCTTCGGAGATCGAACGCTGATGGGCCCTGACTTAGCTACAATCACATCATGAGAAGGACAAGGCACAATCATCATTAGCAATCCTTTTGGCATGAGGCTTCGCCCTCAACACCTAAAATAGCCTAGAATAGTAGAATATGATCCCACGACACGCCCTAGCATAATAGGAATATAATGTGCCAATTGATAAATTCTGAAGCATTAGTCTCGATCCGCTTTATTTCCTAGTATCACTTCACTACTGGAAACTTGAATTGCCCTGTGGGTGATGAATTTTCTGTGTTTTTTATCATTCCGACAGAAAAAATTCATGATTACCATATCGTTATTGAAAAACCCGACAGAAAAATAGAAAAACACACAGGGAAAATCTAGATTTTTCTGTGTGTAACAATAGCTTGTTTCTTTTAAGCATTTTCGAGCTAACCAATGTGAGTATATAAATCTTATACTTGCAAATTGGAATAATAGATTAAAATAGGAGATCCTTCCAAGGATATGCGATGGCATAAACATTCAAAACCAGCACGGCCCTGGCTTACCTGCAATCACATCATGAGAAGGACGAGGCATAATCATCATTAGCAATCCTTTGCACGAGGCTTCGCCCCTAACACCTAATACAGCCTAGAATAGTTGAATATGATCCCACGAGATGCCCTAGAATAATAGAATATGATGTGCCAATTGATATATTCTGAAGCTTTAGGCTTGATCGGCTTTATTATTTCCTAGTGTCACTTCACTAATGAAACTCGAATTGCTCTGTGGGTGATAAATTTTTATGTGTGTTTTTTTGTCATAGAAAAATTCATGATTACCGTGTCGGTATTGAAAATCCTGACAAAAAAAGAAAAACACAGAGGCAAATTCCATGATTTTTCGGTGTGTAACAATAACTTGTCTGTTTTAAGCTTTTTTCCGGCTAACCAATGTGAGTATATAAATCTCATACTGGCAAATTGGAATAATAGATTAAACTAGGAGATCCTTCCAAGGATATGCAATGGGATAAACATTCCAAAACCAGCACGGGAAAAGTACATGTACAGAAAAAAAGACAAGTCTTTAGCCTTGTCTTGTAACTACCACATTATATTCAGGATATTAAATTCAGATGATGTCCGCCACATGTGCAACACGAGACGAGTCACGGCGACTCCGGCATTCACCGGTGCTGACTTGCTGCTAGCTAGTCTTCGGTCGTCTATTCGTCGCTTACAAGTTGCTGTAGCCAGTAGCCGCCGGCAATTGCTGTAATTCGTCAAGAAACAATGGAGTTATTAAGGTAGACTAGAAACTAGTCAATCACAGTCATTATTAAGCTCGAGCGAGTACTCGTACCTCGTGAATTTGGTTGTGGTTTAGAGTTCTCTCACAGTCCCAGGACCAGAGCATCTTCTTGCAATGTCCTCCTTCTCAGCCTTCGTCCTCCTCTGCCTTGGCCTGAACCTGCTGGGGTTCTGTGACGCCGGCAACAACGAGTCGTCCTTTGTCTTCTCCGGCTTCGCCGATCCTGCAGGCACCAATCTTGTCCTTGATGGCACGGCCATGATCACCGGAGAAGGCATCCTTGAGCTGACAAGCAACGAGGCCAACTTGAAAGGCCACGCTTTCCACCGGACTCCAGTCCAGTTCAAAGACTCGCCCAATGGCACGGTGAATTCCTTCTCGGTCACCTTCGTCTTCGCCATCATCTCTCCTTCAAGCATCTTGAGTACCGACGGTATGGCCTTCGTCATCTCTCCGGGGAAGAATCTCTCGGACGCGTCGTCGGCTCAGTACTTGGGCTTGCTCAACAGCACGAGTGACAGCCCCGCCGCCGCGAGCGGCAACCACGTCCTCGCCATCGAGCTCGACACCGTGATGAACGTGGAGTTCAAAGACATCGACAACAACCATGTGGGCATCGACATCAACAGCCTCACGTCCTTTCACTCTCGCACCGCTGCCTTCTATGATGACAACAAGGAAGGAGGAGGTATGTGGAAGAACTTGAATCTTAGTAGTGGCGACGCCATGCAGGTGTGGATAGACTACGATGGAAAAGCCAAGCAAATCAATGTGACCTTGGCTCCCATGGCCATGAGAGGGGTGAAACCATCACAGCCGCTGCTCTCAAACATCACCGACCTCTCATCTGTGCTCACTGACCAAGCCTATGTCGGCTTCTCCGCCGCGACCGGACCGATGCCTTCGCAGCACTGCGTGCTCGCCTGGAGCTTCGCCGTGAACGGGCAGGCTCCACCAATTGATCTCGAGCACGATCCCAAAGCTGCCCAACCCCAACTCCGACCAGCACAAGGCTGTGGTGAAAGACATGGAGATCGGGCTGCCGATAGCGGCCTTCGTCTTGATCTTCGCCACCTGCATCACAGTCATCCTACTAGTCCGGAGGCACCTGGCATATGCCGAGCTTCGAGAAGACTGGGAGGTCGAGTTCGGTCCCCATAGGTTCTCGTACAAGGAGCTGTTCCAGGCGACCGAAGGGTTCAAGAGCAAGCACCTGCTCGGCGCCGGCGGCTTCGGCAAGGTGTACAAGGGCTGTGCTCCCGGTGTCCGGCACGGAGGTCGCCGTGAAGCGGGTGTCCCACGACTCCTCCCAGGGGCTCAAGGAGTTCATCTCCGAGGTCGTCAGCATCGGCCACCTCCGGCACCGCAACCTCGTGCAGCTGCTCGGCTACTGCCGGAGGAAGGGCGAGCTGCTGCTGGTCTACGACTACATGCCCAACGGCAGCCTCGACAAGTACCTCTACGGCGAGGAGGACGACGACAAGGACAAGCCGGTGCTGGAGTGGTCGCAGGCGGTTCCAGATCATCAAGGACGTCGGCTTCCGGCCTCTTCTACCTCCACTGACAAGTGGGAGCAGGTGGTCGTCCACCGCGACGTCAAGGCCAGCAACGTGCTCCTCGACGGCGGCATGGTGGCGCACCTCGGCGACTTCGGCCTCGCCAGGCTGTACGACCACGGCGCCGACCTGCAGACCACGCACGTCGTCGGCACCATGGGGTACATCGCGCCGGAGCTCTCCGAGGACCGGCAAGGCGTCGCCTCTCACCGACGTGTTCGCCTTCGGCACCTTCCTGCTCGAGGTCACCTGCGGCCGGCGTCCGGTCGTCGACACCGTGCGCCATGGCCGGAAGCTTGCTGGTCGACCGGGTGCTGGAGTACTGGCACAGGGGATCGCTCCTGGAGACCGTGGACTCCAGGCTGCAGGGAAACTACAACGCCGATGAGGCGAGGATGGTGCTCACGCTTGGGCTCATGTGCTCCCACCCGTTCCCTGGCGAGAGGCCTACCATGAGGCAGGTCATGCAGTACCTCGACGGCGATGCGCCGCTGCCGGAGCTCACGCCAGGCGAACATTAGCTTGCTGAGCCTCATGCAGAACCAGACGTCGTTCGAACCAGACTGCTCTGGAATATCCTTGGTCGGGGACCAGCATGGGCACGATGTCACCGGGCATATCAGTTGGAAGATGAGGGTATATATTATGCAAGCTGTTTGCGTCACAAGTAGCTGTTGTCGGTTCTAGTGTCACTAGCTATATCTGTATTTGAGCACTCTTGTATACTCACAGACATGAGAGATTCATCCTGTACATAAATTCAAGAGAAATATTGGTTTGCCACTATTTCTATGTCACTTGGTGTTTGTCAATGTTCGTTTCCTCCCTACCAGCAAATTAACTGCATTAGTCCATCAACCCATGCATACTCGCCAGAGAGACTACCTTAGGATGTTATAATCCTTTTTTTTTTAGGGGAAAAAATTTCCATTACTCGGATAAAGCTGAATCTTCAGCAATTACAGAGCTCGGATGTTATAATCCTAGGAATAGCATCATCAGGGGCATATCCAGAATTGGCCCAAGGAGGGCCAAATAACAGAAGAGGGCTTCACATTGGGCCTTGATGTGGTTATTCGGCCTAGTTTCAAGTTGACTTTCTTTGTATTTTTTGGCCCAGAGAGGCACCTAGCCCATCTGAATCGGCCCTGTGTATCATCATAGATTTTGATTTTTAAATTTCATTTTGATCTTACCAGTGTCTACAAAATTTTTATTTTAAAATAAAAACTCTTGTGCCTATTGTATCTTTATTAACTCTCTTTCCTGTTGTAGATTGTATTTTTAAGGATTGCAATAGGAAAAATGATAATTTAAGTCCACACAATGTTGCTCAAATAAGTGTTAGTGTTTGGAGTTAAATCTAGGATGGGGTAAGCCGTGCCTTCCTCTGGCAACAGGTGACCGGATTAAAGTCAATTGTGATGCGGCTTTCAATCCAATAAGCAGGGCAACGGCGGATGGGGGTGTATCATTCGGGATTCATCAGGTGATGTGGTCATGGCCCTTCGAGGAAGGGCAGAGGCATTGCTGAATGTTCTTCAGGCGGAACTCATTGCATGCATCCAAGGTATACAAGCTGCAATTACAGCCGGCATCGGCCCTGTTATCCTCGAAATAGACTCCCTAGCCATGGTGCAAGCTATCTACACAGAAGAGTATGACCTCAGTGACACCTTCAATCTTGTGGAACAATTGTGATCTGTTAGCTTTCAATTTTATTTCTTGGCATATCCAACAACGTCCTAGGTCTTGTAATAGGGCGGCTCATATGCTTGCTAGCCTAGGCAGTGTGTGTGATCTGGTCGAGGAACTGATTTTAGGTTCCGTTTCGGCATATATTGAGTCTGTAATTGCTGAAGATTCAGCATTGTTTGGTTAATAGAAATGCATATTTCCCCTAAAAAAATGGTCAATTTCCATAGGCAGGTCACCCAAAAATTTTGCATCTTTCAGGATTCATTCCTACGACAATGTACTCAGCCATAATGCCTCACTACCAGCTACACTACACGCTCATTTGCGAAAACATATATGATGCAATCTTTTTACATCAACATTTTGTCATCTTAGATATTGAATATTTTGGCTACTAAATGAATTCAAATGAAAACTGTTTCAACTACAATGGTTTAAATCTTGTTAAGCACTGCAACTTTGGTTAGTATAGGATGTCTTTATTGGAGATTTTGAAAAAAAAAAATCTTGTCAAACACTACAACGCTATTACCTTTTTTAAAAGATAATTCCGAGCTGCCCCTCCAATAGATAACTCGGTGCTCTTTCTGGATTCAAGCTTTGGTCCGTAATGAAATCAACAAACCTTCCGTCCCAATCAGCTCCAACAACTGAGAGTAAAGGTCCCTACTATATATACTCTACGGTCCCCCAACACCGAACCAATCCACTTCAACTTGTTGTGTTCTTGGCATGCTTGGCGAGCAGAGCTCTAGTTCTTCATTCTCTTGTCGGCAGCGCTGCTTTCACTCTCCTTTCTCGTTTTCAATTCTCAATTCACTATAAAAAATAATTTTAAAAGACGAATGCCCAAATATTAATAAACCCACCAAGCTTTTATCGGTTGTTTATTGTAGTATCAAGTTGTTCTTTTTGTACAAGCTATTGTTTCCCTTAATAAATCTACTCTTTTCGAGTGTCTTTCCATATATAAAACTAGACTTAAAACTTAAATTAAGATAACAACATCACAGGGAAAATCAAAATGACAACCAGCTTTGGAAAAAAAATCCTTATGTAATAGAGTAGCGTATAAATGGGTGATGATTCACCAGTGGCGAATCTAGTATTTTACCTGAAAAAATTCACCTAGATCAAGAGAACCACGGGCGGGCGCGCGACAGCCGACACCTGACAGCATGAACAATCCCTTTTGACGCCGGTAAGCAGGGCGATTGGGCGAAGACGCGAACTCGCGAAGTCGAACACATGCGCTTCCAGGTTGCTCGACCAGTCGACCTCGATGGCTCGACTGTGGTATCGTACTCACGTACTTACTGCCGGCGGCAGCAATACGGGAACTGTCTCGTTCACTCGTTGGGCCGCTGGAAGGCCGCATGGGCCGCGTGCCCGCACTCCTGCATGGCAGCATGGGCCTGCCTGACGCTCGATGGCACTCCTGGATACTAGATGAGCGTTTTCTTTTCTTTTTTTTTATAAAATATGTACAAATATTACTCGCTCCATTACAAATTGTAAGGCATTTCAAGAATTTTGGAGAGTCAAAGTATCTCAAGTTTTATCAAATTATAGAAAGAAATACAAAGATTTTGTAACGCCAAATAAATGTGTTATGAAAATATAGTTGATGAAGAAATCTAATGATATTTAGTTGATATTATAAATATTATTATATTATTATATAAATTTAGTTAAAATTAAGATTCTTTGGCTCTCTAAGATTTTTGAAATGACTTACAATTTGAGATGGAGGGAGTACATCCCTACATGAACCTGCAGGGTATGCCAGTGCATACCCGAATACCCTGTAGCTCCATGTTGACGGTGGATAACGTCAACTTTTATTAGAACTTTAGACACCCAAGGATACATGAATACACACTAGTCTAGAGTTTTAACTGACAGTTTCCACAAGTTTTGCATGATCTATATTTTCCAGGGGCTATTCCAGAAAAGTATAAAAGAAGGGTTAAAGAGCATGATTACCACGTAACTTAACCGCTAAAGAAACATCAATCACGAGAACACTAGAAGCATCTGGAACACACCCGAAAGCACCGGGGCCCGAGACCCACCAGGGTGGGGCCTGGCCGGGCGCCCCCTGCTAGGGTTTCGGCCCAGCTTCTGGAGTCTTCTTCCACCGCCTTTGTGGAGTCATTCTCGGCCCTTGTTTCAAGTCGGTTTGATCCTACGGCGCACGTGCATCCCACCGGGCTATAAATAAAGGGGCAGACCCCCCTGGAGGCATCAACCCATCATTCATTCAAGGCATCAAGTCCTCAAGCCATTAAGAGCCTCCTAATTCATCAAGAGCCTACTAGTTCATAGTTTTAGTCTAGTTAGATTAGTGAGTAGAGGAGTTCTAGTTCTTCAGCGGATCTGGAGCCCCGGCGTCTGTCTCGAGCATGGAGTTCGGTATAATTCTAGTTCTTTCTCTATTATTGTGTTCTTCATTATGATTAGGGAAACATTGTTCTTAATAGTTAATATGTTTTTTATTACAATAGTCTTTGTCTACTTTGATTATATGTCTAGTATACTTGGTTTGATCTTATTGAATTCATGTAATTGCTCGTATAGCGTTTATTCATGTGGACGATGGATAGATGATAAACAATATGTAGATGTGGTATCTAGATATTTTGTTTATCTGCGAGTGCACCCTGATGTGCCGGGTCGTGTGGTAGATCGCATAGCTGACAGCTGCGTTGAGTCCTCTGTAGTCCACCCCCCCGTATGTAGGCCAGCAGGCACGGTCGCGAAGTTGGATAATGACTCTGTTTCACATCCTTCCTAGATGATGCCCTTTGCATGTGATCATGATATAGGATTAGTCTAACAATGATTGATAGATGTAATTGCACTAATTAGAGTTATTCATTGATGTAGTTATAGAATTACCTTTGATATTAATTTCTTAGTTTATCCATTGGCTAGCTATTATTATGACTAGAGAAGTGCTCTGATGATTATCTTTTATTTATGATGCTTGAATCATACTTATCACCTTTATCTTTAGTTTACCTTGTGTACCTCTACCTGTTATTTGTAGAGTAAATGACATCGGTAATGTCACTTATCCATTGTATACCATCACTATCAATATAATAGATTAAAGTTTATCCTAGTCCTTCCCAGTGGTATAAATATAAATCGACAACCTAGTAGAACTCCCTATATAAAATGTTACAATGGTATAATTATCTGGCCGCTTGTGGTATAATTATCTGGCCGCTTGCAGAACTGATCTTAGTTTATATTATTTATATTTATATTTCTGCCTAGTCACATAGATTAATATAAAACCTTTATTTATTCTTAGCATTATTAATTAGGGATGACAACCTAGTTCTTGCATAAGAATGTTGGTAATAGAAAAGTGGCTCGCTGCTAATGACAAGTTAATTAATTACCATTCATCTTCTAATCTTGCCTCTCGCATTAAAAGTTATATAGTTATATTTGGCGACGTTAGTAGATGTCAACAAGCATTTTTGGCGCCGTTGCCGGAGAAGGCACATTAAACTTAGGAAATATTGATAGCATATGTATACATAATGGATAAGATTGTATTACCGATTGATCTCTAACTCAAACAGGCACAGCCCTTGTTTTTATCATTTGCTTATATTATGCAGGGTGATGAATGAATGGTTTTTCTCTTCCAAACAATTATATTGCGATCCAGAGAAACTCCTGAGAAGAAAGAAGTTTGTAGAGACGAGGGAAGATCCCGAATCACTATCAAAAACACACATCGTTTCTCGAGCTAGTTTATCAAAGGAGGCAGCTCTAACATTGGAAAGAGAACATTTAGGAGAAGATTTGTTTGAAGACATAGCTGAGAAGACGCTACGCGAGTTCTCTACCCCAACAACTGAGAACATCCGGACTGGACCAGCAGTCAACACGGGGGAGAATGGATTCGAGCTCAAGCCTGCTCTTATCACCATGGTTCAAGCCAGTCAGTTTTGTGGAAAAGCTCAATGAAGATGCAAGTGCACACTTACAACACACAGCACCTTCACGATTAGAGGAGTACCAAGAGATGCTATTTTACTCCATCTTTTTCTATTTTCACTTTTGGAGAAAGCTAAGCAGTGGTTCTACGCCAACAAAGACTAAGAACACTACATAGGGACCGATGCTCAACTGCTTTCCTAGCAAAGTTCTTTCCTACATGCAAGACAAATGCTCTGCGTGAGAAAATCTCAAGTTTTCAACAGCAAATGACGAATCATTCACTGAAGTATAGGAGAGATTCCAAGATTATATTGAAGACTGTCCTCATCATGGGATTGAGGATTGGCTACTATTGCAGATCCTTTTACCACGGGCTTATCTCAAGCACCCGTGACTCCATAGATGCTGCAGGCTGGAGGAGCTTTCCTGTCACTTAAGCTTTTAGAAGCTTAAGCACTCAGTTGAGAAGATGGCGTCAAATTCAAGCTGTAATGAAGAATGTACTCAACCTCGCAAGAGAGGAGGAGGCATCCATCATCTCAAGGAAAACTGACATGGTCACTGTCAAGCTAGACCTCATCATGAAGAAACTCGACATAGAGAAGAAGGAAGTCATGCATATCAATGATTCTCGCATGACCTATGAAGAATGTGGAGATTATGGGCATTCAGCTGTCAACTGCCCTACATTGTAAGAGGATGTGAACTTCATCAACAATAACACCTACTATCATCCTCAGCAAAATCAAGGATGGAACCAGCCAAACGAAGGATGGAATCAGCAACCTCGACAAGGTAATTACCAAGGTAACAACTAAGGTAATAATTACAATAATTACGATCTTCCGCCTTTAAGAGATTTAGTTGCTAGTCAATCTAAATTGTTAGATCAAATGTCTAGAAAGGTAGCCTCGAATGATAAAGCTTTAGATAATATAAATACTAGAATGGATACCTTTACTTCTGTTATAAAGAATCAGCACAGCTTTAATAAAATGTTAGAATCACAATTAGCTCAGTTAGCTGCTGCTGTCCCTCCATTTGAGAAAGGAAAAATTCCGGGCCAGTCGGAGGATTTAGAAACTGTTAACCTTGTTGATATTCACAATGCAACACAATACCAAATTGAGCCTGCAGATATACAGTGGATAGATCACTCACTACCTGAGAAGATGGAAGACCATGTAAGACCTATGATTCCTATCTCTATAGGATGTCATAACTTTCGAGAGGCCATCTGCGATTTTGGTGCAAGTGTCAACATAATGGCCAAGGTAATCTATGAGAAAATATTACTATTGGCGGTCTTTAACAACCAAAATATAACATTATTCTAATGCTAAAATAAATAGAAGGTAGTGCTTTTATCTAACCTTTCCACGAGTTTTGTTGCACATGTGACTTGCAGGTCGAACACGTGGAAATGCATAAAAATCACCGGAAAACGCACTTCCAGAAAACATATTCAGAAAAGGCGCAAATCAAGAATAAAAGAGAAAAACCCATCAAATCATCAAACAGGATCCATCCGTAACCACGGGGGAGGCCCAGGCCCATGGAGCAACCGACCACCCCAAGGCGGTGGCCAGTTGCCGCCTCCCAGGGACCGACCGCCCCTGGGTGCGGCCGCCCCCCAGTTGACGCTTCCCAGTTCCAGTTTTCAGCGACAGTGCTCATGGCGGTTCCCTGAAGGCGGTTTCACCTCCTTCCATACTTAGCTACGCCGAAACCGACCTGTGGAGCTATAAAATGAGGCCCTCACCCCCTCCATGAAAAAACAACTTGATACAAGAGAGAAGAAGGGAGTGCCACCATTTTTCCATTAGTTTAGCTTCTAGCTAGGCTAGTATAGGGTTAGAGAGAGAGATAGAAGCTTGAGAAGTGAGAGCGGGGTCGAAGCAGTTCTATTCTCGGGTGGATGCCGGACTTGTCGGCTCTCGCATCCAACTTGTACCTCTACAACAATCTTGCTACTTGAAGTAAGAGGTTTGTGATACATTCTAAGTTTCGATTCATTAAGTAAGTAATTTTCATAAAACTACTTGTTTGTGGGATCGTCGCTTGTCCGTTGGATGGGTGCTCTAGTTAGAGGACTCCTGATAAAGACGGAAGTTCCTGGCCATCGCTAGAGTAGTAGTCGTCGTCATAGACGTGGTGTCTAAGTCGGGGTCTACCTTCGTATGTTGCGTGCGCCCACGGGCAGAGGGGTAGGTGGCAGGTGGTGACAGCCCTGTCTACTCGTATCTGAATTCCTCCACGTTCGGCCGCGGAGTAGCGCTGATACTGGTATCGGCTGGCAGACCAGCTGCATCAGTGGGCCTGAAGCAGAGAAGTAGCGGGAAAGTTATCTTCACTTAGTGTTTCCAGCCTCATTGTATCCTCTCTACCCCAAGTTATCCCCTCTACCTTTTTCTAGGGTAAACTAGCTAAGAGCCTATAGACATAAGCCGTTTCTTTGGGAAATTATAAATACGATACCCTGAATACTTCCGGGTGAAGTGCTACAACTGTATTTCCGTGCGCTTGCGAACTTTTCTGTTGATGCTAAGAAGCGCCAACAATCATTTCTAGCGCCGTTGCTGGGGAACGGTTGTTGTTTTTAGTCTCTGAACCTAGTTGCCCGTGTATCCTTTGTTTTTACCTTTCTCTTCTTTTGCCCCTTTTGTCCAATGGAGCAACCCACCATCTCCAAACTTTCTACTCCTAAGGGCGAGTTCAGTTGAACCTCCACAATCCGCAAAGCCAATCACAGCTTCAAGCTACGAACTTCGCCCGGCTTTTATAGCCATGGTTCGGGAACAAACCTTCTCAGGGTTAGATTACGAAAACCCATATCATAACTTAAGGGAGTTTGAGCAGCTCTGTGCATGCCTAACCATTGCCGGCATGTCACATGAAACAATGCGGTGGAAATTGTTTCCTTTCTCGCTTGATGAGAGAGCGAAACAATGGTACACCCTCAACGTAGGGAAGGTAGCTGGTGATTGGAAGGAATTGCGAAACAAATTTTGCGTAGCATTCTTCCCTATATCCCGAATCGCTGCCGTACGTCAAGAGATTCTCAACTTCCAACAAAATGAGATAGAATCCATAGGTGCAGCTTTGGGAAAGATCTACAATTTTAATAAAATCTGGCCCAGACTTGTCTATTCCCAACCACGTGCTCTTATAGCACTGTTGGTTAGGACTGAGCAAGGACTCTGCCCTACAACTCGACATAGCCGCGGGAGGGTCCTTCACACACAAAACCACGGCTGAAGGAGAGGCCCTTCTAGATCGCATTCTAGAGAATACTCCTCCATTAGAACCCCTCCATGTAGAGCCAAAGCTGTGTCATGAGGAAGTCTCTTCGGCCTGAGGCCGAACCAACGTTACCTATAGAGACACCCTTACCCGAACCAGAAGATCCGAAGAAAGGTCTCCGACCTTCAGGTCTTCCATACTTCGATGACGACTTCTTCGATGATTTCGGGAATGTCTCGAAGTATGCATACAAGAAAAACACCCACATCTCTGTCACTCCAAAACCTTACCTCGATTCTTTAAAGGAATCCATTAGGGAGTTGACGGCTATCATGAGTGACGAATGGACAAACGAAAGGGAGTCATCATCTGAAGTAATTCAGATTCGCTCCCCTTCGCGAGCCATCCGTTGCAAAATCCAGGATGATTAGGTGGAGATGTTGTATAACCCCATGGTAGGAGCAAACCTAATGTCTACAAGTTTTGCACGCACTCATCTGAGTGATAAGCATTTTGCTCCTACAACCCTATCCCTGAGAAACAGCTCACGAACCGGTCAACTGGGAAAAGGGTTGATGCACAACATCAATATTCAGCACGACGATGTAGTCTTGACCTTAGATTTTCACATCTTTGACGATGTAGACTTTAGCGTGTTGATCGGGCATCCCCTGGAGAAATTTCTCTCCAATGCGGCAAGAACAGGGGAATTGATTGTTAAACTTGGGAGGAATGATTATTCCATACCTTTTGCTCGAGCCAAAAACTCGGTTGCAGACCCTCTCCCTTGTCCTATACTGCCCGAGGAGGTTATGTCGGTTTCCCCCTTTGAACCCCCTGAGTCGTCCTTAGAAAAAGATGCTAACTTCTTTATAGAAGAAGAGGAAGACACCGGGAGACTTTTGACCTTCCTAAAGAGGAAGTGCCGACTCCACCTCCCGTTGAGCTAAAAACCTTACCGGAAGGATTACGTTATGTTTTTCTAAATGGCAACAAAAGCACTCCCGTCATTATTAGCGATAAACTTTCAGACGAGGAGACAAAAAGACTTATTGCCGTTTTAGAATAACATAGATCGGTCTTCAGGTATTCATTACAAGACCTTAAGGGGATTAGCGCAACGCTCTGTACCCATCGCATCCCTATTGACCCTGCCAGCACACCATCACGCAAACCACAGCGTAGGCTCAATAATGCGATGAGGAAAGTCGTGAAGAAGGAAGTCCTCAAACTTCTTCACGCTGGGATTATTTATCCCGTACCACACAGTGACTGGGTTAGTCCCATCCAAGTGGTTCTCAAGAAAGGAGGAATGACGGTAGTTGAGAACGCTAAAAACGAGCTCATTCCAGAACGTACCGTCACAGGGATGGAGGATGTGCATTGATTATAGAAAACTCAATGCGGCAACTCGAAAGGATCATTTCCCATTACCCTTCATTGATGAGATGTTGGAGTGGTTGGCGAAACATTCTTTCTTTTGTTTCCTCGATGGGTATTCTGGCTATCACTAAATTCCCATCCATACTGACGACCAAAGCAAAACAACGTTTACATGCCCGTATGGAACGTATGCATATAGGAGAATGTCATTCGGGCTTTGCAACGCACCTGCGTCGTTCCAACGTTGCATGATGTCTATTTTCTCAGAAATGATTGAAGAGATCATGAAAGTTTTTATGGACGATTTTTCAGTCTATGGAAAAACATTTAATCATTGCCTGGAGAATTTAGACAAAGTTTTGCAAAGATGCCGAGAGAAGGACCTGGTAATTAACTGGAAAAAGTGCCATTTCATGGTCCGTGAAGGCATTGTTCTTGGACACTTAGTGTCCAAAAGGGGGATAGAAGTAGATAAGGCAAAGATAGAAGTTATTGAGCAACTACCTCCCCCTGTGAACATCAAAGGGATCCGAAGCTTTCTAGGCCATGCAGGGTTCTATAGACGCTTTATCAAGTATTTCTCACAAATCGCTAGACCCTTGACTAGACTGTTAGCAAAATACGTACCCTTTGAGTTCACGGATGAGTGTTTAAAAGCTTTCGAAACCATCAAGAAAGCACTCATTTCTGCGCCCATCATCCAACCTCCGGATTGGATGCTTCCCTTTGAGATCATGTGTGATGCTAGCGACTACGTTGTTGGTGTGGTCCTTGGCCAAACCAAAGATAAGAAGCATCATGCGATCGCTTACGCTAGCAAGACTCTAACAGGACCTCATCGTAATTATGCCACAACCGAGAAGGAGCTCCTCGCAGTAGTCTTTGGTATCGATAAATTTAGATCTTACTTGGTGGGAGCAAAGATAATTATTTATACTGATCATGCCGCTTTAAAATATCTGCTCACCAAGAAAGATGCTAAGCCTCATTTGATCCGCTGGATCTTATTATTGCAAGAATTTGATGTTGAAATAAAAGATGAAAAAGGAGTAGAAAAACTGTTGCCGACCATCTTTCGCGTATGCAAGTCACTAACATGCAGGAACAAGAAATCAATGACTTCCTACGCGACTGACATGCTGCTCATGGTCACCGACACAAACCCATGGTATGCAAACATTGTGAATTACATAGTTTCAGGGTACGTACCCCCAGGTGAATCCAGAAAGAAGCTAGAATATGAAAGCAGACGTCACCTGTGGGATGAACCCTACTTATACCGGGTTTGTGCTGACGGACTATTGAGAAGATGTGTGCTGACTGCTGAGGGTGCACAAATCATAGAAAAATGTCATGCAGCACCATACGGAGGCCATTATGGAGCTTTCCGCACACAAGTCAAAATCTGGCAGTGCGGATTCTACTAGCCAACGAAGTATAACTGGCACCGAAGAGTTCATCCGAAGGTGTCGACAATGCCAGGTGCAAGGCAACATCAGCTCCCGCAACGCCATACCCCTTCATTTCAACCTCCAAATTAAAGTATTCGATGTCTGGGGCATTGACTTCATGGGACCATTCCAAAAGTCGGGAGACTATGAGTACATCCTCGTAGCAGTCGACTATGTCTCCAAATGGGTTCGAAGCGCTACCTTACCGAGCAGCAGATGCAAAACATGCAAGGAAGATGTTCCATGAAGTGATCTTCCCTCGCTTTGGAACACCAAGGATGGTGATAAGTGACTGGGGCTCGCACTTCATAGACAAGACTTTCAGAGCATTCCTGCGAGAGCTGGGAGCCAAGCACAATGTAGCTACTCCTTATCACCCCCAAACTAGTGGACAAGCCGAGACTTCGAACAAACAAATTAAAAACATCCTTCAGAAAATGGTGAACGAGATGGGAAAGGGATGGAAAGATAAGCTACCTGATACGCTTTGGGCATACAGGACAGCCTACAAAACCCCCATCGAGGAAGTCACCATATCAGCTGATCTATGGAAAAAGTTGCCATTTGCCTGTTGAGCTTGAACATAGAGCTCACTGGGCAATTAAAACCTGAAACATGGATCTCAAGTCAGCTGGTAAAAATAGGCAGAAACAAATAGCAGAACTAGAAGAATGGCGAGAAAAGGCCTATCATAGTGCTAAGCTCTACAAGGAACGAACGAAGAGATGGCATGATCGAAGAATTCAACATAAAGAGTTCAAGATAGGCGACAAAGTTCTGCTCTTCAATTCAAGAGTCAAATTGTTTGGGAAAGGAAAGCTTAGAAGTAAATGGGACGGACCTTACACCGTCATCAACGTATCGTCACATGGAGCAATCACAATAGAAGACGATGACGGGAACATCCATAAGGTAAACGGTCAACGTCTCAAAGTATTCCTTGAACCCGAACCGAATTTCGTCGATGAAATCAACATAATATCCTTTAAGGAATTCATTAAAAACTTATATAAATAATATATATAATAAATAAATATACAAAAACATATTTCATATTTATACTTGGCTATTTTATAAATAAATAGATGGTTGTAGAGCAATAGTGTTGCATTTATGGAATACCCAAAAAACCCTATGATCTTTCCTTTCATTTACATGAAATCCTTTTTGATCATAGGTATATTCTCTCATAAATGCATGATTGTGTAATCTTGAGATATTTTTATAAAAAATCACATATCAAATTTACACTCAATCACTTTGATCCTCCAGCGCATCACACTTGATCGTAGCCGAGATAGGAATCCACTTGTTCTGATAGGAATCTGGGCAAAAGGCAGGGGATGGCAGGTGGACCCAGGGGACCGACCGCCCCTGGGGTCGACCGCCCCCCTAGCCAGCTCAAATGACGTCAATCTTTTTCGTACCTGTTTGTGATCACTCCAGCATCACGTCCTTGGTTACGATCAGATCATTTCCTCAACAAGAAACCTCGGTAGAACCTATAAAAAGCATTTCAAGGCCTCTCCTCTCTTCTCACCAAACCATTCTCTTCTTCCTCTCACAAAAGGTGCTAAGCTCTCCCACTTGCAAACCGTGACCATGTCTAGCTATGCTCTTTCGTTGATCCAAGCTCCCAGCTCCATTGCCAACTTAGTCATAGTTCCCTATTAAGAGAGCTCTTTTGTGAGAGAAGAAACTCATGCCATAGTGGAGAAGCCGCTAGCCTTTCTACCACCCCCTAACGATAACTTCAGCAACATATCAAGTTTGAAGTCCACGGCACGCTCCCGTGCACCCGAAGGAGGTGCCAAGAAGAAGAGTATTGCTGTCCGACCAACTACCGGCACTTTAGGCCTCAAGAGGAAGGCTCCTAGTAGTAGCGGGCTTAGCAAACGTGCTGCCGTGATGCCCTCTACCTCCAGTTTACATTCCTTGTCGTCTCTCGCTAAGGATAGTCGCTCTTACACCATTAGGGGAGTGCACAAACCTGATGGAGGGTACGCCAAGGGTCTTTTTCGCAAGGGTGAAGCTCCCTCTAGTAATCTGGCATCCTCTGCCGAAAAGCGCAAGGTCTTTAGGAAAGTTATTAGAGGGCAGCCTAAGGGTTTCTTTAGTGATAGTGAGGACGAGAAGCCTCCTAAGGGGCCAACCATCGCCTCACTTTATGCTAGCATCAAGAGCACGCGCCTAAATGTTGAAAAGGCACAAACCCGCATAGCCGAGGCTCATCTTAGCGTGAAAGGACTTAGAGATGAACTAGATGAGATGCGCCGCGGCTATGGAGAGCAACTGCGCAGGCTCGCTAAGGCAGCAGGAGTTGAGCACATTCTCTAAATATCCGTAGAACGCTCCTGCTACACAAATAAATAGGCACACATTTTCGTTACCACAATCTTTTACTTTTATATTTCCCTTCAATGTAATGTGCCTATTTGATCTATCAATGAAATAAAAAGTTTCTATCTTTGAATATTTTGCGCACTTATTTTCTATACATATATATATTGTGACTAACCAAGACAGGAAAGAAAACAAGTGTGGGGGAAGGACTCTTCAAATTTAAACTCCACAAGAACAAAAATCAAATTCGGTTTGTGCAAACATCTCCCCTCTCTCCCTAATTAAAAAGTTTTAATGAACACTGATCAGGGACCCCTTTTTATCTAAGTAATTGACAAATGAGATATAGCCGGATGACATGATGCTTACTCGTTCTTGCAAAGTACTTGGGATTGATTTTTTCAAAACAAAAATTCAATTAGCATGTTCCTTGAAAGATTAACAAATACCTACCAAGGCCAAATATGATTCTCTATAATGAAACCTTCCACATATGCCACTTACCTTGTGATGAGTCTAGTCAAAATTCCGTGACCGCTATTGAGAGATGTTTCATGCTCCGAAGATCAGAATTCACATGCACCCACCAAACGAAGCCAACTCTCACCCTATGAGTTGCGCAAAACACGCATCCATCCATCTAAAAAAATATATGCCAACTCTTACCCTAGGAGTTGCGTAGTTTTCCTCGACCAAATAAAAGTGCTTTTTTTATCCAAAGAAACACGCACCCTTGATACAAAAACTTTACTCATCCATCATGATATCTCCTCATTCAAAATATGTCTTATGCCAATAAAAGATATAAGGCTATGCTAAAAAAAGAGAGAATCTGTGCCAAGGGGCATCAGAAAATAAACGGGAAAGAAGATTCCAAATATCCTGTTAAAATATATATATATATATATATAATATAAATAGTGATGAAGTTCCTATAGCCCATATCTTGTCTTTTTCAAAAAGGAAAATCATGATGCATAGAGTATCAAAAAGATTTCCACCTTCATATTCTCCACACACATGCACATTCTGATCTTAGGAGTATGACGCACTCCCTCCGGTACGGTCTGGAGTTTGACTCGACAACATATGCAGAGTAAGTGTGCTTCATCATTTTCATTCCTACCTAAAATTCCAGATAAGCCTTTTTAGAGGTAGTATGACCATGTGAAGGCATTATTTTTATGCCTTGGTGAGGAACCACTTACATACATGAGCGATTTGAGAGAATCATTCAAGGAACACAAGCTATTCTTATGATTTTCAAAATCTTGCAAAAACCCAAGTTTCTATGCATGGACAAACTAAGCAGATTTGAATCCAGACTATTCCATTTTGCAATTACTCAAGATAATTTAGTAGACACATTGAAGTTCATAAATCCAGGTGAAGTTTGGAATAAACTATATGCAGATCTTTATGAATAAGGAAAATGAACCCATTTGGTCCTTAGCACTTTACTCGAGGACGAGTAAAGGACCAAGTGTGAGGGAGTTGTTGGCGGTCCTTAACAACCAAAATATAACATCATTCTAATGCTAAAATAAATAGAAGGTAGGGCTTTTATCTAAGCTTTCCACGAGTTTTGTTGCACATGTGACTTGCAGGTCGAACACGAGGAAATGCATAAAAATCACCGGAAAGCGCACTTCCAGAAAACATATTCAGAAAAGGCGCAAATCAAGAATAAAAGAGAAAATCCCATCAAACCATCAAACGGGATCCATCCGTAACCACGGGGAAGGCCCAGGCCTAGGGAGCAACCGACCACCCGAAGGCGGTTGCCAGTTGCCGTCTCCCAAGGACCGACCGCCCCCGGGTGCGGCCGCCCCCCAGTTGACGCTTCCCGGGCCTAGTTTTCAGCGACAGTGCTCATGGCGGTTCCCTGAAGGCGGTTTCACCTCCTTCCATACTTAGCTACGCCGAAACCGACCTGTGGAGCTATAAAATGAGGCCCTCACCCCCTCCATGAAAAAACAACTTGATACAAGAGAGAAGAAGAAGGGAGTGACACCATTTTTCCATTAGTTTAGCTTCTAGCTAGGCTAGTATAGGGTTAGAGAGAGAGATAGAAGCTTGAGAAGTGAGAGCGGGGTCGAAGTAGTTCTACTCTCGGGTGGACGAAGTGCCGGACTTGTCGGCTCTCGCATCCAACTTGTACCTCTACAACCATCTTGCTACTTGAAGTAAGAGGTTTGTGATACATTGTAAGTTTCGATTCATTAAGTAATTTTCATAAAACTACTTGTTTGTGGGATCATCGCTCGTCCGTTGGACGGGTGCTCTAGTTAGGGACTCCTGATAAAGACGGATGTTCCTGGCCATCGCTAGAGTAGTAGTCGCCGTCGTAGACGTGGTGTCTAAGTCGGGGTCTACCTTCGTATGTTGCGCGCGCCCACGGGCAGAGGGGTAGGTGGCAGGTGGTGACAGCCCTGTCCACTCGTATCTGAATTCCCCCACATTCGGCCGTGGAGTAGCGCTGATACTGGTATCGGCTGGCAGACCAGCTGCATCAGTGGGCCTGAATCAGACAAGTAGCGGGGAAGTTATCTTCACTTAGTGTTTCCGGCCTTAGTGTATCCTCTCTACCCAAGCTATCCCCTCTACCTTTTCTAGGGTAAACTAGCTAAGAGCCTATAAACATAAGCCGTTCCTTTGGGAAATTATAAATACGATACCCTGAATACTTCCTGGTGAAGTGCTACAACGGTACTTCTGTGTGCTTACGGACTTTTTTGCTGACGCTAAGAAGCGCCAACAATTAGGTGATCCTTTGTTGTACACAGGTATGCGTTTGTAGCTTGCAGATCAGTCCATTTACTACCCCGAGGGAGTACTAGAAGAAGTTGTTATCAGATTGGGGCAATCATATGTCCTAATTGACTTTGTGATCATGGATACCGGAGGAGATGAGAAGGCACCCATTATCTTGGAACGACCATTCTTATGCACAACCAAAGCCATCATCTATGCGGAACACGCCAATATTGTCCTCTCCATCAAAGACAAGAAGGAGAGATTCTCGTTCAAGAACCGTATCCTAAAGAATCCAACAGTCCCGAAGCAATTCCATCAACAAGAAGAGCAGCAACAACAACCAGCACCCAATAAGAAAAACAATAGAAGAAGGAGGAAGAACAAGCCCCAGCATGTACCTGAAGGAACCGCTCAGCTAATCAATGCTATCAACACAGAAAAAGATCATATGCTACCAAAACCATTTCCAACAAAGAAAGGTGACCCAAGTGTACCAATCATTGAACGCACAATTAGAGACATCACTTTTCTCGACACCATCTGCGACACTGGATCAGGCGTCAACGTAATATCCAAAAAGGTATATGATGAATTATTTGATGATTTACCATTATACCCAACATATATTCAGTTGCAGATGGCGGACCAATCACTTAGATTCCCTGAAGGCGTAGTCAAGGACATCATGGTAAGAATTCAAAATAAATATATACCCGCAGATTTTTTAGTTCTTGACACGCAGGGGCGATGAATCGCCTATTCTTTTGGGAAGACCATTCCTCTACACCGCCAATGCTATCATCTACATTGGGTTTGGACAGATCCACTTCAACCTACCCACTGGAAAGGTACGCTGTCAATTTAAAACACATCTTAACCATGAGCAGATCAGGAAGCAACGCAACAAAGGAAACGCCAAGCCCGCCGTTAGGCTGCCCAGCCTCACTGTGGATGGGAGGAGTTCCCTGGCAAGATTGTGAAGTATGAAGACTGTTACGAAGAGCAAGAAGAAGCCGTACAAGCATCACGCTGGAGTGAGTGGGAAGCGAAAGCTGAGAGGATGGACCTAGATTGCTAAAGCAGAGAAAGAACAGATCCAGGCACAAGTAGAAGAATGGATGAAGAGAGATGAGGAATCAAGAGAAGCTTACAAGGAAGAGCTAGAGCTAGAAAAGAGAGAAGCAGAAGAGACAGAAAAGAGATGGAAGGAGAAAGAAGAAGCACCTGCTACACCACCGCAAAATGGGAAATCGACTGAGGTAACCTCAGACGACGAACCTACTAAGTAAGTACTCTCTTCTATCTAAGTCATGTCAGTAGATTTTAAATTCCGCACCCTAGCCATAAGGTTAGAATGGTAGTTATCTAATTTAGCATTTATTAGTAATTTTGCTTAGCACATTTCTTAGTACAATAATTTTTTGCATATTAAAAATAATAAAACCCACAAAAACATTTACTACTTTATTTACTGCATCATAAATATTAAAACCCCATGTGAATGAACCTATGGTAACCCTGTAGTCATATTTACTGTGGTGGCATAAAAATAAAAATAAAAATAACAATCTATATTTACTTTGTTGCATTATAAAAATCCTAAGCCCCATGGGAATGAATATTCCCTGTGGTGGCATAAAAATTATTAGCATGCATACATTTTTTGATTGCTACATAAGAAAATTAGAAAAACCCCAAAAAGAGAATCCTGTGAGAATCCTGCTAAAATCTATTAATTAAAATCAACTCAAAGAATAATTAAAGTGCTCATTGGCTGACCGCTAAACCCTTGATAATTCAAGCCTCGAGTTTTGCTTTTCTTGTTGGAGTATAATTATGCAGGAATAATAAGGAGAGAATCTATTAGTAGCACCCACCAGGACTACTACTAACCTACTCACTCTGAAGATCATTCAAGCACCAAGTATTGTAAACATCAAGCTTGGGGGGAGGAGCATCCCGGGTAATTATACCTATGCGCTTATTGAGTCTATTTTATACAAGCACAAAATACCAAAAATATATGAACACATGAAGGTTCACCATAGTATCATAGAAAATCTAAAAAATACCAAAAATATATGAGCACATGAAGGTCCACACCTTTTAGAAAAATACCAAAAATATGTGGGCACATAAAGGTCCACACTCTTAGAAAAGTTACCTAATTAGGTAAAGAAGCTTAAGCTTCTACTGGAAATATAAAATCAATCACTTACCATGAAGTGGTATTAAATCTAACCCCTCTCCATAAGATTTGGTATTTTTATCAGCAACTGAGTTTCATAGAAAAATACAAGATCAAAGAGCTAGTCAACCCGACGCCCTAACACTGCCGATACACTGCTCAGAAGGATCACTCAATTTGCAACATCAAAGACCCTGTCAAACGTCAAGTTTGGGAAGGGCACCCTCCAATTAAAATCCAGTTAAGTATAAGTTTCCTAATCTTATTATTATTATTATTACTATATTACTTTTTCGCGTGAGTTAGCTAGTAAGATAAAATTTGAAAACCAAATGAATATGTATCTATAAAGTTTGTTTAGAGTCAGTCTAGGCTAGAACCAAATTAAAAATGATGAACATTAAAATTTTATCTTGGAGATGATGAATAGTTGCTCTGTCACAATACTTTTCAAATGCTTAGTTGTCAAACTTAAATTCTCCTGAGTTTTAAATATTGCCTGTTTTAACTTAAGAATTTACTCTGAACTTGAAACTTGTGGAGGCACATGTTTTAGCTAACTCTAGGTGATTGATTAATATGATTCATGAAAGTTGAGCTACTATTTATCTTATTCCCAGCATTACTAAGTTCTGGAGATTTATTTTGAAAATTTGAAATTTACATGACGAGCTTTTGTATGACAAAGTGTGAATTTCCTACCAAAGCCATATATTATATATCTAGATAGGAAAACCTTTTTGCACATTCATGCTTGCTTTGCATTGAGTTTGGTCAACCTTGTTGAATACCATATGAGAGTCTTGTCATGCTTTTAAAACCAAGATCACGTACACACTTCAGCACATATGCATTATTCCTACCCTGGGAGTAATCGCAGCCATTTCCACTTTCATCAATGTTCATCATGAAAACTGTTTTCTCCTACACTAGGAGTGAACACCATAAATATATAAACCCCGTAGGACAGCCCTGTTATAATTGTTGTAAGTTCTTATTATTATCTCTTCAGTTATATATTCAAAGGATACATGTGGCTATGCAAAAATATAAAAAGGGAGTAAAAGATGGACAAGTGTCCCAGCATTAAAACAATAGGTACCAGATGCCCGCCTCCCGAATGATTTAAAAAAAGAGAATAAAGTTAGTCCATGTGGTCCTCCAAGTTACAAAGGAGAGTGAATCATTTTCAAAGAGCAAAAGTAGAATTAGGAATAGCCACTAAATACCACGTATACGCCTATCCACCATATTTCATACACATGCACATTTTGGTTCGATTGTATGCCTCGATTCTCTGTGGATCCATTGTTTGACTTTACAACATATGAATCACAAGTATGCGTAAACCTTGTTATTGCCATTCCTATGAGCTCCACTATAGATCTTTAGTTATAGGAAGGCATAACATTATTAATGCCTTAAGTGAGATCCACAAATACCATATATACTAAGAAGACTTGATGGTGTCATACAATTAAGCTCTGAGTTTTATTTTGAAAACTTGCAAAACTCCGGGGTATTGGTATTGTGAAAATTTGCTGCATAGTGCATGACTTGAATGTTCTTTCTTTTGAATTACTCAAGACTGAGGCAAGAGCTGTAAAGCCCCATAGTTAAAGGTAAAATGGATAAGTTTAAAAGTTAGAGCAGTTTTGTCTAATCCGGAGGAGAATCTATGTTTACAGCATGTGTACTTGGGAAGTATGAAAGCATTGTAGCAACTCCTGATCCAATTACATTAGTGATTAGGCTTAGTTTGTTTGCCAAGGGACTGGCAAACAGGTAATCTTGAGGGTGTTGTTAACGGTGGATAACGTCAACTTTTATTAGAACTTTAGACACCAAAGGATACATGAATACACACTAGTTTAGGGTTTTAACTGACAGTTTCCACGAGTTTTGCATGATCTGCATTTTTCAGGGGCTATTCCAGAAAAGCATAAAAGAAGGATTAAAGAGCATGATTACCACGTAACTTAACCGCCAAGGAAACATCATCACGAGAACACTAGAAGCATCTGAAACACACCCGAAGCACCGGGGCCCGAGACCCACCAGGGTGGGGCCGGCCGGCGCCAGGATGGGGCCAGCCGGCGCCTCCTACTAGGGTTTTGGCCCAACTTCTGGAGTCTTCTTCCGCCGTCTTTGTGGAGTCATCTCGGCCCTTGTTTCAAGTCGGTTTGATCCTACGGCGCACGTGCATCCCACCGGGCTATAAATAAAGGGGCAGACCCCCTGGAGGTATCAACCCATCATTCATTCAAGGCATCAAGTCCTCAAGCCATCAAGAGCCTCCTAGTTCATCAAGAGCCTCCTAGTTCATAGTTTTAGCCTAGTTAGATTAGAGAGTAGAGGAGTTCTAGTTCTTCGCCGGATCTGGAGCCCCGGCGTCTGTCTGGAGCACGGAGTTCGGTATAATTCTAGTTCTTTCTCTATTATTATGTTCTTCATTATGATTAGGGAAACATTGTTCTTAATAGTTCATATGTTCTTGATTACAATAGTCTTTGTCTACTGATTATATGTCTAGTATAGTTGGTTTGATCTTATTGAATTCATGTAATTGCTCGTATAGCGTTTATTCATGCGGACGATGGATAGATGATGAACAATATGTAGACGTGGTGTCTAGATATTTTGTTTATCTGCGAGTACACCTTGATGTGCCGGGTCGTGTGGTAGATCGTGTAGGTGATAGCTGCGTTGAGTCCTCTATAGTCCACCCCCCGTATGTAGGCCAGCAGGCACGGTCGTGAAGTTGGATGTTGATTCTGTTTCACATCCTTCCTATATGATGCCCTTTGCATGTGATCATGATATAGGATTAGTCTAATAATGATTGCTAGATGTAATTACACTAATTAAAGTTATTCATTGATGTAGTTATAGAATTACCTTTGATATTAATTCCTTAGTTTATCCATTGGCTAGCTATTACTGTGACTAGAGAAGTGCTCTGATGATTATCTTTTATTTATGATGCTTCATCATACTTATCACCTTTATCTTTATTTACCTTGTAACATCTACCTGTTATGAGTAGAGTAAATGACATCGGTAATGTCACTTATCTATTGTATACCATCACTATCAATATAATAGATTAAAGTTTATCCTAGTCTTTTCCGGTGGTATAAATATAAATCGACAATCTGGTAGAACTTCCTAGGTAAAATGCTACAATGGTATAATTATCTATCCGCTTGCAGAACTGATCTTAGTTTATATTATTTATTTATATTTATATTTCTACTTAGTCATATAGATTAATATATAAAACCTTTATTTATTCTTAGCATTATTAATTAGGGATGACAACCTAGTTCTTGCATAAGAATGATTGGTAATAGAAAAGTGGCTAGCTGTTAATGACAAGTTAATTAATTACCATTCATCTTCTAATCTCACCTCTCACATTAAAAGTTATATAGTTATATTTGACGACGTTAGTAGATGTCAACACTCCGCCCCTGGGATCCACCCCCATATGTTTGTACCACGTTAAAGTTCTGCTATACCCATATAATAATCTCTGTAATCTTAAAGTGAAAGCTTTGGCCCAAGGTTCTGCTATGGTTGTGTTGTTGCCTAGTGGGTGCTTTAATTAGTAGCACCTTAGAAATGTAGGTAGGTGAGAATTATTAGTTCATAAACCTTGTTGCGGTGTCAAATATTGTCTCTAGCTTAATAGTTTTACATGGAGTGACAAAGAAAGAGAATCAACACTGTATCCTGCGTTCTGTTGTTCTTGTTCAATATTTGTCTTGTGTACAATATACATGCATTGGGAAGAGAGAGATATATATATCTACTTGGATGTGCTGAGTATAGCGCACAACTTAATGTTGTGTTATTTCACGTTATATATGCCAAAAAAAATAAATCATAACTATGCCATGGTCCCATTTTTTGGCATGGGTTCCCCCTTCAAGAAGTGTTCGAACAATATGAGCGCTTGTCGCGGGCGGTGGAGGGGAACCTCATGCCCTGCGCCACGAACGGTCACCAAGGTCAGGCCCTCGTACACTTGACTCCATCCACCAACCTGTTTAAATTCAATCACAAATTATGATTATTAGCATAGATTAACAGTTGTCAATCGACTTGCTGTAGGATGTTTGAATATATACTAGAGGGTAAATTGCATATATATTGAAGTGGAATGTGACTGGGAACTAGTAGAATACAGAGATCGATGTATTTCAATGGGTCATGACTCATGAGGTTCATGCACATGAGGAAGGCCGGTTGAGTAGAGTGAAAGAACGAAGCTGACCTGTTTCTTATCATACCACGGATACCAGCTGGTGGTAGTTGGGAGGCCAAGAGCGTCGACGGAGTATCTTGTTGATGTTAAGGGGATTACGGCGTCCGTGTCTCCACTGGCAAATAATTAAGTAAACAAGAGATCAACCATTCTATCAGTTGAAGAGATATGATCACTTTGAAAATTAAGTACTACAGTTGTTGGGGCGTGTGTCGCGTGCACAAGATGAACTTTTTAAACTTAATTTTTAACATGCAGAATTGAAAAATGAACAAATAATGCAGGCTTCCCCGTTGCACAAGATGAACTGTTTAACATGCAGAGTTGAAAAATCAACGAATGATGATGCAGGCTTCCCCTTCACGTCTTTAATTTGTGTGACTTCCTGGTCCAAAATCCTAAACAATTGTGCGTTTGTGTGGTCTATTCCATTCCATCCCTCCTGGAATAGAGGCTATCCATATCCAAGCAAAGAAAACTGTGTACGTTGACTAGTAGTCCAATGCAGTTGTGTTTCATTTTCCAACTTTTATTTTTTTGTTGCAATTATTCTGTTTGATGACAGGACAACCGTGACTTTCAGATTTCTAAATAGTTGGCGATCGAAATTTGGGCACACGTGAATACAAGTTGGCAAACGTCACAATTGTGACAAAATAATTGAAGCACGAGCAAGAAGAGACAACTTGTGAAGGACTATTTGGGGACTCCTGCTATTCATGAAAACGACGGGCAGTCCACAGCGGAATATTATGCAGCCGACGCAATGCACTACCTATATATGCCTACTTCTTCAGTCAATCATTCCGCCCAATCACTATTGCAGCGAAGTTTGTCACGATATCTGTAACGACCTTCTAGTTCTACAGTCATGCAATCAAAATGCATCAGGCACCAATGATGCAATGACTAGACAGATAAAAAACTGGTCAATGCCGATACGGATAGAGAAAACTACGTGTATTCTAAATTTCTACTGGAAATGGGATTTGCCTATCAAACAGCCGCCAATGCAATCCCTCCGTCCCCATGAAAGCAAAACAAAAGTTGTCTAGGCACATATATCAATAGCTCTCTCCGGCCTGTGCCCATTTGTGATTTGTTTCAAGAACGAATTGAACTGACCTGAAGACCCATATCCTTAGGCCAGCTGCCATCAGCTCTTTGAAGATAGGAAGCATGGATCTTGGCGAATCTCCCCAGTTGGTGTTGATTGTATCACTGAAGTTCATGTAGCAGGATTATTATTCAAAATGATCTGTCTATATAATTGTGCTGCAGCATGCCTAAGCTCAAACACTTTAATTTGCCACGCACGAACCTGCAGGTCGCCCATGGATAGTTGATTCCGGTGACGTTGGCGTGGAGAGCCCTCTGTACCTCCGGCCGGTTGTAGTACACCGTCGAGTGGTTCTCCGTGCAGGGGTCATATGAGCCCCCCATCCTCCAATGGTGGTAGTGTCGGCCTATCAACGACGACGGCTTCTTCCATGATTTCTTGGTGGACAACGACGACGACGACGTCTGGCCGCAGAGGGGCGTGTAGATGCTGTACATGTCGATGTTCCCCTGCTCCACCGTGGCCACGTCCGTCGCCGTGTTGCACGCCGGCGACGGGTGGATGATGGACTCGTTGAGGCCGCCGCAGGAGGTCCTGAGCAGCCCGTAGGTGGCGTCGGAGATCAGCCCGTGGTTCCACCACGACTCGAACATGCCTTCGTAGTCCGTGTGGTCGTTGATCACCGCGTTGCCCACCTGATCGTCCCATCCATCGATCGTTTTCAGATGGTGGCGTATTACATTAGTTCTTCAATTCGGAAGTTATTGATGACATATAGTTAATACCCAGTAAGTAGGTATACTCTCTCCGGCCGTTTTTTAACACTTGACGGCGTTGACTGTTATTTTGCCTTTCATCTTTCTTATTCAAAAAAATAATCATGCAAATACAGAAAACAACTTGAGTTGTACTTAAAGTACGTGCCTTTGATGATTGATCAAGTCATAACAAGGAAACGGCTAATGATTCGATCAAGTTTTTTTAATATATATATATGATCAAAGCATCATTTCAAAAAGCCAGCGACGGCAAGTACTATTTAGAAACAGACGTAGTAGTAATTAAGAAAATAGCTAGTAGAAAGAATCAAATCATATAGCGGTGTACCGTACGTACGTACGTACCATGAAGCCTTTGAAGTTTATGATGGGTTTGGCGACGCCTGCGTTGTTCTGGTAGACGAGCTGGGACAGCTCCGGGACGTAGTGCCCCGCGTAGCTCTCTCCGGCAATGTAGAAATCCCGGTACTTGTACTGCGGGAACCTCTCGAACCATTTCACCAGAAAAGTGTACGAATCGTGTGCTGCCACACCACACACATGTTAGAGTTGGATCGATGAATATACGGTCGTCGAATGGAAGAAAACAAGGTGAACTAGTTAACCTGTTTTGTTGTCGCCCCAGTTGTAGATGTCGGAGGTGGTGTTGGTGTAGGAGAATCCCACGCCGGCCGGCGAGTCCAGGAACAAGATGTTCGCCGCTGCAGCAACGCACAAAATTCAGTCTGGATCAGCGTATATATATGGACGACAAGCTAATTAAGCTTTGGCCTCAGTCTACCCTGAGATAGATGAAACCGGATATAAACTATCATTTATCTAAAAAAACTAATTAAGCTACGACAATCTCGATCAGTTACCTTTATTCCACCGGTCCTCGTTGAGGAACAGCGTGGCGCCGTCGGGCCGGATGCGGAACGCGCCGAGCTCCTCGGAGGCACCGTACGCCACCGACGAGCACCCAGGGCCGCCGTTCAGCCACAGGACCAGCGGCGCCGGCTGCGCCGCCGGAGGCACCTCCTGGAGCCAGTAGAACAGCGCCCGCCCGCCGGGGCCATCGTCCACCGCCACGTACCCCGAGTACATCGGGAAGTCCACCGCCGGCTGCCCCGGCAGCCGCACGATGCGGTCTCCGGCCGCAGCGGCAGTGCTGCTAGCCATGGCGGCGGCGGCGGGTTGCCAAGTCATCGCCAATGCAATTAATACGAGAAGGAGAAGAAGAAGCAGCACTGGTGCTGGAGCTAGAGGGAGACCACCGGCCATCATGCTCAGCTCGTGCACGTACAATTGTTGGATGGATGATTATTACGGAGACAACAATGCATGTACGTGTTCCAATTTGTGGGGTACTTGCTTGTATATATATAATTATTGGAGAACTTCAAGTGTGGACCTATGGTACAGTATTTAAGTCGTCTAAACAGAAGAGTTGATAAGATGTCACTGTTTCGTTTGGACCGCACGCTCTCCTAATGTTATCTTCTTTTTCATTCCATAGTTTATTTCAGATTATTCCACAAATTTGACCGCGAGAAGTATACGGGCAGAGATCGTGACGTCGTACGTCAGAGAAGAAGGTACCTTATCGCCGAGGTAACCTATATCCCGGCTCCAAAAGAAGAAAATCAACTGTACCGTGCTAGCAAAGTTGGAAATTAATTAAAGCTTGCTTTGCTACCCAGCTGATGATACATTTACTATTGTACGTTCCTATATATAGGCGGACGTGTGTTAAGCGTTAAAGAAGAGCATTCTTACTGTGATTGCGTTGAAGGGAATTTGTTAATATAAAAGGCAATGGGAGGTTGTGAAAGGGAAGTCTTGGAAGAAGGTGGTAAAAGATGCTGAAAAGGATTAAGTTGGGGGATAGTGATACTCAACCTCCTGCTGATATGAAAAGCTGATAAAATATCTGACAAGACACGTACAGGTTTGGGTGGTGCTGGTGGTAATTCTACTTACCTAAGAAGGATGTTGGTCAAAATGTTGGTAAACAATCAAGTTAAGCAAGCATATTGGTCTGCTCCCTAAAATGGATCACAAGGAGAAAGGCCAATCCAAATTTATGGGCGATGCTCAAAAGGCTTACAGAAGCTCTCATATTGAGGACGATGGGGAGAAAGTTCACATACCTGGCACTTTATAGAAGGTTCTGGCTCGAAAAGTGAATTTTTCACTCAAAAGATTAATCAGCTTCTGGGGTGGAGGATACTAGCCAATCTTCATCCAATCATATATATTTGCAATAGGTGAATCTTTAAGGCAGCTCTGGACTCTGGTTTATGGAAACTGAGATGAAAGATTTTGGAGTTAAGGAATTACCATCAAGTGGGAAAGGTCGTGAGAATGAACTATTTCATTACACAGATGTTGATAAGATGGCTTGTGAGAAGACGCTCCTCCTGTGACTTCCCAATCTCCTGAAGTCATTATCCCTTATGATAACATTATCAACACTCAGGAGAGTATTGGGATGGATATTGATGGGATTGAGAATACTAATGATCCGAATATTGGTGAGATGCACATCCAGCCCAATCCTATGGTACCTAAGGAGGTTGAGTCTCAGCAGAATCAAGAAGTGATAGGCTCAAGAAGGACTCTAACTACTATATGGAAAAGAATTAGATGATGGCTCAAAAAACAAACTTAGAAGGTAACTCATCAAAGACTAACTCTTTTTCTGTTTTACCTATTGAAGAAATTATTCAGGTTACTTCTTATATGGGTATTATTCTAGATGGAAACGATTTTTCATACTTCTAATCTATTAAAGACTTAGAAAAGGCTAGATATGATTTATATCGAAAACAAGTGTTAAAGTTCAAACTTATCATACTGAAACATTTGAGAAGTTACAAGCTGATAACGAATCTCTTTATCTTCATTGAATAAATAAAAAAGAAAAGAGAGAACAAGAAAATTGAGAACATATCACTAGTACACAAAAGATTTTTAGGAATGCCTCCTTTTTCTGTCAGAGGCGGTTAAACTAGCACAGCGCATTCTTACTGTGATTGTAGGAAATTTGTTAATAAATAAAAGGGAATGGAAATTAAGAGAAGTGAGATTATAATTGCTTTGATGGCTTGTGAGCATGGGAGTTTTTGTGGGAAGAATTCAAGGGCTTTCGCCTTTTAAACCTAGAAAAGATGGATGGGGGTTGCCCCCTCAGATTGGTGATTTCACTGAAGTTGTTCTACATTATCTTTCACTGGGACGAGGACAAGAGACCCTTACTATTGCTTGATCGGAGCCGACAACCCTTACATTGCTGGATCGGAGCCAGAACCCTTACAATTTGCTTGATCGGAGCTGACAACAATCTCAAATAGCCACTCAACGTTCTCTCTAATTTTGAGCCAGCTTGGCGAAGGCAATCACAACACAAAAAATCCACTCTCGCTCCGACGCCGGTCCAAATTCGTGCCATTTCTGACACCCGTAAAATCTGTATTCGAATCCAAATTCGTATAATATTCGATCCGCTCTGAATCCAATCAAAAAATAAGGATAAAGATATGGGGAATCCATTATCCGCTTCGATCCGATCCATTTTCATCCATAAGATGAATTCATCTTCTTGGGCCTTAAGGGACTACGGTACTATGCAGCCCACGACGCAGCAACCATGCTATAAAATCTAAAATTGCTAACGTCAGCATATAGCTCATGCTTTTTTAAGTTAAAAAAGTCATAGATCCTAAACCAAGTATCCTAATTAAAATCTGATTACACCATCATTTTCCTCACAATAAACTCTTCTACATAAGACCTCACATGGATATATTTCAATAAAAATATTTAGCGAACATTTATCTCATAATGAACATGTATTTAAAGATAATCATCAAACATTACATTAACACTACACGAACATCATAAAAAAATAGCATATAATATCACATGTATATTACGTGAACATCACATATATCCTAAATGTAAAAAATAAAATTAGTGAAGTAATTAATTATAATCAATAAAAAATACTACCAAACATCACAAATACATCTAGAACATCACAGAAAATAGCACGGAGCATCACATGTATTCTACGTGAACATCACAAAATATGTTATAGAACATTGCATGTATACTACGTAAACATCACAAAATATGTTGTAGAAACATCGCGTGTAACTATGCGAACATCACATGCATATAGCGCGAGTATCACAAAGTACATCTTAGAACATCAGATGTATCTATTTGAACAACTTGAAATATGGTATAGAACATCTGACAAGCATTGTGTGAAATATTGAAAGATAATTTAAGAACGTCTTATTTATTTGTAATAGATCATCATAAAATTTATAAAAGAACATCATCTATGTGCTACGCGAACATTCCATGTATCAAGGAGTATAAGAGATAAAAGAGCAAAAAATAAAATAATAAATTTAATTAAAATAAAGAAGAAGAAAAGGGAAAATTGAACAATAAATGATATGGAATATATTGAAATAAATAAATAATTTAAATATACACAAGTTAATAGAAGTTGAATAAAGGATAAGCGAAAAAAGGAAAAAATCATGTAATAAAAAGAAAATAAAAGAGAACATCACATGGATAATATACTACTTAGAAGAAAAGAAAGAAAAATAAAAAAATACTAAAATAAGTAAATAGAAAAGGAAACAAAAAGAATAATAAAAGACAACCAAAAAATAAAAATGAAAAAATAAAGGAAATGAAAAAAAGAAATATAAGAAAAAAAAGAAAAATAAGAAAAGATGAAAAGAAATAAAAATAAAAAAGAATAAAAGATGACAAAAAATAATGGAACAAAAAAATAAAAGAAAAAATAAAAAGAAAAAGAAATAGTAGAAAGAAAAAAAGAAATAGAAAAAAGAAAAACTAGCCTACTGACGAACCTGAACCTGAGCCCCGCCCGAGCAAGTGAAACGGCCCACGAAATTAGACCTGCCACCTGGTCCGCGCTGAAGATGATTTCCGCTCATAGTCTCCTACCGTTCTACGTCAAGTTCGGTCTCAGTTGATTGAACCCCCATCACACAAGATTGTCCTCTGAAATCCATCTCTAGCAGAGCAGTCAATTCACGTACCTAACCTAATCAAGACCCACACAACATTCTGCTCCTCTTCTCCGTTGCCTTTCACACACTAACACTCGCGTGAGTAATATCCCGCTGATTTTTTTCAATTAATCCCAGTGTATATCCGATCCTCAGCTCAAGTTTTGGCACAGCTTCTTTGCAGTAAGCAAACTAATGCAAGCCAATGGCGTCACATCCTTTCTCCTCTGTGAAACACGAAGCTATGTCGTCCACGCCACGCCTCACGGCTGCAAGAACGAAACTGCTGAGCGTTATCCTGTGCATCGTCTTCGCATTCAGCCTCGAGGCCAGCGCCGCCGGCGACCAGTTCGTCTACTCCGGCTTCGCGGGCGCCAACATCACCCTCGACGGCGCCGCCGTGGTCACGCCATCGGGCCTGCTGGAGCTCACCAACGGCACGCTCCGGCAGAAGGCGCACGCCATCCACCCGGCGCAGCTCCGGTTCCGCAACAGCACCGCCGGCAATGGCAGCACGGCGGCCACGGCGCGGTCCTTCTCGGCGTCCTTCGTGTTCGGCATCCTCTGCCCGGACGCCGACGCCTGCGGCCACGGGATCGTCCTCTTCGTCGCGCCGGCCAGCTACGACCTCGCCACCGCGTTCCCAAGCCAGTACATCGGGCTCGTCAACGGCACCACCAACGGCGACGCCGCCGACCACCTCTTCGGCGTGGAGCTCGACACGGACCAGAACAACGAGTTCCGCGACATCAATGGCAACCACGTCGGCATCGACGTCGACAGCCTCGTCTCCGTCTCCTCGGCTAGCGCTGGCTACTACGACGCCGGCGGCGTCTTCCACAATCTGACGCTCGCGAGCGGCGAGGCGATGCAGGTGTGGGTTGACTATGACGGCGAGGGAAAGCGTGTCGATGTGACCGTGGCTCCCCTGATGATGGCGAAGCCCAGCAGGCCACTGCTCTCCACCGCATACGACCTCTCCACGGTGCTCACCGACGTGGCTCGCGTCGGCTTCTCGTCGGCGACAGGCTCGTTCAACTCGCAGCACTACGTTCTCGGCTGGAGCTTCGCCATGGACGGACCTGCTCCAGCCATCGACATCGCCAAGCTACCAAAGCTGCCTCGCTTTGGCTCCAAGCACCATACCAAGCTGGTGGCAGAGATCGTGCCGCCGGTTGCCACCGCAGCAGCCATCTTGGCCGTGGGTGCCGTCGCCGCTCTCCTTGTGCGGAGGCGGCGGCGGTACACCGAGGTGCGAGAAGATTGGGAGGTCGAGTTTGGGCCGCACCGGTTTTCGTACAAGGACTTGTTCCATGCAACAGAAGGGTTCAAGAACAAGAACCTGCTTGGTGTTGGAGGTTTTGGGAGGGTGTACAAGGGAGTGCTTCCGGTGTCGAAAACGGAGATCGCCGTCAAGAAGGTGTCACATGACTCGAAGCAAGGTATGAAGGAATTCATAGCAGAGGTCGTTAGCATGGGCCGGTTGCAGCACCGCAACCTTGTGCAGCTACTAGGTTACTGCAGGCGAAAAGGCGAACTCCTCCTGGTTCACGAGTACATGTCCAACGGAAGCCTCGACAAGCACTTGTATGGCGATGGTCATGATGACATGCCAATTCTGAATTGGGACCAGAGGTTCCGGATCATCAAGGGGATCGCATCCGGGCTGCTCTATCTCCATGAAGAGTGGGAGAAAGTAATCATCCACCGCGACATCAAGGCGAGCAATGTGTTGCTAGACAATTGCATGGACGGCCGGCTTGGTGACTTCGGCCTCGCAAGGTTGTATGACCATGGCACCGACCCACATACAACTCATGTCGTTGGAACCATAGGGTACCTTGCTCCTGAGCTTGGCCGTTGCAGCAAGGCGACGCCTTTGTCGGATGTTTTCGCCTTCGGCGTGTTTTTGCTTGAAGTCACCTGTGGCCAGAGGCCCATCAGGCAGAGCTCCAACGGTGACCAGCTCTTGTTGGTTGACTGGGTTGTTGAGCACTGGCACGAAGGGTCACTGATTGATACCGTGGATGCCAGGATTCATGGAAGCTACAACGTTGGGGAGGCATCCTTGGCTCTCAAGATAGGGTTGCTATGCTCTCACCCGCTTTCAAGCGTGAGGCCTAGCATGCGGCAAGTCTCCAAGTACCTGAGCGGAGATGTGCCACTACCGGAACTCGCGCCGACACATCGGAGCTTCGAGTCCCTTGCGCTGATGCAGAACGAAGGGTTCGACTCGTATGTCATGTCTTACCCCTCGTCTATGGCGACCATGACTAGCATGTCCAGCCGTTCAGGAGAAGTGTGATAACATGAGCTGCCTTCCATTTTCCATGTCGTTTTGTTTCTTTAGATATTATAATAACCTTCAATGTAGACGCACTGAATTCCATGATTGACAATCCCTTGAAAAAAATCAAGTTTGTTGTGTGTGAAAGATTAGCCTTTTGTGTTATACTTCCTCTGTCCATAAATAAAAGGATCCAATTAATATATTAGCATTTCTTTTTTTCTGAAAGCGTGCAATTGGCACGTACTGCTATAAGGGAGAAAGAAGTTCGGATACAAGTTCGTTACGTACACAGGCGAGGAGCCGGTGCAAGGACGAGCGAAACACACAACACAAGGCACCGGCTTAAACGGTGGAGCTACACACGTGCACTGACTAGGAAACTCGCCCGCTTAGAGAAGAAAAGGAGAGGGCACAGGCGCGACGCTAGGCTAGCAAGACCTCAAGCGCCGAGAGACCCCGGAAGCCGGCCGCGATCCAAGAATCCACCTCCTCCTTGATATGGAGCAGCAGCGAGGTCGAGGAGCCGGGCTGGCCGTCGAAAGTCCTCCGGTTTCATTCCTTCCACAATTCCCAGGATACCAACAACACGAGAGAGTCAAAGCCTCTACGTGCGGTCTCGGGGATAGCGACCCTGGAACGCAGCCACCAGTCGCCGAGGGCTAGGTGCTGCAGGCTGGCCATGCAGAGCAGACGGAACCACACTTCAATTCACGGGTGTAGACGCAGGCGGTCAGCAGGTGGTTCTGCGTCTCATCCAGCTGCCCACAGAGCACACAGGTCGCCGAGGTTTGGAGCCCGTGGTTTGCACGTCGCGCCGCAGTCCACAGGCGTCCGTGGAGGGCGAGCCAAAATAAGAACTTTACTTTGGGCGGGGTTCTGACTTGCCACAGCTCCTTAGCTCCATGGAGCGTGATCGATGCTGCAAAAAAGGCCCGATAAGCAGACGCACTGGAGTAATCTCCGCTCGCAGTCCACCTCCAGACGAACTTTTTCTATTTAACCGTTGACATATTTTGTTGTTACTGAATCTGTCAGGTTTCTATACTTGATTATGTTTTAAGAATTGTAATACAACTATCTACTAGGTCGCCTGTATAAACATCTAACAAACTATCGACAGATAACTAGACATTCCCTAAATATGTTTCATAATTAATTTTGTGGTGTTTATTTTGTATCACAAATGACAAATGTTAGTGCTTTATATATAATTTTAGTTCAACATCAAATTATTTGACTCCTCGAAGAACGAGAATTGTATCTTTTTATGGACTGAGAGAGTAAGAGTTAGTCTTCCTCCACTAGTTTCTCCGGGTGTGGAAGCATAATGTCCAGATGATTAAAGGAGTGGACCATGTTTCTTCTATGGAAAAGGAGAACATCACTGTCATGTCGGCGAACGTGATTACTAGACCAAAATATCATGTGCTATCCTGACCACACAGCTTACTAAGTTGAACACGGCATTTCAGTGTCAATCCTTAACACGCATGATCTGGAATCTTGGACTGAACTATGGAAATAATAAAGAATTCTTTTTTTTAATAAAAAAAGAACTAGATGCAAAGACTCTACTACTAGATAAGACCAGCACACCAGTTAGCTAGAATGATGTGTGCTATATGAATTTTTTATATGAAAATGGATATTCTGAGGTATGCAGAATCACTCTTGCGTGTCAATATAAGTGAACACAATTTACAGGCGGGCTTTAATTTGTTCCAAAAATAGTACAATTGGACTCATGGTAAACTCAAATGAATGAAGAAGTCACTGGCGGCTAGGAACACAGACGTCAGAAATACGCTCGTGTTCTCATCCCATTTGTCCCATACATGGAAAAACTTATCATAGAAGACTTGGACGCCAAAAACAACACTATTGTAGTACAAACTGCTTGGATGGCTTACGGCAATTGCTGATGATCTGTCAGGAAATGTTGTGGATGTACCTCCTTCTTTGACCAATGACTGGTAGACGAAATTGGACACGACAAGAAAAATCGAGTCTCTCCTTCCAGGTTCCAGCCTCAACCAGTAACTCACGTTCAGACTCAAGACAACGATGCATATGAGCAATTGCAGGTCCTAACCTAATGCATCAGGGTAACATGCACACTAATTAACTAGCATCCAAGCCATGGCTCTTGGCGCAGTTCAGTCACTCTCCTATCTCCTGTCTCCACTCAGCACACACAGATTTTCAGTGGCCATGGCTAACATAGTTGTCATCTCCTTCCTAACTGTCCTTCTCTTTCACAGCCTGAACCCTGCTACAGCGATTGCCGTCAGTACTGCTGCTGCTGCTGCTGGCCCTGCAGCCGACCAGGACCAACAGTTCGTCTTCTCCGGCTTCACCGGCGCCAACCTCACCCTAGACGGCACGGCGACCATCACGGCGGACGGCCTCCTGGAGCTCACCAACGGCTCGGTCCAGCTCAAGGGCCACGCGTTCCACCCGGCGCCGGTGCGCCTTCGCCGCGCGTCCGGTGGCGGATCAACGGTGCGCTCCTTCTCGGCTTCCTTCGCGTTCGCCATCCAGACCACGTCCCCGGGGCTGAGCTGCCACGGCATCGCCTTCGCCGTGGCGCGCGGCACGGACTTCTCCTCCGCGCTGGCGGCGCAGTACCTGGGCCTCGCCAACATCGACGACAACGGCAATGCCACCAACCGCTTCTTCGCCGCCGAGATCGACACCATGCAGAACGTCGAGTTCCAGGACATCGACAACAACCACGTCGGCGTCGACGTCAACGGCCTCCACTCCGCGGCGGCGCACGCCGCCGGGTACTACGACGACGCCGCAAACGGCAGCTTCCATGGCATGGACCTGATCGGCGGCGAGGTGATGCAGGCGTGGGTGGACTATGACGCGCAAGAAGCACGCGTCAACGTCACCATCGCTCCGGTAGGAATGTCCAGACCAGTAAGGCCTCTTGTTTCTACACGTTACAACCTCTCCGACGTGCTAGCTGAGCCATCATACGTCGGCTTCTCTTCTGCAACCGGCCCCATCGATTCTCGGCACTACATTCTTGGCTGGAGCTTCGCCGTGGATGGACCTGCTCCGGCGATCGATGTCGCTAAGCTGCCAAAGCTACCTCGTCTCGGCCCGAAGCCTCGATCCAAGGTCCTGGAGATCTTGCTGCCAATTGCCACTGCATTGTTCATTGTCACTCTAGGGACTCTTGTGGTTGTGCTTGTGAGAAGAAGAATGAGGTATGCGGAGCTACGCGAAGATTGGGAGGTCGATTTCGGACCGCACCGGTTCTCGTATAAGGATTTGTTCGACGGAACTGATGGATTCAAGGACAAGCATCTTCTTGGACAAGGCGGGTTTGGAAAAGTGTATAGAGGAGTGCTTCCAAAGTCTAAACTGGAGGTTGCTGTGAAGAGGGTGTCACATGAGTCGAGGCAAGGAATGAAGGAGTTTGTTGCCGAGGTTGTTAGTATCGGCCGCATCCGACACCGCAACCTTGTACAGTTGCTTGGCTATTGTCGGAGGAAAGGCGAACTCCTTTTGGTGTATGACTACATGTCTAATGGCAGCCTTGACAAATATTTGCATTATGAAGAAGCAAATAGGCCGGTGTTGGATTGGGCTCAGAGGATGCATATCATCAAAGGAGTTGCATCCGGTTTGTTCTACCTTCATGAAAAGTGGGAAAAAGTTGTTATTCATCGTGACATCAAGGCAAGCAATGTACTACTTGACAAAGAAATGAATGGACGGCTCGGTGACTTTGGCCTCGCGAGGTTATATGACCACGGTACCGATCCCCAAACTACACATATGGTTGGCACCATGGGTTACCTCGCTCCGGAGCTATTACGCACGGGCAAGGCATCACCTCTTACAGATGTTTTCGCTTTTGGCACGTTCCTCCTTGAGGTCACATGTGGACAAAGGCCTATCAAGGAAGATGAACAAGGTGATCAACTTTTGTTGGTCGATTGGGTACTTGACCATTGGCACAATGGGACTCTCCTTGCCACGGTGGATACAAGGTTGAAAGGAAACTACAACGCTGAAGAAGTGTACCATGTACTGAAGCTTGGACTGCTCTGCTCACACCCTTCTCCAAGTGTAAGGCCAAGCATGCAAAAAGTAAAGGATTACCTCGATGGAGACTCACCAGTTCCAGAGTTGGCGTCAACACAACAGAGCTTCAACATGCTAGCACTGTTGAAAAATAAGGGATTGGATCCATATATTGCGTCATGTCCCCCATCATCAGTGATGAGCTTTGGAACTATATCTGACCTATCAGGAGGGAGATGATCTTCTAACCTTACTTTGGAGTTTTCATGGGAAAAGGGCGTTTAAGATTTAGGTATTTACAATAGAGGTAGGAAGAGAGTATTTGATTAGCTAGGTACATATTTCTAGGAGGTATTTTGTTTTTCCCTTGTACTTTAGGTTCAATAATATGCCGGGTGGTCATTTTGCTTATACTCCCGGGAGTAGTTACTCCCACCTTCAATAAACCATATTGTGTATGCGTGTATACTATTTTATCAGTTTGAGTATGTTTAGATACTCAATTTAAGATAATTCAAATCTTAATATGCAATTTTTTTCACCAGAACCTGTACTTTTAAATATATTACTAAAATATCACTACAGTAGTATATTAAAAAGTATAATCATATACTATACGGATAACAAAAAAGTATAACCACATACTACTATAGATGGTTTAGTATGACCATATACTTACTTCGTCTATATATATATTTTTTGACCATAGACAATTTAAATCTTGAGATATAAACATGGGAGTAACTACTCCCTGGGAGTAGGAAATAATTTATATATATATATATATATATATATATATATATATATATTAATATTATATATATATATATATAGCTTTTCTATACTCCCGGGAGCAGTTACTCCTATCTTTAAAAATCACCTTGCGTATGTGTTTATACTTGTTTATCACTTTGAGTATGTTTACATACTCATATTAAGATGCTCCAAATCTTCCTATGCGAAAAAATTTCAAGGGAACCCATACTTTTTAATATATTACGAAAATGCCACTTACTGTAGTATATAAAAATAAGTATGGACCATATACTCGGTTGTATGTATGCACTTCATAAATATACTAACCATAGATGGTCCTAGTAAATGATCAATATCCATTCTTCATGTACGTACACTTCATTTGGTCATATATTCCCTAAATCTGAAGATACAAGTATAGGAAGTAACTACTCCCTAGAAGTAGGAAATAATTTCCCTATATATATATATATATATATATCTATTATATATATATATATATATATATATATATATATATATATATTATATATATATGTTGAGAAGTGTTAACATGTAATATATTGGCCACAAACAATCCACCAGAAATAGGACTATATATACATGGGCTTTCAATTGCTGGACCAGCCCAGTTCGCCCAGTAGTGGGTGTAACTGGTTGGATCAATTTGGGCAGTTCTGTGCTGAACTTCAAAAGCCATACTCCATGGGTCCAGCCTTTTTCCTTTCTTGCAACGGTTTGGACCGTGGCCCACCGTCTGGCCCATGCACATCTTTGTTTTCCTCTTTTTTTTTTCTTTTTTTTTTTTGCGTTTAGGAGTTGTTAGTTCGGGATGAATTGCTAACTTGCTGTACCTGGTCCAAGGTCAGTTTCTTGTGGGGACCACCTTCTGCTCTTTAATTAAGTGGACCCGCTGGTTTACATACGTTTGACTTAAGAGTAGTCACCAAGTCACCACGCATCTTAAGTCTTGCAAAACGAACAAACCCAGAGCATGCGCATGACCTTGTTTCTCATTATTTGACGCCCGTGGCATATGATGCCATTATGCCAAACAAGCGGGAAGTTTCCGATTCCGATTCCTTCATCGACATGCAACAAGGACAGCAAAATTTAGTTGAAACTGCTCAACACGGCATCTTATTGAACTGAAGAGTGAGCACGACATCTACTATTAATTAAACTGTTTCTAGCAGATTGGGACTGCTATGAAGTTTTATCAGACCGGATAATGCCTAGCGTTCGCCATGCGTTTCATTGTTCAAACCAAGCTGTAGTAGGTAATTTACACCAATAAGAAATTCATAGAAACACTTTTGGTCCCCATCACGATCCGTCTATTGACTGTTGTCGTATCCCTTGTTTTGGCTTCACAAAATTAAAAGCAAATCTGGTTTCAAGTTACTCGTCTTACTCCACAACTTACCTCTGTGCAATTGCAGTTAGCTGCTGCATGCCTCCAATAATTAATCCATGATGGAACACAAAGAGACAACCATGCCTGCAGGCAAGAAGCTTCTGCCGATATGCTGCTTCCTGCTCGTGGTGGGCCACCTCCACCTTGTGGCCCTCACCGCCGCCGGTGAAGACGATGAGCAGTTCGTCTACTCCGGCTTCACCGGCAGCAACCTCATCCTCGATGGCGCTGCGTCCGTCACGTCGAGCGGCCTGCTCGAGCTCACCAACGGCACGCTCCGGCAGAAGGGCCACGCCATCTACCCGTCCCGGCTGCGCTTCCATGACCAGAACACGACGGCGACACCCGGCGGCGGCGCCGTGCGGTCCTTCTCCGCCTCCTTCGTGTTCGGCATCCTGTCCGGCTACCCGGACGTGAGCGCCAACGGCATCGCGTTCTTCGTGGCCCCGACCACCAACTTCTCCTCCGCCATGGCGGCGCAGTACCTCGGCCTCCTCAACACCGGCGACAACGGCAACGACACCAACCACGTCTTCGCGGTGGAGCTGGACACCATGAAGAACAACGAGTTCCAGGACATCAGCGACAACCATGTCGGCATCGACGTCAACAGCCTCGTCTCGATCAACTCCACCGATGCCGGCTACTACCCCGACGCCGGCGGCGGCGGCGGCGGCGGCTTTCGCAGCCTGTCGCTGATCAGCCACGAGGCGATGCAGGCGTGGGTGGACTACGACGGCGAGGCCAAGAAGGTCGACGTGACCTTGGCACCTCTCGGGATGCAGAAACCTGCCACGCCGCTGCTCTCGACGCCGCAGGACCTGTCGACGGTGATCACGGACACGGCGTACATCGGCTTCTCGTCGTCGACGGGCTTGGTGGACTCAACACACTACGTTCTTGGCTGGAGCTTCGCCATGGACGGACGACCTGCGCCGGCCATCGACGTCGCCAAGCTGCCGAAACTACCCCGTGAGTTCCCAAAGCCAAAATCCAAGGTCATCCTGGAAATCGTCCTGCCAATCGCCACCGCTGCACTAGTCCTGTCTGTCGGCACGGTTCTTGTTCTGCTGAGGAGAAGGCAGCTCCGGTACACTGAACTGAAGGAAGATTGGGAGGTCGAGTTTGGGACCGCACCGGTTCTCATACAAGGATCTGTTCAGAGCCACCGACGGGTTCAAGAACAAGAACCTGCTGGGGATTGGGGGGTTTGGGAAAGTATACAGGGGTGTTCTGCCGGAGTCGAAGTCCGAGATCGCCGTGAAGAAGGTGTCACACAACTCGAAGCAGGGCATGAAGGAGTTCGTCGCCGAGATCGTCAGCATCGGGCGCATGCAGCACCCAAACCTCGTCCAGTTGCTCGGCTACTGCCGTCGAAAAGGCGAGCTGCTCCTGGTGTACGAGTACATGTCCAATGGCAGCCTCGACAAGTACCTCTATTGCCAACAACAACAACAACAAGAGAGCAGCAGGGCAGCTCTGAATTGGGCGCAGCGGCTCGGCATCATCAAGGGCATCGCGTCAGGTCTGCTCTACCTCCACGAGGAGTGGGAGAAGGTCGTCGTCCACCGGGACATCAAGGCGAGCAACGTGCTGCTCGACGGCGGCATGAATGGCCGGCTAGGGGACTTTGGGCTTGCAATGCTGTATGACCACAGTGCCAATCCACAGACCTCGCATGTCGTCGGCACCATAGGGTACCTCGCCCCGGAGCTTGGCCGGACGAGCAAGGCGACCACGCTGACCGACATTTTCGCCTTCGGCGTGTTCGTTCTTGAGGTCATCTGTGGGCAGAAGCCCATCATGGAGGATTCAGAAGGCAACCAGATCATGCTGGTAGATTGGGTGGTGGAGCACTGGGACAGAGCATCGCTAACTGATACTGTGGATGCCAAGCTCCAAGGTGATTACATTGCTGATGAGGCGTCCATGGGGCTCAAGGTAGGGTTGTTATGCTCTCACCCTTTTCCTGAAGCGAGGCCCAGCATGCGCCAGGTCCTGCAGTACCTCAACGGTGAGATGGCACTGCCGGAGCTTGTTCCAGCGCATCTCAGCTTCCGGATGCTGGCACTGATGCAAAATGAAGGGTTTGACTCGTACGTCATGTCCTATCCTTCGTCAGTCGACAGCATGCATAGCATTTCCTCTGGCCTTCTGCAAGAAAGATAATGGGCATATATGGAGTTTGTATGATGTGTAGTATACTAGTAGCATATATATATATATATATATATATATATATATATATATATATATAGTAAAATGTGCTCTTGCATGTATTTTCTGTTATTATGATGGTCATATGGAAAGAGGAAAGTGCGTACACAAAAAGCTTGGCTTTATTATAAAATATAAATTCATTTCAGCAAAATGCAGGAGTTTTTATAAGCCACATTAACTTTTTTGAATACATCCATTTTGTATGTATTAGACATATAATATATGCCTAATGCATAGGAAAGAAAAGTGAATATAAAAACTCAAAGCTGACTTATAATTTAGAATGACGGAGTATTGTTAAGTGTAGAGAAATGTTAGAGCAACTTATTATTTGGAATCTATACCTTTCCCTTATTTCTATACTCACCATCTATATCTGATTCCCACAACGTGCCACGATCCAAACATTTCCCATCGCCCCTTCGATTCCATCACGCACAGCACAACACCCGACCAGCTTACGGACCCTTCCCGCCCTCGTCCCGTCGACGCCCTTCCACTCCACGGCAGTCCCCCGCGGCAACCGCATCTCAGCGCCTAGCCCGGTTCGCCGCGCCCATGTCCCCCGCCCCCAATCCCCTCCAGCCCTCCCTGCCTCTCTCCGAACGTGACGGCGCATCGGGGAGGTCCAACCGTCGCAGCCTCAATGGACGGCGCGGTGGGAGAGGCCTGCCGATGGTTGCGGACAGCAACTGACCCGCCGGGATCCATTCGCACGCCGCTGCCGTCGACGCTGACCTCGGCAGGAGGGCATCGCCCCTGCATCAGTCCCCTCCATTTCATCGTCTGTACTGTAGGCCAATTCTGCCCCCGATTGCGGATGTTTTCTCTCATCCTCTCAAGTGTGCATCATGTGATTCCCATACCTTTCCATTTGGTCTGTGCAATTTGACTTTTTTTTTTTTTTGTGATACAAATGCTCTCTGCAATATGCACTACGAATTTTTGCCAACATATGAGCTTATTTTGTATTAGGGACTATAAGAAATTAATGTACCAATACCTTCCAAGCACAGGATCCAGAGCATTTGTTCTTATCAGATAAACACGATCAAATTTTGTTTGCATAATGGAAATGTAGTGTGAGACATGCTGCCACTGATGTATATTACCTCATACAGGATGTGAATATTCATGGTCTATCTGACCTGTTTTGATCTCTCCAGGTTATATCCACACATGTTGAAGCGTGGGACTGAACTGGTGGAATTCTGCACTAATACGTCATGTATCATGTTTGTTCTATGCTTGCTTCCTTTCAGAACATCCCTTTTCTGGAATTGTAATAAGAATTCTCCGTTCGTGGCATGTGGATCCACTCTGACTTGATGACAACATTCCGTTATCATAGAAGATGCTTTATTACGCATAAATACCCAGAGTTCTTTTGTCTTCTTACTTGCAATCACACTAATCTGGTGAGTCCATTTATCTTCTCTTTTTTTTTTCACGTGCACAGTTCTTTTACTCTATTTATTTAATTGATGTTCTATTCGCTAAAAAATGGTAACAACAACCGGATCATTGATGTTGTTTTGTTTCCTCCTAAACACACAGGTTCAGGATTTTAATTTTACTTCATGTCACTTTTTCATATATGTCAGCGACAGCTTTCATTGAGCCAATTCTGTTCTGTTTTCTTACAAACACACACAGCCTCAGGATTTTAATTTAACTTCGTGTCACTTCTCATATATGTCACCGATAGCTTTCACTGAGCCATTGCCTATAATTCAGTTGACCGCACAACTGCTGAATTCTGAAATTTACTCCAGCCCACTGTCAGATGCAGAACGGGTGAGGATGTTCTCACTAATATAAACATTTTCCTGATATTTCATCTCACATGAAGAACCATTGCTAAAATGAAATATGCGCTTTTCCTTTTTGGTGCAATGGAAATTGGAGCTATATCCACCACACCCCATGCTCCATACTGTTTGTACTTACGTGTGCTAATACAAAGCCATTAACTGTATTTTCTCTTAACTTTTTATAACCACAATTGTGGAGTTCAAACTGAGATCTTTTCCTTTCACTACTCATATGTACCTTAAATACATGATCCCATTGTTCACAAAAATACAGGCCTTTGCATAGCGGATTTCGCTTTTGCCTTTTCTTTTCATCCATGTAGCTCCTTGCATAAATTAGTTACCACAGATTCAGAGTTGTCAATTCAGTTAATGATTAAATCTGCCTTTTTCACCACACTGTTTCGCCCAGATTGTGTGCCAATTTGGGTGCAACGTTGGGTCCAGGACGATTTTGGAATGCCTACCTAATGCCATGCCAGTTCAACAGATCAGGTACTTCAAAGTTACCATGATTACTGAGCTATTAAATACTTCTACATCGCCCAACCATTTACCTTTGCTAACAGGTGATAAATTTATCCATTTTTCGTCCCAAATTTAGTTTGCCTATTCTCTGCACTTAATTTGGTGGTAGTTTACTGATTATTTCTTTTTGCCCACCTTCATCTGCACTTAATTTGGTGGTAGTTTTACTCTAACAGAGCAATAAACGCCCTCCTGAGTCTGCCATCCAGCTCTTCCTTTACTTACCCAATTATTTGTGTTCATAACTGCTGACAGTTGCTGTCTACCTCTTGCAGTTTAACATCCATCTACTGTAGCTTCGAGCAAGATTAATGCTACGATATTTGAGATGGTTTCTTTAATTCCTGATGTTCCATATTTTTTGTTATATATTTAGAACAGGAATATGTGTTGGAGGTATGCTTATTTTTTTACTGGTCTCCCATTCGTCCTTATGCTTTCTTTGCTACTATGAATGTGATTGATGGCATGTTTGCAAAATAGTTGCAAGATACATGAAAAAGAAAAAGATTTGTCTTTTGGGCAAATAATCTTTTATCCAATATAGATGTATTCCTTACTCTATCTGTATCTAAGTTTCTCCGATTAGACATGGCAATGTACCACATGGGGAAAAATGTATCGGTGATAACTACTACTGTACAATTCATTAACAGAACTGTTTTTGCCTCATTATTCAGTGCAAACCTGACCATTGTTACTGATGATTTTTCAAAAAAAAAAAAAAAAAGGTTCCCTGAGTTGCAGTGCCTTATCTCAGAAGTGTGGTGCCATATGGAAACCTGACCATTGGTAGTGATCCTTTTCAAAAAAAGGTTGCCTGCTTAATTGTTGCGCCTTATCTCAGAAGTGTGATTGCATATTCTTTATTTACAATTTACATATAACCTAAAATTAATGGACCTAATAACATAGATGCCTAATTGATTGGACTTTAAATTTTGTACATGCATCCTCAAAAAATAGAGCTCATAACCTTGCTCTAATTACATGAGAAAGAATTAAACTACTGCCATACACAATAAGTACATGCCTCATCTCCTCTATTAGGTGACAAAATTGACTTATTCTTCTTTCCTAAAAAGTGGCATCTAACAATTTCATCAATCCTACTGATTTTGAGAGTATCTCTGCTGTCAGCCCTATTCATGTTGAAATTATTATTTCTAATGAACTTGAGTTGGGTCATCCGAGACTATGCTTGCCCAGCAATGTTTAAACTATTGCCATCTTTTTACAGTTACATGCCTGTGCATCTATCAAATGTTTGGTTTTTGAATTCTGCCGTCAATTCCTCCCTATTATTCATTTCTAATTTTAAACTGATTTCAGGCATGGCCTACTTCTTTGCTGGAATGGAGCATCCTGAGTCAACTGCTGCTGTTGGGTTCCAGAAAAAAATGATTACCTTACCTTTCCAATATTCCAATCCTGATCCTTTAGTTTGCAGCTCACCTTAGCGTACGTTTTCTTTTCCATATTGATCCTACCTTTCCACTTTACCATGTCATTCGAAAGACTCACTATTTACAAGATACTGCTGTGAAATACTGAAAAGAGATGTCAAAGTATTGTTTTCTTCATAATATAAGATTCGAATGTCATACTCTTCCATATTTATGCATCCATATATTCATCTCTTCAACATTAGAATCCTATTATTTTTTGAACCATGTTCGTTGTCACCAAATTGGCAAATAAGTTCATCTAATTTTACTGCAATACTTCCTTAGACTTGCTTTGTTACACCCGCGGCAACGCGCGGGGGTTCCGCTAGTAAGGGAATATTGTTCAGTGTAAAGAAAAAGTCAAAACAACTTATAGTTTGGACTATGTGCTGAGCGCGTGCTATCTGAGCTGTCCATATTGTATTTCGGATTCATACAATGCAAAATAGTAGTGTATACAATATTGGGTAGAGTGTGCAGCACGAATCTCGAAGCAAATTTGAACGGCTCAGATAACACATGCTGAGCATATATGTGCTGTATTGTATTATCGCTCATATGGCGCAATTGATGACCATATGGTCAATGGAAAAGTCATACTTGAATCTTGCTATGGAATATATCGGATGTAGAGATCATATACATGTATTTTGCTGTGGATGCGTCATGAGAAAGTCATACATGAATCTCGCTATGGAAACTAGATGTAGAGATCTCATATACATGTATCGTTGTCCATGCATGTGTCATGGAAAGGTCATATATATACTTAAATGTCGCTATGGAATATGAATGCAGAGATCTAATACATATGTTATCGATGTGTCACGGAAAAATCTTATTTGAATCTCGCTATGGAAGTACCTAATCCGTTCTAATTTATAAGTCGTGTGATTTTTTCAACTATAAATTCGACCACTTCTTTTATTAAAAAAATTTGTAAAAAAATAATTAAATTTAAACTATTTTTGAAGAACTTTTATTAATAAAGTATGCCATAACAAAAAAAAAGGTGATATTTTGTATAAATTTTTGAATAAGACGAGTGGTCAAAACTGGGACAAAAAGTTAAACGATTTATAAATTGGAAGGTGGGAGTATAGATGTGTAGATATTTGGTACATGGTAATACGCGAACGCGTGATGAGCGAGGAATGAGATGTTTTCTTTGTTGTCAGTATGCTCTGCATTATGTAGATGTGCATGTAGCGTTTTGCATTTTGTATGAGCACGCACGCTAATAACAGATGGTGCTGACAGTGGACTGCACAAGCTAAGTCCAAACACGACGCGTGCCTGGTGACTGGTGTGTGAAAGCTGCCGGCGTGACCTGGACTGAACAAGTTGTGGCTGCAATCGGCTTGAATTGGATCACGATGATCCGTCTTGACATGATTGGGACAGGTAAAACACAGTATAAACAGTATGCTGGAGGAAGAATTAAACACTTTGACTGATGACTCTCTGACTGGATGCTCATCATTTAATGTATTTTCTCCAGCCGGCCAGCGTCTGGACGTCGACGTCGTCGTCGTCCACATCCTTTTTCTCCCACGGCGTCCCGTTCAGACATGCACATCACCGATGAACGAGCTGCTACTGTGAAAAACCTGTCAATTAATTAATCTGACATCTCAGCTCGCGAATGCTTTGGACAGAAGCTAACCACTCCGCGTCACCATTCGCATGAATGAATGTCCTGGTCGCACACATGCCCTGCCACCACCTACTCCCTCCGTCTTGCGTCCGCCGCCACAGACGACGACAAAGCTGTTTTCGGAAGAAACCACGACAAATGTTTGGGTACAGAGGGAGAGGGAGCACTGTAGATGTGTGCACATGGACGCGGACACAGTGGACTGAACATGCGCGTCTGGTGTAAAAGCTGCCGGCGTGACCTGGACCGAACAAGTTGTGGTTGAGTTCGATCACGATGATCAGTCTTGACGTGATGGAACAGGTAACACATAGTACTATTATACTTCCTCCGTTTTTTGACTTTAAGAAATTATGTTTGACCATTCATTTTTTAAAAGAATTTTGTGCAAATTATAAAATAAATATATCATTATTATAGTATCTTTAATGATAAAATAAGTCTTACAAGAAAAATAATATTTATTAAAATTTATTATATAAGATAGATAGTCAAATAATATATTCTGAAAACAATATTTTTTTTTTTTGGAACGGAGGGAGCCTAGAGGAAAAAACTGTTGGACTGATGACTGTATGACCGGATTGGTCGTTTAATGAATTTTCTCCAGCCGGCCGGCCGTCGTCTGGACTCTGGACGTCGCTGTCCCTGTCCACGATCTCTCCCACGGAGTCGAGACATGCACATCACCGATGAACGAGCTGCCACTGTGTCCGAAAATTAAACCCATAATTGCCAGGCAACTGCGGTTGTTTTGTGGCCGCCTGATACCCGAATTCCTGGCCATGGGAATGGGATACACGTCACTGTCGCTCGCATCTCGCCCGCCAAGCTGCATCGCTCGCATTCACACCGCTCATGGAGCCCGCACAAGCGCTCGCCCGTCGCGGCCGTGGTCTCTTTTTTTTTAAGACCCGATAAAATCCGGCATAGTATTAATAAGCAAAGAAGTAAGAGTTTAACTACATTGCGCGAGGGGCGCCGCCGCCTGTAGCAGACGGCTGAGGCGGCGAGGATCAAGAAACAAAGCTAATTACTCATATCTAATGGAGCAACAAAAAGGGGCCTCAAGGACCGAGCTCCGGCACTAGCCCAAAGGGAGGCTTCCTCTCGGACGGCGGCAAGGACCTGGGAAGCCGACTTCAAGGATTCTCTGAACACCGCGGCGTTCCTCTGCTTTCAGATGCTCCAAAGCACTAGAATCGCCATGGTATGCCCTGCTCTTCCGGTCCCCTCGATGAGTGAAACAAACCAGTCTTCCAAGTTGGCGGCCTCGGTCCAATGACATGGTCTAAAATTTCGAAGGTTGCTGCAGGCCGCAACCATGTTCCAGACTTCCCGGGAGAATGGACACTCGATAAATAGATGACTGGCTGTTTCTAGATTTCTAAGGTACAAACCACAGAAGTAGTTATTTTCCTAGCCGCGTACTTGTAATCATGCTCCGGTCCAAAGGCGGTTTTGGAGGAAGAGCCAAAGAAAGAACTTGCACTTGGGAGGGGCCCAGGCTTGTCAGATCAACTTTGGATAATTGGAAATGATGCTGCCGCTGAAATGGATCATATATGCCGACCTGGCAGAGTAAATACCGGAGCTGTCAAAAGACCAAACAATCTGGTCTTCCTCACCACAGTTCAGATCGATGGGCATGGACTCCAGCAGCACCCAAAGCCTGAAGAACTCTGATATGATTGCATTGTCCAGATCATAAGAGATATCCTTAATCCATGCCCATTTTTGATCGCATCATGGACAGGTCCTGTTCTTCCTCTTGCTGTGCGAGTAGAGTAATCCAAAGGAAGCAGCCAGCGCGCCACGCCCTGTCCATTTCGAGTGCCAGAAGGCAGCCTTCTTGCCATTTCCAACTGAGACCGTTGTTGCAGCTGCAAAGAGGGCGAGGTCAACTGGGTCAATTGGCGACTCTGTCCCACACCATGTCCGCTGTGGAATAAGCCATGACACCCAAAGCCACCTAAGTCTGAATGCTCTGCTGAATTTTTCGAGGTCTAGAATTCTGAGGCCACCATATTCCACCGGTCTTGCAACTGCACTCCAGGACACTTTGCATTTGCCACCTGAAATCTCGGCGTCCCCAGCCCAAAGGAAACGGCGGCGTGCCTTGTCGATGTCAACCAGTAGCTGTTTAGGAACCTTCATGGCCGACATAAGGTAAATGGGTATGGCGCTGAGCATTGAACGGACCAGCTCTCGGCGACCTGCGGGGTTTAAGAGTCGTCCCTGCCACCCAGCTAGTCGTGATCTTGTTTTGTCAACAACACTTTGTACGTGTACAAGCTTCAACCTTCCCAAGGTAAGTGGTAAGCCAAGGTATTTTATTGGGAAGTTGATTCGTTGTCCGGCAAAAGTCGAAAGCACTTGGTCCAGGTTAATACCAGCACATCTGATGGGCGCCACCGAGCATTTGGTGATGTCGCAGGCCTCATAGATCAAGTTGAAATCGCCAAGGCACAGCCAAGGCGTTCCCACCGCCGGCTGACAGCTGTTCAACTCAGATAAGAAATCGGCTTTCAGATTGTCATCCACTGGCCCATAGACTGTTGTGATTGCAAAAACAGCATTGGTCAGTTTTAGCGTCAATTTCATGGACAGCGTGAAGCGCTGATGGCTAATTACATCTGCCCCAACAAAGTTGCTGTTCCATGCCAGCAAAATACCACCCCTCGTGTTGTCTGCAGCAAGGAAATCAAAAGACATGCATTCCAGCCCCAGAATTTCCAAGGCCAAGAATCTGCTGATGTTGTCTAGTTTTGTCTCTTGAAGGCATACTACATTTGGTCCAGCTTGTGACAGCAAAATTTTAAATGGTTCCCTATGAGCAGCACAATTTAACCGCGGACATTCCAGTTTAGAATTCTGAGATCACACATTGCAAGCAGATAACAACCAACCACGTGAACTTAGCAGTCTGCAGATCATCACAATTGAATGTCGCGGCCGTCGTCATGCTGGCGGATTGGGACATTGGGTGGTGGAGCTCTGGAACAGAGCGTCGTCATGGCTCTATTCGCTAGAGCTGAAAAGCTCGACTGATTTCTCATTAGTGTGAAAAGAAAATACTGTAGAAGAACTGAAAAATAAACGTTTATAAACCGAAGCGAACAGAGTGTGACTACAATGCTGATGAAGCATGCATAGGGCTGAAGGTAGGGTTGCTATGCTCTCTCATCCTTTTCCTCTGTCAACGGTGAGATGCATGGGCGGAGCCAGGGGTATGCCCCTGTATTCCATGGCATACCCATGGTTTTTGCAAAAAAAAAACAAATATATGTATATAGATATATATGTATAATTATATATTGTCTTCTAAATTAGTCTATAAGCACAATAAATTTAATACTAGTTCACGAAGTCATTTGAAACAAATATATATAATTATTTAGTATGTTATAAATTGGTCCATAAGCACAATAGATCTACTATTAGCCCACAAAGTCATTAGAAACTGCATGTCGACTCTGCTCTCCTATTCGGCGAATAAGACGATTTGGCACTCTCCGTCCGTGAAACGGCACCTCAGCAGACAAATTATGGTGCATTGATTCAAAAGTCAAAACTGGCAGCGGCTACCATCGGTCACGATGTAGCCGGCACCCATCCCAGCTCCTCAGCCCCTTCCAGCTTTGGTGTCCGCTCAAACGCCCCCAACTCTTATAGGCGACAACCAATATCCAATGACAGAGCTGACTGCGTTGAAGCCATTGGCGGCCAGCAGTAGCAAGCACGGCGGCATCCATTTTTTAACGTAGACTTTAGCAGACTTCCAGATATATATTTCAGTTTCTTCTAATTCAAAAATATTAAACTAATTTTGTTTGTGTAAATTTTAAATGAATCTCTATAATCTGATATAGTGCATACTTGCATTGGATTTTCTTTCAAATGGCATACCCGGGTGCAAAATCCTGCCTCCGCCACTACTGAGATGGCACTGCCGGAGCTTGTTCCTGCGCATGATGCTGGCACTGATGCAAAGTGGGCTTGACTCCTTTCGCCAAAAAAAGAAAAAAGAAAAGAGTGAAGGGTTTGACCCGTACGTCATGCCGTACCCTTGGTCAGTCGACAGACTCCAGAAGCATTTCCTTCGGCCTTCTGCGAGAAAGATAATGGGCATAAATATATGGACTTTGTGTATATGATATGTACTTAGTATTATTAGTAGTATATATACCTTCTTGTTATATATATATATATATATATATATATATATATATATATATATATATATATATATATATATGTATATGTATATGTATATATGTATATGTATATGTATGTATATATATGTATGTATATGTATATGTTGTGTGTGTGTGTGTGTGTATATATATATATATATATATATATATATATATATATATATATATATATATGTGTGTGTGTGTGCGCGCGCGCGCGCGCGCGTAAATGTGTCCTTGCATGTAAATAAAGAAATAAATGTTTATTCTTTGAAGACATTGTTGTTGTTTTTTTTGTATTCTCGAAACAAAAGGGTAAGCTCACATGGCAGGATTGATGACCATATGGTCCATGGAAAAGTCATACTTATGTCGCTATGGAATATATAGATGTAAAGATCTGGCTGGTACATGTATTTATTGTCGATGCGCATGGAAAAATCATACATGAATCTGGCTATTGAAAATAGATGCAGAGATATCATACATGTATCATTGTCCATTCGTCATGAAAAAGCCATCAGCCTGTTCTTTGGCTGAAAATAAGCGCTGATTTTAGCTCGTGCTGATTTGTTGTAAGAGAAAAATACTGTTTCGTGGCTGAAAATAAGCGCTGTTTAGGTCAAAAGAACAAGCTAATACATGTGTGTGTGTTTTCCGATAAGTGCGTGCGTGTATTATTAATGTCGTCGATGCGTCATGGAAAAGCCTACTTGAATCTTGCTATGGAATATTCGGAAATCGGAATATAGGTTAGATGTAGAGATTTCATACATGGTCGATGTGTGAAACGCGTGATGATCCAGGATGAAATGGTTTCTGCATAAATGTTATAGTGATCGAGGAGATTAAAACTTTCTAGTTTTAAATTTTTTTAATTTGAGGGTTGTTGAGATGCTAAAAAAAGTACAAAATAATTATGCATGAACCGAAATCGACGATTTATTTTTTTAGCATCTTAACTGTTAGTGCTAGGATTAGCGACTGCTAACACCGGCTAGTAAACTTGTGTTTTGCAGTTGAGAATTCGGATGGTGTGCAAGGAGGAACACAAAGAATTATACTGGTTCGGGTAAACAAGGCTCTACGTCCAGTGTGAGATGAGTCGTGTTGCCTTGCACCGGGGTGCTTGTAGTAGGAGTTACGAGCTACGGCAAGAGAGGGAGAGGGTCCCAATTCTCTTGTGTGAGTGAAGTGTGTACTCGTGTTCTATGGCAGTAGTGTAAGTGTTGTTGAGTTGTGGGTGAGTGATCTCGTGATCGTGTTCTTTAGGGCCGGCCTCTGCCCTCCCTTTTATAGTTACAAGGGGGAGGCTAGAGTTACATGTGGTGCCCTGTAGTTACAGTGCTTGGCATGGCGGAGACAGTGGTGAACGGTGGCTATCGTCAGCCACGCCCTCGTCTTGACGCTTCGAAAGTATGTCCTTGGTCATTCGGCTGATCTTCCACTATTCGATTAGTGAGTTCCAAGGTGGCGCACCGTGTGGGACGTGGCCTACTGCGTGGAGCTGCGTCACGGCGTCGCGTCTGGCCCTGCACAGTGTAACGAAAAGACCGGTTGACCTTTGAAGATTGACCTCCGAGGCTCGGGAGCCTCCTTTGCCGTAGGGAGCGTGATGTGACAGAGCGATAGGCGTGTCCTCCCTCGGGCGCGTTTTCTTCCCACGTGCGATACTTTCCCGAGGGGTAAGTGGTCCCTGTCGTAACTCTGCCCATACTCCCGGGTTGGCGGAATGGCCGTCATCTTTCTTGCCCCTGTGCGGTTCGTGCGCCAGGGGTAAGAGCTGTCGCTGTCGTAGTTGGAGAATCTCTCCGTCAGCAAGGGGCGTCATACGGTTGACTGTCCTTGTGGCGGTGTGGAAGGAGTGGGACCGTCAAATCGGTCGCTAGTTGAGGTATGGTAGTTGGTACGGAGGACGCGCACGTGCGGGGGCGCTGTCGTCTCGAGGAGTCCATTAGATGGGACCGTGCCTGCAAAGTAGTTAGAGAGGTCCCTTGGACGGCAAGATTGCTCTGCTGATATCAGCCGGACCTCAGGCGAATCGGAGAACTGCGCCCGAGGGAGCTGCCTTCCCAAGCCCTGTTCGTGGAGGCTCGGGCGAATCGGAGAATTGCACCCGAGGGAGCTGCCTTCCCAAGCCCTATTCGTGGAGGCTCGAGCGAATCGGAGAACTGCGCCCGAGGGGGTCATTTTCCCAAGCCCTGTTCGTGGAGGCTCGGGCGAATCGGAGAATTGCGCCTGAGGGGGCCGTTTTCCCGAGCCCTGTTCATGGAGGCTCGGGCGAATCGGAGAATTGCGCCCGAGGGATCGGCGCGCCTGAGAAGATGTCCTGCCGACGTGGTGGGCCTTGTACAACTGGCACTGTTGCAGGCCTTCCTTCATAGGTGACTTTTGTCGTGGGCCTTGGTCAGGTCTGCCTGGGCCGGGCCTCGCTCAGAGAGTGTGTTTTTGCATTAAAATTGGGTACCCCATACTTTGGTACCCGACAGTAGCCCCCGAGCCTGTGGTGGAGTGAACGCACTCCATCACAGGCTTCAAGTTGCCCTTTCTGTCGAGGTGTTGAAGTTTAGGTTATTTTTTCCGGTGGGTGCGCCCGAGCGCACCCGCCGGGTGTAGCCCCCGAGGCCTTGGAGGGATGTTGCATCCTTTCAAGGGCTTGAAATCATGCTTTACAGAGTCTCGGGCGTTTCTTAGCTCGCTTGCCGACAATGTGTCCCTCAGTTGGAATTTTCTGATGCCGGAGCCCCCGAGCCCGTGCCGCAGGTTGGTGGTCGACTCAGAAGTACCTTTTATCCTGCCAAGGTGTAAAAGAGAGCCTCCCGAGCCTCCGTTTTCGTATCGGAGGTCGACCGGGTTTGTTTTCGTTAGTCCGACCTTCATGCTCTTTTTCGGGAAGAGGAAGGTTTGGTCGTGCTCGACTTCCCACTGCGGGGCGCGAGTCAGCCTTTCCGGTGAGCTGCAAGCGGGCTTGTCCGAGTGGAGGTCCGTGCCCCATTCGTTGGGTGTCGGCTAGTGGCCTGAGCACACTCCAAATGATTCATGAGGGTCATCCTACGGATGTCGGGTCCCTTTGATGGGTCCCGAGGGCCGGATTCCTCCCCCGAGGGGATTCCGTTAGGTCGACTAACTCCTAGGACTCGGACACAGCACGGGATGTCCCTTGTGACGCTCAGGCGTCGGGATACTGACCATTTTTGTGGTCCATCCGCCAGCTGTCCCTAACTCAGTATCCCTGGGGCGACTGTTCGAGCCACTGTGGGCCAATCTTCGATCCCCTGGGAACGTAACGGGCGTTCGAGCCCGGCGTTCCTTCGTTGAGAAGGAGAATATCGTCGGAATCGAGGTGAAACAGGGGTAATGATTTGGTGCACCTTTTGAGGTGTGGAGTCTAACGGGCGCGACGGTTCGTGTCAGTCGAGGCGGTTGTGTGCGCGAGTTCGGCGGCGATGTGGGAATTCGTGGCGGGCCCCACGCAGTTAATGCGGAGGATTCGCCGTTCTTGTTTTGAATTGTGGCTTAGGTATAAAAGGAAAAAACCACATCTTTTCTTTCTACCTTAGCAATTCGCTGCAATCATTCGTCTTTCGCCTCCTCGCCTTCGTCGTCCTATTATCCCCGTCGCTTGCCTCCTTGCCTCCGCTCGCCGTCCAAGCGTGAACCACCGCCTCTGCCGCCGCTGATGCCGCCATTCTCGCGGTAGAGCCATGGCCTCAGAGCTTTGTGACAGAGGCAGATCTGAAATGGCTTGCGAAAAAGGGGCTCCTGCACCCTCGTACCAATGCGCAGCACTCAGAGTGGGTCGTGCCGCCCTGAGACCATGACGAACTGCGCCCCTCCGAGGGGTATGTGGTGAGCTTCGTTGCCTACCACGAGCGCTGGCTTGGGTCGCCACCGAGCCGCTTCTGCCGGGCGCTCCTCTACCACAACGAGTTGGAGCTCCACAACCTCACCCCCAACTCCATCTCCCAAGCGTCCATCTTCATCACCCTCTGCGAGGGCTATCACGGGGTGCCCCGCATTGGGATCTCTGGCGCCGTCTCTTCCGCACCGACATGTACAGCAAGGCGACCGGCCCGAAGTAGCCGCGGGAGCTCCCACGCGTAGGGGGTTGCGGCTTCACGCTGCACTTCACTGGCTACATCCCCTGCAGGGCTCCCTCCTCCAACAAGAGTTGGCACAACGGCTGGTTCTACCTCCGAAACGACGGGAACGCCTTCCCCGAGTTCACAGGAAAGGTGGTCACCGCCCCTATTCCACAATGGAAGTGGGGGTGCCAGTCCAAGGACGCCAAGCATCTGGAGCCCTACATCACCGTGCTACAGACACTGCGGGACAGGGGCCTTACGGGGGCTGGTGTGTCGGCGCACTTCCATGCACGGGCGGTGCTGCCGCTGATGGAGCGCCGCTTGGCGCTGAACGAGATGTTGGCGGGGATGTCGCGGGAAGACACGGCGATGCTGCCCTAGAACATCGGAGACGACGAGGTTATGCGCCGTGTCAAGTGTATAGTGGACGACCACCCTACCTGGGAGGAGCTGAGGTGGGTGCCCATGCGTCCGCGCACGGGTTTCATCGCGCTGGTGAGCACCGCTTGCGTCGCCGTCCTTGTGATTCCCCTGCCCTCTTCTAATTTCTTCTCCGTCTGACCCAGGGTCTTTCGAGGACCAGGAAGCCCTCCCTGCCCCTTGTCCCGGAGGACCAGCTCCAGTGGGCCCAGAACCGCCTGCGGGCCCAGGAGGAGAAGGTGAGGAAAGACAAGAAGATCGCCTTGAGGAGGAAGAAAGTTCGGAGAACCGAGGAGCTCGCCCAGCTTCGCCGCCGCCAGAGGGAGGCAGGGGAGTCGGAGGAAGAGACCCCCACCGAGGAAGATGACGGGGAGGAAGATGACGACGACGACAATGATGACGATCTGATGATTGTGTTGGACCGGCCCGCTATGGCCACAAAGCCCGCGGTGGGCGCCGACGAGCCTGGGACCACGAGCCCCAAGGCAAAACTGCCGGAGACCGTTTCTAGAGGCGTGGTTTCTGGCAGCGAGACTGTTGGAGCGAGGGCTCCATCGACCAGCGGTCGTGAGGGCCCGCTGGAGAGGCCGGGAACAGGTTCAGACCCAGCTCATGAGATGGCCAAGGTCACTGGCGGTGGGGCCGAGGAGTCGCTGTTCCGGCGAACCCTCCCTCCCGACGCGTCACTGATCGCCGCGACGGTCGAAGACGGGGGAGCGAAGAGAAGACGCCACCAGGGTCAGAGCTGGCTGACGCCAAGACACCGGATCTCTAGCTAGGGTCCACCTAGACCCAGGCGTCACCGCCGAGGGATGGCGGTGTCGAGGCGACCCCTGGCGTCTAGGTAGGGCCCCTGCCTCAAGGCGGGACTGGCCATGACACTGAGGTGGCGCCTACCCCTCCGCTGGCGGCGCGGCCCGCGTCGTCCACCGGGCCTGTCGCTTCACCGAGCGCTGGGGGGCAAAGAAGAAGAAGGCGATTCCGAAGACTAGGTAGGTAGTTTTTTCCTATCGCTCTTTTACCGATTTTAGTTCTAGTTTTATGGACGTCCATCTTTGTACTTCTCGTTCCAGGAAGCGCCCGGGGTCGGACCTCTAGGTTTCGCACCTGAAGGTCTTGAAGGTGCAGGGCAGCGGCACCGCCGGGAGGGGTGCCTGGTTGCTGGACGAGGAGGTCCCTCCTCCTGCGGGCCCAGTGATGGCATCCGAGGGATCCTCCTCGGCGGGAGACGCCCCGTCCACGGCCATCGTTGCGGCGCCCGTTGCTTCGGCCGCCGTCGTAGGGACCGTTCAGGCGCCGACTCCCGAGGCTCCAATCTTCGCTTCTGGGGATGCCTCGGGAGCGTCAGCCGACACTGGTCCTGCGGGGCCGGTCGTAGCGGACGCGGCGGCGATGGACGTCAACGCGGGAGCCCTTCACAAAGAGGGTCCCTGGGCGGTAGCACTGCGGCAGCCTCTACCCTGGGGATTGACCGGGTCCCGGATCGAGTGGATGAACCAGGCGGACCCTCAAGCGCCACCTGTCTTCTCGCTCCGGGATGACCTCGAGGCTTCCAAGTGGGACGCCGTTCAAGAGCTCAAGCCAAACTGGGCGGTGGGCCTTCGGGCGATCGCCGATGCTCTCGAAACGGAGCTTCCTATCCAGCTTCAGGTGAGCCTCTGCGTTCATCGGATGTGTTTTGCGGCTTCGTCCACGTATATGTGCGGGCCTTAACCGCCGCTGTTCCTTCATTTTTCTAGGACCTGATGCACACCTCCCGCGACAAGTCCTGCTTCCTTCGTCACGGGCTCGGGCTCTGGAAACAGCTCGACCTCAAGGGGAAAGCCCTTGCCCGCGCCCAGGACGAGCTCGCCTCCGTGACCGCCAAACTCGCCGAGGTGCGTGTTGACAGCACCATCTTGAAGGCGGAGGCTGTGGACGCGGAGAGTCGGGCTGCCGCCTCAGCGAAGCGGGCAGAGGAGCTAGAGAGCGCCCTGGCCACGGTGACCAAGGAGCGGGACGCCGCCCAGAAGCTCGCGGTTGAGAAAGCCTCCACCGCCGAAGTGTTGGCCAAAGACCTGAGTGAGACCCAGGCGGTTCTGACTCAGGTGGTCAACACGGTGGACACGGCCCGGGAGGTAGCTGACAAGGCTCAGGAGGAGGCTAGAGGTATGTGCCATGTCGTGTTCCCTGTTTCGTTTGCCTTGGGTGTTTGTCGCTCGTAATTTTCTCTTACCTTCTCGTTCTGTCACCGCAGCTCTGCAGGCGGCCTATGACGGCCAGGTCGCCGACCACCTGGAGCTGCAAAAGGTGGCACGTGCTGTGCGACTTGCTCGGCGCCGGAGGAGAGCCCTCGGGGAGCTCGCTCCGAAGCCAGCTGGAGGCGCTTCACGGTCACATCGGAGTCCAGCTGAAGGAGGCTCTGCTGGCGGGCGTCCAAAAGACGTTGGCAGTGGTGAAGTCCCACTATGGGAACTTCGACGCTAACCCCGTCACCGAGGGCTTCCTCGAGACCGAGGATGACGAGCTCCTAGCGCTGGTCGACTCGATGAAGGCCCTTGGAGAAGCGCTGGCAAGCCTCTTCCAGGACAACGTGGAGCTCCCCCCTCTGAACCTAAACTGAGAGAAAGAGTCGGGCCATAGAGCCCGTTTTTAAGAGAAAACTATGAGAAACAAACATGCGGCCCTTCGTGGCCTTATTTATGTAAATATTCGTTGCACGTTTGTTTTTCAATTTGTTTTCATTTGGCGCTTTTCTTTAAGCATTTTCCTTGTCGATCCTGAGTCCAGGCCTTCGAGCCTCGGGAAACTTTTTGAGCGTGATAGCTTTAGCGGCGTAGACATGACCATAGTCTCAGGAGTTTTGGCGGAGGGAAAGCTTGAGAGAAAAGGTTTAGTTGTGTCTTCCCGACCTTCTTCCTTTACCGAGCGTTGTCCTTATTAGTTCTCTTCCGAGCGCAAGTTGGCCTTCAGACGAAGAGCGGTGAGTGGAGATGCCGTATCCCAGAGGCGTAGGCGGTCTCGTGGCTCGGCCAGCTCTGCCCTCTGGGACCTCCTTTGCTCTTCTGAGTCTTATAAGTTCGTGCTTGGTTCAGGCGAGAAGTACGTTCGGGAGACAAAAAATTTCAACGGGTTTTGAAATTTCGGTTTTCGAATTCGTTGAGGTTCGGGGGAGTCCGGGGGTTTCCTGTAACAACCCTAAAAATCCACACAATCTAAAAATCCCAACCAATTAAAATTTTTCATTTATTTATTGAGAAAACCCATTTTTCTTGTGCAAGCATATAGGTTTCATTATGAAATTGGTAAATAAAGGTGTGTAGTTTGCATTTTAATTCCATTCACATAGAATAATAACTTATGCATCACATTTGGGATTTATTGCAATTTATGTTTGTATTTACTCAATATGTTAAATGGGCAATATATGTATATATACACTAAACTGAAAACAGAAAAGGAAAAAGAGAGTTAGGCCAGCCATTCGGCCAGCCGGGTCGTTAAGCCAGCCCGAGCCCGCCCGACCTTCCTCTCCTCATCTCACCGCGCGCGGCCCACGTCGCGGCTCGGCAGCGCACGCGCACGACCAGCACACACGCGCTCGCGCTCGCGCTTGCTGCCAACCCGGCCCCGCCTGTCAGCCGCTCTCGCCCCCCCCACTGTTCTTCTTCCTCACGATGGCGACGCGCCTGCCGGGGGTGTCACGCGAATGGCGTGACCCCGGTCCCACAGCCGACCGCATGGCAGAGCCCTGACCCCGCTGTCCCCCTCCTGTCCCCTCCTTTCTTGGCCGCCAAGCGAACCCGCGCCATCCGGAGCCCTAGATCCACTCGAGCCACGGCCCTTCGATCGGCCGAGCGCAATCGGGACCGTTCGCCATTGGAGCTGGCCAAGCTCGCCTATAAATTGGAGCACCCCGAAGCCTTACCCTCATTTCCCCTCGCCGCCACCGCAGCACAGACCGGCACACCGCACCAAACCGAGAGAGAGAGCGTAGGAGAAGGGCGGAGCAGAGGAGGAGAAGCTGCCGGAGCGCCGCCGCCGCGGAGCACGCCGGAGCCGGGCACGGAGGAGAAGCCCGAGCTGCGGACGAGGAGCGGCACGGCACTGCGATCACACTGCACGGCTCCGACTCGCCACTGCACCGCCATCCTAGCTTCACCGACACCACGGTGAGCCACCGCACGCCATGTCCGAACCTTGCCCTGCTTTTGCCATGGCGTTCCACCCTCGGGACGCGCAGGCACGAGCCTATACCGGCTCGGGAAGATCACCTGCACCATGCACTCACTCGACCAGCTAAAACCCCCGGATTACAAGTTTGCTAGACCGAGAACGCAGCACGACGCGTTCTCGGCGGAGCGCGCTCACCACCGACGCGTTCCGACGCCGAATCACCCGTTCCGAGCAATCCGACTAGCACCCGTACAGGTTAGAACGTCGTGGAGCACCGCCACGACCCCCTTGGGCTAGCTACGCGGATCTAAGCGCTAGAGGAAGCCTGAATCGCCTTGGCCGCGTGCGCCGCGACCTTACCGGAGCGCCGCCGCGAGCCGTAGCCAAAAGAAGGTCATGCCATGGCTAAGTTCGCCACCAGAGTGTTGTATGCCTCTCTGGCCTCACCAATTTGACAAAGACCTCATTCGATTGAACCAATACTTGGTAGTAGCCGCGATGCCGCTTTCCGCCGTCGTCGGCGACACGCCGCCGCCACAACCGAGCACCTTGGAAAGCTCGGTAGCCAAAATTGGTAGTTGGTATACCATCGCCTTGGACCCTGGACGCGTATACATCTCCTAGAAGACCTCCTTAGCCCCGCCGGAACCTCACCGTCGCGACGACATCGCCGCCGACAGGTTCCGCCTCGCCTAAATCCGTTCCGAGTACCCCCGGACGCCTCGCGCTGCGAAGAAAGGCCACCGAGGTTCGCCAAGTCTGCCTCGGCACCGCCGCTAGATAGCCGAGCCCTGTCTTGCCGAAATATGGCCATCGCCGCCCTGTCACCGACCGCCACACCGAAGAGACACCGCCGCCTTGAACAGACGCCCTGGAACCCTGCTAGCACCGAATTTCCGATTCGCCCGAGCCTCCCCAGGAGAGCTCGGGAGAGCAGCCCCTTCGGCGCCCAAATTTCCGATTCGCCCGAGCCTCCGCGGGAGACCTCGGGAGAACGACACCCTCGGCACCCAAATGTCCGATTCGCCCGAGCCTCCGCAGGAGACCTCGGGAGAACGGCATCCTCGGGCACCCAAATTTCCGATTCGCCCGAGCCTCCGCAGGAGACCTCGGGAGAACGGCACCCTCGGGCACCCAAATTTCCGATTCGCCCGAGCCTCCGCGGGAGACCTCGGGAGAACGGCACCCTCGGGCGCACCAAATCTCCGATTCGCCCGAGCCTCCCCGGGAGAGCTCGGGAGAGCGGCACCCTCGGCGCCCCGAATCTCCGATTCGCCCGAGCCCCGCCGAGCTAAACCGAGCTACACCGAGCTCCGCCGAGATACCCCCAACCACAGCCGAGCTACCCCCGACCACCGCCGAGCTCCGCCGAGATACCCCCAACCACAGCCGAGCTACCACCGACCACCGCCGAGCCACGCCGAGCTACGCCAACTCCGGCAACTCTCTGGGAACCAGCATCGAACACCTGGACGACCATCGGGTCTGTGTTCTGTTGAGGCGCCACATGCCGCACTACTGGACCCGCGCGCCACATCCCGAGCTGCCCCTGATTTACCGACCAGTTTTCCCATTTTCAGAAAATAGGATAATTTTCGGAAATTCATAACTTATTCATACGATGACCAAAAATTGCGCACCATATATCAAAATTCTCAGGAAAATGAGATCTACAATCTAAGACTATGTTTGAAGTGCATTTGGCTCTTTGTTTTATTGGATTTTTCTGAAATACTCTATAGGAGTCGCTGACGCGACTATTTTGTGTTCGATTTCAGAGCCGGAGGAGGATCTGACTAAGGAAGACGACCACGAGTACTTCCAAGAGCTAGGAGACGACTACGAAGGTGCCACGTCCCACCAAATCCTTAGATCCTATTACGCATTGCAAATGACATTGTTGCTATTGCTTTATGATTATGTATGGATTGGTTGCATGGTAGTATATTTGAATTACCTGCCTTGATAAGACTTTACCCTGCTATCCGCTGTTAGGTTAGCTGCTGCTTATTTTACTGTTACTCTTCCACTACTTACTACTTGCTATATGCTATGTGGTGGAATTGGGACGGTGTATAACTGATTATAACTACTGGGAGAGAGTGCTGCGTGCGTCTTGGGTGCGTGGTAAGGGTTGATGTCGACCAAGTGGGATGTGAGACAAGCCCATGGGGCAAGTCGTACCGGGGGTGCAACCTGGGCATCCCCAAGCGAGATACCTGTGGCGGGTAAAGTTGTTGAGGAGATTCCGGGTGGGATAGCCTTGGTGGTTTGAAGCCCGTGGACGGAGGTGCTGTGATGGCACGGGGAGAGTATCCCCTAAGTGGAGATGCCTGCTTGGTCAAACCTAGGATGGACTAGTTTCAGGTTCATGGGAATCCTTTTCTACTCACTCGCTTCTGATGGGCGGGAGACGGCTGGACTACTTGGTAGGACGGTGCCACTACTGCTAGGTTGAAAGGTGATAAGGGTGGGCGGAGACGGTCGATGGGTTCCCGTTCCGTTCTAGATGCACAGTACCACTGGATGGGCCCGGTACTGTGTCTCCCAGTCTCAGCATAACGGTGTAGGATCCGGAATATCCCAGGGCTGAGTGGTAGGGTGGCATCGACCTAGGCAAGCAAGCACCCGGAATTCTGCCTAGGTGTTTGCGCAACACCTATGATGGCTAATCTTGTGGGTAGTGAAACCTCTGCAGAGTGTACGGTTGATCGATCGATACATATGCCAACCTGTTGGCTATGGACCTTTCCTGTGAAGCTTCTACTAGTGTAGTGAGTGTTCTCTTCTCCCCCTGGATGACATTTTTCCGGCAGTGTACCCGTTGTGGTAGTGTGCCGCTGAGATAGGCCCGAGAGGGAGTTGGGCCTGTCGAATGAGAGTGAGGAGTGGGTAAGTGAGGTGTGGTGATGGGAAAAGGGATGATGGTGTTAACTGGTGATAAAACTTGACTAAATAAACATTGATTACAGCTGCATAGGAAAACCTCAGCCTATAGGTCTGCTTGTATAGCCTTGCATCCACTTTCCACAAAGCAAATGCTGCATAGGTGGGCTCCGTGGCCAGTACAAATCGTACTGATAAATTTGCTGTCAGGTGACGAGAATGAGTACGACTTCGAGGGAGATGATGACGAGGAATAGGGTCACGTGCTACACTCAAGTTGGCCGTGAAGGATGAATCGCTTCCGCATCTTCCAAAGCTTCTCTGATTGTTGATTCCGCCAGTGTGGCGATGTAATAAATATTTATGTAAGACTTATTTACCGTTGTATGGATCCTGGTGGCAACTGAGATATGGGTAATTTCATGGATTGTTCCAAGCAATCTGTTGAATTACAATTCGAGCCTGTGGATTTCCCTTCGTGGAAATCGAGGTCGTTTCAGTTGGTATCAGAGCCATACTTGACTGTAGGACGAGACCCATAGAAAATGGACGTTAGAATAGGAAGCCAGACTCTTTTTCGGTTATATTACCGACCTTGCATTCACTTTTTATGCAATGGCTTACCTAATACAAGGACCTGCTAATCCGTTTCTTGAAAAAATTCGCTGATGACCAGCCTTGAACCACCACTTCGTCCACTGCACGACGGCACTATTGAGATCCCGATCAAATGGCCATTGACCTTATGCACCAGTAGCTTATGGGACCCTGCGTAGCCCTTAGACTAGTGATACCATGAGTTATCTTGTCATTTGGCTATCTGCGCATAGCACGATCTTCTTAGCAGCTAGGAACATCCTTTATGTAATAAAAACCATGTGATGAGTGACATTTGGATCTTATGCTTCTTATGGTTCTCTATGCTTCTTTGGTTGAGTGTAGGATAGCATGAAAAATGTTTTAAATCATTTAAATCGTTGAAAACATCTAACTCCTACTTAAACCACTACAAGATTATTACTGCACTGAGCACGTACCTAATAAATTCAGATGTCGATGAGACGTTCTGCGCGTTTGGAGAACCGCCAGCCCTCCCCCGCGCCTGCGCCAGGACGTGGGCATGGTCGCAACCGTGGACGCCCAGCTGGCAGACGTGCTGGAGTTAACCTGGAAGAAGAGCTGCGCCGGGCAGAGAATGCACCGCCGGTGAACGATCCGCCACCACAAGGCGAGAACGTGCCACCGCCACCGCCGCCGCCACCGACGTTGGCGGAAGTGATGGCTCAGCAGACCCAGCTGCTGAATGCCATAGCTGCTGGGATGAACAGGCACCACGGGCCACCCCAGAATGACTTCCAAAGGAAACTGGAGGGTTTCCTGAAGCTGAGGCCACCAACCTTCGACGGGACCGACAGCGATCCTCTCGCTGCCGATGATTGGCTTAAGGAGATGGAGAAGAAGCTGGACCTGACCACTTGCTCCGACGAGGAGTGTGTTGGGATTGCTAGCCACCAGCTGACCGGTGCTGCACGGGCATGGTTGGACAACTACACCAGCGCTCACGAGGACCCAGCCCGCATTGACTGGGATGAGTTCACCGAGGTTTTCCGTGACCACCACATTCCTGAGGGAGTCATGGAGGCCAAGGAGAACGAGTTTCGCAACATCTCCCAGGGAGCTGACCGGATCCACGAGTACACCACCCGCTTCAACTGCTTGCTCCGCTACGCACCTACGTCTTGCGTGAGTTCCGAGAAGGAAAAGATGTACTACTACAGGAAGGGACTTCAGACCAAGATCAGGTTGGCTCTGTCAGGGAACAAGAGCTACACTCTGCGTGAGCTGATTGACCGCTGTATTGAGATCGAGAAGGATCGCATGGAAGCACGACTGGAATTCGAGGCCCAGAACAAGGGAAAGAAGCGCCGCTCTGAGGGACCCGCTCGCACTGCTCCACCCCAGAGACAGCGAACGGGTGCACCTCCGTCTTTTCGGACTCGCCAGGGACCCTCTTCGGGAACGAGCCGTGGTGGTACCAACAGCAGCAACTATCACCGCCCCGCTCAGACCTACCCTGCGCCGACTCGAGCTGTGCAGAACACACCCGCCCCCGCTACCAACACGCCAAGGACAAGCAATTGGAAGGCTCCTGCGACAGCTACAGCAGGCAGTGCGCCCTTCACTTGCTTCGGATGCGGAAAGCCTGGACACCGTGTGGCTGTGTGCCCCGACCTCAACCGCGCACCAGCAGCTGCACAGGGCACACCGAACCGGGGATCTGCTACCCGAGGAAGACTGAACCACATGACCGCTGAGGAAGCTGAAGCTGCACCTGATGCTGTGTACGGTACGTTCCTAGTTCAGGGTAACATGGCTACAGTTCTGTTCGATTTGGGAGCTACATGTTCATACATTTCATCTACATATGCACGTATGCATAACATACCTGTAACCCCGAGAGCAAACCCCATCCTAACTAGCTCGCCCTTAGGAACCTTCAGAAGCATTCACATATGTAGGGGAGTGATAATCACAATCGAGGGACTTGACTTTCGAGCTGACCTAACCCTATTACCCTCCAATAGCTTAGATGTCATCTTAGGCATGGACTGGCTAACCAAACACCGGGGAGTGATATCTTGTTCACCTAGATATGTTCAGGTAACCCACCCTTGGGGAACAGCTGTCCGATGTGTACCCCAAACCGAGAGAGTCCAAGCCCTCCTATGTGCCCTGGAGACTAAAGCAGATAAGACAGAGCTGACATTCAGAGATGTGCCAGTAGTCTGTGAATTCAATGACGTATTTCCAGAGGAGTTGCCAGGAATGCCACCAGATAGAGATGTGGAGTTTGTTATAGAGCTGATGCCAGGGACTGCACCGATTGCCAAAAGACCCTACAGAATGTCGGCTGATGAGTTGAAGGAACTCAAGAAGCAGCTGGGAGAATTACTGGAGAAGGGTTTCATTAGGCCAAGTGCTTCGCCCTGGGGATCTCCCGTTTTGTTTGTCAAGAAGAAGGATGGCACGATGAGGATGTGCATCGACTACCGGAATCTGAATGCGGTTACAGTCAAGAATAAGTACCCATTGCCCCGCATCGATGATCTGTTAGATCAATTGAGTAAGGCCAAGTACTTCTCAAAGATCGATCTCCGATCAGGGTATCATCAGATGAAGATCAGGGAAGAAGATATCCCGAAGACTGCATTTGTCACTAGATATGGACAATATGAGTGCACAGTAGTCTCATTTGGACTCACTAATGCTCCGGCATACTTCATGAACATGATGAACAAGGTCTTCATGAATGAGTTAGACAATTTTGTGGTGGTATTCATTGATGATATATTGGTTTATTCAGCCACAAAAGAGGAACATGAACATCATCTGAGGACCGTATTGGAGAGGTTGTCTCGCAACCAGCTATACGCCAAATTCTCCAAGTGCGAATTCTGGCTTGAGGAAGTTGCTTTCCTTGGACACGTACTGTCAGGAGAAGGAGTCGCAGTAGACCCAGCCAAAATTGAAGCTGTGAAAGAGTGGGAACAACCCTGTAATGTGTCAGAAATCAGAAGCTTTTTGGGACTTGCAGGATACTATCGCAGATTTATTGAGAACTTCTCCAAGATTGCAAGACCCATGACCAACTTGCTGAAGAAAGAGAACAAGTTTATATGGACTCCTGAATGTGAGAAGAGTTTTCAGACCTTGAAGGAGAAGCTCACTACTACACCTGTACTAGCCCTGCCCGATATTCACAAGGATTTTGTTGTATACTGTGATGCCTCTCGGCAAGGTTTGGGCTGTGTACTAATGCAAGAAGGAAGAGTGATAGCTTATGCCTCAAGACAGTTGAAGGAGCATGAGCAGCGATACCCGACTCATGACCTAGAACTTGCAGCCGTGGTACATGCACTCAAGATTTGGAGACACTATCTGATAAGCAACAAGTATGACATCTACACTGACCACAAGAGCCTGAAGTACTTCTTCACTCAGGAAGATCTGAATATGAGGCAGCGCAGATGGCTAGAACTCATCAAGGACTATGATCTTGAGATCCATTATCACCCAGGAAAGGCCAATGTTGTCGCTGATGCACTTAGCCGCAAAAGCTACTGCCATACCCTCATCACCAACTCTATGCCACCTGAGCTCAGGAGAGAGTTCGACGCATTCCAGCTCGAGGTAGTCTCCTATGGCATGCTAAATGAGCTTCGCGTCGAGTACAATCTCACCTCACGAATCCGTGAAGCACAAAAGAACTGTCCTGAGATAGACTATATCCGTGGTTTGATGAAGCTGGGAAGAGGCCCTGAATACCGAGAAGATGAGCAGGGAACTGTATGGTACAAAGATAGAATCTGTGTACCGACGGATTCAGCGATACGAGAAGAGATTCTGTCAGAAGGCCATGACTCCAAATATTGCATTCACCCAGGGTCAGCCAAGATGTACCATGATCTAAGGAAGCACTTCTGGTGGGAGAATATGAAGACAGACATTGCAGGGCATGTAGCCCGATGTGATACATGCAATAGAATCAAGGCCGAACATCAGAGACCAGCAGGGTTGCTACAACCAGTTGAGATACCAGAATGGAAGTGGGAGTGCATATCCATGGACTTCATAATAGGACTGCCCCGATCCGAGCATGGATATGATTCTATATGGGTAATAGTGGACCGACTAACCAAAGTTGCACATTTTATACCGGTCAAAAGGAAGTATAGAGTTGAAAAGCTAGCAGATCTATACGTATCAAACATTTTGAAGTTACATGGGGCGCCTCTGAGTATTATATCTGACCGAGGCTCACAGTTCGTATCACAGTTCTGGAAATCCTTGCACAAGTCCATCGGAACCAAGCTCGACTATAGCACCGCATACCACCCGCAAACGGATGGGCAAACAGAAAGAGTGAACCAGATTCTCGAGGACATGTTACGTGCTTGCGTATTGAGGTACAAGGAAGGATGGGAGAGCTGTCTACCCCACGCCGAGTTCTCATACAACAACAGCTATCAAACAAGCCTCAAGATGTCACCGTTTGAAGCATTGTATGGGAGACCCTGTAGGACCCCACTAATGTGGTCAGAACCAGGTGAGAGGACATTCTTCGGTCCTGCTAAGATTGTGGAAGCAGAAGAAGGTGTTGCCCAAGTAAGAGAGAATTTGAGGATTGCACAGAGTAGGCAAAAGAGCTATGCAGATAGAAGACGTAGAAAGCTTGAGTTCGAGGTTGGGGATTATGTCTACCTCAAGGTATCTCCACTTCGTGGCACTGTCAGATTCCACGTAAAAGGGAAATTGGCACCAAGATATGTTGGGCCATACAAGATCTGTAAAAGGGTTGGAAAGCTTGCTTACAAGCTGGAACTACCGGAGGAATTATCTGGAGTACACCCCGTGTTCCATGTCTCGCAATTAAGGAAGTGTTTGAAGCTTCCCGAGGAGCAAGTTCCTACAGATGCATTAGACCTGCAAGACACACTTGAATACAAGGAACATCCGATCAAGATCTTGGCACGGGATACCAAAGAGACGCGAAACAAAACCATTCCGATGTGCAAGGTACAGTGGAGCAATCACACTGAAAGGGAAGCTACGTGGGAGAAAGAATCGGACTTGCGGATTATGTTTCCTTACCTCTTCGATGGGTACGTTAACTCTGAATCTTGAGGTCGAGATCCTAATGAGGGGGGAGGACTGTAACAACCCTAAAAATCCACACAATCTAAAAATCCCAACCAATTAAAATTTTTCATTTATTTATTGAGAAAACCCATTTTTCTTGTGCAAGCATATAGGTTTCATTATGAAATTGGTAAATAAAGGTGTGTAGTTTGCATTTTAATTCCATTCACATAGAATAATAACTTATGCATCACATTTGGGATTTATTGCAATTTATGTTTGTATTTACTCAATATGTTAAATGGGCAATATATGTATATATACACTAAACTGAAAACAGAAAAGGAAAAAGAGAGTTAGGCCAGCCATTCGGCCAGTCGGGTCGTTAAGCCAGCCCGAGCCCGCCCGACCTTCCTCTCCTCATCTCACCGCGCGCGGCCCACGTCGTGGCTCGGCAGCGCACGCGCACGACCAGCACACACGCGCTCGCGCTCGCGCTTGCTGCCAACCCGGCCCCGCCTGTCAGCCGCTCTCGCCCCCCCCCTGTTCTTCTTCCTCACGAAGGCGACGCGCCTGCCGGGGGTGTCACGCGAATGGCGTGACCCCGGTCCCACAGCCGACCGCATGGCAGAGCCCTGACCCCGCTGTCCCCCTCCTGTCCCCTCCTTTCTTGGCCGCCAAGCGAACCCGCGCCATCCGGAGCCCTAGATCCACTCGAGCCACGGCCCTTCGATCGGCCGAGCGCAATCGGGACCGTTCGCCATTGGAGCTGGCCAAGCTCGCCTATAAATTGGAGCACCCCGAAGCCTTACCCTCATTTCCCCTCGCCGCCACCGCAGCACAGACCGGCACACCGCACTAAACCGAGAGAGAGAGCGTAGGAGAAGGGCGGAGCAGAGGAGGAGAAGCTGCCGGAGCGCCGCCGCCGCGGAGCACGCCGGAGCCGGGCACGGAGGAGAAGCCCGAGCTGCGGACGAGGAGCGGCACGGCACTGCGATCACACTGCACGGCTCCGACTCGCCACTGCACCGCCATCCTAGCTTCACCGACACCACGGTGAGCCACCGCACGCCATGTCCGAACCTTGCCCTGCTTTTGCCATGGCGTTCCACCCTCGGGACGCGCAGGCACGAGCCTATACCGGCTCGGGAAGATCACCTGCACCATGCACTCACTCGACCAGCCAAAACCCCCGGATTACAAGCTTGCTAGACCGAGAACGCAGCACGACGCGTTCTCGGCGGAGCGCGCTCACCACCGACGCGTTCCGACGCCGAATCACCCGTTCCGAGCAATCCGACTAGCACCCGTACAGGTTAGAACGTCGTGGAGCACCGCCACGACCCCCTTGAGCTAGCTACGCGGATCTAAGCGCTAGAGGAAGCCTGAATCGCCTTGGCCGCGTGCGCCGCGACCTTACCGGAGCGCCGCCGCGAGCCGTAGCCAAAAGAAGGTCATGCCATGGCTAAGTTCGCCACCAGAGTGTTGTATGCCTCTCTGGCCTCACCAATTTGACAAAGACCGCATTCGATTGAACCAATACTTGGTAGTAGCCGCGATGCCGCTTTCCGCCGTCGTCGGCGACACGCCGCCGCCACAACCGAGCACCTTGGAAAGCTCGGTAGCCAAAATTGGTAGTTGGTATACCATCGCCTTGGACCCTGGACGCGTATACATCTCCTAGAAGACCTCCTTAGCCCCGCCGGAACCTCACCGTCGCGACGACATCGCCGCCGACAGGTTCCGCCTCGCCTAAATCCGTTCCGAGTACCCCCGGACGCCTCGCGCTGCGAAGAAAGGCCACCGAGGTTCGACAAGTCTGCCTCGGCACCGCCGCTAGATAGCCGAGCCCTGTCTTGCCAAAATATGGCCATCGCCGCCCTGTCACCGACCGCCACACCGGAGAGACACCGCCGCCTTGAACAGACGCCCTGGAACCCTGCTAGCACCGAATTTCCGATTCGCCCGAGCCTCCCCAGGAGAGCTCGGGAGAGCAGCCCCTTCGGCGCCCAAATTTCCGATTCGCCCGAGCCTCCGCGGGAGACCTCGGGAGAACGACACCCTCGGCACCCAAATGTCCGATTCGCCCGAGCCTCCGCAGGAGACCTCGGGAGAACGGCATCCTCGGGCACCCAAATTTCCGATTCGCCCGAGCCTCCGCAGGAGACCTCGGGAGAACGGCACCCTCGGGCACCCAAATTTCCGATTCGCCCGAGCCTCCGCGGGAGACCTCGGGAGAACGGCACCCTCGGGCGCACCAAATCTCCGATTCGCCCGAGCCTCCCCGGGAGAGCTCGGGAGAGCGGCACCCTCGGCGCCCCGAATCTCCGATTCGCCCGAGCCCCGCCGAGCTAAACCGAGCTACACCGAGCTCCGCCGAGATACCCCCAACCACAGCCGAGCTACCCCCGACCACCGCCGAGCTCCGCCGAGATACCCCCAACCACAGCCGAGCTACCACCGACCACCGCCGAGCCACGCCGAGCTACGCCAACTCCGGCAACTCTCTGGGAACCAGCATCGAACACCTGGACGACCATCGGGTCTGTGTTCTGTTGAGGCGCCACATGCCGCACTACTGGACCCGCGCGCCACATCCCGAGCTGCCCCTGATTTACCGACCAGTTTTCCCATTTTCAGAAAATAGGATAATTTTCGGAAATTCATAACTTATTCATACGATGACCAAAAATTGCGCACCATATATCAAAATTCTCAGGAAAATGAGATCTACAATCTAAGACTATGTTTGAAGTGCATTTGGCTCTTTGTTTTATTGGATTTTTCTGAAATACTCTATAGGAGTCGCTGACGCGACTATTTTGTGTTCGATTTCAGAGCCGGAGGAGGATCTGACTAAGGAAGACGACCACGAGTACTTCCAAGAGCTAGGAGACGACTATGAAGGTGCCACGTCCCACCAAATCCTTAGATCCTATTACGCATTGCAAATGACATTGTTGATATTGCTTTATGATTATGTATGGATTGGTTGCATGGTAGTATATTTGAATTACCTGCCTTGATAAGACTTTACCCTGCTATCCGCTGTTAGGTTAGCTGCTGCTTATTTTACTGTTACTCTTCCACTACTTACTACTTGCTATATGCTATGTGGTGGAATTGGGACGGTGTATAACTGATTATAACTACTGGGAGAGAGTGCTGCGTGCGTCTTGGGTGCGTGGTAAGGGTTGATGTCGACCAAGTGGGATGTGAGACAAGCCCATGGGGCAAGTCGTACCGGGGGTGCAACCTGGGCATCCCCAAGCGAGATACCTGTGGCGGGTAAAGTTGTTGAGGAGATTCCGGGTGGGATAGCCTTGGTGGTTTGAAGCCCGTGGACGGAGGTGCTGTGATGGCACGGGGAGAGTATCCCCTAAGTGGAGATGCCTGCTTGGTCAAACCTAGGATGGACTAGTTTCAGGTTCATGGGAATCCTTTTCTACTCACTCGCTTCTGATGGGCGGGAGACGGCTGGACTACTTGGTAGGACGGTGCCACTACTGCTAGGTTGAAAGGTGATAAGGGTGGGCGGAGACGGTCGATGGGTTCCCGTTCCGTTCTAGATGCACAGTACCACTGGATGGGCCCGGTACTGTGTCTCCCAGTCTCAGCATAACGGTGTAGGATCCGGAATATCCCAGGACTGAGTGGTAGGGTGGCATCGACCTAGGCAAGCAAGCACCCAGAATTCTGCCTAGGTGTTTGCGCAACACCTATGATGGCTAATCTTGTGGGTAGTGAAACCTCTGCAGAGTGTACGGTTGATCGATCGATACATATGCCAACCTGTTGGCTATGGACCTTTCCTGTGAAGCTTCTACTAGTGTAGTGAGTGTTCTCTTCTCCCCCTGGATGACATTTTTCCGGCAGTGTACCCGTTGTGGTAGTGTGCCGCTGAGATAGGCCCGAGAGGGAGTTGGGCCTGTCGAATGAGAGTGAGGAGTGGGTAAGTGAGGTGTGGTGATGGGAAAAGGGATGATGGTGTTAACTGGTGATAAAACTTGACTAAATAAACATTGATTACAGCTGCATAGGAAAACCTCAGCCTATAGGTCTGCTTGTATAGCCTTGCATCCACTTTCCACAAAGCAAATGCTGCATAGGTGGGCTCCGTGGCCAGTACAAATCGTACTGATAAATTTGCTGTCAGGTGACGAGAATGAGTACGACTTCGAGGGAGATGATGACGAGGAATAGGGTCACGTGCTACACTCAAGTTGGCCGTGAAGGATGAATCGCTTCCGCATCTTCCAAAGCTTCTCTGATTGTTGATTCCGCCAGTGTGGCGATGTAATAAATATTTATGTAAGACTTATTTACCGTTGTATGGATCCTGGTGGCAACTGAGATATGGGTAATTTCATGGATTGTTCCAAGCAATCTGTTGAATTACAATTCGAGCCTGTGGATTTCCCTTCGTGGAAATCGAGGTCGTTTCATTTCCCCCCATTCTAGCCCCCGAGGGAGGGTCGGCCCTATCGAAGATAGGGCCGAGCCTCACTTTCGATCGGTCGGTAGTAAACAAGCTCACCCGCTCCCGAGGGTGGGCTCGGGTGAAGGATCTTAAAATCATATGAAGAAAGAGAAGTCGAATCTTTTATTGATTTCAAGATTTACAGGATATACAGCGCTTTGGAATCTTAAGGGTAGAAGCGACGTAGCTGTTCGATGTTCCAGGCGTTGTTGTAGACTTCGCCCTTCTCGTTCGCGAGCTTGTACGTCCCGGGCCGTAGTACATCGACGATGACGAATGGCCCTTCCCACGGCGGCGTCAACTTGTGGCGTCCCTTGTTGTCCTGCCTGAGCCACAACACCAAGTCACCTACGCTGAAGGCTCGGCCTCGGATGCGCCGAGCATGGTATCTGCGTAGGGACTGCTGATACTTGGCCGAGTGCAGTAGAGCAATGTCCCAAGCCTCGTGAACCTGGTCCAACGCATCCTCTCGGGAGGTCTGATTTCCCTGTTCATCGTAGGCTCGGATCCTCAGGGCACCGTATTCCAAATCTGTGGGGAGGACGGCCTCGGCGCCGTACACCAGGAAAAAGTTGTGAACCCCGTGGCTCGGCTTGGCGTAGTCCTCAAGCTCCATATCACCGCAGGGAGTTCGGTTGGCCAACTCTTGCCGAACTTATTTAATCTTTTGAAGATTCTCGGCTTGAGGCCTTGGAGGATCATGCCATTAGCACGTTCCACCTGGCCATTCGTTCTTGGGTGAGCTACCGCCGCCCAGTCCACTCGTATGTGGTATTCATCGCAGAACGATAGGAATTTCTTCCCGGTGAACTTCGTGCCATTGTCGGTGATAATGGAATTCGAGGCGCCAAACCGGTGTACGATGTCGGTGAAGAACAGCACCGCCTGGATCGAGCTGATCTGCGCGATCGGCCGGGCTTCGATCCACTTGGAAAACTTGTCGATGGCGACAAGTAGGTGGGTGAAGCCCCCGGGCGCTCTCTGGAGAGGCCCGACAAGATCCAGTCCCCACACGGCGAAAGGCCAGGTGATAGGTATCATTTGGAGAGCTTGGGCCGGGAGATGGGTTTGCCGAGCGTAGTACTGAGACCCTTCGCAGGAGCGTACCACTTCGGTAGTGTCAGCTACGGCGGTTAGCCAGTAGAAGCCCTACCGAAAGACGTTGCCGACGAGAGTCCTCGGCGTGGCGTGGTGACCACAGACCCCGGCGTGTATCTCCCCGAGAAGGCGCTTGCCTTGACTGAAGGGAATACAACGCAGAAGGATTCCCGAGGGACTCCGCCGGTAAAGTTCGCCGTCGATCATCGTGAAAGACTTAGCTCTGCGTGCCAGCCACCGAGGTTTGGTCTTGTTCGATGGCAGAATCCCTCGGACAAGCCAACTAACCAGTGGCTCGTGCCAATCTGCCTCGTCGTCATCCATTCTGGCTTCGACTTCCATTGCCTCGTCATCGATTTCCATTGCCTCGGCTTCAGCCTCGGGCTCGAGCTGCCCTCCCTCAGTCGTGGGGCTGCCAGCCCCCGAGGGACCTCGGGGGTCCGATGGTGACTTGAGCCTTCCCGAGGGCTCGAGGATTTCGTTCTCTTTGCCTCCCGAGGGTTCGACGTTGACCGAGGGTTTGTGCAAATCTTTGGCGAACACACCTGTCGGGACCGAAGTCCTTTCGGATGCGATCTTTGCCAGTTCATCAGCCTCTTCGTTGTATCTGCGCATGACGTGGTTGAGCTCGAGGCCGTCGAACTTTTCCAGCAGCCGCACTAGTTTGCAGTAGGCGGTCATCTTGGGGTTGTGGCACGTTGACTCTTTCATCACCTGGTCTACTATGAGCTGGGAATCTCCTCGAACCTCGAGGCGTTTGATTCCCAACTCAATAGCGATGTGGAGTCCGTTGACGAGAGCCTCGTACTCGGCCAAGTTGTTGGAGGCGGCAAAGTGTAGCCGCAGGAGGTACTTGAGTCGGACGCCGAGGGGTGAGACGAAGACTATGCCCGCGCCGACACCTGTCTTTATCATTGACCCGTCGAAGTACATGACCTAGTACTCCTCCTGGGAGGGGAGCGGTGGCAGTTGTGTTTCGGTCCACTCTGCCACGAAGTCCGCCAACACCTAGGACTTGATCACCTTGCACGGCGCGTAGGTGATGCCATCACCCATGAGCTCGATCGCCCACTTAGCAATTCTCCCGGTGGTTTCCCGTTCTAGATCACCTCCCCGAGAGGGAACGATGATACCACAGTCACGGGATGAGACTCGAAGTAATGCCGCAGCTTGCGCCGAGCGAGGACAGTCGCGTACACCAGCTTTTGAATATGAGGGTAGCGCGTCTTGGTTTCGGACAAGACTTCGCTAATGAAGTAGACCGGCCGCTGGACTGGCAGCGCGTGCCCTTCCTCTCCCGTTCCATGACGATCGCTGCACTCACAAGTTGGTTGGTAGCAGCGACATATAACAAGAGATCCTCCTCTTTGGTGGGCAGTACGAGAACCGGTGCTTTTGAAAGCAGAGCCTTAAGCCTATTGAGGGCTTCCTGAGCCTCAGAGGTCCAGGTGAAGTTCTCGGTTTTCTTCAGCAGCCGATACAGAAGCAGTCCATTATCGCCGAGCCGTGAGATGAATCGGCTCAAAGCTGCGAGGCACCCCATCAACTTTTGCACACCTTTGAGATTGCGGATCGGTCCTATCTGTGTGATGGCGGATATCTTTTCTGGGTTGGCTTCGATGCCACGCTCGGAAACGATAAATCCGAGGAGCATGCCTCAGGGGACCCCGAAGACGCACTTCTCAGGGTTAAGCTTTATATTTCGTTTCTTGAGGCATTTGAAGGCCGCTTCTAGGTTGTTGACGGTGGATATACCATGAAATTCCACACTCAAATACCATCAACAGGCCTCAGATTCAAGGGAGAATAAACATATCATGAACATATCTTATCAATAATGAGTTCCACTTGTACTCTTAAGCTTGTGAATGCAGCAAAGATCAAACAGGCCAAGAAACATCAAGAAATGGTGCACAACATCATGTAGAAGAGAAGAGAGCTCAAGGTGGGGCCATGTATGGGTCGGCCGAACCCTACATGGGGCCCACCTAGCTCTGGTGACATGGCATGATCCATGTGACCCTCCACCCAGCTCATTTCATCCATCAGATCAACATGTGTTTCTACTCAATGGGAGAAGCAAAGCACAACGATTGAACGTGACAAACATGCAACCAAGGTGGAACCAACATACGGGGAGAATCAATCACAGATGGGGACCACAGTGTTGGGCCCAACTCACCAGAGGTGGTTCGGCCGAACCACTTGAGGTGGGACCAGGCCACTGCCACACCCCATGATAGGTGGGGACTCCTTCTAGAAGCCCCTGGCTGGGCCCACCTGTCATAGGGGGGTCGGCCGAACCCCCTGGTGCCCAGCCAGGTCGGTTGGCCCCCAACCGCCTCATGCATGTTTCCCATGTGCTGAAATTAACACTGCCGTCCATCCATGGCGGTTACAAGGTCGGTTCATCCAAGGGTGGAGAGACAAGGAGCATGCGGATCGCTGACGTGGCACCCCTCCATCTCCTCCTATAAACAGAGCCTGCCTCCACCCTCTCAAGACATGATTCATTCAAGATACAAGTGAGAAACAATGTAGTTCCACTTCTAGTAGTTATAGTCTAGTGTGGGAGTTAGAGTTGAGTCAAGCTGTGCTCTGGGTCTCCGGAATCGTCTGCTGGAGAGTCTGGTATAGCTCTTGTATCTTTCTCTTTCTGTAAGACTCATTTACTTTAATATAATATTCTTGCTTTATTTTACTGAGTCTTTACTTAGTGCATTACTATTCTAGTAATAATATTGTTGTGAGTTATCATATTACTTGGTCGGTTTATATTAGATTGTGATCCTGTAACCAGCTCACGTGTGTAGTTCATCGCCTGTCATAGGGTGCTCTAGTTGTTTGGATCCCAGCTAGAGTAGTAAGAATTAGTGTAAGCGTGGTGCTTGGACCAGATCTTACCTTTGAATGCCGCTTGTCACACGGATTGTTAGTGGGTGCTAGCAGGTGGTGACAGCCCTGTCTAGTCTTAGTATCCCTCCACGTGTTTTAGACAAGTTCTTAAAAGGTAGGCTCCCGTAAGAGAATAGCCGTTTCGGGTAGAGGTTATATCCCCTTCTGTCTCGCCTATCCCCTACACACCGGAAGTAAGGTAGCAAACTTAGTGTACCCTATCTATTTGATAGGATAGATCACAGGAGTAGAGTTTGATTCACAGGAACCTTTCTCACTCGTTGTCCTCCCACCTAGCTATACTATACTAGCTATCTTTTAGGATCTTATTTGTTATCTTTGAATCATCACCTTCCTATCACACTTCGATTACCCCCTCTACACTGGTTATACTAAGTTGAGATAGATTTAAGGATCTCTTTGTATTAACATTTCTAATCATCGCTTTCCCTTGGGATAAAATAAATAATGATACCTCAGAATACTCCCAGGTGAAGTGCTACATCGGTATATTCTGTGCGCTTGCGGAATTATCCAATAGACATAAGAAATACCCCAGGCACTTCTGACACCGTTATCAAAGATAGCCTAACACCCTGTCTCTGGTGGTTGCGCTAAGAAGTACCAACATAGGTCAGCTACCAAGTCGTCTGCCTTCCTAGATTTTATCACGATATCGTCTATGTAAGCCTCAACGATTCACCCGATGAGGTCCCCAAAAACTTTGAGCATGCAATGTTGGTAAGTTGCGCCCACGTTTTTGAGGCCAAACGGCATGGTTACGTAGCAATACGTGCCAAAAGGAGTAATGAAAGAAGTCACTAATTCGTCGGACTCTTTCATGCGAATTTGATGGTAACCGGAATATGCATCAAGAAAACAGAGTCGTTCACAACTAGTGGTAGAATCGACTATTTGGTCAATACGAGGTAATGGAAATGGATACTTAGGACAAGCTTTATTTAAACTAGTATAGTCTACGCACATTCTCCATTCTTTTTCTTAACCAAAACAGGATTAGCTAACCACTCTGGATGGAAGACCTTGATGAATCTGGCCGCCAAAAGCGTCTGCACCTCCTTCCCGATGGCCCGGCGCTTCTCCTCGTCGAATCGGCGCAGGCGCTGCTTTACCGGCTTGGACCCGGTCCGGATGTCCATGGAGTGCTCGGCGACCTCCCTCGGGATGCCTGGCATGTCCGAGGGACTCCAAACAAACACGTCAGCATGTTTACGGAGGAAGTCGACGAGCACGGCTTCCTATTTTGGGTCGAGGGTGGAGCTGATTTTCAGCGCCTTGCCATCGGAAGACCCGGGGTTGAGGGGCACCTCCTTCACCTTTTCCACGGGCTCAAAAGTGCCCGTGGTCTTCTTGGGGTCGGGGGCCTCCTTGGGCAGCTCTTCTAGATCGGCGATGAGAGCCTCGGACTCCGCCAGTGCATTGGCATATTCACAGCACTCGACGTCGCACTGGTAGGCGTGCTGGTAGGAGGCACCAACGGTGATGACCCCCTTAGGCCACTGGCATCTTGAGCTTGAAGTAGGTGTAGTTTGGGACCGCCATGAACTTTGCGTAACATGGCCTCCCGAAGATGGCGTGGCAGGTGTCGCGAAATCCTACCACCTCGAACATGAGGATCTCCCTTCTGAAGTTGTCGGGAGTCCCAAAGTAGATGGGCAGGTCGATCTGCCCGAGTGGCTGTACGCTGTTTCCGGGCACTATCCCGTGGAACGGGGGTGTCGTCGCCCGGAGAAGAGAACGGCTGATCCCCATCGAATCGAGGGTCTCAGCGTACAGGATGTTGAGGCCGCTGCCTCCGTCCATAAGGACTTTGGTGAGCCGCGTGTTGCCGACGACAGGGTCGACGACAAGCGGGTAGCGCCCCGGCGATGAGACGTGGTCCGGGTGATCGTCCCGGCTGAAGGTGATGGCGTCAAGGGGCCAGTCGAGGAAGCACGGCGTCGCTGGTCCGACGGTGTAGACCTCCCGACGCTCGCGCTTTCACTGACGCGGCGTGGGAGCGGTCCCGGGCCCGCCGAAGATCATGAGGCACTTGTCGACGGGCGGGAACTCGTCGTCCTTCCTGCCCTTGTCCTCCTGGTCCTTCGTGGGCTTCTTGCCAGGCGTCGTCCTTGAACGCCTGCCGCCCGTAATGCCTCTTGAGCATCACACACTCCCCGAGCGTGTGATGCACCGGGCCTTGGTGGTAAGGGCATGGCTTGGCGAGCATCTCGTCGAAGCGGCCACGGGGCGGCTGTTTCGCCCTAGGCTCGACGGCCGCAACCAGGGGCTCATTGCGGAGGGGGGCCTTCTCCTTCCCCTTCTTCTTCTTGCTGTTGGGGGCTCGGGAAGAGGAGCCCTCGGGGGCTTCCTCCTTTCGCTTGCCCTTGGGGTCAGAGAAGAGGGCTCCCACCACCTCGTCACCCGAGGCGAAACTGGTGGCTATCTTCATGAGCTCGGCGATGCTCGTGGAGGTTTGACGCCCCAGCTCATGAACTAGCTCTTTGCAGGTCGTCCCTGCAGCAAAGGCTCTAATGACGTCGGAGTCGGCGACCTGGGGCAGCTCGTTGTACTGCTTGGAGAATCGCCAGATGTAATCCATGAGGGATTCGCCCGGCTTCTGCTTGCAGCTGCGGAGGTCCCAGGAGTTGCCAAGGCACACGTAAGTGCCCTGGAAGTTCCCCACGACGATCTTGACCAGATCGCTCCAGTCAAAGATCAATCGCGGGGGCAGGTGTTCCAGCCAGGCTCTCACAGAGTCAGCCAGGAACAGAGGTAGGTTGCGGATGATGATGAGATCATCTCGCGCACCGCCCAGCTGGCATGCAAGACAATAATCTGCCAGCCATAAGGGTTTGTTTCCCCGAGTATTTGGCGATGTTGGCCGGTTGTTGGAACCGGGGTGGAAATTTGGCCCTCCGTATGGCCTCGCTGAAGACGCGGGGACCCGGGGGCTCGGGTGAGGGTGCGCGGTCCTCATCGAAGTCGTAGCATCCACCCCGATGGACATTGAAGCCTCGTGCGGCCCCGTCGGTCTTTCGCCGCCCGCGGGCCAGAAGGATGGCACGGACGTCGATGTCCTTGCCAAGCCGCTGGTGGACCGACGGGGCTCTTGGGACCTCGGGGTGCACCGAGGCTTCTCGCTCATGGCGCACCAGGCCGCCATGTTGGTAATCCTCGGCGCCGCGGTGTCGCGACGTCGAGCTTTCTGCCTAGAGGACGGCTGCATCCACTAGGAGATCCTTGAGCTGGTCCCTGAGCCATCGTGACTCCGTGGTGGAAGGCTCAGGCATGCTCCGGAGAAGAATCGCTGCCTCCGTGAGCTTGCGACTTACTCGGGGCGCAGCTCCGGGTGCCCCGGCCCCGTCGTCGGTGATGATGCGAGCTTGGACGTCGTGGGCTCGGAGTCACGCAGCTCCGCCTCGCGCTCCAACGCGGCGCGCAGCTGGGTGAGGCACAGGCGGTCCTCATCCATCCGCGCCTCTAGCTCCCGGAGCTGCTCTAACTCCAGGGACCGGTGAGCGGGACGAGATGTCCCAGCCCCCGTGTTTCATGGGGGAGCAGATTGCGAGGGTCGTGGAGTCGTCGGTGGCGGAGTGTGTCGCTGAGGCTGGGGCTCCAGCGTCGAGACGCCTTCCGCGTCGTCCCCTGAGTGGACGTCCTCTGCCAGGCCTTCCTCGGGTTGCACCAAGTGGTAGCACTCCCGGGCGGTGTCAACGTAGGACTGGTCGGAGTCGGTGACGATGCTCGGGGCATTCTCCCATGAATCGTCGTGGTACGTGGTGAAGTCCACGTTCACCCAAAACTCGTCATCATCGTCGCTGCCGAGATCCCACCGGGACGGCAAGACCCGTCCGTATCGGTCCCACCCCTCCGAGTACCCAGGCGGGGTGAGGCTGACAGTGGAGTCCGTCTCCCTGCCGCCGTACGTCCTAGGAGTACTCCCAGGAGAGGATGGCGGGGAGACGTTGTACTCGCCGACGAGGTCGTCAACGCGCTCGAGACGATGAACGGGTGCCGCCGCCAGGTTGTGCAGCAGCTCGTGGAGGGCGTGGGCGTGAGCGTCCATGGCATTGCGGAGCCCGAAAAGAAATGGCGATGGCGTCTCTGGCCTCCCCTAATAGGGGCGGAGAGAGACCTCCGGTGACGCCGTCGTCGTGCTCCCGCCCGACCGCTTGACAGCGGGCAGGTGAACGGCCGCCGCTGACGGTGGTGGTGCAGCGGTAGCAGGCGCAGAGGTGGTGTCCCGCGGGACACCTGGTGCGCCACGTTTCCCGCATCCGATGGCGGGCTTGCACGGTTGCGCCTTCCCCTCCTGGATCGGCGGGAGCGACGCGTGGCGTTCCCTCCATCCCCCGGAACGGATGGAGGTGTTGCCAGGGTCCCTTCCGCGGCCACCTGCTGGGTCGGGGTCGGGATGATGATGATGACACAGGACTCGGTTGGGCGGAGGTTCATCTCCAGACCGCGGCCAGTGGCCACAAACTCGAGGCTCCCGAACCGGAGCACCGCGCCAGCAGGAAGCGTAGGGAAGCGGGCAGCCATCCGAAATCTGAGTCAATACACAAAAGGCCCCTACCTGGCATGCCAACTGTCGGTGCTAGGATTAGCGACTGCTAACGTCGGCTAGTAAACTTGTGTTTTGTAGTTGAGAATTCGGATGGTGTGTAAGGAGGAACACAAAGAATTATATTGGTTCGGGGTAAGAAGGCCCTACGTCCAGTGCGATATGAGTCGTGTTGCCTTGCACCGAAGTGCTTGTAGTAGGGGTTACAAGCTACGGCGAGAGAGGGAGAGGGTCCCAAGTCTCTTGTGTGAGTGAAGTGTGTACTCGTGTTCTATGGCAGTAGGGTAAGTGTTGTTGAGTTGTGGGTGAGTGATCTTGTGATCGTGTTCTTTAGGGCCGGCCTCTGTCCCTTTCTTTTATAGTTACAAGGGGGAAGCTAGAGTTACATGTGGTGCCCTGTAGTTACAGTGCTTGGCATGGCGGAGACAGTGGTGACTGGTGGCTATCGTGAGCCACGCCCTCGTCTTGGCGCTTCGAAGGTATGGCCTTGGTCATTCGGCTGATCTTCAACTGTTTGATTGCTGAGTTCCAAGGTGGCGTACCGTGCGGGACGTGGCTTGCTGCATGGAGCTGCGTCACGGCGTCACGTTTGGCCCTGCACAGTGTAACGAAAAGACCGGTTGACCCTTGAAGCTTGACCTCCGAGGCTCGGGAGCCTCCCTTGCCGTAGGGAGCGTGATGTGACAGAGCGGTAGGAGCGTCCTCCCTCGGGCGCGTTTTCTTCCCGCGTGCGATACTTTTTCGAGGGGTAAGCGGTCCCTGTCGTAACTCTGCCCATACTCCCGGGTTGGCGGAATGGCCATCACCTTTCTTGCCCCTGTGCGGTTCGTGCGCCAGGGGTAAGAGCTGTCGCTGTCGTAGTAGGAGAATCTCTCCGTCAGCAAGGGACGTCATACGGTTGACTGTTCTTGTGGCGGTGTGGAAGGAGTGGGACCGTCAAATCGGTCGCCAGTGGAGGTATGGTAGTTGGTACGGAGGGCGCGCACGTGCGGGGGGCGCTGTCGTCTTGAGGAGTCCATTAGATGGGACCGTGCCTGCAAAGTGGTCAGAGAGGTCTCTTGGGCGGCAAGATTGCTCTGCTGATATCAGCCGGACTCGGGCGAATCGAAGAATTGCGCCCGAGGGAGCTGCCTTCCAGAGCCCTGTTCGTGGAGGCTCGCGCGAATCGGAGAATTGCACCTGAGGGAGCTGCCTTCCCTAGCCCGAGGGATCGGCGCGCCTGAAAAGATGTCCTGTCGACGTGGTGGGCCTTGTACAATTGGCACTGTCGCGGGCTTTCCTTTACAGGTGACTTTTGTCGCGGGCCTTGGTTAGGTCAGCCTGGGCAGGGCCTCGTTCAGAGAGTGTGTTTTTGCGTTAAAATTGGGTACCCCATACTTTGGTACCCGACATTAACGATCTTAAATTTAAAAACTCAAAAATAGAAAAATATAAATCTAGTTGAGCACTACAACTTTTATATAATTAGTATCTCCATTTGATAGCATATAAAAAAGATATGATTCCAAGACGACAAACACTTATACGCGATTAATATACTATTAAAAAATTATTTATTTTTTTTAGCATGTTAACAATCTCAAATTTAAAAACTCAAAACTGAAAAATTATAGATGTCATGTAGAGCTACAATTTTCTTTATAAAAATCATCTTGATTCGAGATCATATAAAAAACATACAGATTTTAGAATGTTCTACATTTTTTAAAAATATATGTCAAAATTAGCTATAGTATTCGATGCCTGTATGATACGTTTGCAAAGTTTACAGGCTTGTCATGATTATTTTGAAAGTTTGGTACCTGTATGGCACATTCTGTCAAATTTAAGTATCCCACGTATCACTCAGAAAGTTTAGGATCTAAGTAACGTCACCTGCTATCTTTAGGGACCGCACGTGAATTATGTACTGTTATTTTGGAATAGAAATAAGCGCTGATTTTTTGCTAATGCCGATTTGTTCTGAGAGAAAAATACTATTTGGTACATAGAAATAAGCGAAAGAACATCTTTATCAAACACTATAGGCGTTTGTCATCTTCCTCCTGAGAGGTCGGATATGGTGCCGGCACTGATCACCGTCGACGTCGAGGTTGTGCACGCGCACGACATGAGGTGCAACCCTTTCCTCTGGACCAGAGCAAGCACGTCGAAGCTGAACTCCGCGCTCGTCATCTCCGGCAACGGCGCCTCCCCGTCAAGGTACTGCAGCACCTGCTGCATGCTGGGCCTGGCGTCCGGCGACGGGTGCGAGCACAGCAGCCCAACCTTGAGCGCAAGGCACGCCTCTTCCTCGCTGACGAACTCGCCGCCGCCGCCGCCGCGCAGCCTCGGATCCACGGCCTCGGCGAGCGTCTCGCCGTGCCAGTGCTGGAGCACCCAGTCGGCCAGCAACGTCTGGCCGTCGTCGCCGATCGGCCTCCGGCCACTCGTGACCTCGAGCACGAGCGTGCCGAAGGCGAAGACGTCGGTGAGCGGCGTGGCCTTCCCCGTCCTCACCAGCTCCGGCGCCAGGTACCCCGTGGTGCCGACGACGCGGGTGGTCGGCGGCCGGTCGTCGCCGTGCTCGTAGAGCTTCGCCAGGCCGAAGTCCCCCAGCCGTGCGTTCATCTCGCCGTCGAGGAGCACGTTGCTGGTCTTGATGTCCCGGTGCACCACCACCTTCTCCCACCTCTCGTGCAGGTAGTGCAGCCCCGCCGCGACGTCCCTGATCACCCGGAACCTCCGCTCCCAGTCCAGCGTCGCCGTCGCCGTCGCCGTCGGGTCGCCGCCGGCGGCGGTGCTGCCGCCGTGGATGTACCTGTCGAGGCTGCCGTTGGGCATGTAGTCGTAGACGAGGATGAGCTCGTCCTTGCGCCGGCAGTACCCCAGCAGGCGCACGAGGCTCCGGTGGCGGATGCGGCCGATGCTGACGATCTCGGCGACGAACTCCTTCATCCCCTGCCGTGACCCGTGCGACACCTTCTTGACGGCGACCTCGACGCCGGACTCCCGGAGCACGCCGCGGAACACCATGCCGAAGCCGCCGGCGCCGAGGAGGTTGCCGTCCCTGAAACCTCGCGTGGCGTGGAACAGGTCCCGGTACGCGAACCGGTGCGGGCCGAACTCGCGCTCCCAGTCCTCGCGCACCTCCGCGTACCGCCGCCGCCGCCGCACCAGCAGGACCAGCGCGGCGCCGGCGGCGAGGACGACGGCCGCGCTTGCGACCGGCAGGACGATCTCCAGGAGCTTCGCGCGCCTGTTGTCCGATGAAGACGGGGGCAGCACCTGGGGCAGCGCCGGCAGCCTGGCGACGTCGATCGCCGGCGCCGGCACGCCGTTCGTGCCGAGGCTCCAGCCCAGGACGTAGTGCCGCGAGTTCGTGGCCGGCCCCGTCGCCGACGAGAAGCCAACGTACGACGGCTCCGCCAGCACGGTGGACAGGTCGTGGACGGCGGAGAGCAGCGGCGTCACGGGCCTCGCCGTCCCCAGCGGCGCCATGGTGACGTCGATCCGCGCCGCGCCGCCGTCGTAGTCCACCCACACCTGCATCGCCTCGCGGCTGATGAGGCTGAGGTTTCGGAAGCTGCCATTGTTGTCGTAGTAGCCGGCGTCGTGGGACTGCACGGAGGCGAGGCTGTTGACGTCGATGCCGACGTGGTTGGCGTTGATGTCGAGGAACTCGATGTTCTGCACCGTGTCGAGCTCGACGGCGAGCATGTGGTTGCTGGAGTTGCCGTCGTCCTGGGTGTCGGTGAGGCCCAGGTACTGGTCGGTGAGCGCGGAGGACAGGTCGGTGCTGGGCACGAAGACGAGCGCTAGGCCGTGGGTGCTGAAGTCGAGGTAGCTGGAGACGATGCCGAAGACGAAGGACACCGAGAAGGACCGCACGGCCGCCGTGCCGTTCGGGGACGGCGGCCCGCGGAGGCGCAGGGGAGACGGGTGGAATGCGTGGCCTTTCGCGTGCGTGGTGCCGTTGGTCAGCTCCACCAGGCCGCCCGGCGTCACCGTGGCGGAGCCGTCCACGGTGAGGTTCGCGCCGGCGAAGCCGTGGTAGACGAACTGCTCGCCGCCGCCGCCGCCGCCGCCGTCGTCGTCGGTGGCGGCGGATGCGAGCAGGACAAGGCCAACGACGGAGAGGATGACGGGGAGCAGGTGGTGGCAGGGCATGTGTGAGGCCACTCAGCGACGGAGGCAACGCTGGAGCTGGTGGGGCTCCAGCCCCTCCTACCGATGCCAGCCACGTGAAGCGCCCCGCTAAGCCCCTCCTAAAATTTATTTGCATGATTGTATTAACTAAGGGCTAACAATGTTTATATAGAGATAAAAAAGGGTCTGTAACGTTGTTAGGTATAGGCCAGAAATTGAAATCAAAGCCAAAGCAGCCTCTCTGAACGGCTGTACCCTCCTAGACTTTGCTGCTCGTTGCTTCTGGGGTTCCCGTCTGTGGTGCGTGACAGCACCCGCAGTGGCGAATGGTTGCTAGCTTCTACCTGCAGTGGCGATGGCGTGCGCGCGAGAGATTCGTAGCGACTAGAGACAGAGAAAATTCCAAAGCAGGCGTCAGGCGCGAGTTGTCGACACGATAATATGAAGACGCTTTTTTTCCAGGCAACAGTGGCAGCTCGTTCATCGGTGATGTGCATGTCTGAACACCGTTCGAAACTAATAAGAACTTGGACGAGGACGACGACGGCCAGACGCCGGCCGGCCGGAGAAATTACATTAAACGACTAATACGGTCAGATAGGCGGCATCAGTCAATAATATGCGTTACCTGTCCCAATCATGTCAGTGTCGTGATCGAACTCTAGACTGAATTTAATTTGGTTGCCTGTTGCAACCACACCTTGTTCAGTCCAGGTCACGCCGGAAGCTTTTACACCAGGCGCGCGTGTTTGGACTTTCAGTCCACTGTGTCGTCGCATCATCTATCCGCGTGCGTGCTCATACAAAATGCAAAGAGGAAAAATACACGGGGCAATCCTCTAACTTGCCAAGGGGTGCCAAATTAGAACACAATATGTGGGACATGTGTTCTAATACATGGGCAGTTTCTTATTATAAAATCTATAAATTTAAACACATATTTGGTGATACTAAATGAGTTCAAACAAAACACTTTTCAAATATAGATTTGTACTATTGTATTGAGAATTATAACTTTCATATAGACCATGTCAACATCCAAGATTTTTTTTTGATAATTTTAAATTTTAATAGTATTTTGGGACCCTAAACAGTTTTAGTTAAAAAAATCAACTACAAAGTCAGTAGATCATGTCAAGAGATAAGTTTCTGATATAAAATTTGTCTTGATCCGAGCTTGTTTAGACCTGTTTGGACCTAAATGATACCCGAAATTCATGGGCCTAGAATTGCCATTTTAAAACTAGAGGGATCTAAATGGCACCTCTTGTCAAGTTGAATGACCGTCCATGCATTTTCCTCTTAATAAAATCCAGGATGTTGTTCATAAGAAAAATGAAGAGGGAACAACAGAAACTTCAAACTTTCTTTTTTTGAGAGAAAAGGAACACGAGAAACGTGAGAAACTGTCTTCCATATCAAACAGCCCAACAGCACAAGACCAATCGTTTCAGCCCAGTAACCTAGCGATCTGTAGGCCACCGGCGGTAGAGCCAAACTGTACTGCATGTTTTTCGCTTCTTATTTTCGTTATTAATAGTTTTAGATCAGAATGTATATATTGTTTTGCGATGACATCACCAATGTGTAGAGTCTTACAATGATGCAGATTTCATTATTTATATGCATTTTATAAACGACTCTCAACAATTTAGAACACGACTTGATAAACAGCTTTTCAAACCGAAGCAAACATTGTAATTATATAGTCAAAATATTTCAAATAAGGATGTTGAACTGGCAAATTCAAAATATTAAGCTAGTATAGTGGACATTTTAAAGCAATTGTTTCAATGTTTTTATGTAACCTGTCCAAACATCATATTCAATTTAAAATGTTATTCCTATGGCCACCTCCATGGGATGAAGCTCATTTGTGCAGAAATTGGCTATAAGGAGTAGACCCAACCGTGAGAACCGTAAGTTTGGAGAGGATTTTGTAGAAATTTTATGGGAACCAGTTCATTGTCATATGAAAAAATAGAAACCATAAAAAATATAGAAAACACATTCTAATAAGAGATTTAGGCCCATTTGATAGGTCTTCTCTCAGGCTTCGGCTATGGCTTGAGCTCCTCTGAAAAAGCCCTACCAAACAGCTTAGTATAGGGAGGCGTTTGAAGCTGTTTTTTGAGTGAAGAAAAGGAGATAACCTCTTAAGCAGCCTCTGAGGAGGAGTCCTACCAAACAAGACCTTAATAGAGTGAAGAGCTTTATGTAAGGAAATATGGTTTTTTAGAAATATTGTTATTTTTTCACAAAACACAGGTTACCCTTAGAGCAACACAATAATGGACAAGAAAAAAACTCATTTCTTTGGCATTTCAATCTTATTGTTCTACTTTCAGTGCCATAATAAAATTCAGGTTTCGTTCACAAAAGAAATCATTTTATGCCAGAACGTTTTAGTTCTAGAAAGAAAAACATTTCTCCGAAGCAAAGTCAGAAATAGAACGTATGCGCTCTTTCTCCCCAATGGCCATGCTGTCACGTTCTTTCAGTTCCTCAGCTCAAAGAAAGAACAATAGAAAAAACGTAAGCAGTCCAACAGGCTGAATCGTGCAGGACACATGTTTGAAGCCCAGTCGCCTAGCGATCATGGAAACCGGCCACTGGTTAGAGCCCAACTCACTGGGTTGCATGTGTTTCATTTTTTTATTCCTTTTAAAATCAAATAATTATATACACTATGATACAGATTTCATGGTTTATTTGTGTTTTTGAAAGTCCCTCAACAATTCAAAACACTTATTTAACATTTCAAATCTAAGTGAACATGTTAATTACACCATTGAAATATTTTACATTAGAATTAGAGCTTGCATATTCATAACATTGAGCCAATATAACATAGCCATATACTTAAAATAGTAGTTTCAACATTTTTCTAATAGCTCTTATAGCCTACACCATATTTCAAAATGTTGATTTAATAGCCCAAAATGTTGACTATACGTATTAATAGCACATACCATATATATATATATATATATATATATATATATATATATATATTTCAAAATGTTGATTTAATAGCCCAAAATGTTGACTACTCCCTCTGTCCCGCTTTAATTGTTGTTTTAGCAATGAGTTCAATCGTCCAAGTTCACAAAATTGTTGGTGCATCTGGACATACGCACTCTCTGGATTTAGAGAATCTTGGCTACACCTCATAACAAGCTAAAGTGACATTAAAAAAGGGACAGAGGGAGTACGTATTAATAGCACATACTATATATATTTCAAAATGTTGAGTACATTTGCAAATTCAAAAAAAATGTTGAAACAATTATTTAAAATGTTGACTATATTCAAAATACATCATGAATACATTGTTTCATCATTTTTCACTTTTAGTGCCCTTTGGGCTCTTAATATGGGCTATACGAATTGTCAAAATCAAATGAATTAAATGAATCTAGGCTTGGCCCAAAATATTTTGAGACTTCCAACTAGGCTTAGCCTAGAACTTGTTGGGTTTACAAACATGGCAAAAAATATCTAAATTGCTACAACTCTCATGGGTTCAGCCCAAAACAACTGGGCATACAATGAATCATTTTTATTAAAGCAATGGGTCATTTTTTTTTCAAAATAGTTGTAGATATTGAGTTATTATCTAAACTACCCAAACCAAATACTCAATGTATTTTCATACAATGTTGGATGAAGATAAACTTTATATAAAAGCTATGGAAAATGAAGTGATCTACAACTTTGTGGTGGATAAGTTTTTTATTTACACTGTTTCAGATCCCCCAAAAATCTGCTTTAATTTCTCAAGGATTTGAAACTCAATTTTGGAATTTTTGAGTGACCTCGAAAGTTGACATGGTCTACACAAAGTTTCATTACTCAATGTGATCTATAACTTTATAGTTGATAAGTTTTCATTTTATGTTTAGAGTTCCAAATATGTTTTTGAATTTCTTAGATTTTAAAACTCAAATTTTAAAATTTCCAAACGGCCTCAAGTGTTAACATGGAAAATACCAAATTTGTAGTGGTTGTCACGGTCTACAATTTTGTAGTTAATAAGTGTTTTATTTGAAGTTTCTTAGGGCTTCAAATATTCATTTTAAGTTCTTGTATTTTGAGATTCAATTTTTTTAATTTTTTTTCAAGGAATCTCGGATGGAGACATACCTTATACCCAAATTGTAGCGCTCGACTATTTCTAAAACTTAGTAGTTGAATTGTTTTCATTTGAGAACATCTAGCGGTCAAATATTCATTACGAGATTGCAAATTGTTAATATAAAAGAATAAGTGAGCTTGTAGTGCAGCAGTAGAGAGGTGTCATGTAGGACTAGAGATCATAGGTTTGAAGCACTCTTCTTTTTGTTTTCTGAAATTATTATTAGAAGGCTAGTGGTAGCTTCGGATTTGCAAATAGTAAATAAATGTTTGCCTTTTAATTAATATATGTAGCATACCCGTTCCCCACGCAGAATTTGGCATCTTGCCATGTTTAACAGGATAACAAGTCCAGTCAGTTTTAACTTTTAAGATAGTCCCTTCGGTCAAGGTGTAGTCAGACATGCACGTTCTCTGAAATTACAATTTATTTATTTATTATTTTATTCTATATGTTCTATTTTATTATAAAAGTATGATCATCGCACAAATATATTTGACTATAAAGCTAATCATATTAAGAGTTCATTTGGTAGGGACCTAGACTTCAAAAACATTTTGAATCCAAATTCTTTAAAGAAGCGGTTTTTAGAAACAGAATCACTTGTTAAAACCGTTTAGCTAACTTAACCGATTCCGATTCCATCCGTTATGTATCCGTTCACGGGTCCAGATGTAAGACACTCTGTCTTCTTTGGTTTCCCATCTGTCCAAACCTACAGTCCGCATCTTGGGGGGAGGGGGGGGGGGAGGAGGCTCTGTGCCATAGGGGAGGACCTCCCTCGCCCATGCCACCAGGGGAGGTTCAATCGTGGCCGTCGAGGAAGAGCTCCCTTGCCCATGCCTTCATGGGAGAGCTCCCTTGCAACCGTTGGGGTTCAACTCCCTCGGCCGCCCATCCGCCGTAGGGAGGACCTCCCTCGGCCATCCAATCGTGCCGAGGAGCTCCCTTGCCTATACCGCCGGTCAGAAAGCCACTGCACGAGGACCCGTCTACGTCAGAAAGGAAGAGGAAGACAGAGTGGAAGGCCGGCATAATTAAGCCAAAGCGGAACTGGCAAAACCAGGGAATCGCGGTTTCACATTTTTGTGAAGAGTGCGAAACGGATCTGATCCGATTCTCAGTGTTGATATGCTGTTTGGAACCGCTTCTCTCGGTTATCTCAATAAACTTAAACGATTCTCAACCAAACGGGGCCTAAGATTATATTACAATAGTTAAATATTATTGGCCACATTATTGATCTAAAATTGTGAAGTTCGAATCTTAGTGCCTTAGGTTAGTTTCAACGAAGTTTCAAAAGAGTTTCATTCTTATTTAATGTTGTGAGACATCAGCAAATTTGCTGAGTTGACAGGTTATTTATGAAGAGAGAGATAGAGAGAGTTTTATAGTATTTGTTGAGTTGGCAGGCTATTTATGAAGAGAGAGCAAAGAGAGTTTTATAGTTTCATTTAGAGAGAACCTGCTGTCACAATTGCCAATACAAAAGCTAATGTGGCATTTTTGTAACCACGTCATGAAACTTCCCATTGAAACTGCTGAAACAAAACACTCGCAATGGAAAATCATTTTATGGTTTGATAGACATTTAATCCCATGACTAATACAGAGTTGGTAATAATATCAGGAGAGTTCCACGTGAAACACACTTCTTCCCTCTCTTCTTAAAAGCGTTGTCATATCTTCAAATTTGCTTATGTGACATTTTATTAAATACAAATGAAACTAAGATGAAACTCCCACTGATACAACCTTAGAGGAAGTAATAAATTTCGTAGCAGTCTCGGTCTGGTCCAAACATCTAGACAGATAGCACACCCAGTCGTCAATTCAACAAGATAAGATGCCGTGCTAAATAATTTCAACTAAATTTTGTTGACCTCGTTCCCTCTTGTGGAAGGAATTAGGAAATCACCATAGGGGTTAATTATGATGTGCTTGTTTTCTTTGGTCCGCTCCACAACTTTTTGCTACTGGTTGAAATCACTATCAGGGTTATTCATGTGCACTTGCAATTACTTGGAGGCAATTATGCCTCACTATCCCTCCGAAATGGACCTTGCGCACAAATAAATTTGACCAACCACCCAGTGAAACTGAAAAGGGGGAATTTCGTGTGGCTCAAAATTGGCTTAATACGTATCATTATCAAATCGATGGCTTTCTAATAGTGTTTATTTTATAGAAAAAATATATCTGTCACTATTTATAAAACCTTTGATCGTTACCTTGCATGTTGACCAGGCAAAGTCGACTTCCATCAGATAATATGTATAAATAGGGTCGTTGTTAGTCATTAGCATGCATTTAGAGCATTAGTTTTCTTTACAAAAATATAAAAAGTCGTGATCATTTATTTAGGGGACATGAGGGGGGGTCGTTAGTAGTCCTTAGTATAATTGAAGGAAGACCGAAGACAGAACCAAACTAATAGAGACCAAAACCGAAGTGATTGAGACTGAAATTTTTAGTGACTAGTTTGGTCTCGACTTCATACTACATGAACCTTTTAGGGTTAGTTCCCTTATATAATTTGAGTAACCAAATTAATCGAACTAGCCGAACATTTAGATTTTATTGATATAATATATGCTTTAGACTATTGTTAGTGATATATAATATTGTTTCGAATGAGTTTATATCAACTATCACTCTTAGCACTTGTTTAATCTATATATTGTATTGTTATCTTTGTCTTGAAATAGAAAATTATTACTAAAATTTGCTACAAATCATGTTTTTTAGTAGCTATTTCATATAGTCTGGTTAGTTCAACCGAGACTGAACTTGCTCGGTCCTGAGTTTTAATAGTAACCGATCGGTCTTCGTTTTTAGATGACCGAACTTTTGAAATGAACGATGAGCCAATCAGTTCGGTTGGGTCAGGCCGAATGCCCACCTCTAGGCATTAGTTGTTAGTACAATATATTGGAAAAAGGTTAAAATAATAATATACAAAACAAGAAAAAAATGAAAAAAGTTACAAATGGGATCTTGGAGACTTTGTAGCCGTTCTGCGATGTGAAGACATGTCTGCAAATCACTTATTTCAAGAGGCCTTTGGCCAAAGGAGGCTAACTATCGCCTCTAAAAACTCATTTTATCCACCATAATCTAAAACACATTTGTACTAGTTGAATTACTTTTTATTCCTTGATGGATAGCTATTGCAATTGTTTGTGTACTAAGAGTATGTTTGGTTGAGCTGTGGCTTTTGAAAAAATTGACGTAAGGTGTGGGTTGTGAAAAAACTATTGTGAGTTGTGCCCTGTGAGAAAGCTGAAAGCCGTTTGGTTGAACAATTGTGGCTTCTGAAAACTGTTGTCATCATCTTGCACTTATGAGTGGACCCCATGTGTCATCCACTCAACTTCCTCCCTCTCTTACTTATGACCTAACCCAGCCTCACAGCCTGGTTTGTCTTCTGAAAACACCGTCTGCCAAGGATGGGACAGATGCTGCACACGCCACGCTGCTGGGATGGGGGCAAGGTTGTGCACCCCTGCCCGCTCACTCACTGGCCGATGGGAAGAAACTAACAATAACCATGGCGCACCTGAATCTCTGTTGGCTGGAGTTGAAAAGCTCAGCTGATTCTAGCTTATGTTGATTTGGTGTGAAAAGAAAATACCATAGAAGAACTGAAAAATAAGCGCTTATAAGTTGAAGCGAACAGAGCCGTAATGGGTGTAGAATCTGTCTCTGCAAAAAATAAAAAAATGTGTCTACGTAAATCGAATTGGTTTGGCCCAAAATACATTTCGGCTTGCAATTTGGGCTTAGCCTAGGGCCCCGTTTAGTTGGGGGAAAAGGTAGGGAAAGGGGTGAAAAGTTGCACTGTAGTACTTTCGTTTCTATTTGACAACTTTTGTCCAATCATGGCTTAAGTAGACTCAAAATATTTATCTCGAACTAGCCAGCATAAAGTAAAAACATGCAACAGCTGCTACTTCATTTAGTGCTCCATGCAGACGGAAAGTACAATTGATGTGATGGGGATGTGATGGAGAATAGTGTCATATTTTGCCAACTAACTGGGGCCTAGAACTTACTAGTAGCGGGCGCGTGCCCTCGCGCACGAGCAAAAGGGAGTGAGTTATGTTTCGTTATGTCTGGTAAACATAATGATTTAGATAGAGGAATAACTGGTTACATCTCATAAGCGCAATGATTCAGAGAAAGAAATAACACGTAATGATTCAGTAAAGGACAATAACAACTTTGCAGATTTATTTATCAAATGGAACCTTTAAGATTGATATTGACAGAATAGATATGATCAACAGAGTAAGAAATATAAATTTGATCCTCAAAATATGGCACATATTTGACAAGACATAAAATAAACGAATAATATTGCCAAGAAGTTAGTCTCTAACCGACAAAGTTTTCAAAGTCAACAATACCCTATTACACATAAACCATATAGGCAGTAAACGCTCAGATAAGTACAAATTGTTACTGACCCAATATAATTTGTTGATTTCTCCAGTTCCTTTCTGAACCATGCACTGCCACAAGTAAATAGGTTAATCAGAACTTACAAAAGTATAAGGTACTTCACATTATTAGTCAACGACAAATCAGTAAGGGCAAACATTTGTAGCAGTGAAGTATACCCTGCATGCATGTTGATCAGAAATATTATATGCCATATATGCATAGAGCAAAAGCCCTGCCCAGAAGCCAGGACTAAAGCAATGTCTCTGTACACTCAAAAAGGTATGATTAATTAGGTTTGAACACAGGAGAGGGTCAACTCTAAATAGGTACTTGCAGCTGAGTCGGCTACTGAATAGCATGCAGTTCAGAAAAGATAGAACATCACCGCCCATTATCAGCACTGCATTCACAGATTCAGGCCCATTTCTATGTCCAAAATGGTCCCATTTGCACTGCCTATCCAAATGCTATGAACATTTGGTGACTGAGGAGGACATCGGCTATGAAATTCAGGGCAAGACAAAACAAATCAAAGCACGGAGAAGCCCGGGCAGTAAAGGATAATGCCTTGATAATCATGTTTCAAAGGAATCAAAGTTAGTAGGCATAGCAAATGTATACACTTGTAATCGGATCAGATCCAAATACAAATAGCCAAATGCTTGGTTTCACACATGCAGGTCATGGTGTCTAACCAGCTGCCATAGCTATAGTTTATATCAATTAAAAATAGTCTTGCAGTAAGGAAGTAAGCAACCATTTTCAGTATCAACCAAATAAGCTACTCTAACAAACACTTGGGAATTAGACCCTGTAATGCAATCTATTAGATTAAATACGAGGGAACTGAAACGCACCGGCTGACAAGGAAAAAAATAGCCAAAGTGGAATTTTTAGCTTTGGAGGTTCATGAAGCAGCGATAACCTTTAAGAAAATTGCATTCTGTAGCTTAAATATTGCAAATTTGGATAATGAGTTAGCAAAAGCATGAAGATTACATCATGGAAAAAGTACCTTCACTTTGTCTACACAAAGTAAGAATACAAATATGCTGATAGGGGAGAAAACAAACTACTCACCTAACAAGGCCAGGAGCAAGAAGAAATTTATCAGCCTAGGAACTCTCTTCAGTTTCTTCATCTGCTATAACACAGAAATTAAGTGGCAACCGACACTGCATTAAGACAATTCAACTAAGTTTAGATTACTGAAAGTTCTCTCTTTATAAATGGAAAAGCAATTACCTGTGATCTTTTATGAGCAAAGTATAAATAAATAAATGGAGGTGTGGGGCAAATTAATAGAACGAAGCACATACCTTCCATTTTAGAAATTTCGCTTTGCCGCTGTGGAATTGTCCACCATCAGTCAGATCTCAAGCATTAGCCAAGGAAGTTGACCATACCATTGACCCCAACAAAATGGCAGATAGGTTTTCACCACGACCACAATAGACCCCAACTAATTTTGAGATTGATAAGAATAAATACATCATTGGCAATGGGATGTGCTCAGTAATATAACAACCAAGGTATTGTGAAGTAAAGACATCATTGACAATGGAGCTATGCTCAGTAACAAAAGAAAAAAAAGTAGCAGCTAACAAATAATGGCATTGGCATCATAAAACTAACGCAAATAGCAAGAATCATGGAAGCAGGAAATAGCTAAATAGGGAAAATCATGGAAGAAGGAAGTTATTAATCATTATTGCACGTTTCCATTGTCTCAGTCTAATAGAAGTCCATCATTGCACAGTCCCAGAACCTCGGTAGGCAGCATGAAAAAAATTGAAACAATTAACCATTTAGGTAGTAAATTGCCTTCTTGTAGTTGAGTGGTGGTGCTATCAGCTGCAACAGATTTTCAGACCATCACAGCAGATTGCTAGACCGCACGCCACCTTGTGCAGTAGGAAGGCCTGGCCACAAGATGCTGTGGTTGCCACTGCTCTTTGCTTGAGGAAGACAGCGGGCAATGTGTAGCTCCTCAGCAGCTGCTAGCGCAGCAGCCGATAGCCATGGCGTGTGGAGCTACTGGAGCACACCCGCTGGAGCACAGAGAAGGGAAGTCGTAGAGAGAGAGCGAGAGAGCGCAGGAGAGGAGAGGGAAGGATGAGAAACCTGGATGCGGAGACGGTCAAGCACATGCTGGAGCACCCTGTCACGCCCTCCGACGGTGCCCGGTGCCCATTCCTAGCGCCCACCCACGCCGCCGTACCGCCGCGCTGAGGGCGCGCTTGCCCCGAAAGCCGCCACTGTGGGGGTGCGCTAGCCCCGCGCCGCCGGCACGGTTGCCCAGCAAGCTGGCCGCGGGGACGCCTGGCTCCCCTGTCGCGCTTGCCCCGTGCTAGTCCCCGGGTCTCCAATCCAACAGGCACGCTCGGAAAGAATGAAAAGGGAAAGGGGAGGAGACGACACACGGCGGTGATTGCGCTGCGGCGCCGCAGGATGGTGCATCCCTCGACGGGAGACGGCAGATGCTGCGCGAGGCCACCAACATGCCAGATCTGGTAGGGGAACGAACGGATCTGGCCATGGAGCCCTCGGATCCGGTCATGGCACCCCGAACCGACGGTCCACCCCGGCTCACCGAGGAGGCTGCACAGCCGGCCAACAGCACTGCTCGCCCGCACCACCACCTAGCACCACGGTTGCTCCCGTCGCCGGGGCCAGCTCGCATGGGGCTGCCGGCTGCTATCACCCCGGCCGCCCGCGCTCGGGGCGCCGCGCCATCACCGTTAGGCCGGCCACCTGGCAACGGCCGGCATGGCTGCTGAGGCGGACGCGGCCGCGCGTACGGCCGACGACGCTACGCGTCCGGGCGTGGGGGGGCACGGGATGGACCAGAAAGCCGCACGCCGCCTCCCGGCCTAGGGTTTGGGCGCAGGGGCCCGGCCGTGCCCAGCACGGAGGGCGGGAGGGAGAGAGAGCTGGACGAGGCACGTTGTCATGCGAAGGAAGAGGAGGAGAAGGTGTCCGGCGGTGCCGCGCCGCAGGTGGAGGAGCGGCCCGCTGGCGGCGCCGTGGCCGCCCGCGTCGAGAGGGAGACGGAGCGAGAGAGGGACGGGATGAGAGTTTTTTTTTCCCCGGAGGGAGGAGAAGCAGAAGCTGAGTTTATATGTGTTTCGGCGGATTCGGACGAGAAGCTAGATCAGGTGAACAAAAGCTGGAAAAAGTAAGAAGAATCAGGAGAAGTTGATCCCACTAGAATCTGATCCAAGCAATCTGAGCCATCGGATCGGAAGATCGGACGGCCGAGGATATTTTAGGCGACGTGGACGCGGCGCCTGCTCGAGAACCTTACGGTCTTTCTAGGGGTAAAATAAAATAAAATAAAATTGCTGTAAACAATGTCACAACTAGTGCAAAAGGCCTGTAGCACAGGCCGTTGGTTCGATTATCCGGTAACCTGCTCCTGGGCTGCTTTACTGAGTATGGGTCATCATCTCTTGTACGTTCCAGCCCAGCTAGCTACACTAGGAGCCACCAGCAAGCCCTACAACTACAACGCCTTCTTGGGCCTGCAACAACACGTCAAGCATCCGTCTAAGGATCGGAGACGGACGCAGCCAGTGTGTCATGTGGCTGGTTTCGCATGTTTCTTGACACGGGTGATTAATAAAGTATCCAGGCGTGAGAGATTTGCATTCTCTGCTGACTGTTGTCACTGCTTGCTGATGACATTGTTCATGAGCAGTGATGGACGACAGTCTATATATCCATTCACACACGCCATGCGTACACCCACCAATGCAACTTGCCTTGACACGACATATTATAGCTAGAATCGGCAGCATAATAATGGTACCTACATATATACTGCCGACAACAGTTGCCATCAGCAGATCAGCTATTCATCAGGCAATTGTTGCTGAAAGGAAAAAGAAAGAAAGAATAAAGAACAGTAGCAGTAGCAAGGAAACCGACGGCTGTTGTTGCTGAATGAATGATTTGGTCGACCTTGGGCCCTTGACAGCGCAGTCGATCAAGCAAGGAAGGACATTTGTGGTGCTCTGACACGACTCGCCGTCTAACTCCTGCTCAATTTATGTCCCGGCAACGCACGTAATAGGAACGGCGACGGATCAGCGAACGGCATCTCGGCGCCATCCTTCTACATTACAGCATGTTTCAACCGTCATTTGTTGGGGAGCACACTGCCCTTTCAACAGTGCGATGAGCGATCGAGAGTGGATCCTACTACTAGTAGGAGCTTTTTACAGTTTGCAGTCCTCGTCATGGAACGGCAGCGTTTTGCTTTCTGCCTGTCAGACAAGAGGGCGTTTGGATCTGCATCTGCGTCTGCATCCATCGATGTAGGAGAGCATACTCTGCCTGTCGATGACCATTGCAGGGAGCCTGTCGATGATCATAACTGCACTAGCTCCTGTGTTACTATCACCAAAGTACCACAGGTACTATTGTTGGTGAGATGAACTGAAGCAGCAGTAACCAAAATAGTAACCGAGGCAGGCAGCAGTGAGTGAGCACCTGGTCTCTCCTTTTCCTCACAAGTCACAAAGCAAACAGAAACAGCTCGATTGCAGCCAGCCAGCCAACATGCATGCATGCCAATTGCCATGGGATATCATATCATATCATATCATGCATGAAGGGCTGAATGGTTCGGTTAGGTCCGTGGCCACTGCTACAGCGGAATGATTTCTCCAGGCAATACGCTGCAATAATGACGCCAGTGATTTGCCGGGGAGGATTTCGTTTCGTTGTTTCGTCGTTCGTGGAACGGCCACTGCACACCTGCTCCCGTGGAATCTTTGTACATGGTCGCCATGATCGGGACACTGTTCAATCTCGTTGCAGAGGTACTGCCAATCGTCCATGAATATGCATGCATGTTTATTGTATCCTCTGATCCTCCTCTCCCGTCAGACCCTACTACTGCCTTTAAAAATCTATTTGCCCCATGTTCCCTTGCCCAAAATGATAAACCACTTTTAACACTATTTATTTGTTTTCTATATCTTTGACTGGCTGATCTTTTTCAGGCTATTTAATAAATAAAAAACTCAACCTGAGGGTTAAGACTGCCCATGCAGCTTTCAACTAAGAAGAAGACCTTCTCATCAGGCCGAAAAAACCGCCGAACCTCAACCCATACACGTGGCTTTGAGGGAATTTTTTTAACCTCAACTTCGCTACAATGGAGAGTCATACCCAAGATCTAAGGAGTGACAGACTAGAGGCCCTAGAGAAGAGTTTCTCACCCACATGCTATCAGCATTCAGAAGGCAAGAACCTTTTCACAAGAAGGCTGATGAAGACAGGCAGCCAATTAGATCAACTCAGTACCAACTGCAGTCAATTCACAAGAAGCCAGAACGACAAGAACATTATAGACAATGCAGACAGTACCACATTCAGATCCACCAAAGAAACGCCAGCACGACATGCATATCTGCAGTTCATTGCAAAAGTATATGTAGTAGGAGGATGTATCTGCTGAAGGACAAAGACATCTTTCCTGATTCAGACAGACCACGCCTTTAACTTGCATGTTCCACCAATCTGAACCATACATGCATACAAACAGCAGGCGACTGCATGCCGAATTAATCACCATCCAGGTACTTGCACGGACATTCAAGTTCCAAATACACCTAGATTACAAGCCGTCAAAAGGAAATTAACAACATTACAGGAGAACTACAAGCCATAGACACTAGAGCAACCGACCGACCCGCCTTGGCAATCAGCAGAAAACGGTAACAAAAAATTCCATAACAATGTCCTTGCATTGCAACGCATCCTTCCTGGTACACAGAAACATTCGGACACGGTCCGATGATTGGATAGCCCACTATCCACGGAAGTTCAGTTCATGAACCGAGGCGATACATGCCTTCGGCCATGAACGGGCCGTCCAGGTACAACGCAGCGGCGTTCTGCGGGTGGAAGCCTTCCATCATCACGAAAGGCATGTCCTCCGACGGCTTCCAATGCCGTTTCCTCTGGTTGATGAACCAGTTGTTGATCTGCTTCTGGTCTAGGCCTGTTGATTCTGCAAGCGCAATCTTCTCCGTCTCCTGCTCAAACATTATTAAATCAGTAACAATGTTATAGAATATATGCAGCTTCAGTTAATGATTCTTTCCAACCATGCCAAAATCTGTAGTGTTAACATTGCAGACAGGTCATGGAAATCTGTTATCCTTTTGTCATTGTACAGAATATAGACAGACAATGGTGTTGTGTTTATTCTTTATACATATGAGCATTAAGGTATGGTATGGGAGATATCAGATATATCTTACTGAAGGGTAAGGCCACTTGTAGTGCAGCTCCCACCAGTGGAGCAGTTTCTGCCTGGCCTCCTTTGGGAGCTTCCCTTTCTTCTTTTTCTTGGAAAACTCTTGCCTGAGGCTGCTCAAGTAGCCACTGTACTTCTTCAGGAGCTGGTACTTGAGCTCCTTGTCCTCCGCTCGCGGATCAATCTCCGGTGGATCATTCTCACGGCCGCTTGGATCCATGTCATCTTCAGAAGAGCCGACCCCTTCTGATCTACCATCTGCAAACAAAACTAGCTTTTGGTAAGATCACATGATTTCAGTCAGAGGATTATTATTCTGTCAAAATTTCAAAGTATATCAGTTTCGACCACGCTGGACTGCTACCAATCTAGTGGACACATCAGAAAGCCCATAACTTTGTGTAAAGAATTATATCCATTCTGGAATGCTAGGGTAGGTCGAACAGTGGAATTTTAGAACAGCAATAGTGTGCCTACAGTCACAATTAGTAGAATATTGCCAATGTAAGTGGTAAGATAAGGATTTTTAATGTAGGATTGAAATAATAAAACAAACAAGACCAGATGAAATCAAGAATGTGAAGGCCACACAAATTTGTGGCCTGCATTACATGAAACTGCCCAGTCATTATATGATATACCTATGAAATAATACAATGTCGCTACTCCCCGGTTCTTTGTAGATAAAATTGACAGCAGAATAATAAAAAATAAATGGGAGCAAATTAAAATAGCAAGAACTAGTAAAACCTTTCAACTGCAATAAAACATCTATAAATACGTTTTGCATCAACCATAGTTTCAGGAAAGTTCTATTTCAGGTCAAACAATAATCATAGAAAAAATAAACAGATGTAAGACATTTTTTTTGGGTTATAAATAGAAAGGTTCCAAGTAATATTGTCTCTGAAGAAAGGGAATACATGGAATACAGAAATGGAAATTTAAAGAAAATCAGACAATTGTTCATTAGCATCACCAGAATAAGTGAATTATTGTTTGTATTAATCCTTATCCACGACCAATGTAATTGAATGAATCAACTTTTCAGGTGGGGAATACAAGTATCCCAGTAGGAGTGTAAGTGAACAATGACATTGAAAATAAACAATGATACATATGGCCATCACATCAATCCAAGTGATGGGTAGGAAAAGTAGTGCCACCTTTAATAAGGTATAGTGACAGAATTTGTTGGCCAAGCGATGATGGAATCAGAACAAAATATCATATCATACATGGTACTCAACAAGGAAAGTTCATGCATCCTGTTTCCATGTGTTGTTAACAAAGAAGAAAGATACTTTACAGAAACGGATATCTTGTGGAAAGATACTTTACAGAAACGGATATCTTGTGGCCTTTCAACAGGCATGAACTATAAAATTAGTTATATGTTTAGTAGAAAATAGCTGTTGTCCTGCCACACATTTTTCTCATGGATACTACTGTTTGTTGTATAAACCCCAGAGTTCGCATCACAATAATTATAAAACCTGAGTTCGCAAGGCAGATATATATAAACTCAAGGCAGATATATATACTATCTGCATATATCAACCAATTACACCCAAAATCCTAAGCTAAGTGGGAAAAGGTGGGCAGTGCACTTATACTTCAACACACATGTAAGCATTTATCAATGTTCTTAAGCTAGTTTCATATGTAAAAGATCACATGCTAATTTTATAGCTTAATTACGTGCGGGATGACCAATACTTGCTACGTACTAAATTTAAAATGTAGAGCATAAAATTTTCTCCTAAGTTAGACTATACTAATTTCCAAATTTTAGAGATGGCCACTAATATTTATCACATCAAAGAGGTAAATTATGAAACCATATGTTTATAGTGTATCCATTTATGCTAATTTGATGAGATAAGGATACGTTTTTCCTATGAATTTGGTCATACTTAATATTTCTCACATCAAATAGGTAAATTATGAAACCATATTTTATAGTGTATCCAATTATGCTTATTTGATGAGATAAATATAAGTTTTTTCTATGAATTTCTTCATACTTAAGATAGAACTTCGATCATGTGTATTTCAAGACAAGAGGGAGTAGATAATAAAAAACAATAAATTATTTAACAGAATAGCTAATACACTTCCTTGCTGAATGAGTAGAAATGATCAATCCTGCCAACAAGACTACTATATGAAAAAAGCTATGTAGAAAACAACCCACCATGTGGGCATGTGGAAATGGAATTTTTGGGATAGGAATGGTTACTTTCCAACTTTTGGATAAAAAGTGAAACATCTGTAGCATAAAAAAAAATGCATTATCAGATGCACAATATAAGATCTAATATTGACGACATGAAACTTTACGGAAGAACCAGGACATTCCTGTTTGAGCATCTAATATTGACTACATGAATGTGCATAGAAGATACACTTGGCACTTTTGGAAAGTGCACATCCAAGATTTTGTTACCATTGATAATAATTGCTGGCTTAATGTTAGATATCCAAACTAGTCACTCACATGAAAATGATCTTGATTTTTCGTATGAGCCAAATTAAAGCATAACTTAGGATAAAAATATTATTGTAACAAGAAATAATTAAAGTCGTATTTGGGAACAGAGAGTTTATAGTTTTTTTTTTTACAAGAACAGAGAGTTTATAGTTGACAGGCCTTAATATATACACACGGCAAATTCGAACCTAGTCAGAAAACAAGCTCCAGCAGTGGATGATTTCCTGCGTCCGTTATTGGATCAAATGCAGCAATATTATAAATTGACCTCCAAATCTGACACCGATGAACAAAAAACCAAGGCATATCGATGAACAAAAACCACGGTACAAAAACAGGTGTAAATAAAGCATCAATGGCTGAGGCTGGCAGCACAGCAGCAGGTTAATTAATTTTCTAAACTCTGGTGATTTCCGGGTGGTTTCTGTTGTGGAAAACATCTGAACATGTACTATACAGCCCACATAAGACGCCTATACACAGCTTGGCATGGCGTCAGTGGCCTATAACAGTTCCAAAGATCTCCCCCAGTCCCCCTGGCCTGCCCTGTGTGTAGCATACTAGCATGCATTAAACACAAAAATCTGCAAGTGCACTGTAGTAGCTGCACGCACGTCCAGCTGCAAAACAGGTCGTCCGGCAGCACCCCCCGGGAGACACGAACGGCCACACATCTCTTGCCTCTCTCACACAGACGCTAGCTTGTGCTGCTGCGGAGTGCTGCTCCGGAGCTTGCTACTGCAACACCCAACACGGTGTTGCAGTAGTAGTCGGAGTACTCGTGCTACAGGGCAGAGCAGAACTGGTGGCAGCCATGTTGTTGCTACAGTTGAGACAGGTGAAGAAGAATTGGTTTTAGCCATGGCACCATTTCCCAATGCACCTCTGATCTGTCTCTAATCTGGAGCTCAGCTGCAAGAAAAGAAGAGATGCATGGGACGGGAGAGATGAGATGGAGATGCTCTACGAGTAGAGTAGGAGCTAGCAGAAATAAAAAAGATACTGTACTCTACGAAGCCGCATCGATCTAGGAGCAGGAGACTCCAGAGAGATGAAACGAAATGGAACAGACGGATTCTCGGAACCTAAATATTAATTACCATCACATGCAAGCAAGCTTTGCTATCGCTTGTCAACTGACATGTGCAGTATAGTACACCATCAGTTGAATTGAAAAAGAAAGGCCAAGGAGGCGTACAGTATATGCCGACGAGCTCACGCTCATCTGAAAAAGCTAGCTGGATCCATCCTCCATGAGGTACTAATAATAATGATAGGACAATATAATGCATTGCCCTAATAACAAATATGGCGAGGAACGAGAGGAGGCGGCCCGGCCATGCGACACGGCGGCTCACTGTGCCCTGGAAGCCAACCAAAAGCTAAGACGGAGTACTTAGTGACTGCTAATCCCGTTGCTAATGCTTTTGTGAATATACTATTTTATTACCAGTAGCTGGCTCCTGCTGCCGTGTGCTGGGAGGGGCTTGTCTGATTGATGATGGTTAATTGGATTTTTTTTAATTAGGATAGGAGGAGGGTGATTAAAGTAATGGGGAGGGAAGGGCGAGGAGGGCGTCCACGGCCAGGTTAGCTCACAATGGCAATGATCCAGAGCAACCACCCCCCACTATCCAGAAGCAACCATTCCCAATGCGGCAAGCCTCATCTTATAAAAAACACGGGACGACGGGGCCGCCGTACCACCGCCATGCCATTGCCATGTACGGGCTGCTAGCTGCTGCTCCGAGAGGCGCGCGGCGGTCTGTCGATAGTAGATCTTACCGGTGAACGAGAGGCGCGCGGCGGAGGAGGAGGAGCCGCCGGCGCCGGCGATGGAGTCGAGCTGCGCCTCCACCCGCTTGAGGAACTCCATGGCCTCGTCGATCGGCCGGGTCAGCTCCTCCCGGTACTTGACCAGCATGTTACAGTACGCCTCCTGCACGCATGCGATGTGAATCGATGCACAAGGAAATGAAACGAACGAACGAAGCAGGCAAGTGCAAGAATCAAGATTGATGACTGACCATGAACTGGTCCAGCTCCGGGTCGCGCGGCTCGTGGCGGCCCGGCGGGCGCGCGTCCAGCTTCGCCGCCATGGCCGTCAGCCTCTCCAGCACGTCCGGCGGCGCGCCCACCTGCGCGTCATTTCATTGGCAGCCACCATGTGAGGGTGAGGGCAAGTGAGCGTGAGTGAGGACGCGACTGTCGTGGATAGCTAGATTACGCATCAAATCAAGCAAATCTCGCTTCACGAATCAAGAACAAGGAGAAGAAGAAAGTTTAAAGATGCGATTTTTCGAGGGCCGGTGATGCCAGCCAGCCAGGGTGGTGGTGGTAGCAGTAGCATAGCACAAGCGAAGGAGTACTTTCTGGCAGTCGAGGTAGGCGGCGAGGAGCGCCGAGTACTGCGGGTGCGCCACGATCTTGGCCTTGATGGCGTCGGCCTCCGCCGCCGACATCTCGGCGCCGGAGCCGTGGTGCTTGGCGGCGTACGGCGACTGGTGCTGCTGCTGCGACGACGAGGGGCCCGCGGCGGCGGCGTGGTGCAGGAGCGCGAGCGGCGCGCCGTAGTAGGCCGGGGACGCGGCCGCCGCCGTGGACAGCGGCAGCTGCAGGAACGACGAGGAGGATACCGCCGCCGCCGCCGCCTTGGCGTTGGAGCCCCCGCCGCTGCTGCTCCCTGCTCCTGCTCCGGCCCCGAGATTCCCGAAGCTCTGATCCATGGACGACGAAAAAGGAAGGAACAGCGCAGGCCGGATGGATGGATGGATGGAATGGAACCCTAGAGAACCAGCGAGCGGGTGAGGGATGATGGACAGCACAAACAACTCTCTCTCTCTCTCCGGCTGCGCCCGGCGGCGACCGTGGATCGTGTAGTCCCACAGTTGGAGGAGGACGACGAGGAGGAGGAGAGAGTGGTGCGGCTAGATATTAATGGGAAGGAGAGGGGAGGGAGAAGGGAAAGGTGTGCGCGAGGGCAGGAGCAGCGTACATGCCCTGTGTACATGCCCTGTGCTGACCCCATTTCAATTCTCGCGTCAAATCTCACTGGAGAAGAGGGCCTCCGCGGCAGCAGCACACGAGACGTGTATGCCGCCGTATGCGTATGCCTATGCAAAATTGCAAATCCATACATCCACGTACGCAGACGTTAGTTGAGTAGGAGTATTTTTCGTCAAGAATCTCCCGGCCCGTAGCAAGTTATCTAAAAATTATCCTGTGATAAGCTAGTGTCCCGTTGCAACACACGGACGTTATTTACTAGTAATGTTCATTGATTGTGTTTTTATGTTTTTTTTCTCTTCACATGCATTAGCTTTATTTATAACTTTGCTTATAATTTTTATTTGAGTTCGATTAAATTCTAGTGTATAAAACTGTGTTATTAAATTCTATACATCCGAATAATTATACTCTACCAAAAACATATTTTATGAGAAATCTAATGAAACGGATTCAATGTGAATATCGAGGCGTCGTTTACACTTTATACGGGGTTCGAAAAAAAAAGTACAAGAGTACTCTCTCGGTCCTAGAATATAAGATATATATCGAAAGTTGCTATCTCAAATTCTAAGGTGATCTTTGTGCAATCCTACCTTTTAAATCCTATCCGTCCATACCTTTTAAACAACAACATACACAACAATAGCTTCTATAATTATTAGCCAGACTCAGAGAAATTTGTACATGTATTTGTAAACTATATTGGTTACAGGACACTCCACCTCGCCATATAAGCATGTTGGTTAGAGCAATCAACACTTATTGTTAGACATAGAATATTATTTTTCTCTTATAATAAATCAAAACACGAGCTAAAGTATGGCGCTGCCTTTTAATTTGCGGCCGCCGCCACAGCTCACCACGCCTTGGTATGGCTGGGCGTGGCCAAGATCACAACAGCCCCTTACTAGAAAAAAAATAAATCAGTCAACATTCAACCTAGCTAGCTTTGTTGAATATCTTGTATTTTTAAGACGGACGAGTATGTGAATTTGTAGACCTTATTTAGTTCGTGAGTGTAAAGTTTATGTGTATCATATTGAATGTTTCATGATATATCGTATGTGGTGTTCAAATATTAATGAAAAAATTAATTACAGAATTTGCAAGCAAATCATGAGATGAATTTATTAAGCCCGATTAATATGTCATTATCAATATTTACCGTAGAACAGTAGTGTTAAATTATTGACTAATTTAGTTTAAAATATTTATCTCGCAAATTACTCATAATCCGTACAGGTAATTATTTCTTTAGTTAAAATTTAATACTCTATAATTGTGTCAAATATCTGATGTGATTAGACCTAAACTTAGGGTGAAACTATAGATTGCCCTAGTAAACGGTTTCTGGTTTTAACTCGAGGAATGTGCGTGCATGATCGGTGCCCTTTTTGCAAGTTGCTGTGTTTGGAGTTTAGGGCCAGGGAGAGTCCAGGCCCCCATTGGGTTGTGACTTGTTGCATCGGGGTCATGTCATTTGCCGGCCGGGAGTGACCAGCTGGGAGACCAGGACAAATGACAAATCACAGGACGCGTACTCGCACGTGTCGCACCTTTGCTTCTCTCGTCCGTGTCGATCAAGTCCGCATGTCGTGTGCCCTCCGTGAAACGCCCTGCATTGTGCATCCTCTTTTCACCTCTGGGATTTTATTCTGGGTACGAGCAAGAGAGAAAAGATGAAAAGATGGATTCTCTTGGAAAAGTAAAATGCTTGCCACACCCAGCCTTTTGTTCAACATCCCATATTCTTTCCTTTAACTTTTACCATACCCTTTTTGTTTATTTCCATAATTCCCTTCCCTTCCCTTTTTATTACCTCATCATCTTTTTCTTCTTTCGAATGTGAAATGAATAATGCCGTCTTCCTGCTTTGTGTGCGAATATAAATTTCTATGAGGATCTGTAACTCCCAGTAAAATTTCGTCTAAGAGCATATTTTAAAGAGCTTCACACATGTAGAATTATTTTATTAAACGGTTCAACAAAGCAGCAGTACCAACTCCATTGGATAGCTACTTGTAAAGCTGAAATAATAAAAAAAAAAATTAGTTTCACTAATAAAGTGGAGCTGTGTCAATGAGACCAAAACTATATATTAAGCGATCACCCACTTAGGCCTATGTAGACACCGTTAGGTGCATATTGTGCATCAATGTTCTTTACTGTAGCTAGAAGAAAAACTGCTCTAGCTCTTCCAAAAAATAAACTAGAAAGAGGAGGAGCCGGATATTAGGAGCTTCTTGCGGCTCCGGCATAATACTGCTAGGGTGGAGGAACGGGAGTTACTGACGTCGGAACTCCTTCATGCATTGTCGTAAGGAGCTATTCGCTTTATTAAATGAACTAAAGAAATGACGAAGCTATTTTAATTTTAGGTTTATATATGTTTTTAATCTCATCCACTTCTTTGTATACTGTGTAACAAGGAGAGGAAATCATGTTAAATATAAGTGAATTGTCCACAATTCCTTATTTGGTTAAGCTTTTGGGTTAAATTGGTCGGTACATGCAACTCAATATGGCAAGAGGTCTCGAGTTCAAATCTAGGTTAGCACAATTAAAATAAAATAATTTTTTGCTCGCTCCTATTCCATGACTAAGACTTGCTCGCCGTTGAGATCTCTCGCTGGAGCCTCGACGTAAGGGGGAGTGTAAAATATAAGTGAATTACCCACCTTTCCCTATCAACTTAAACATTTAGGTTGAATTGACTGGTGCATGCAACTCAATAAATCGTTTGAGTTATTTAGTCTAAAGTTAGGCTTTGAAGCCATGCCAAACAGACCCTAGGTCTATGTTTGAAGGGGCTCTGGCCAACCTATGCTGGCTACTTCACTTTACATACCTGCACTATGACGGGAGGCGCCCGGAGCACCAAAACCCAACTCCTTAGGCTGTCTCTGGTGGCAAGCGGAGTCGGAGCCTGCCTGTGTTTAGAGAATTTTTACTACTGCAGCACACTGCTAACTTTTACGACCAGTGTTCAATCATGGCCTAACTAGCCTCGAAGGATTCGTGTCACGATTTACATATAAACTATGTATTTAGTTATTTATCAACATTTAATGCTTTGTGCATGTGTCCAAATATTTAATATGATATGATGGGAAAGTTGGAATTTCGAAGGGAAGTAAACAGACCCTAAACAGGGCAGCGCACGGTGAAGGTGAAGCACACAACCGCACAATAGAAACACAAGTGGAGCCTAAGGCCAGCCAGAAGCTCAGTGTATATCAACCAACTAGTCCATATGCGTATCTTTTAAGTTAGTATTTATTGTTATTTGTCATATAATGGATTGAGTAGTCATCCGTATGTGAGAGATAGAAAAGAGAGGGAGCAGAGAGAATAATTGTTTGTTTATTTTTTATAGGCAGTTCATAGGACTATTGTAACACCCTAAAATTCACAACACTTAAAAATCACTAAAAATTTGAACTTTTAATTTAATATGCTACAAGCTCCTAAAAATATGAACTCAGTCTTGGTGTGCAAATGTTGCTTGCTGGCTAGTAGAACATATGTTGGTATATTGCACTGCATAGCATTTGAATTTGAATCCAAAACATTCAAAGATCATAAAACAAAAGAAATAAAATGAATAAAGGAATAGGAATAGGAAAGAGAAAGAGAGAGCCGGCCTCACCCATTGCAGCCCATCTCCTCAGAACGGCCCGCGCCCCTCTCCTCGCCTCGCTACCGAACCGGCCCAGGCCCAAGCCACGCGCGCCCTCCACTCTCTTCCACCACTGACGCGCGGGACCCAGATGACAGGGTCATCTTCTACCACGCGTTAGTGACGCGAATACCGCGTCGACGCCGCGCCTCGGCCTCGCCGCCATCCGTTGCCACCGCCGATGGGATAAGGATCACGGGTGCTCCCTCTCGAACTTTCCGGCCCCACCGCTTATCCTCTCAGCCTCCCCGCTCCTCCCTGCCACCCTCTGTCCGTCATAGACACACGGCACGCTCACCGCCGGCCGCGGAGAAACCGCCAAGGCGCCGACTGCTAGCTCCGGATAAGCCCTTACTGTGGCGGACTGACCTAGTCGTTTGAACGGGCGCGCGCGCGGTGAAATATCTCCAATGGTCGGGAGATATTTTCCCCGCTCCGGTGCCGCTGCGACCGCCTATAAATAGGCCCCGTCGGAGCTCCTTCGGCCACACCACCACCACCATCAGCTCCGCCTAGGTCTAGAACACCTCATCTCCCCCTCTATTCCCCCTCTGCTCCTCTCTTTAGCCCGCTAGGATAATTTTTCCCAAATCAGGAGCCGCTGAGTTCACCGGAGCCGCCATGGCCTATCCACTTCCTCGAAGGGCCTCAGGTCAATTAGAGTCGCAGGTGAGCTCCAGAGGCTCCCCCTCTACCTATTTCCCCAACTAGTTGCTCTATTAGCCCTCTGCATTGAGCTAGCCACGTGCACCGGCCGCCGCTGAGCCGCCATGGCCAAGATTCGCCGCCGCCACGGCTCGGCAAGGGCCTACCCTCGCACCCACACCCTCATGGCACCCTGCACACACGAAAATATCCCACACAAGCCACAATAGGCCACACACACACACACACGCTATGGTGCTGCAGCGCCGCCGCGGGCACTCCAGCAAGCCGCTACCACGGCCATACGCCAGCTCAGTCACTCGGGAAGCCATCATGGGGCGCGAAGACCCCTGCGGCACCCTGTCCACCACTCAGTAGCACTCACTGAGGGCCCACACTGCCGGCGAACTAGACTCCGGCGAGCCCTCTCCTCCACTCACACGGCACCACATGGCACGGGGCCGCAACACCGTTTCACACTACCGATAGGCGGGCCCCATCGATCAGCCACACACCCCCCTTGCACAGCATAGCATGGGTAAACGCTGGGTACACACGGGTAGTGCACACAGAGAGCTAAAAACCCTATTTCCTAACCTAGAAAAATTCCCAGAAAAATTATAAATAGACTAGATAATGTCAGGAACCCAAATATATAATTTGCACATACTTTTCATATAATTTTCATGCACCTAAAAAATTCACATAACTCTAGGTTATATATAGAGAGAAATTTTTCAATGATTGGGGAAGCGTCAGGAGGCGTCGGCTGTGTCTATGGTCTGTGGGCCCATAAGAGGGAAGCCATTGAGAGGCGTCAACGAGGGAGGCATTGGCTGTGTCTATGATCTGTGGGCCCATATGCGTCGTGACGTCTCCCAACGCCTCTAAAATTAGGCTTTAACATAAAAGAGGGGTAATCCCTTTTTTGGTCTTGTTATTCATTCGCCGCCGCCATCCACCGCCGTTGACAGGGTCCGGTCGGAGGATACGGCGGCGGGGCACAGTGGGGTGGAGGGAGCACCGTGGCTCGCCGTCGTCTTCCGCCACCCGTTCCTGGCGCCATCCCCTCATCCACCGCCATTGTCGTGGCGTCGGGAGATTGGGGGAAGAGGAGGGAAGCGGCGCGCCAGAGCCCGCGGTCGTCTCCTGCGTGGACGCCGCGCGGAGGCAGGGTCGTGGTGGACCAGACCTGCGGTGCCAAGCACGTCATGATGTGGGCACGGATCGGGTGCGGTGGTGCTTCCTACGGGCAGCGGCAGCTCGTCCCGGTGGGACAGTGGATGCCCAAGGTGGTCGTGGAGGCGTACGTCGCCCCAAAGGCCATCCTCGCCAGCCAGGTCACCGTCCACGATGACTCCTCCATCTGGAGCGGCCCGGTCCTTGCCGCAGACCTGAACAAGATCACGCTCGGCTTCCTCCTTGTCGCATGTTCGGCGCCCACAGGTCACCCTTAACACTCGAAATGCAATCTTGTAGAGTTGCTTGATCTGCCTTGTTAATTCATTCATGTAGATGAAAGAGCTTGAAGGTTTACTGAGTTTGGTTTCCTTCTTTGATTAACAAAGATAATAAGATGCAAAAAATGATATGTCCATATCTTGACAATGAGACGTAAGCACCATCTTAAATCTATCTAAATTCTCAATTGTAAAGAGAGATGAATGGAAGGAGCATTACGTGAATAATTTAGGCACAATCCTTAGCACTTGCATGGATTTTGATTAAGTAATTAGTGGAAGTAAACAACAGTTAAACATGTTTACAAGTTGCAATTCATTGAATATGCAATATTTTACTACTACCAAGAACATTGTCCAAACTGGTTTTGATAGGAGCGTTGCTTTCTGTCGGGAGAAGAAGCAAAGAAATGAGGTTAGCTGTTTGCAAATCTCGTCTTGCAATACTTTTTCAAACTTGAGAAAATCAAAGCACAATTTAGTTGACATGAGCTCCATGTTTGCACCTTAATAGCAATATTTTATAGGTCAATCAGCTCTACTTATTAAAGGAGCACTGCTAGGACTAGTGGCACGCCGTCCTGTAGATTCAACTCAAAACCACTGGAGAAGCATCAAGTAGCTGATTGTGTAGTGGCTAAACAGGTGTGGGTTGTTATGCCTGTGGTCTGACTGGTTGGCACGGAAACTGAAAAATAGAGTGTGTTTTCAGGGTGTTCTGGGGAAAGAGCTTCGTCTGATAATGAAGGTTGCAGCTATGCTTCAGAATTGGGTCCTGTTGTGTCCAAAGCAGAATAGAATTGGGTCCTATTGTGTCCAAAGGAGAATGCCACGGAATGTTCGAGCTCGCTGGAGAACCTGTGGTCTGCTGGCTGGGACTCGTGAAGAACAAGAGCAAGAGGTTTTTGCTCCAGCACGACAACGACCAAAGTTATCTCAGTTTCCAAATGTTTTTCGTTTTAAGTACTCAAGTCCTCTTATGTTATTAATATTGAGATGTGTTTTGGTATTTTGTACGGTCTTTCTGTGAAGGTCGTTTGATTTCTGTTGAATTTTCTGCATCTCCCTGAGTATGAATGTGCTCCCTAACATTGCATAATACGTTAAACACTTAAGGGACAACAGGAACTAGAAGAATTGATCAGCTAACTACCTGAGCCAACGAATTGACAAGCTGGGAACTAACGAAGTTCACGGGAGCCTGATGAGATGACAAGCAGGGCCGGCCCGGGGCAGGGGTGCCGGCGTAAACGTTGTTGTGGCGGCGGTTACGGAGACTTAGAGGTGGTGGCGGCATGGGAACCTGGCGGACTCGAGGAAGGCGGCGACGGAGGCGACCACCGCGGGCCTCGAGCAGGAAGCGACGGAGACGGCGACGACAAAGGGAATGGGTCGGGGGGTGAGTTCGCCAAGGGAGAGCAGGGCGACGACATGGCGATCGCCGCCCCGGTGAGCAAGGGCCAGAGAGAGGGAGACAGTGGCGGCGGCGAGAGGCAGCCCCGAACCCTAAACTCGCGTGAGGGATGGAGAAGAGGGCTGCGGGCAACGCCTCCTGAGCCGTGCGGTGCGCGGTGGGGGTAGGGGAGGGTGAAATTGTGCAATGTCCATAATACCCTTGGACAAATAAAATCACTCAAAATAGCTATTTTGTGGAGGCATTGGGAGGCGTTGCCAACCGCTGTAAACAGTCCCATATATGTGTGTGTGTGTGTGTGTGTGTGTGTGTGTGTGTGTGTGTGTGTGTGTGTGTGTGTGTGTGTGTGTGTGTGTGTGTGTGTGTGTATAAACTCCAAATTAAGTAACACTACCCCTGTGGGGGTATAGACCCGTATACCCGCACGGCACTACATGGGCCGCACCATCAGAGGTGGCCCGGCCCAGAAGACAAAGGCGTGCGGCGCAAGGCACTGCACCGCACGGTTATACTACCAACTTGGATAGTTTACTTGTAACCTTGTCCCTTCAGACTATATAAGGAGGGGCAGAGATAGATCCCACAAATCAGATCTGAACTCATCTCATAGTAATACAATCCACCAGAACACAGGACATGGGGTATTATGCCTCGCGGCAGCCTGAACTTGTATAAATCTCGTGTCTCACGCTTCCAGCGTTACGCTTGTTCGTCTCAGGCGCACCTTCACCGATCAATCTACTACCGCGGGCATACCCCTCGGTAGACTATCAACGATATTCCGTTGACAACCCCTATAATTCCCTTAAAATCATGCATAATTTATTCAGCATAATACCACCATATTGTTCAATATTTGCTTTAGTCTTTTATTGTTATGTTGAGCGTGGGTTTTATTTTCTATTTCTTCACCGATCACTAGACGGGGATTACCAGGAGAGTGAAGATCCGGACTACGTAGAGGAACCAGGAAGTGACAACAATGAAGGCAAGTCCTAACTCCACGCATCTCCTACCATCAGTTCTTGCTAACCTCCATCATACCCTTTCTTCCACCTTCTATCCCAATAATTATTATACTTATTGTTGACACTTCTTAGAGCAACCACCAGAGACAGGGTGTTAAGTTATCTCTGATAACGGCGCCAGAAGTGCCCTGAGGGTATTTCTTATATCTATTGGATAATTTCGCAAGCGCACAGAATATACCGCTGTAGCACTTCACCCGGGAGTATTCCAAGGTATCGTTATTTATTTTATCCCAAGTGAAAGCGGTTGTTAGGAATAATTAATAAAAAAAGAGAGATCCTTAAGTCTATAGCAACTTAGTATCAACTAGTGATAGGGGGATAAATCGATATATAGAGGAAAGGGTAATGACATCAAGACACGACAAGGTTTTAGGATAACTAAAGATAATTAGTAGAGTATAGCTAGGTGGGAGGACAACGAGTGAGTATAAGACTTCTATGACACTTACTTTACTTTTGTGAACTATCTTATCAAATGGAATTATACTAAGACAGCTACCTTACTTCCAGTGTGTAGGGGGTAGTGCGAAACAATAGAGGATATAACCTCTACCCGAAGCGCCTACTCTCTTATGGGAGCCTACCTTTTAAGAACTTGCCTAAAACACGTGGAGGGATACTAAGACTAGACAGGGCTGTCATCACCTACTAGCACCCACAAACAATCCGTGTGACAAGCGGCATTCAAAGGCAAGATCTACCATGCTTACACTAAGCCTTACTACTCTAGTTGCATACCAACAACTAAAACACCCTATGACAGGCGATGAACTACACATGTGAGCTAGTTATAGGATCACTATCTAATATAACTCAACTATAAGTTAAGACAAAACACGATAATACTATAAAGAATAGTAAAGCACTAAGTAGAGACTTAGTAAAGTAAAGTAAAGATAATATATTGATAAAGATAAAGTCTTACAGAAGGAAAGGTACAAGAGCTACACCAGACTCTCCAGCAGACGACTCCGGAGACTCCGAGCGTAGCTCGACTCGACTCTAACTTCCACACTAGACAAATACTACTACTACTACTAAAGAGTGGAGCTTCTCTTGTCTCTTGTGGCTCTTGTGTATCTTGGGTGTCTTGAAGAGGGTGATGGCAGCCTCTATTTATAGGGGAGAGTTGAGGGGCGCCACGTCAGCAATCCGTGTGCTCCATGCCTCTCCACCCTAAACCGCCTTGGAATCGCCTTGAGATGGACGGCCGTGAGAAAACCAGCACGTGGAGATCATGCAGGAAGGCGGTGGAGGCCAACCGACCTGGCTGGGCACCAGGGGGTTCAGCCGACCCCCCTTTGGCAGGTGGGCCTAGCCAGGGGCTTCTAGAAGGTGTCCCCACCTGTCATGGAGTGTGGCTCCATGTTTACTTCTTGTTTTTCTCATTGAATTACCCCTTGATTCTTGTGCTTTGCTTCTCCACCGTTGAATGGAAACACTGTTGACGGTATTTATACTATGTTTTCTACCATCATAACCATCACAAAACACTCTATTTGGGAAGGAACAAGCAAACACATAGTGACATAGGTACAAATAACTTGGTTCCACATGTACATGTTAGTATTTGTTTGCAGGTACCCAAAACAGGTGATTTTAGAGTTTAGAAGCCCAAGATGAAGATATAATGCAAATCTAACTATGACGAAATGGTAAGGTGAAGTCATAATCATCAAAGAATTCTCTCCAAGATCAAGTGGACACTGGGTGGACACTATTCATGGTTCGGCCGAACCATGAATAGTGGCCCCAGCAATCCATCTTCAAGAATCAAGCAAGGGAGTGATGTGGGAGAGAGCTAAGGCCACGTGGCCCCAACCCATGGGTCGGCCGAAGCCTGGAAGGTGGACCCAGGCTACCTACACACTAGAGGGTATTGGCTGGGCCCACAGGTCATTGGGGGGTCGGCCGAACCCCCCAGGTGCCCAGCTAGGTTGGTTACCTTCTCACCGACTTGAGCACACTTCCCACGTGCTGAATTGATCATCTCCGTTGATTTGAGGCGGTTTCAAGGGCGGTTTATCCAAGGGCCAAGGAGGAAAGGCACATGGATTGATGACATGGCACTACTCTTATTTCCCACATAAATACCCCCTAGTCCTTCACTTTAGAGGCATCAAGGAGTAAATATCAAGTGTATCATAGTAGTTTTATTATTAGAATAAGAGGGAAGAGAGTGAGGGAAGTCTTCAGGAGAAAGCTCCGGGCCTGTCGGGAGTCTTCTCCAAGGTGTAGCTCAGCGGATGTAAGCTTCTAGTAAGTTTTCCATCTGAGTCCTTCTAGCATTTAATATTCTGATTCTGGTATTTTAAGTATATACTTGCTTTACCTGCACATTGCTTTACTTGTGAAGTGCTCTAGTCTCTAGCTAAGATTAGAGTAGTAAGTATAGTGTAGACGTGGTGTCTAGGCTATATCTTATCATTGTGGGCCGCTTGTCGTATGGATTGTTTGTGGTAGCCAGCAAGTGGTGACAGCCTTATCTGGTCTTCGTATTTCACCACGTGTGTAAGACAAGTTATTAAAATGGCAGGGCATCAAGACAATAGTACAGCCGCCTCGGGACGAGTTATATCTCCTTCTGTTTCGCCTGTCGCCTCTTGTAAAGGGAGGAGGTGGTAAACCTCTTTATACTTAGAAAGCCAAGACCAGATATCTTTTGCTACATAGAACCTCTCTATACCTATATTCTAAACCTCTTTGATCTCCAACATCCTTGATCACTATCTGACGGTTTTGAACCTAGTTAGTTCACTTCACATTCCCCGTGGAAAATATGATACTTGGAATACTCCTGGTGAAAGCTACATTGACTACTGTACGCTTGCGGTATATCCGTTTGCCACCTTTGGTGTCAAGAAGCTTTCTGGCGCCGTTGCCGGGGAACGGTAGCTGTCTTAATTAGAGTTGAGTCGTCTTAGTTATCCTTGTTTGATCAAAACTATCCCTTTCACACACATATGGATCAAACACCTATCTTCGAGTATGCTGCTCCATCGGGCGCTAGTATGGAGCCGCCTAGTTCATCACAGGCCATTTTGGCCGTTCGTTATGAGCTACGCCCGAGTCTCATAGCGATGGTTCAGGAGAAACCTTTTTCTAGGGATGAAGATGAGAACCCCTATACACACCTACGAGATTTCGAACAATTATGCTCTTGCATACATATCCACGGGATGGAACGAGATACCCTTAAGTGGAAGCTATTTCCGTTTTCTTTAACGGGAATAGCCAAACGATGGTATACTCATCACGTAGGTAGTGTAAATGGAGAATGTGAGAAGCTGCAATCAAAGTTCTGTATCACATTCTTCTCCATTCCCCGAGTTGCTCGTCTTCGTGTAGAGATCCTAACCTTTAGACAAAAGGATAAAGAGCCTCTAGGTGTGGCATGTGCCCGTTTCACAGACTTAGTATCTGCTGGCCCTGATTTAGCCATAACCAAGCCAGCCCTTTTGCAACATTTCTACCTCAGTCTTAGCCAAAATTCCGCACAATTTCTTGATTTAGCCTCCAAGGGAGCGTTCTTGCATCTCTCTATTAGTGAAGGTAAGGAAGTTCTTGCGAAAATTCTCGAGAACAGCCCCTACACTAATATCTATGATGAAGCCCCCGAGGAAGATCAAGCCCCGAAGGACGAACCTACGATAGTTGGAACCTCACCACTTAGATCACAAGCTGTCGAACCTGAACCAAAATTCCTCCAGAGGAAGTTAAACCTCTAGAATTACCTCTTGATATCGAGGCCGATCTCTTCTCTGATTTCGGAAATGCCTCGAATCAACCTGTGCAAAAGAAGTCTACAACACGTAGAGCTCCAAATGATCACATCCCGCATCGCCTTGAGACTCGCTATCTCAAGGAGACTGTTCAAGAGCTCACGTCTATTATGAGTGACGAATGGCTGAAGGAAGCCGAAGCCTCACCTGAGGTTATTAGAACCCTATCTTGCTTCACAACCATTCCTTACATCATAAATAGGACTATCATAGACTCTCTTTATGACCCCACCGTAGGAGTGAGCATTATGTCTAAGTCATTAACAAATGCACTACTAGGAGAGGAACCTCTAGCCCCGACCAACAAATTTCTTAAATTACCCTCTGGGAAATTGGTCGAGAGCTGCGGGATTGCACAGACCATTCCTGTCACAATTAACATGGTCCATATCCTCTTACACTTCTTTATTTTTGAGATAGAGGAATTTGACTGGTTAATTGAGCACCCATTCATTAGATTCCTTGATGGATTTCATGAAGGGAAACTTGAAGGTCATCTCGGGAAGAACCTTTGTCTTTCAATTCCACTAGCAAATTCTGCCAATTCTAAAGCAGAATTGCATCCCGAGTCTGACCCGATCGAGGAAGTGATGGCTGTATCTCTTCTTGAACCTTCTCATTCTAATCTGGAAGAGGATGCTACGGATTTCATCCAAGAAGAAGTCGAATTAGAAGAACCTTTAGATTTGGATAAATCTGAACCCCCATCTAAACTCTCTATAGAACTTAAGCCCCTTTCTTCTGGACTTAAGTATGCCTTTCTTAATGGTGATAGGGAGACTCTCGTAATCATTAGTGATCAACTTTCTGAGGAGGAAACCTCCAAACTCATCACCATTCTAGAGAAACACCGCTCTGTCTTAGGATACTCTCTTCAAGATCTTAAGGGAATTAGTTCCACTTTCTGCACCCATCGCATCCCAATTGAGCAAGATGCTGCACCTTCTAGGGAGCCACAACGGAGGCTAAATAATGCGATGAGAGAAGTAGTGAAGAAAGAGGTCTTGAAACTCTGGCACGCAGGCATAATCTACCCTGTTTCTAACAGCAAGTGGGTTAGCCCCGTCCATGTAGTGCCTAAGAAAGGAGGGATGACGATCGTTAAAAATGAGAAAAATAAACTAATCCCTCAACGAACCGTCACAGGCTGGAGAATGTGTATAGACTACTGAAAGCTTAACAAGGCCACAAAGAAAGATTATTTTTCATTACCATTCATCGATGAGTTGTTGGAACGGCTTGCAAAACATTCTTTCTTTTATTTCCTTGATGGATATTCGGGTTATCACCAAATCCCAATCCATCTCGACGATCAAAGTAAGACAACCTTCACATGCCCTTACGGAACATATGTATATAGGCGCATGTCCTTTGGCCTATGCAATGCTCCTGTCTCTTTTCAAAGGTGCATGATGTCCATCTTCCCCGATATGATCGAAGAAATTATGGAGGTGTTCATGGACGATTTCTCAGTCTATGGCAAAACCTTCGATCACTGCCTAGAGAATCTGGACCGTGTCTTACAAAGATGTGACGAAAAGCGCTTAGTCTTGAACTGGGAGAAATGCCACTTCATGGTTCGAGAAGGAATAGTGCTAGGACATAGAGTGTCCGAGCGTGGAATAGAGGTGGATAGAGCTAAAATAGAGGTCATAGAGCAACTTCCACCGTCCACGAATGTTAAGGGTGTCCGTAGCTTTCTTGGTCATACAGGATTTTATAGAAGGTTTATAAAAGATTTCTCTCAAATTGCTAGACCTTTAACAAACCTGCTTGCTAAAGATGCACCCTTTAACTTTGATGATGAGTGTTTAGACTCCTTTTATTATCTTAAGAAAGCACTTGTCTCTGTGCCAATCATACAACCCCCTGATTGGACGCTTCCTTGTGAGATAATGTGTGATGCTAGTGATTATGCTGTAGGTGCTGTCTTAGGACAAACCAAAGATAAGAAATATCATGCAATCTCATATGCTAGCAAAACTTTAACTGGGCCACAACTAAATTATGCAACAACAGAAAAAGAATTGTTGGCCATGGTTTTTGCTATAGACAAATTTAGATCTTACTTAGTTGGAGCCAAAATCATCATTCACACTGACCATGCTGCATTAAAGTACTTGCTCACTAAGAAAGATGCTAAACCAAGATTAATAAGATGGATATTACTGCTCTAAGAATTTAATCTTGAAATTAAAGATAAAAAGTGAGTAGAAAACTCTATAGCCGATCATTTGCCTAGAATGCAATTCAAAGACAAACAGGATCTACCCATCGACGACTTCCTACGAGACGACACACTCCTCAAGGTCACGGACTCCAACCCCTGGTATGCAAACATTGTCAACTTCATGGTCACAGGATATGTGCCACCAGGGGCAGATAAGAAGAAACTCATCCAAGAGAGTAAGGTGCACCTTTGGGATGAGCCATATCTGTACAGAGTCTGTAATGATGGAATATTGAGAAGGTGCCTGCCAATAAATGAAGCAATCAAGATCATTGAGAAATGCCATGGAGCAGAATATGGAGGCCACTATGGGGGTATTCAGAACCCACGCAAAGATATGGCAAAGTGGATTCTTTTGGCCTACCATGTACAAAGAAGCACAAGACTATGTGAAGAGGTGTGCAAGATGTCAAAAACATGGAAATATCAACACTCGAGATGCAATGCCACTTACAAAAAACCTTCAAGTGGAATTATTTGATCCATGGGGAATTGACTATATGGGTCCATTCCCCAAGTCTCAAGGTTGTGAGTACATCCTGGTGGCACTGGATTATGTGTCCAAATGGGTAGAAGCTTTGCCTTGCACAACCGCAGATGCTTCGCATTCAAAAAGGATGTTTAAAGAAGTCATATTCCCAATATTTAGCACCCCAAAATTAGTCATAAGCGATGGAGGATCACACTTATAGATGGAGGCTTCCGACGTTTCCTGGCCGACATGGGGATAAAGCATAATGTTGCAACTCCATACCATCCCCAAGCAAGTGGCCAAGCAGAGACGTCCAATAAGTGTTGGCGGTCCTTAAGTCACATTTTATACCGCCAATAATAATATAAATCCATGGAACATCATAGAAAAATATTCTTTAATTATCAAGTTCCACGAGTTTTGGTGTTTTCGACTATGTTGCAGGAATATCTGAGTTTTCACAACATAAAAGTATCTCAAATAATAAAATGGACTACACCGTTGCGAAGAGCTCGTCGCGCTGATCAAAATGCATATATTATTTGTATTATTTGGAGTTCCCAATAAAAAGATATATAAGTTCGAATCCAATTTAAGACTCCACATGTAGGTTTGAGTATTTTGGCCATAACTCACTCATCCGAACTCCGATTGGGCTGAATCACCAGTCAAAACGAAGCTATCAATGAGGCCCACATGCTCCCAAAAGCCGGTGGCCAAATGGGCCCACTAGGGGACCGACCGCCCCTGAGACCGGCCGCACCCCTGGTGGGGCCTCTCGGGCCCAGTTTTCTTTTGACAGGTGTAGGGCGGTTCCCTAAGGACGGTCCCACCTACAATCAACATAGATGGCAAGTGGAAACCGTCCTTTGGAGGTCGGTTTGGATCTTTCCATGTGAGGATGATCCTTTTGCATAGGACCCCCTCCTCTCAAGCTATAAAAGGAGGCCTCCTCTCTGCACCCTATTCATCAATGGATTCACCAACACAAGAGGTCACAATGTAGAGAGGAAGAGCAAGCTCCATTCCATTAGCTTGTAGCTAATTTAGTATAGGGAGTGAGAGAGGGATAAGAGCTGGAGAAAGAGCGGAGTCGAAGCAGTTCTGCCTCCGGGTGGATGAAGTGCCAGGCTTATCGGCTCTCGATCCAACTTGTACCTCTACGATCGTCTTGCTACTTGAAGTAAGAAGTTCGTGTTCAACTTTGGTTTGATTCGTTAAGCATGTTACTTTCATAAAGCTACTTGTTTGTGGATCATCGTTCGTCCTTTGGACGGATGCTCTAGTAAGAGGATTCCTGACACAGACGGATGTTCCTGTACGCCGCTAGAGTACTAGTCGCCTTCATAGACGTGGTGTCTAGGTCGGAGTCTACCTTCGTATGTTGCGCGCGCCCACGGGCAGAGGGGTAGGTGGCAGGTGGTGATAGCCCTTTCCACTCGTACCAGCATCCCCCACGTTCGGACGTGGAATAGCGCTGATACTGGTATCGCCTGGCAGACCAGGTGCGTCAGTGGGCCTAAAGCAAGCAAGTAGTGGGGAAGTTTCCATCGCTTATATGCGTTTGACCTTAGAAGAACCTCTCTACCCAAGCTATCCCTTCCGTCTCTTCTGAGTAAACTAGTTTAAGAGACTAAGTACAAAGACCGTTCCTCTGGGAAATTACGATATCCTGAATACTTCTGGGTGAAGGCTACAACGGTACTTCCGTGCGCTTGCGGACTTTTCTGCTGACGCTAAGAAGCGCCAACAATAAGCAAATCAAGAACATCCTACAAAAGACAGTCAATGAAATGGGAACAGCTTGGAAGAGCAAACTACCGGATGCACTCTGGGCATACAGGACTGCATACAAGACCCCAATTGGTATGTCACCATACCAACTTTTATACGGGAAGACATGCCATCTGCCGGTAGAGCTAGAGCAAAGAGCACATTGGGCAATCAAACAATGGAATATAGATCTGCCCTCTGCAAAAAGGAATAGAAAGATGCAAATCTCAGAGCTTGAGGAATGGAGAGAAAAAGCCTATCATAATGCCAGGATCTATAAAGAGAGAACCAAAAGGTGGCATGACAAGAGGATCAAGCCCAAGGAATTCCATCCTGGAGACAATGTCCTAATGTTCAACTCAAGGGTCAAGCTATTTGGCCATGGAAAGCTATGGAGCAAATGGGAAGGACCGTACCTGGTAATCAATACAGCAATGCATGGAGCCGTCACATGACGACGGCAACATCTTTAAGGTAAATGGTCATCATGTCAAAGTTTTTCATGAACATGCACCAATAGAAAAAGTTGACATGATAGAATTCATCCCTAATAATGAAGTCACATAATTAAAATCTACATGTCTTACTTCTTTCTCATTTTGTATAGCTTGGTCACTAGATAGGTTTTAATACTTAGAAATTTCTCCGTTTAATACTTTGGGTCCCTAAAACCCCAAGCAGAGGTGGATAGACATAATTTGGTGACCACTTGTGACCAAAATCTAGCCAAGCGATATAATTTTCAGAATCAAATAATCTAGTCGCACTGGGCACTCCAAACCTAGGTTGGGCGACCCACAATTGGTAAGATTTAAAAATTTAGACAATGGGGCAATGTTCAGGAGCTCTTGTAGATCACGTGACAAAAGTTTGGGGCAATTTTGTGGTTCGGCCGAACCACATTTTGCAACCAATCAACTGTGTCACATTTCGGGAAGCAAATGGGGAGCGTGTGGAGGGATTGCCACGACCAAGTGACCCATATTTGGGTTCGGCCGAACCACCCACGCGACCCGTTGCAACCCATCAGGTTCAGAACATTGTGCCAATGTTCCCCCGACGTTCTCTCGCGATTTTGAAAAAGAGAACGTTGGCACTTATCTTCTTAACCTCTTCCTCTCCTCCTTCCTCCTTTCACCTGCATTCCTTCACCATTCCAGCACCCTTCGATCTTGAGATACCATAGAATCCCACCATAGTTCCAACTAGCAAAAATGCCATCATCCCCATGGGAGAGGGCACCCCCAAGCCACAAAGGTCCCTAACCGAGAGCTTAGAGAGAGCAATAGCCGTCGACGTGCTGGAGGTGGAGCCACTAAACTCACTGCCGCCGACCGGAGTGTCACCGAGGGCCAGGCCTAGTTTGGCCGACCCTAGGGGGGTTCGGCCGACCACCCCCCGGCCATCCCCTCGGTCCACTTCGTCGCCCAGGTCCCTCTCTCTGCGACAGGATCTCCGGAAGCCCCCCGTTCATTTCACCACGCCGATTAGGCCTACCACAGGCCAATTGGCATTGAAGGGGAATGCTCCAGAGGTGCCGGAACAGCGCCCCAGCTCTCTTTACTCGGATTCATCAAAGAGCATCAGCTCCTACACTCCTTCTACACCCACCATATTCAAAGACCGCAAGATCATTGGTGGTGGGCTAGGTGTAGGGAAGGTGTTCGTCCCCCCTCACAATTCGGATGAAAAGAAGCAGTTCAGGGAATCCCTTGATTCCAACTCCAACTCGCCTTCAACCATTTGGAGGAGGATGGATCCACCACTGATCAATGGCCCGCCAGGCCAATTTGAAGACAATCGGAAGGAGAAAAGCGACATGGAGAAGATGCTCAAGATTGTAACCACCCTTAGGAAGAGAAATAATGAATTAGAGGAGACAATGTCAGAATTAATGATGGCAAACTTAGATATGGAGGATAAGTTTCACACGCTTCGCATTAGCACTAATGCGAAGCTCAAGCGCGTGGTCAAAGCCATCAGCCAAGAAGACATTCTAAACCCACCTCCTCCTTAGATTAGAATTCCTTTAGAATAAAGTAGGCATTAGCTAGATTTTTCTTTTTTAAATTTTGATCCTTACAATTGTAATCATGCCTACATCATTTTAAGAAGTTGAATAAAATGCCTTTGCTTTCTGCTGGTGTGTTGCCACCAGCAGAACACCTGCACTTTATGTTGTTCGCTGTTTGTGTCACCAGATGAAAAGAAACAAGTGTGGGGGGTTCGGACGACCCCCTCAACAGATCTATTGGTGATCTCAAATGTGCCATTGTGCACAGCACGTCTGCTGGATCAAACAGGACTTGAAAGCTCACACAAAAGGGTTCGGATGACCCGCAAAAAGAAGTCCGGTGACGAAACAACTGTGCAGGAATGCAGCTTGAGAAGAGGAGATTCAAACCATGGGACAATGGTCCCCTGGTTGGTTCGGCCGATCCCATTAATGGGGCCTGGTCCCACCAGCTAGGCTCCCTGCGGCAAGGGAATGATCCCTGACTGGTTTGCACCCTTCTGCCCTCTGGAATTGCGCATTTCTTCAATTCATTTCTTGTTCTTAAATAAAATGAAGATAAAAGCTTGAAATCTTGCATCCCAAAATAAAATGAATAAGATCTATGACATTTGAAGAGTAGAAGTGACACAAAGTTTAAATTTATGCATATGCCTATGCTTGTGGGTCAATATCTTGATAGGAAATCATATTGACTAAGATGTTGATAAATGTGAAATAACTCTTGGCTCATGATTCACACTTTTTCCATTCAAAGTACTTAGAAGTTTATTTTTAAACTATCACAAAACCATAGTGTCACTTAATCCTCAATAGTAAGAAAATTCCTACCAAAACTATATATGATCATCATGTTTGAAACCCTTTTTTATTATTATTTTATCATGCTACTTGTAATTGCTTTGAGTTCAATCTAAACTTGTTGACCCTTGTTGAGAAGTATATCATAGTCCAAAGATCAAGATCACGTACACACCACACAAACATGCTGCTTCTACACTGGAAGTACGCAACAACATGCAATTCATTTTCATTAAATAATTGCTCCATGTTTTAAAGGTCAATGAATCTCTTAGTCGATATAGAAAAGGGACAATGGCTATGCAAAATAAAAAGAAAAGATGGATACGTGAAAGTCCAAGAAAAAGGATAGATATGAATAAAAGAAAAGAAAAATGATAGTCATATCCCAAAACAAAGTAGAGAAAGATTATCCCAAATAAAAGGAGCATTATAGTTTACCATTTTTCACACACTTGCACATCTAGATCTAGGTCTATGACATTTTTCTCCTTGGATCCTTGTTTTGATTTTACAATATATGCAATGCAAGTATGCCTGCCATATTTATTCCTACCTGAACTACACATAAGCCTGATAGATGTAGCATAAAACAAAGATGGCATCTTCAAGATATGCCTTGGTAAGGAATCATATACAACTGAGTGACTTGAGAGTACTATTTGAGGAGTAAGAATGAACTATGTGCTTTCTTTTTGAAACCAATATAAAAAATTCTAAGTACTAGGAAGGTAAAAAGTAAGATAATTTTGCCTTGAGAGTTATTCCAGTTTTCAATATCTCAAGGATATATGCTAGACAATGCCACATAACCCACTAGTATAAGCTGTGTGCTAAATGAAAACTATGATCACCACTATCTTGGATATGTCATTTCTACCTCTTTTTCTAAACTTTACTCGAGGACGAGCAAAGACTCAAGTGTGGGGGATCTTGTTGACGGTATTTATACTATGTTTTCTACCATCATAACTGTCAACAAAACACTCCTTTTGGGAAGGAACAAGCAAACACATAGTGACATAGGTACAAATAACTTGGTTCCACATGTACAAGTCAGTATTTATTTGCAGGTACCAAAAACACGTGATTTTAGAGTTTAGAAGCCCAAGATGAAGATATAATGCAAATCCAACTATGACGAAATGGCAAGGTGATATCAGAATCATCAAAGAATTCTCTCTAGGATCAAGTGGACACTGGGTGGACACTATTCATGGTTCGACCGAACCATGAATAGTGGCCCCAGCAATCCACCTTCAAGAATCAAGTAAGGGAGTGATGTGGGAGAGAGCTGAGGCCACGTGGCCCCAACCCATGGGTCGGCTGTACCATGGAAGGTGGACCCAGGCTACCTACACACTCCAAGACAGGTGGGGACACCTTCTAGAAGGTCCTGGCTGGGCCCACAGGTCATTGGGGGGGTCGGCCGAACCCCCCCGGTGCCCAGCTAGGTCGGTTAACCCCCCACTGACTTGAGCACACTTCCCACATGCTGGATTGATCATCTCCGTTGATTTGAGGCAGTTTCAAGGGCGGTTTATCCAAGGGCCAAGGAGGAAAGGCACATGGATTGATGACATGGCACTCCTCTCATTTCCCCTATAAATACCCCCTAGTCCTTCACTTTAGAGGCATCAAGGAGTAAATATCAAGTGTATCATAGTAGTTTTAGTATTAGAATAAGAGTGAAGAGTGTGAGGGAAGTCTTTTAGGAGAAAGCCCCGGGCCTATCGGGAGTTTTCTCCAAGGTGTACCTCAGCGGATGCAAGCTTCTAGTAAGTTTTCCATCTGAGTCCTTCTAACATTTAATATTCTGGTTCTGCTATTTTAAGTATATACTTGTTTTACCTGCACATTGCTTTACTTGTGAAGTGCTCTAGTCTCTAACTAAGATTAGAGTAGTAAATATAGTGTAGACGTGGTGTCTAGGCTATATCTTTTCAGTGTGGGCCGCTTGTCGCACGGATTTTTTGTGGTACCCAGCAAGTGGTGACAGCCTTGTCTGGTCTTCGTATTCCACCACATGTGTAAGAGAAGTTATTAAAACGGCAGGGCATCAAAACAATAGTACAGCCATCTCGGGAGGAGTTATATCTCCTCCTGTTTTGCTTGTCACCTCTTGTAATGGGAGGAGGTGGTAAACCTCTTTATACTTAGAAAGCCAAAACCAGATATCTTTTGCTACATAGAAGCTCTCTATACCTATATTCTAAACCTCTTTGATCTCCAATATCCTGGATCACTATCTGACGGTTTTGAACCTAGTTAGTTCACTTCACATTCTCCGTGGAAAATACGATACCTGGAATACTCCCGGTGAAAGCTACATTGATTACCGTACGCTTGCGGTATATCCGTTTGCCACCTTTGGTGTCAATAAACACATGTTGATCTGATGGATGAAGTGAGCTGGGTGGAGTGTCACGAGGATCGTGCCATGTAATCAGAGCCAGGTGGGCCCATCCATGGTTCGGCCGAACCATGCATGGCCCCACCTCAAGCTCCATTCTCTTCCATGTGGTGGTGACTTGGTTCCCAAATATGTGGTTTGGTCGAACCATGATATTGGGCTCCAAGAGTTCATTTCTGCTTTATTTCATCTTCCCTGCATTCACAAGCTTAAGAGTACAAGTGGAACTAGTTATTGATAAAATATGTTCATGATATGTTTATTCTCCCTTGAATCCGAGGCCTGTTGACGGTGTTTGAATGTGGATTTTCATGGTATATCCACCGTCAACAATTATTTAACCTATTCATGCAATATTTGATTATAATAAATCATGGATTTGATCATGACAAATGGTATATGAAATGATGGATATTATGAGGAATATGATTGAACCTGATAATAATGACTATGGAACCTTAAATAATAAAATTGACAACCGACAGGAGGCGGGTGACTGGGTAGCCTATGGGGTGTATACTACCTTGGCAGGATCGCCTAGTGAGGGTTTCTGTTGGAGATACTCGCCCCGGTCACATGCTACACTAGTTCATAGCCATCTCGCCTGGTGAGATAATCTGTACAGCCACACGTCTGTATGGGCAGACTGGATCTCACACCCCGTTGGTTGGAAGTATAATTCCTACTAGGAGGCCGGTGTTGGCAATGGAAACTCAGGAGTCGACACGGATGCTAAGTGATCTTCCGTGGTCCGGTTGGCATGTGGATGCTAAGTGATCTTCGACGCTAAATTTCTTGATTTGGCCATATATTTAATTGATATTTTTGAGTGACTAAGTGACACCCGAGGGGGACTAAGTGACCTCCTGTTTCCAACCCCTGAGGGATCGTGGTAGAGTTATATGGAAAACTAGGGTCATGCACAAGCGGGTACGGGCTCTCGTTAGAGTTATCCGAACCATGACGATGGGTAGGGTAATGTCTATCGTGTGGGGAAATTTATACACCTCTGCAGAGTTAACTAAACCTATTCGAATAGCCACGTCCATGGAATGGGCAGATGCCAGGATGAGGTCCCTATGAGTAGCATTCGCAAACCACTAATATCTTAATAAACCGGCTATTATCTATCGCACTAACCCGAGAACTGGTGAGAATAGCGATACTCTGTCAGGGGCCCAACCTTTTCAACTAACTCTTCCACAATACCCATCCTTCTTCTTCTTTTACCCTAGCCTAAAGATTAGGACTTACTGAGTACGTATCTACTCATCCGTTGTTTACTCACAGATATCGACCTTGAAGACCTGGACCTCTACGAAGAAGTTGCTAACCAGGAGGACTAGGAGTTTGCGCGTCTCGCCGGAACCTTAGGATAGAGGGCTTCAACTACGCTCGAACTTGCCTGTGGAACCGTTTTAAAAGCCGCTGAATAAAAGCCGGTTCACGGCTAACCTTTGTTAGACTTGTAAACCCTTTAGGGCCATGCATACGGGCCGCCCTTTGTAAGACGAACAGCACTGGGGTCCGGTAAACGGTCCTGGAGGAGTTGTTTATCGGACCTCGTAGCTGCAGTGGCGTCCGGGGAGAGGTCCGGAAGCAGCGGAAGTCCGGGAAGTTCAGCATGGTGGCGGACGTCCGGTGCCGGGCGTTGGGCCCACGGGCCAACGAGGGAGACCGAGGAAGAGAGAGAGAAGGGGAGAGAGAGGGAGGACGGCGCGCCAGCGCCGGATCCGCGAGCCGTGTTGACGGTCGATAACGTCAACTTTTATTAGTACTTTAGACACAAAAGGATAGATGAAAACATACTAGTCTAGGGTTTTAACTGACAATTTCCACAAGTTTTGCATGTCCTGTTTTTTCCAGGGGTTATTCCAGAAAAGCATAAAAGAGGGATTAAAGTGCATAATTATCACGAAATGTAACCGCGAAGGAAACATCATCATCAGAACACTAGAAGCCTCTGGAGCACACCCGAAGCAACCGGGGCCCGCACCCTGCCAGGGTGGGGCCGGCCGGGCCCCCCCGGCTAGGGTTCGGCCCCGCCTTCTGGAGTCTTCTTCCACCGCCTCTTAGGAATTATCTCGGCCCTATGTTTAAGTCGGTTTGATCCTACGGCGCACGTTCATCCCACCGGGCTATAAATAAAGAGGCAGACCCCCCTGGAGGCATCAAATCAATTATTCATCGAAGGCATCAAGTCTTCAAGCCATCAAGAGCCTACTAGTTCATAGTTCTAGCCTAGTTAGATTAGAGAGTAGAGGAGATCTATTTCTTCGGCGGGATCTGGAGACCCGACATCTATCTGCAGCGCAGAGTTCGGTATAGTTCTGATTCTTTCTCTATTATTGTATTCTTCATTCTAATTAGGGAAACATTGTTCTTAATAGTTCATATGTTCTTGATTACATTAGTCTTTGTCTACTTTAATTATATGTCTAGTATAGTTGGTTTGATCTTATTGAATTCATGTAATTGCTCGTATAGCGTTTATCCAAACGATCGTTGGGTAGATGATGAACAATGTGTAGACGTGGTGTCTAGATATTTCGTTTATCTGTGAGTGCACCCTGATGTGCCGGGTCGTGTGGTAGTTCGCGTAGGTGACAGTTACGTTCATTCCTCTGTAGTCCACCCCCCGTATGTAGGCAAGCAGGCACAGTCGCGAAGTTGGGTGATGACTCTGTTTCACATCTTTCCTAGATGATTCCCTTTGCATGTGATCATGATATAGGACTAATCTGACAATGATTGCTAGATGTAATTGCACTAGTTAGAGTTATTCATTGACGTAGTTATAGAATTACCTTAGATATTAATTCCTTAGTTTATCCATTGGCTAGCTATTACTATGAATAGAAAGTGCTCTGATGTTTATCTTTATTAATGATACTTGATCATACTTATCACCCTATTTATCTTTATTATCTTGTGACCTCTACCTGTTATGAGTAAAGTATATGACATCGGTAACATCAGTTATTCATTGTATGTATATAGTTGTTATCAATATAATAGACTGTAGTTTATCCAAGTCCTTCCCGGTGGTATAAATATAAATCGATAACCTGGTAGAACTCCTAGGTAAAATGCTACAATGGTATAATTATCTGTCCGCTTGCAGAATTGTTCTTAGTTTATATTTATTTATATTTCTGCCTAGTCACATGGAATAATATATAAAACCTCTATTTATTCTTAGCATATATAATTAGGATTGACAACCCAGTTCATGCTAAAGAATGTTGGTAATAGATGAGTGGCTAGTTGCTAATGACCAGTTAATTAAATACCATACATCTTCTCATCTCGTCCCAAATGTTAAAAGTTATAAAGTTATATTGGGCGACGTTAGTAGATGTCAACAAGCATTTTTGGCGCCGTTGCCGGGGAAGGCACATTAAACTTAGGAAATATTGATAACACATATGCATCATGGATAAGATTGTATTACCGATTGATCTCTAACTCAAACAGGCACACCCCTATTTTTTATCATTTACTTATCTTATGCAGGGTGATGAATGAATGGTTTTTCTCTTCCAAACAATTTCACTGACGATCCAGAGAAACTCCTGAGAAGAAAGAAGTTTGTAGAGACGAGGGACAATTTCAAGCTACCATCAAGAACACCCATCGCTGCTCAAGTTAGTTCATCAAAGGAGCCAGCTCCAACATTGGAAGAAGAACACTTAGGAGAAGATTTATCTCCTATGTTTGAAGACATGGCTGAGAACACACTGCGCGAGTTCTCTGCCCCAACAACAGAAAACATCCGGACTGGACCAGCAGTCAACACGCGGGAGAAGGGATTCGAGCTCAAGCTTGCTCTTATCACCATGGTTCAAGCCAGCCAGTTTTGTGGAAAAGCTCATGAAGATGCAAGTGCACACTTACAACACTTTTTAGAGATCTGTAGCACCTTCACGATCAGAGGAGTACCAAGAGATGCTATTTTACTTCGTGTTTTCCCATTTTCACTTTTGGAGAAAGCTAAGCAGTGGTTCTACACCAACAAAGACAAGAACACTATATGGGACCGATGCTCAACTGCTTTCCTGGTAAAGTTCTTTCCAACAGGCAAAATAAATGCTTTGCGTGGGAAAATCTCAAGTTTTCAACAGCATCATGACGAATCATTCACTGAAGCATGGGAGAGATTCCAAGATTACATTGAAGACTGTCCTCATCATGGGATAGAGGATTAGCTACTGATGCAGACCTTTTACCACGGGCTTATCTCAAGCACCCGTGAGTCCATAGATGCCGCAGCTGGAGGAGCTTTCCTGTCACTGAAGCTTCCAGAAGATCAAGCACTTGTGGAGAAGGTGGCCTCAAATCTGAGCTGTAATGAAGAACGTACTCTACCTCGCAAGAGAGGAGGAGGCATCCGTCATCTCAAGGAGACCGACATGGTCACTGCCAAGCTACACCTCATCATGAAGAAGCTCGATATATAGAAGAAGAAAGTCATGCATATTAATGATTCTCGCATGACCTGTGAAGAATGTGGAGATTACAGGCATTCAGCTGTCAACTATCCTACGTTGCAAGAGAATGTGAACTTCATCAACAATAACACCTACTATCATCCTCAGCAAGGTCAAGGATGGAACCAGCCAAATCAAGGATGGAATCAGCAACCTCGACAAGGTAATTACCATGGTAACAACCAAGGTAATAATTATAATAATTATAATCTTCCACTTTTAATAAATTTAGTTGCTGGTCAATCTAAATTGATAGATCAAATAACTAGAAATGTAGCCTCTAATGATAAAGCTTTAGAAAACATAAATACCAGAATGGATACCTTTGCTTCTGCTATAATGAATCAGCACAGCTTTAATAAAATATTAGAATCACAATTAGCTCAGCTTGCTGCTGCTATCCCTCCATTTGAGAAAGGTAAGATTCTGGGCCAGCCGAAAGATTTGGAAACTCCTAACCTTATTGATATTCACAATGGAACACAATACCAAATTGAACCTGCAGATATGCAGTGGATAGATCACTCACTACCTGAGAAGATTGGAGACCCTGTAAGACCTGTCATTCCGATCTCCATAGGATGTCACAGCTTTCTAGAAGCTATCTGCGATTTCAGCGCAAGTGTCAACATAATGCCTAAGGTAATCTATGAGAGAATATTAGGCGATCCTTTGTTGTACACAGACATGCGTTTACAGCTTGCAGATCAGTCCATTTGCTACCCCGAGGGAGTAGTAGAAGAAGCTATTATCAGAGTGGGCAATCATATGTCCCAATTGACTTTGTGATCATGGATACCGGAGAAGATGAGAAGGCACCCATTATCTTGGGGCGACAATTCTTATGCACAACCAAAGCCATCATCTATGCGAAACACGACAAGATTGTCCTCTTCATCAAGAACAAGAAGGAGAGATTCTCGTTCAAGAACCGCATCCTGAAGGATCCAGCAGTTCCGAAGCAATTCCATCAACAAGAAGAGCAACAACAACCAGCACCCAAAAAGAAGAACAATAGAAGATGGAGAAAGAACAAGCCCCGACATGTACCTAAAGAAACCGCTCAACTAATCAATGCTATCAACACAGAAAATGATCATATGCTCCCGAAACCATTCCCAATAAAGAAAGGTGACCCAGGTGTACCAATCATTGAATGCACAATCAGAGACATCACTTTTCCCAACACCGTCTGTGACATTGGATCAGGCGTCAACGTAATGTCCAAAAAGATATATGATGAATTATTTAATAATTTACCATTATACCCAACATATATTCAGTTACAGATGGCAGACTAATTACTGAGATTCCCTGAAGGCATAGTTAAGGATGTAATGGTAAGAATTCAAGATAAATATATACCCGCAGATTTTCTAGTTCTTGACATGCAGGAAGACAACGAATTACCTATTCTTTTGGGAAGACCGTTTCTCTACACCGCCAATGCTATCATCTACATCGGGTCTGGATAGATCCACTTCAACCTACCCACTGGAAAGGTACGCTGTCAATTTAGAACACATCTTAACCATGACCAGAACAGGAAAAAACGCAAGGAGGAGACGCCAAGCCCGCCGTCAGGCTGCCCAGCCTCACTGTGGATGGGAGGAGTTCCCTGGTAAGATTGTGAAGTATGAAGACTGCTACAAGGAGCAAGAAGAAGCCGTACAAGCACCACGCTGGAGTGAGTGGAAAGCGGAAGCTGAGAGGATGGACCAGATTGCTAAGGCAGAGAAAGAAGAGATCCAGGCATAAGTAGAAGAATGGATGAAGAGAGACGAAGAGTCAGGAGAAGCATACCAAAGGGAGTGTGGCAAGGAAGAGCTAGAGCTAGAAAAGAGAGAAGCAGAAGAGACAGAAAAGAGAGAAGCAGAAGAGACAGAAAAGAGATGGGAGGAGAAAGAAGAAGCACCTGCTACACCACCGCAAAATGGGGAATTGGCTAAGATAACCTCAGATGATGAACTTGCTAAGTAAGTACTCTCCTCTATCTAAGTCCTGTCGGTTGACTTTAAATTCCGTACCCTAGCCATAAGGTTAGAATGGTAGTTATCTAACTAATTTAGCCTTCACTAATAATTTTACTTTAACACATTTAGCATAATCATTTTTGCGTATTAAAAATAAAACAACAAAAATATCTACTGTTTATTTACTGCATCATAAATATTAAAGCCCCATGTGAATAAACCTATGGTAACCCTGTAGGCATATTTACTGTGGTGGCATAAGAATAAAAATAAAAATAACAATCTATATTTACTTTGTTGTATTATGAAAATCCTATACCCCATGGGAATGAATATTCCCTGTGGTGGCATAAAAAACATATATAGCCATTTTTTGATTGCTGCATAAGAAACTTAGAAAAACCCAAAAAAGAGAATCCTGTTAGAATCTGCTAGAATCTGTCAATTAAAATCAACTTAGAGAATAATCAATTGCTCATTGGCTGACCGCTAACCCTTTGATAAATTCAAGCCTCGAGTTTTGGTTTTCTTGTCGGAGTATAATTATGCAGGAACAATATTATGACTAAGAAGAGAGTCTATTAGTGGCACCCACCAGGACTACTACTAGTTCACTCTGAGAAACATTCAAGCACCAAGTATTACAAACATCAAGCTTGGGGGAGGAGCATCCCCTAGTTGTCCCCTAGTTATCAGGTAATTATACCTATGCGCTTATTGAGTCTACTTTATACAAGCACAAAATACCAAAAATATGTGAACACATGAAGGTTCACCATAGTATCATAGAAAAATCTAAAAATACCAAAAAAATATGTGGGCACATGAAGGTCCACTCAGTTAGGAAGCTTCTGCTGGAAATATAAAATCAATCACTTACCATGGAGTGGTACTAAACCTAACCCCTCTCCATAAGATTTGATATCTTTATTGGCAATTGAGTTTCACAGAAAAAATACAAGATCAAAGAGTTAGTCAACCTGACACCTCTACGTTGTCGATACACATGCTTTCAGAAGGATCACTGAATTTACAACATAAAAGACCCTATCAAATGTCAAGCTTTGGGGAGGGCGCCCTCCATTTTAAGTCCAGCTAAGTATCAGTTTTTCACACTATTATTCTTATCATTATTATTATATCGCTTTTTCGCGTAAGTTGGCTAGTAAGATAAAATTTAAAAACCAAATAAATATTTAGCTATGTATTAGAGTTTGTTTAGAGTCAGTTTAGGTTAGAACCAAATTAAATTTGATGAACACTAAAATTTTGTTTTGGAGATGATGGATAGTTGCTCTGCCATAATTCCTTTCAAGTGCCTAGTTGTCAAACTTAGATTCTCCTGAGTTTATATTACTGTTTTAATCTGAAAATTTACTCTGAACCTAAAACTTGTGGAGGCATATGCTCGAGCTAAGCTTAGGTAATTGATTAATATGATTCATGATGGTTGGGCTGCTATTTATCTTATTCCTAATATTACTAAGTTCTGGAGATTTATTTTTGAAAACTTAAAAATCTACATGATGAGCTCTTGTATGACAAAATGTGAATTCCTACCAAAGCCATATATTTATACATTTAGAGATAGAAACCCTTTTGCACATTCATGCTGCTTGCTTTGCATTGAGTTTAGTCAACCTTTGTTGAATACCATATGAGAGCGTCGCCCGTTGAGCTTGCCAATCTTGTGACAGCCCCGGGAGGTTTGTAATCACCCTCACACGATAGTGGAATCACCCCCTCTTTTCAAGAGTTAACTCTCTTGATTTGAGAATGAGGATTGGGCTTTGTGAACCCAAGTTTTCTTTGTCGAACCTCAACAACGTGGAGTAGGCAAGCCTTTGTGGCGAGCTGAACCACGGGTTAAATCTTGTGTCACTTGTGTTGCTTGTTTTATTCTCTATTTGTTGAGTTTCTTGACTTCTAGGGTTTGGTCCCGATCTACGAATTGGTGGTGTTCTGGCTGCAAGGAAAGGGTGTGCTAGGGTCTAGACATACCAGGGAACATCACTAATTTGTTCGATCTAAATTTTCCCAAGCAGTTTTTAAATTGTGTAGAATTTGCTATGTGAGATCCAGCACTGCCGCTTTGGGAGCAGCAGTGCCGGACAGCCCAGCAGTGCCGCTCTACAAGCTGGCACTGTCGTGTTTGTTACTAACCTCTGTTCGCGAAGATTTTTCACAGGCCTATTCAACCCTCCCTTCCAGGCCAGTCTGTGATCCTACAAGTGGTATCAGATCAGGTTACCTTAGGTTTACGCTTAACCGCGTGAGGTATGGCCAAGAACGGTGAAGCGGAGGCCAGTACAGCTCGTGAGGTTGGTGTTGGTAGTGGTGGTGATGATCTCCACACCACCGACAGCAGCAGTGACAGCGTGTCGACGGCAAGCCAATCCACGCTACCACCAGCTGAGATCTCTGAAGGAGAAAGAGCTAGAAGAAGAGAAGAAAGAAGATTGAAAAGAGAAGCAAAAGAAGCTAGAAGAGAAGAAAGAAGAAAAGAGAAGGAAGAGCTGAAAAGAAAAGAAGAAAAGCTAAAAAGAAGAGAAGAAAGAGGGCTGAGAAGAGTAGAAAAGAAGAGAAGAGAAGAAGAGAAGAAGAAAAGAGAAGAAAAGGGCAAGAAGAAGGCCTCAAGTGATGATGACTCAAGTAGCACCGAAGATGGATATGATGATAGCACTTATCAACCTACCAAGAGCAGCAAGAACAAGAAAGGCAGCGGCTACACCGACTATGGAGCCGTATCCTTTGATTATTCATCTTTATCTAACCTTGACACTAGACGTGTCATCAATGTGCCCACGGGAATGTTGCGTCATTTCGATGGGACAAACTTTACCAAGTGGAAGCACTTGATGAAAACTTATCTTGTAAATCTTCATTCCGGGATTTTTGAAGATTGTGCATCATGGTTTGGAGGCACCGGTTGATCCAAAGAAGCCCACACAAACTGAGTTTCGCAACATCCATTTCAATGCCCAAGCTACTAGTGTTTTGCTTAGTGCCTTGGATGGAGATGAGTGCAACAAGGTGATGGGTTTGGAGGTGGCCAAGGAAATTTAGGATACCTTGCACATGGCAAAAGAGGGTGTTGACAAGGTGAGAAGGTCCAAGATTGAAATATTGATGACCAAACTCAACCGATTTGCAATCCATGAAGGTGAAGGGCCACAAGAGATGTTTGATAGGTTGATGGTCATTGTTGGCAAGATTAGAGGTCTTGGTGGCACTGAGGTGAATGATCATAAAGTTGTGAGGATCATGTTGGAAGCTTTCACACCAAGAAATGAGACCCTTATGACTTTGATTAGAGAGAAGAAGAGATTTGAACAATTCACTCCTACTGATGTTCTTGGGAGGCTTTTGACACATGACATGCATAGAGAGTAAGCACTTGAGAGGCAAAGGCTTGGGGAGCTGCAAACCAAGCTTGAGACATGAAAATCAAGGATGTAGCACTCAAGGCATTCAAGAGAAGCTTGCAGCCCGCAGCAAGCAAGCAGTCCACATCAAGCAGGCAAAAGGGCAGCAAGCAAGGTGCTTCATTCAAGTCAAGGGCAGCCAAGAAAGTCAAGGAAGAAGTGCCAATAACTTCATCATCTAGTGAAGAAGAAAGCGATAGTGAGCAGCAACAAGAACATATTGATGACTTTGCTTTGTTCATGAGAAGATTTCACAAGGGAATCAAGAGCAATGGCTACAAGTTGGTGAAAAGAACCTTCCCCAACAAGAAAAAGAGAACATGCTATAATTGTGGTAGCACGGAGCATTTCATAGCCGATTGTCCCCATGAGAAGAAGGATAAGAGGCAAGACAAGAAGTACCACAAAGAGGGCAGCAAGAGAAGTACAAGAAAGATGTGGGAGAGGCTCACATTGGAGATGAATAGGACTCAACCGTGGACAGCTCAAGTGAAGAGGATAGAAAGATTGCAACCGTTGCCATTCAAGCTTCATCCTCAACACCAAAGCTATTCAACAACTTGTCTGATGATGATGATGATGATTGCTTCCCCCACACTTGTCTTATGGCAAAGGGTGAGAAGGTAAAAACTAAATCCAAGTCCAAAACTCCCTCTCCTAGTGACGTCTCGAGTAGTGATTCTAGTGATTGCTCTAGTGATGATGAATCTAGTGATGAAGAAATTGATAAGCTAACTAAGAACTTGGATAATAAAACTAAAATGTTCATTGCTAGACTAATGGAAGAACTAGAGAGCACACAAGCTGAGCTAGCATCTAGAGAGAAGACTCTTATTAAATAAGAAGATCTCTATATTGCTAGTAAGGAGGCTCTTGCTTTGAAGAATAGTGAGGTGGATTCTTTGCAAGTGGCTTTAGTCAAAGAGCAAAAAGCCCACACTATCACCAAGAAGGCTAATGGTGACCTCAACCAAAGATACAATAGCTTGTTAAAAAAGCATAATAAACTTGAGGATCAACATAAGCTTCTTACTGATAGTAACTCACTCATCCTTGAAAGCAAAGGTGCATCTAGGTCTTCCACTAGTCAAGCATGTGAACAATGCACCAAACTTGATTTAAATGCTTATGCTACTAATCTTGTCAATCTAGAGACAATGAAGAAAGAAGTGGCAAGGCTCAATGCCTTAGATGCTGGTAAGGGTAAGAACTTGCATGTGCAAAACAGCAAGAGCAAGGTTAGAGAGCAACCAAATGTGCAATACAAGGATGGAAGGCATCCACACATCAAAAGTGGCTTAGGCCATGTTGCTAGGGATAAGACCAATGGAAGATATATGAAAAATGGAGTGGAATGTGTCAAGTTTGAGAGGAAGGCACAGACTGGTATAGAGAGGGCTGCACAAACCGCGGCAGTGCCGCGCCCTAGGGCGGCAGTGTCGGACCACGGCAGTGCCGGGCCCAGAGCGGCAGTGCCGCGCCCCAAGAAAGGGAAGGCCACCAATCTAAAGCCTGATCATTCCAAAGCCCATGTCCAAAGGGTGCCCCAGCAGAAGCAGGTTTTCCATAAGCCACAGGAATCAATATGGGTGACGAAAAATAAGTTTGTGCACCAACCAAAGCCAAATATCACCCGTGAAAGTTTAGAATCTTGCTATGTGTTGAAGAGTAACAACCGTGGTAAAGTTGTTGCTAAGATTGTTGGTCATGGGGCCAGCAAACATGTAGGAAAAGCAATTTGGGTTCTTAAGATACTTGTGACTAACATGTAAGACCCCAATGCTACTTGGGGACCTAAATCAAGGAACTAAATTATTTTGCAGGCATACTCCTCCGGTGGATCAAGTTGGGTACTTGATAGCGGATGCACAAATCGCATGACCGGAGAGAAGAATATGTTCAGGTCATACTCCCCTATCGAGAATCCAAGTGAAAACCTAGTCTTTGGAGACAACTCGAAAGGGGGAGTAATCGGTCTTGGTAAAATTGCTATAACTCATGAACATTCAATTACTAATGTTTTACACGTTGATTCATTGAGTTACAATTTGTTATCCGTATCACAATTGTGTGAGATGGGCTACAATTGTTTCTTTACGGATAAGGGTGTGGAAGTCACTAGAAGGGAGGATTTCTCTATTGCTTTTACGGGTTGCTTGAAAGGGAAGCTTTACCTAGTTGACTTCAACAAAAGTAAACCTAACCTTGAGACTTGTTTAGTGGCAAAATCTAGCATGGGCTGGTTGTGGCATTGCCGGCTAGCTCATGTTGAGATGAGGAACTTGGCCAAACTTCTAAAGGACAACCACATCCTTAGACTAACGAACGTTCATTTTGAGAAAGATAAGATATGCAGCGCGTGCCAAGACAGAAAGTAAGTAGGAGTACCACACCCACCAAAGAGCATCATGACAACCACCAAGCCATTGGAGCTAATTCATATGGATCTCTTTGGACCCGTGGCCTACTTAAGCGTTGGGGGTAACAAATATGGACTTGTTATTGTTGATGATTATTCCCGTTTCACTTGGGTATTCTTTTTGTATGATAAGTCCCAGGTACTAGACAAAGTGAGGACATTCATTAGAAGGGTACAAAAGGAATTCGAGCTTCCCATTAAGAAAGTAAGAAGTGACAACGGGGCCAAATTCCGGAACACCCAAGTTGATAGCTTCCTTGATGAAGAGGGCATCAAGTATGAGTTTTCGGTTCCACACACCCCTCAACAAAATGGTGTAGTTGAACAGAAGAACCGGACTCTAATTTACATGGTAAGAATAATGCTTGATGAGTACAAGACGTCAGATCTCTTTTGGAGTGATGCCGTCAACACCGCTTGCCATGCAATCAACTGTCTCTACCTACACATGAAGCTGAAGAAAACCTCATATGAGCTGCTCACCTGTAACAAACCAAAGGTGTTTTACTTTAGAGTGTTTGGGTGCAAGTGTTTCATACTTAACAAAAGGCCCAAAACCTCTAAATTTGCACCTAAAGTTGGTGAGGGTTTCTTACTTGGTTATGGATCAAATGAGCATGCCTATCGTGTCTTCAATAAGACCACCGGTCGAGTTGAAGTTGCGGTGGACGTGACATTTGATGAATCTAACGGCTCTCAAGTAGAACAAATTGATCTAAGTATTGTAGGAAAGGAGGATCCACCATATAAAGCAATCAAGCAAGTAGCAATTGGTGATATAAGACCAGAAGAAGACAAGGCTACAGAGGTAGAAGGACCTCAAGAGAAGGCCACTGCAGAAGCTGCTGCTGCAGGGAGCCCGGCAGTGCTGGCCTCAGGCCCGACAGTGCCACTCCCCCAGACAGCAGAGCCATCAACCCCTGCAACTGCAGAGAGAACACCGCTTTCGAGGGATGATCTTGCACCTGTTTTTGAAGTAGAAGAAAATGATTGGCCAGAAAAAAAGAACAAGAATCCATTGATCATCCAAGACTACGTCAAACTATTCAACGGGATCATCCCGTTGACAATATCCTTGGGAGTCTTCGAAGGGGGGTAACTACTCGTTCACATTTGGTAAATTTTTGTTAATTTTACTCTCTTGTCTCCTCTTTGGAACCTCTCAAGGTAGAAGAAGCACTTGGTGATCCGGATTGGGTGTTAGCCATGCAAGAAGAGTTGAACAACTTCGAGAGAAACCAAGTATGGACTCTAATTGAAAGACCCAACACCAACAGCATCGACACCAAGTGGGTATTCAGAAACAAGCAAGATGAAGATGGAATGGTGACAAGTAACAAGGCAAGATTGGTGGCTCAAGGATTCACTCAAGTAGAGGGCTTGGACTTTGAAGAAACATATGCACCGGTAGCAAGACTAGAGGCAATCCGAATGCTTGTAGCCTATGCTGCCCATCACAACTTCAAGCTAAATCAAATGGATGTGAAGAGTGCATTTCTTAATGGCCAAATACAAGAGTTGGTATATGTGGAGCAGCCACCGGGCTTCGAAGATCCCAAGTCCCCAAACCATGTCTATAAACTCCATAAGGCGCTCTATGCGCTTAAGCAAGCAGCAAGAGCATGGTATGAATGCCTTAAGGAATTCTTTCTCAAACAAGGCTTTGAAATAGGCAAAGCTAATCCTACTCTTTTCACTCACAAAGTTGGTAAAGATTTATTTGTGTGCCAAATATAGATGTCGATGACATAATATTTGGTAGTACTAACAATGTATTTTGTGAGGAATTAGTAGGACCATGACTAAGAGATTTCAGATGTCCATGATGGGTGAGCTCAAGTTCTTCCTCGTGTTTCAAGTCAAGCAATTGAAAGTAGGAACTTTCATAAGTCAAACCAAGTACGCTCATAACATGCTCAAGAAGTTTGACATGGCGAATGCAAAGGCTATCAAAACTCCCATGCCAATCAACGGACATCTTTGTAACACCCCTGGTGTTACGGTTACATAAAACCTGGCATGTCATCATCCTTAGTTACAAATCGTCCCGCATCAAACCTGATCACTGTGTACTACTTAAAACAATTTTTATTTTCACATATGATTGTACTTAGGTATCTTTGAGTGACTTTATGATTTAGATATTTATTTTTGTGTATGACTGTAAATCCAAAAGAAAAATTTAAAAGGGAATAATTTATAAACCCTACATCGGACCCGAAACCCTAAATCAAAAACTAAGCATAATTAGGGGTTGGGCCATAAACAAAAGTTGTAAATCTTTAAAAGTTGAGCAACTGTTATTTAAAAAAAATTGAAGTTATTATAAAGAACTTCAAATAAAACCCTAACAAATGTTTTAAAGTTTAAATTGAAATACAAATTTAAAAACTAAAGAGAATCTGATGAAAGTGCCCTAATAAAAGTTGTAAAGTTTTTAAAATGTAATAACTTTTATTTTTGGAGATTTTCAAGTTATATGGTGAAAAATTAAATTCAACTCAAAACTGTACTTTAAAATTTGAATTTGAAACATCATTTCAAAAACTATCAAGAATCTGACCAAATATCCTTAATAGAAGTTGTAGAACTTGACAAATGGGACAACTTTAATTTTTACAGATTTTCAAGTTATGTGGAAAAGTTTGGAGAATTTTAGTGAATTTCAAACTAAATTCAAATCCTAGTTTTACCCCCTTTTGATTATTTTCAAATCTGAGCAGAATTTGAATTTGCTTCAAAAACCAAAAATGTTACACTTGAAATTTTCTACAACTTTTATTTTGGGTGTTTTCCTGTTTGCCACTTGGAATAGGGTATGATTGCATAAAATAGAGTTTGACCTTAGTACCTGTTACAGTGCTCTACAGGGGGGTCCGGCTGCTCTGCTCACGGGCAGGGCCGCGCGTGCGCGCTCCGGCCGCCGGCGATGCCTGGGGCTGGCCGGCTGGGTGTCTTCGTTGGGTCGGGCCCGTGGGGGACCCCGGCGACGCCCTGCGCAAGTCATTCCCTATAATAGCCGCCTGAGTCATCGTTTCCATTCTCTCCTCTGTCCTGCTCGCCACCGTCGAACTTCATTGCAATGGTGAATTCGTCATGCTCGGTGCATCTCCATCCCATCCATCTCGTAGGCAACTTCGCATAGTTCTTGCGCATCGATCGAGCAGCTTGTGGTGTCCTCTCGTCGGTCGAAGCCTCGGCACCGCCGTTTCTTCTTCCCGGCCGGACGCCATTGCCGCCGCGTCCGGTTACACGTGACCAGCGTCCTGTGGTGAGCTTCTTCCCTCTCGGCTGTGTGTCCTAGCCTCGGGATGGTCTTATTAAGTTGATGCGCTGCGTGGTTTCGTATCTGGGGTTGCAGTCCCGACGGAACGGGGTCCTTGCCGTCGGCGCACGACGTTTCGAGGTCCGTCACCATCAACAACTTGTCACCGTTCGGTCTCCACTTAAGTCTCCAAGTGCATCAAATTCCGGTGAGCTTCCGATTCCTCTAGGAATAGTCTATTTGGCTTCTTGTAGTCCGTCGCGGCCGGAACGCGCCTTGCCGACGAGCTCCGTGCCGGTCGTCCGCCATGACCGCCGGAGTATGTGCTCTAGGGTGCTAGCCTTGGGAGGAGGTGTCGGCTGGATGCGCGAGTTGGTGGGGGAGCTCAGGGATAGTTTAGGCCCCGCCGGTGTAGCCAACGGCGGCGGACCGCCGCAGCTTGCGCCGCCGCGCGCGCGGTATCGCGTCTGAGCGGAAGGAAGATGGGAGGGGGCGAGCTGGGCCGTGTTGGGCCGGTAAAGCAGCTCAGGGAGGCAAGTGGGCTCAGGAAGAGGAGTGGGCCGCGCAGTAGGCGGTGTGGGCTGGTCTGCTAGCTCGGGCCCGTGCAGTGTAGCTCATCTTCTTTTGTTTTTTTAGGAAATGAATAGTGACAATAATTGTCTATTTTGTATGAATTATTATGTAGCACCAAAAATCACGAAATAAATTTTATAGTTTCTTTGTGTAATGTAGTAATTATAAAAAATTTGAAACCAGTATTTTAAGCACTTTCTGTATAGGATAAAAATGCCACTTTTAATTAACAAATGAGATTTCTAGGATTTTTACAGGTTAAAATATTAATCCAAAAATCCTAAAATTTGTTTTGATGCTGTTTGGGGTAAAAATCTATCTGTAGAAAAAGTTTAGATTTAAATGAAAATAGTTTACTTAATTACTATTTAATACTCTAATTATCGATTAATGAAATAAATTGAATACTTTAATCAATTTTGGGATTTGTGTGTTAACTTTGGGTCATTGTCATGTGCTGGCCTTTGGTATATTGCTAATTTGTTTTAGTTTATGCTAAACTTGTTAAGTACAGTATTTAAATGTTATTTCATGTAAGTAGTTACTTGGTTATTATTTAATGCTCTCTTAAATGGTTATTAAATGGATAGAAAACACTAATGGCTTAGATTTTGTGTGACTTTTAGATTGAGTGATGTCCCAGGGTCATTGACTTGAGATGATCCTCGACACATTAATTAGTTAGTTAAGTTCTTAATTAAAGTATTAATTAAAGACATTGGAAATTTATGTATACACATACGATAATATGGTCTTATGAATTACTTAAGTAAGTACTTTCTATTGTCATAAGAGAGTTAGTCCGACTTTCGACGATTGTTAAAATGATCAATAAACTAGAGTAGTTAATGCTCATTAGTAATTAGTTTTTGTTGCTTTGTTACTTTTTCGTGAAGGAAGAATTATACTCCACTTTCTAAATTAAGTTACTTTCGATTAATTTATAAGTTCGTGCATCTCATGCATTATGGCATGCATATTATCATGTTAAGCATTGTATTATTATTACGTGTAGTGATCGGTTTTTCGGAAAAGTCGTTTGACTGCTCATCGACGGAAGGATTATTTCGTCAAGAGAAGTCAAGCAGGTTTACTCTGGTATTTCGAAGAAGTGACAGACCTGCAACACAGGCAAGCCCTGGTGCATTTGCCCCTCCTTGTTATTTAAAAATATTTATCACTTGAGTTAATCTACTGCATTAGGTTATTAGGAGTTGAGTGATAACCCATTGATGCATTACCTTTCCTTGACCACATATTATACCTGAGATCCTGATTTATTTAAAGTATTGAAAAATGCTTAGTCATGCTCAATGATAGAGTTACAAAAAATGTTATTTTGAAAACTGTGTTGATATGAAACAAATGAATCATTTTATGGGACTGGTGTTGTCCTCGTTTGGTGATGGTGTACTTGGCCAGTCCATTATCATCAACGTGGATGGGTTTTCCCGTTTGGATGGCCAACTGTTTAGGTTAGAGTCCCAACTTTCGTCGCCATCGGGAAAGGGATGTGAAAACCGTATAGTTACCAGTGTACTTGGGTTAGAGTCCCAATGCATGGTTTCTAACGGAAAAATATTAGTTACCATTCGTTGTCGGCCTGCTGTGATCATGACTTTGCAACTAGCCACATACTACAAAAAGCCTCTGACTCCGGTGGCTCTACTGCTGGAACCGACAACCACGCACTGAGAGTGGAGAGATGGCGAGAGTAGCGTGTACCCTCGTGGCCGTCATGCCTGGAGACTAGAGGGGTACTGTGCTCTCGGGTGGCGCAGGACCGGTTCCGGGGTATGAAAAGCCGTGGTACGCGGGGTTGGCATATGCAAGCTTAAGTGCTACACATGCAGTGTGGATAGGGATCCCTAGCTGGGTACTTCTGGATTCGAATCGACGTTGCTCCTCGGTTAATGGAGACATGATCCTCACACTTACAGCGAAGAGTGGTTCGGAACTAGGTGTTTTTGAGAATGAATATGAATTTGAGAGTACATAATATACGAGAATTGATATTGGAATTATATGTATGAATAAAATAATATTGAGATCAAATAATGAAATAGGATAGAAATGCTTTTCTGCAAAATACTTTGACTCTTGCTCAAGCCTTACCTTGACTCCCCTCAGCCTGCATTCCTGAGTATAATTTTACACCTTTAGTCGGATAAGTCTTGCGGAGTACCCCAGTACTCAGGGTTTGTTAACCCCTGTTGCAGGTAAACTAAGTATGCAGTTCTGCGTGGGACCGTGCCGGTCAGCGGATCGTGCATGGATGAAAAGTATATGATTTAATCCCTTGGGCAGGGGGTGTAAAGTTGTATACTGCTACTCCACTACGCAACTCTGGTTTGGGATAATGTAATTGTAATCTATATTTAAGTAATACTTCCGCACTCTTTACTCTGATTCAAATTATCTGTGTAAACTGTTGTAATACTTGTAAGGTCTTACAATGAGATCCTCGGGGAAATTAGGGTTTTCTATGAGACCCGACGGGCCACCTAAGTCAAAGGGAACTCGTACAGACTAGTCAAAGGTCCTTAAGGACGATGACGGGGCACGTGGGCCCTATGATTAAGGCGGTTCTATCACAATCTTGATCTTAATGAGGAAGGGAAAGCCGTGGACATCAAGGTATATCGCTCCATGATCGGCTCTCTACTCTATTTGTGTGCATTTAGGCCCGATATTATGCTTAGTGTGTGCATGTGTGCTAGATTTCAAGCTAACCCAAAAGAGTGTCATTTGATGGCCGTTAAAAGAATCTTGAGATATCTAGTGCACACTCCAACCCTTGGCTTGTGATATCCTAAGGGCTCTAACTTCGATTTGCTTGGGTATTCGGATTCCGATTACGCCGGCTGCAAAGTAGATCGAAAAAGAACTTCGGGGACTTGTCAATTCCTTGGACGGTCCCTAGTGTCTTGGAGTTCTAAGAAACAAAATTGTGTAGCCCTTTCCACCGCTGAGGCCGAGTATGTTGCAGCCGGTGCATGTTGTGCGCAACTACTTTGTATGAGGCAAACACTTCGTGATTTCGGATGTTACTTTACCAAAATCCCATTATTGTGTGACAATAAAAGTGCCATAAAGTTTGCAAACAATCCCGTAAGCCACTCAAGAACCAAGAACATTGACATCCGACATCACTTCTTGAGAGACCATGAAAGCAAAGGAGATATCGAAATACGCCATGTGAGCACTGAAAAGCAACTAGCCGATATCTTCACTAAGCCTCTCGACGAGTCAAGGTTTTGCGCTTTGCGTAGTGAACTAAATATCCTTGATTCTCGAAATGTGGTTTGAAACTTAGCACACAACTATTTTCTTAAGCTAGGTTGTTTGAAAAGGATTTAAAAGAGTTCAATTATGTCTTTCAAAACTATATTGAACATGTGCTTGTGCAATATTGGTCACTGCTGTTAATTCTAAGTCCTTCTGACCAAGTGATTGCACAAATAATATCCTGTGACCTTGTTCTTGGTGAAGACCAGAATAGGTCTAGGTTCTCTGCTGGAAGGCAGGGCGGCAGTGTCGCTCCCATCCGCGGCAGTGCCGGGCCTCTACCCGGCAGTGCCGCGCCTTGCCAGCTTGGCAGCCCGTGGGCCACTTTAGTCAGAACGGTCAGGCTTTCCTCTCTCTATCCCGTGCCCGTGACCGTTCCTCCCTCTCTTCCCTCATTCTCTCGGTCTCTCTCTCTCTCTCTCTCTTCCCTTCAAACCGAGAGGGCAGGGGACGGCGCCCCTGCCCTGCACCGCCGCCCCTTCCCTTGCCGGCGCCTCCTCCCTGTCGCGGCCTGTGCTGAGCGTGGGGGATCTCTTCTCCTTCTTGCTGGCAGCAAGGACCTCCTAAAGGCGCTACTCCATTCTCTCTCCTTCCCTCTCCAAGGTGAAGTTCAACCCTAAGTTGTTTTCTTCCCCGATCTATGCAATGTTATGGTTTTGGTTGAAGAAAAGTGTTGCTATGAGTAGTTTGATGAGTCTGGAGTCAAATCCATGTGATAAAATCAGTCGATCCGATGTTTCACCCATTGAGGAAGATTGAGGGTAGAGGGACCTCACTGCGTAGGCGTGGTAGTGCCAGGCCCTATGCAATGAGTCCCTGCCACCCAATCTTTGCCTCAACAGTTGACACCTCAGATTTGCTACTTTCATCGCACAGATTTGTTCAACACTTATTTCTTCTCATTTACACTTATTTACCACATTTGCGTAGATGGCGGATGAAGGAAGGCGTGAAGCGAGGACGAAGGGTGGTTTCGACGCTGGGGCTGGGTCTAGCAACCCACGTCCCTCGCGTACGAAGCAGCCAGCCCGTCGAGGTGGACGGAACCCGGAGGGCAGGACGGATAGGCAGGCACTCCGTGATGCTGAGTTGCTGGAGCAGGCAGGCAGGACCATTCTAGATGGTGCCTGTCCGGATACCCCCGATGATCTTTCCATGTTTGATGGGGCATACTTGCAGTGGGATGAGCATGATCACCATGTGCGTGTCCCAGTTGAGAGGAGGCAAAGGCACAAGATCAGTTACTACAACCAGTTCAGGGCTGTGCAGGAACATAGACAGGTCAACCCTTATGCTAGGCATAAGGATGTTGAGCTTGATTACAGGTTTTGGTCTGCCTTTCAGTCGGACATCTATGAGTCCGTCCTCTTTTCTTCCAAGAAGCCCAAGATTGTTCCGATGAGATATATTGATTGGGAGCACTTGGCAAGCAAGAATGACAGAGTGTGCAACCAGGTCATTGCCTTTTGCAAGAACAGAGGCATCTATGATTTGATGGGTTTCAGGTATGACTGGAACACAGAGATTCTATATCAGTTCTTAGCCACCTGTTACTTTGACAGAGAAGATGATGAGTTGCACTGGATGACTGATGTTCACCACTATCGAGTGGATTTCACTACTTTTGCTCGGATTCTTGGTTTTGGTGAATGGGACAGGGATGCTTATGATCTGCATGATGAGTGGGCACTCACTGATGGCGAGTTGGCCCATCTATATGATCATCCTAGTCAGGCAGATGGTTTGGTGAAGGGGCTGAAGAGTCGGTACTACATCCTGAACAACCTATTCCGCCAGACACTTCATCCCAAGGTTGGTTCAGCTTCCAACCTATATGGGACAGCGAGGAACATGCTTACCAGGACACAGCCAGGTAGTGGGTCTTTCTCAGTGTCTCGCTTCATTTGGCGCGAGTTGATTCTCACTTCTAAGGATGCTAGGAAGGCCCTACCTTATGCCCCATACTTGATGTTTGTGATTGAGCGCGTGTCTGGCATTATATTCAAGAAGGATGTGTCCCATGAGCCGTTTCGGGTTGACAAGACTCACCACTCAGGCGTTGGTGAGAGCAGGGCAGCCACTCGGTCTTCCAGCAGGCGGGCTACCCTGTCTTCACATATTCCCAGTTCCTCCCGTTCTGGCCCCCAGTGGCATTCCAGGAAGAAGAGCCGTCTCTCCCGCATGCTAAAGAGGATTTTCGGGGCTTCTATGCATGCTTCTGACTCTGCATACAAGGCTCGCATGGAGAATAGGGAGATACGTGAGCATTTGGGGCTCCGATCAATTGACCCTCCTACACCACCTCCTGTGTTCAGTGAGATGTCTGGCTCCGACATTGAGGACGTCGATTGGGACCAGCTTGCACGAGAGGAGGAGGAGGACCGTCCCGGCACGTCATCTCGCGGTGTACACTTCACCGTCACCACTCACCGCCAGGAACGTGCCGTTGTCGAGTCCGACAACGATGATGAGGAGGAAGAAGACCAAGACGATGACGACGACGATGACGAGGAGGAGGCCTCTAGTGAAGATGATGACGAGTAGTTGTACTTCACTCTTGTCTCTTTTCTTCCTTTTTGGTGCTTGTTGCCAAAGGGGGAGAAGGGGATTAGGGAGGGGTACAACAACTTTTCATCATTTTTACTAGTGTTCACCTTGTGAGCTTAATGTTTAGATCTTGTGAGAGCTAATAGTTGTAGAGTTGAGAGTGTTTCTCAGACTCATTTGGTTTGTAATAAGTACTTTGATGTCTCTATTTTCATTTGGTTGTGAACCTTAGTACTTTTTTTGTGAACCACCCTGTGTTTGTGCGTAAACTAGTTCTACTTTTTATATACTCTGTGTAGGTGCTTTGCTACCGCGAAGTTTCTGTCTTCAGGCAGAGCGGCAGTGCCGGCCTATCTGACGGCAGAAGCTAACTCTGATTGTCTCACATGTCATTCACATCACGTTTATCTTTATGACACTGTGTGCTGCACCCCACAGAGATCATGGATGTAGGGGGAGACCCCATTTCACTCTAGTGTGTGAAACTTAGCCTTTTATGCTAAGTTTGAAAATTCAAATTCCACTCACATATTCAGGGGGGAGACTCTACATTCAAAATCTTATTTAAATCTCACTGTACTTTATCTTTTACCTCTCTAATCGTGTTGTCATCAATCACCAAAAAGGGGAAGATTGTAAGTGCAATCAAGCCCTAAAGTGGGTTTTGGTGATAATGACCACGTGATTAGAAGACTAATGAGATTTATCGAGATGATGGATAGGCAAAAGCATTAGGACGATGTAATCTTGTGCAGGTGGACCCCTAACATTTAAACGATGCGGCATCTGGCTCAAATGAGGTTTAAATTCGTTTTATTTTGAAATTGAGTATAGGAAAGCCGTAATATTAAGGGGGATGTAAAAGACAGGTTTGAAAGTATGACCAACTGCAAATCTCTACACCAAACAACCTCACTTCCACTGCCAAAGCCATCACAAAATTCCAGATCATTCTGTCCTGGTTTGGCAGCGTGGCACTGCCGGCCCTAGGCCCGGCACTGCCAGATGAGCGGTACTGCCACTCGAAGCCCGGCACTGCCGCGACTTGTTTCGATCGTTAGACTCGAGGGGGCTTCTTAGCCTCCCTCTTGTCGCCCTCAACGGTCATCTCTGCCATTTGCTCAGTTCCCAGACCAGAGAAGCCACTTTCTTGCTCTCTCTCACTCCGAACAAGCTCTCGACTCTAAAGTTTGAATCCAAGTTTTGAATCTAGAAGAGTGTGAGCTGAATCTTAGCAAGAACAAACTTCTCTCCACTGATCTTCAATTTCCTCAAGCACTTGGTTCGCGTTCAAGCCGGTGGTTTGCATTTGTTACTCTTGGAGCTTGCTCCTAGCCGGCTAGAGCGTCGCCCGGTGAGCTTGCCAATCTTGTGGCAGCCCCGGGAGGTTTGTAATCACCCTCACAAGCTAGTGGAATCACCTCCTCTTCTCAAGAGTTAACTCTCTTGATTTGAGAACGAGGATTGGGCTTTGTGAACCCAAGTTTCCTTTGTGAACCTCAACAACGTGGAGTGGCAAGCCTTTGTGGCGAGGTGAACCACGGGTTAAATCTTGTGTCACTTGTGTTGCTTGTTTTATTCTCTATGTGTTGAGTTTCTTGACTTCTAGGGTTTGGTCCCGATCTATGAATTGGTGGTGTTCTAGCTGCAAGAAAAGGGTGTGCTAGGGTCTATGCATACCAGGAAACATCAGTAATTTCTTCGATCTAAATTTCGCCAAGCAGTTTTTGAATTGTGTAGAATTTGCTCTGCGAGGTCCAGCACTGCCGCTCTGGGAGCAGCAGTGCCGGATAGCCCGGCAGTGCTGCTCTACAGGCCGGCACTGCCACGCTTGTTACTAACCTCTGTTCGCGAATATTTTTCACAGGCCTATTCAACCCTCCACCTTCTAGGCCAGTCTGTGATCCTACATTTACTCATTGGACGCGTCCAGTCCAGCGTTTGGTTGCCCATCTGATGCACATTTGAGCACTTCCCTTTCTCTTCTCACCACTCTTGCTCACATGTGCCAACATAACTATTTTCACTCACTTGTACATGTGTGTTAGCATTTTTCAAAGCATTCTCAAGGGCACAATTAGTTCACTCTAAATCCTAATGCAATATTCAAGAGCCACTTGATATAGAGGCACTTGATAACCGAGAAAAACATGTTTTTCTCCTCTTGATATTCAGCTATATATATACTAAACATGATCACACTCACTAAGTGTCTTCGTCACCAAAATAAAGAGCTTCCTAAGGTATTATACATTAGCCTTGAGCACCTTTGCTTTGCACCATCACCTTCTCCATGGATGAGCACTTGATCATCACCATCTTGATCCACCTCATGGATTGGACTACCTCATCTAATTCACTAATTTAGATCAAAGGTTAGGCCAAATAGGTTTCATCAATTAGCCATAGACAAGCTAGGGTTTTTAGTGCGACCGATGGATTCACCCTGTGTTGACCCTTGGTGGACAGTGTAAACGGGTAGACGGCCTATTGAGCGCAGTGCCTGGTAGCGTGGTGGCCAGCTGTAGCCTGATCTGGGGCGTGTCATCCACTACCAGTGCCCAGGCGGCCTACTCTGCACCTGGCGGGTGCGCTGGCCTTCCTATTGTCGATTGTGGATAGCTGGGGCTAGCTCACTGCCGTTGCAAGATCCCTTGCCGCCACCTCACGGTCACCGACTACCGGAGCTGCTCCAGTGTATTTAATTTAGGGCCTCCACGACTTGAACTGCTCTGATTTCCCCATCTCCATGTAGGGGGACGTGTCGACGAGATATCGTCGGCGGTCTACCGAGGGGTATATCCAAAGTAGTAGATTGATCGGTGAAGGTGCGTCCGAGACGGGCAAGAGTTGTGCTGTAAGCGCGGGACACGAGGTTTATACAGGTTCAGGCCGCCGCGAGGCGTAATACCCTACTTCCTGTGTGTTGTTGTATTGTATTGCTAGTAGATGAGATGAATTGAGGAGATCCCCTGCCTGCCTTATATAGTCTGGGTGGCAGGGTTACAAGTCGGTTTTACCATATATATCGGATTACAATCTTAGCCGAGCAAGAAAACTAATCGGCTAGATATTAGGAAAGCTATTTCCTTGGCCGCCAATACTTCTAAGCCGGCGGATGTGCGTGACCCTCTGGAGAACGTGCAGATGACGCGTCCTTGTCAGCCCGGGCCTGGTCGGATGACTCAGCCCATGTATAACCATGTGGGTATATGGGTTTATAACCCCACAGCTAGTCTCCGAGCACCTTGCATTCGTTGGGAGGTGCAAACCTTCAGAGTTGCTTGACCAGATGGATGTAAGGAGCTCAGAAAAAATTTAAAAAAGCATTCTCTTTGGTGAAGTGTATCCACTTTTGGTTCTTCGAAAACAATACCTTCACCGTCAGGTGAAGTGCATCCACTTAGTCCCCGAGGCTGATAGTAGGTGACGCAGGCACGTGGTGTCAGGGTGAAAGCCCTTATTCTTGGTGAACATGTGAAGTGTCGACGAAGTCCCCAACCACTTCCTGTGCTCGGAAATATCAACGAAGCGACGAAGCCTCCGAGCAGTTCAGTGCTCGAAAGTGCTGACGTGACGATGACGAAGTCCCGAGCATCTCCTGTGCTCCGAAATGTTGATGAAGTGACGAAACCTCCGAGCAGATCCAGTGCTCGGAAGCGCTGACGTAGCGATGACGAAGTCCCCAACCACCTCCTATGCTCAGAAATGTTGACGCAGCGACGAAGCCTCCGAGCAGATCCAGTGCTCGAAAGCGCTGACGTAGCGATGACGAAGTCCCCGAGCACCTCCTGTGCTCGGAAATATTGGCGAAGCGACGAAGCCTCCGAGCAGACCCAGTGCTCGGAAGCGCTGACGTAGCGATGACGAAGTCCCCGAGCACCTCCTGTGCTCGGAAATGTTGACGAAATGACAAAACCTCCGAGCAGATCCAGTGCTTAGAAACGCTGACGCAGCGATGACGAAGTCCCTGAGCATCTCCTGTGCTCGGAAATGTTGACGATGTGACAAAACCTCCGAGTAGATCCAGTGCTCGAAAGCGCCAACGTAGCGATGACGAAGTCCCCGAGCACCTCCTATGCTCGGAAATATTGGCGAAGCGATGAAGCCTCCGAGCAGACTCGGTGCTCGGAAGCGCTGATGTAGCGATAACGAAGTCCCCGAGCACCTCTTGTGCTCGGAAATGTTGACGAAGTGACGAAACCTCCGAGCAGATCCAGTGCTTGGAAGCGCTGACGTAGCGATGACGAAGTTCCCGAACACCTCCTATGCTTTGGAAATATTGACGAAACGACGAAGCCTCCGAGCAGACCCAGTGCTCGGAAGCGCTGACGTAGCAATGACAAAGTCCCCGATCACCTCCTGTGCTTGGAAATACTGGCGAAACGACGAAGCCTCCGATCATACCCCCAGTGCTCGGAAGCGCTGACCTGAAATGAACGTGCTACGGTGCAAAATTGCAACTGCAACTGGAATCTAAACACAGCATAGTATGCCTGACTGCTCTGACCTGAAACTGAAACCTTTGCTTGTTCATTCGGTCATGCCATACATGCATTGGATACAGTATATTTTGACTTATTTTACTCGCTCTACGACTAGACCATGCATGCATTGGATGTACTATTATAGCAAATAATTGAGCACGTCATCGTCGTCCATGATGATCCATCTGGCAGCAGACATACGTACATGGGTTATCGTATGCGCGGCAGGGCAGCACACGTAGTATACTGTATACGCAAGCTGGCTAGCTTGTGGCTTGTTGGGCGTAGCAAATGCAGTGCGAATGAACAGTGTGCCGGACAGAACCTCACGTGCAGCGCAGAGCTTCCGGAATCCGGATCCGACCACAGTCCGTCCACAGGGTTTCTCAGGGCATAGCCTAGCTAGCCACCCTGGGACTCGTCGTAGAATCTTGTACACTGTGCTGTCAATGGCTCTACTGCCCTCTATGCGAATACGTACAGTATACTGCTAGTACTTGGAGCACAGTGTACATTCTCGGTTCCCAACTTATTACTCAGCATCAGCCAATTATTCTAGTGTTTTTCTCTCTCAATATAGCAATCAGCCAGCCAGTACAGTCAGCCGAACAGAAGGTGAAGTCGTGGTTGTGTGCGAATGCGTGCGTGTTTGTTGGAGGTCGGGGAGGGTCCTGTCCGATCGAGGGTCATGCTATGCTCCGTTCAAAAGGCCCTTCCTTTTGCAGCAGCCACTGTTCATTTACTGTAGCAGTGCAGTACTCTCTCCGTGGTGCATGGAGGTGCTTGCGTTGGACATCAACATGTCCGTAATACGTAAAGGTTGCGTAGTTTCCTTCAAAATTTCTACACACGCTCACGCCGCCCGCTCGCACGATCTTTCATTGCACCTGGCACTCGTCTAGGCGATGGCTGCGACAGAGCTCCACGCTCAACCTCGCCATGGATCGTCTACTCTCTTCTCCTCTCCCACTGCCGGCGGTGTTTTTCCACGCTAAAGGCCGCGTCCAGGTGGGACAGCCCCGTCCGTTGAAATTTTGAGGATGGGAGTCGTCCGGCATTTTACTTGATAATCTAACAAGGGATGTTCCTACCCTAGCTTACTCGTCCCTCAACCCAATACTATTATCCTAGTTTTGTCCCATCCCATCTCACTCGGTCCTTCTACCCAAACATATGGTAAACACACAACGCACAATAAATAAATGTTTTTCTCTCACAGAAAATCAACATAAGTCATTATCAACTTTCAGCTTCACCTTCAGAGACAGAGCCTCTGCCCTAACAGCAAGACCAAGTTATGTCCTCGCCCGCGACTACGAATTGAAAAAGAACATCTAAATTCACAAGTGATGCGATCCCACATACTCCTATACTACTACATGAGAATCTCTTGCTTTCTTTTCATACCACATACAGAAACTCTTGGGTTCTTTTCAACTTGATTTACTGCATCAGAGTCCGTTTATTAGAGATCCGGTTTTATCCAAAATAATTCCAGCTATCGGCTCTGGCTTCATTTGTTAGAACTTAGAAACATAGAGTATGTGGTTGTGGTAAAATATATGTAAGACCTTTCTTCTCTATTTCCTCCATTTTTTCGACCATTATTTTTCTTTATTCATCTTCTCTCCACCTTATCAGCGCCGCAAATGCGGTCTTTAGCGGTGGTTTGGTTCCCAGCCTGGGTCAGCCATGCCACAGTGTGGCGTCGCTACGACCGTGGTGATGAAAATGCTCGCCATGCTCGCCATAACTCGCCACACTCCACCAGCAGGTAAAAACAAATGCCAGAAGCAAAACGACAAGGGATTAAATGTGTGGCAGCCACAACGTACTGCTGAACCAAATGTGAGCCTAGCAGGTGTGACAGCCTTACTTTCTTGTGGCGAATTCCGGCGGGGAACCAAACAGCCCTTAGTCCTCACCTCGCTCTGTCTCACACGTTACTTTAGACCGCTAAGGCCCCGTTTAGATACATTTTATTTTAAAATTTGAGCGAGGAATTTTTTCTAATAAGTATCCAATAATAGCTTAAGTAGACTTAAAAGATTCGTCTCGTGATTTATATGCAAACTGTGCAAACATGCAAAAATTTTATTTATATTTAATTCTCTATACATGTGTCAGCACGTTTGATGGGATGAGAATCTTGAAATTTTGAAGTGCATACTTTTGAGCCTACTTAAACCATGATTAGACATTGTTGACGGTGGATAACGTCAACTTTTATTAAAATTTTAGACATTAAAAGATACATGAAAACACATTAGTCTAAGGTTTTAACTGACAGTTTCCACGAGTTTTGCATGTTCTGTATTTTCCAGTGGCTATTCCAGAAAAGTATAAAAGAAGGGTTAAAGAGCATGATTACCACGTAACTTAACCGCCAAGAAAATATCATCACGAGAACACTAGAAGCATCTGAAACGTACACCCGAAGCACCGGGGCCCGAGATCCACCAGGGTAGGGCTGGCCGGCGCCCCCCTACTAGGGTTTCGGCCCAGCTTCTGAAGTCTTCTTCCGCTGCCTTTGTGGAGTCATCTCAGCCCTTGTTTCAAGTCGGTTTGATCCTACGGCGCACGTGCATCCCACCAGGCTATAAATAAAGGGACAGACCCACCTGGAAGCATCAACCCATCATTCATTCAAGGCATCAAGTCCTCAAGCCATCAAGAGCCTCCTAGTTCATAGTTCTATCCTAATTAGATTAGAGAGTAGAGGAGTTCTAGTTCTTCGGCGGATCTGAAGCCCCAGCGTCTGTCTGGAGCACGGAGTTCGGTATAATTCTAGTTCTTTCTCTATTATTGTGTTCTTCATTATGATTAGGAAAACATTGTTCTTAATAGTTTATATGTTCTTGATTACAATAGTCTTTGTCTAATTTGATTATATGTCTAGTATAGTTGGTTTGATCTTATTGAATTCATGTAATTGCTCGTATAGCGTTTATTCATGCGTACGATGGATATATGATGAACGATATGTAGACGTGGTGTCTAGGTATTTTGTTTATCTGCGAGTGCACCCTGATGTGCCGGGTCGTGTGGTAGATCGCGTAGGTGACAGCTGCGTTGGGTCCTCTGTAGTCCACCCCCGTATGTAGGCCAACAGGCACGGTCGCGAAGTTGGGTGATGACTCTGTTTCACACCTTTCCTAGATGATGCCCTTTGCATATGATTATGATATAGGATTAGTATAACAATGATTGCTAGATGTAATTGCACTAATTAGAGTTATTCATTGATGTAGTTATAGAATTACCTTTGATATTAATTCCTTAGTTTATCCATTGGCTAGCTATTATTATGACTAGAAAAGTGTTCTGATGATTATCTTTTATTATGATGCTTGATCATACTTATCACCTTTATCTTTATTTACCTTGTGACCTCTACCTGTTATGAGTAGAGTAAATGACATCGGTAATGCCACTTATCCATTGTATACCATCACTATCAATATAATAGATTGTAATTTATCCTAGTCCTTTCCAGTGGTATAAATATAAATTGACAACCTGGTAGAACTCCCTAGGTAAAATGCTACATTGGTATAATTATCTGTCCGCTTGCAGAACTGATCTTAGTTTATATTATTTATATTTATTTCTGCCTAGTCACATAGATTAATATATAAAACCTTTATTTATTCTTAGCATTATTAATTAGGAATGTCAACCTAATTTTTACATAAGAATGTTGGTAATAGAAAAGTGGCTAGTTGCTAATGACAAATTAATTAATTTTCATTCATCTTCTAATCTCGCCCCTCGCATTAAAAGTTATATAGTTATATATGGCGACGTTTGTAGATGTCAACAGACATTTATAACAAAAGTTAGTACGTTGTAATAAGAAAAAATTACAAAATAGACAATATAAACATATTTGATATGATGGGACTTTTGAAATTTGAAAGTGCATCTAAACGCTCCCTTTAGTACTACCTTTGTCCTAAAAAGAAAGCAACTATGGGTTACGTGCCACGTTAAGTAATCCATGTTTGACCAAATTTCTAGTGAATAGTATTCGTATTTATGACTTCAAATTAATATATTATGAAAATAAATTTCATAACGAAATCTAATGGTGTTTATTTGATGTTAAAAATATTTATAGTTTGTCATCTATAATTAGTTAAAGTTGACATATTAAAATATGATATTGCGCTAGAGTTGTATGTTTTTTTTGAGACGGAGGAGTACCTACGTTGTTGACGGAAAAGAGTTGGCTCTGTTTGTTTCACCTTAAAATCGTCTATTTTTCAGCACTTCTACGGTACTTTCCTCTCACACCAAATCTGAATTTTCAGCACTTTTCAGCTCTAACGAACAGAGCCAAGAGGCAGTACTATATATACGCACGCAGAAGCAGGCTTGATGAGAGTCGAAAACCGCTGAAAATAAACGCTGATGTTAATTTTTTATGAGGGAAAATACTGTAAAAGAGCTGAAAAATAAACAGTTTTAAGGTTTAGGCAACAGAGCCCATGGCTGCAATGAACCACATGCATGATGAGAGTCGAGAGGCAGTACTATGACTGTATTTGTATTTAGATCTCAGTTGCAGTTGCAATTCTACACTGTAGCACGTTTGTTTGTATTTGACAACTTTTGTCCAATCATGGCCCAAGTAGACTTAAAAGATTTATCTCGTGATATACATGAAAAAGTACAAACATGTAAATATTTCGTCTACATTTAATTTTCCATGCATGTGCTGCAACGTTGATGTGACTAGTTGCAATTGCAATTTACAGTGGATCTAAACAGGCATATATATATATATATATATATATATATATATATATATATATATATATATATATATATATATATATATATATATATATATATATACACACGCACGCAGAAGCAGGCTTTGGAATCGGCACGACGAGGGGGTACGGGGCAAGTGGCAAGCAAGCAATTGCATGGATTCCATTTCGAGCGACGTATCAGCAACAGGACCTGGACATGCCTGTTGCGGTGAGCAAGACCACACAAGACTCTGCCCGGTGTCTCTCTAGTTCCTTTCTTTCCTTAACATTGCCTCTCTCGCTCGCTCTCCGTTGCTGCACAAAAGTTGCTTGTGCAGTCGCCCAAAGCCTGGGATAGGGAATCCCAGACCCCAGCACATGAACTGAACTGCATGCCCGGTCATACACTCATACTTAACAAGTCAATCACTTCCACGTTTACAGTACGTCCTCCTACGTGCGTGTGTGAGCGTGTCAGTGTCTGCATAGGCCACTACTGCACTGCTGCTGCCAAATCTCTCACACTTGCTGAGAAAATCGGCAGAAAGTGTATAATACACATTAGGCTCATTGAAATATTTGAACGAATATTCCTTTTTAATGTTTAAATACTAAAAGTTAATGTTGCAAAAAAAATAACATTCTACTATAGCTTTATCTTAAGTCAACTTATGTTCAGTTGATCAAATTTACATATAAAAAGTTATCATATTTATGATACGGATTAGTATCAATTAGTACTAAGTTTGTCATGACATATATAGTTCATACTTCATAGTATACTTATTTAGGGTTATAAGTGTACATTTTATTCTACATACACTTAGTCAAACCTATGACACTTTGACCTTGATGAGTTTAGAACAATATATATTCTTTCAGGGACAGAGAGTACAATTTTAGATGCATTAATTAATGCATCACATCTAGCTAATTCTTTTATAATTGACAAGTGTTTAGTTAAAATCTTAGCTATGTATTTGGCTTAACATCAACATGCTCACTGCTTCATGCATATGTAGTAATAATAATAGAAACGAGCAGTTGTAGCATCATTCTAGAAATATTTTGAGGTTTTTTGGCGACATAGGTACATGGTTTTATATAAAGTATTTTATATATTTAATTCTAGACATGTTTAGATTTTCTAAATTTATAGAAATATTATGAATATGTATAACTCCAAATAAAAATATATTATAAAAATATACTTTTTGATGAATCTAAAATATTAGTATTTTTATAAAAAAACTGAAACCGTTTGATAACTTAATTATTTTATTTTTTTACGGAAGGAGCAGTAATTAGGCAACACAATGGATGCTATACTTTGGAGCTACTAGTATATTACGGTGTACAGTACTGTACCTACGTACAACGGTACAAGCAGGTAGAGCTGCCCACAGTAGTTACTAGATTAGTAGTGCATGTTATCCAAGCTGCAACCGGTGAGCGATGATGGTCAAAAGAATCGAATCTTATCGAACACAGCTGGATGGGACTTAAAGCAATGTCACCTACGGACGGCAGATGCTGCCCTATGCTGCCCTGCTACATCTCACATGCATGCATCATTTTCATTTTTAAACCAATCCACCATGCGTGCTCCTAAAGACATGGAAACTCTCGACTCCGTGCACCAGCTTTGATTTTTCAATTACTACTACCTAACCCCAGCTTAAAAATATATTATTTATTTATTTATTTATTTATTTATTTATTATTATTGTTGTTATTGTTGTTGTTGTTGTTGTTGTTGTTGTTGTTGTTGTTATTATTATTATTATTATTATTATTATTATACTACCTTAATTTAAAATACGGTATATTTAGTTACTTTTTAGTTTTTACAAAAAATAAATGGTAATACTGATTATTACTAAACAATTGTCACTACATAGATTGCACTCCCTCCATTCAAGAAAGAATGCAATTCTAGCATAGTGACATGATTTTGTATCTTAAGTCTGATAAATTGTAGATAAAAAGTATCAACATTTATGATATCAAATAAATAACATTAGATTAACTACGAAACGTATTTTCATAATAAATTAATTTAGAGTCATAAATATGAATAGCATTCACTAAAAATTTGATTAAATATAAACTATTTTTGATGGCACACAACAGTTTGTTGCGTTCTTTTCTGAACAGAGGGAGTAAATGTTAAGAATATTCTTTATAACCTGGTCTAACTCGAAATAATTTCATTTTCAAAATAGGATTTGGTATTATTTTATTAAAGTGGAGTGAAAAGTGGGTGAAAAGTTACTGTAGCATATGGAGAATCTTCTCCAATAAGTGTCCAATCATGGCCTAAATAAACTCAAAAGATTCGTCTCTAGAAAAATATGCAAACTGTGCAAACATGCAACAGCTACTACTACATTTAATGTTCTATGTATGCGTCCAAAGATTCGATGTGACAGGGAATCTAGAAATTTTTTTGAACTAAACAGCCCCTAAATACCCTACAACTTCCAATTCCAACTAGTCACATCAACGTTATGGCACATGCATAGAGCATTAAATGTAGACGAAATGTTGGCACAGTTTATATGTACATCATAAGACAAATCTTTTAAGCGTGGTTAGGCCATGATTAGACACTTATTGCAAAAAATTTCTCGCTGCTACAGTGTCAAAATTCTAAATTTCAAATGAATCTAAACGCAGCTTAAGTCTATTTAGATCATGATTAGACATTTATTAGAAAAGATTTCTCACTACTATTGTCAAAATTCTAAATTCCAAATGAATATAAACGCAACATGTATCATCATGGTCCCATCCACACCGGCATCACCATCCTCAGTCCTCATATGTCCATCTTTTTCCTGCGTAGCCACGTAGAGTCGCGTCATGCTCGTCCTGCCACCCCATGCCTTCATGTGTTGCATTGTCAGTATGGTGTCGCATCCATGTTGCCACGCTAGGCCGTGTACCATGCTCGTCACAACATGTGCTACAATCATCCCACTGCACTGTAATAACGACCTGATCGTCGAGAGAAGTGAGGCCCTACCTCACCACTAAATACTAAAAGTTCCATCTCATCCATGTTAGATACATGTATAAAGTATTAAATATTAATAAAAATTAAAACTACTTTAACAACTTCGTAAAATATTATGAGACGAATTTTTTGAACGTACTTAAGCCTTAATTCAATACTTATTGCAAAAGATAGCACGTTGCTACAATAAAATATTTTGCAAAATAGTGAATCTAAACACCCTCTGAGGCTGTCTCCAACCTAATACCAAAACTTATTTAAGGATGAGAAGAGACATAATTTCCGCTGAAGATCTATTTATAAAACAAGTTATCTTTTAGATATTGAACTCTTTACCTGTAGCACTGCCTAAAGAATAAACGAGTCTTGAATTTGAGTCTCAGTTGTTACAGATACTCTGAGAAAGGCTCGATGAGTAACAAACCTAGTAAAATGAATCGTTGAGAATGAAATTCAGCTCCTACCCGATAGGGGGAGAGGAGGGAACGTGGTGGGGTGGAGAGGGGTGACATAGTAAGGCCCCGTTTAGATTTTTTTAACTTTTAATTAAATTAGTCACATCAATTTTTATACAATGCATGGAATATTAAATATAGATGAAAACTAATTTGATAGTTTGGTAAAGTATTGTCTCACAAATCTTTTGAGCCTGTTTAAGTCATGATTGGACACTTATTAAAAAAATAAAACGCTACTACGGTACTTTCAACTTCAAACTAAATGCATCTAAACACCTCCTAAGGTGGAGTAGGAGGAAGTCAAGGCGAATCGAGAAGAGCCACGTCGACGAAAGGCTCCATTGTAACTACGGTAGGGCAAACACGATCACAACAACCTAAGCCCCATTTAGTTTTCACATAAAATCTTTGCATCCATTATGTTAAATGTTTAGATACATGAGGAGTATTAAATATAAATAAAAAATAACTAATTATACATATTATATGTAAATTGTGAGACGAATCTTTTAAACTTAATTAATCTATGATTTGATAATGTTGTGCTATAATAATATTTCCCCTTCCTGTGCTTCCCACTGATGGTATTTCGCCTGACAGAACCTTGGTGCTCCCCTAGCAAAATGTGCAGAGGTTTGAAAGTGACTTTCAGATAAGAGAATTGGCAAACAGTCTTGGCTTGCATCGTACCTTTGGCCCAAGCCCATCTGTGGATATGTTACTTGCTGAATTGGCCCAGGCTGCTCAAAAAGTGCTGAATCTCTTGCCTATGAAGAACCCTATACCTTCATCTTGTTGGAATTTTTGGCCTACCAATCCAATGCTCGATACTTGGCTCCTGCAAGTCGACAATCCACTCTGGGGTAACAACGCTAAGGCCACTACATCAGCTGGTTACAAAAGACCCAGGCTAGAACGGCTTAGGAAGGACTGTGAGTCTTCTCCTGAGTTTGATCCAGATGTATTGCCTTGCTCTGAAATGGTGGTTTATAATCATGATTTTGTGGTCCAGCAGATCCTGAACAAGCTACATCCTTCTTGTCATCCTCCTGTTACCATGGATCCTAGTGTGGCTGAATCTTTTGTTTCTTCTCAGTCTACCCAGGAGCAGGATGAGAGTTCTAAAGCTTTTGGTACCCCTGTGGCCTCTTCCAGGAGCAACAAAAGGAAGACCAGAGCCAAAACACCCATTGTTGATGATGAATCCAGAAGATACCCGAGATTTCAGAAGAACAGTAATCAACAGTTCTATCAGTTGGACAAAGAGCCTAGAAGGAAGAAGGGTGAAATTAGGAAGATTGTTTACTTCTCTAAGGTTGAAGACCCCAAGGCTGCCATTGTCACCCGAAGCCTGGAGGCAGACATGGAAATTGATGATGTGGATCCAATCCAAGCTGGTACTCTTGTTGATTTAGGCACAACTTTCTATGGCATCTCTCCTGAGGAGATGACTGTTGCCACCTTACTTCCCAACCCTAAAGAATAATCAATGCAGATTCTTCCCAACTGCTTTAGAGAGAAGTTGCCCTTGGGATTTTGCTCCCCTTCTTCCCTATTTTATATTAAAATGTTGGGTGTTTATCATGTCTGTATTCTGAACAATGTTGTCCCGGTAAACTCCCTATGGTGGTTGTGCCCCATAGTGTGTCTTATTGTTTTTTGCTGTTTATTACAATGACTAGTCGTGCTAGGAATATTCTATGTTGGAACAACCGTGGCCTGAATGATAATGATAAGGGGGATCCCATCCGAAATAAGATAGATGAATGTAATGCCAATATCTTCTGTCTACAGGAAACCAAAAGAGAGGCCTTTGACCTGAGATTTATTAGGAGATTTGTTCCTAAGAGATTTGATAAATTTGACTTTTGTCCTTCTGTTGCGGCTTCTGGGGGCATTCTGGTCTGTTGGGCATCCTCCTACTTCAATATCATCAGCATTGAAAAGCAGCACTTTGCCATTAGTATGACAGTCTCTTCTATCCATAACTCTGAAGCTTGGAATCTGGTAGTGGCGTATGGCCCCTGTAGGCAACCTGCAAGAGACAATTTTGTTAGCTGGCTTTACAATCTAAATATAGAAGATGAAGATTTATGGCTTCTTATTGGTGATTTTAGCTTCTACCGATATGCAGAAAATAGAAATAGACCTAGGGGCAATTTCAATGACACGCTTATCTTCAACAATATTATTAGTCATCATGGCCTTTTTGAATTGCCTCTTAAGGGAAGATCCTACACATGGAGTAACATGCAGGACAATCCTTTACTCGAGCAGGTTGACTGGTTTTTCACCTCTGTGGCCTGGACAAGTAAGTGCCCCTCTACCTTGGTCCTCCTTCTGGCTAGATCAACTTCTGATCATATCCCCTGCAAAGTTCAGATTGGCACCAATATCCCTAAGGCCAATATTTTTATATTTGAAAACTACTGGTTCAATCATGTTGACTGCATGAAGCAGATTTCAGATGCTTGGGTCATTCCCACCACTTGATAGTGCTCAAAATATTAGTGCCAAATTTAAGCTGCTCAGAAGGATTCTAAAAAACTGGGCTAGGAGCCTTTCCAAACTCTCTATCCTGATCTCAAATTGCAACATCATCATTGGTTTTCTGGACAAACTGAATGAGATCAGATCCCTCTATCCTCAGGAAGCAGCTTTCAGGTCTATTCTTATAGCCCATTTGCACAAACTGCTAGCCATACAGTCCTTTTACTGGAAGCAGAGATTTACTCAGAGATATATGCTATATGGTGTTGAAAATACCAAATTCTTCCAAGCCATGGCTACTGAGAGATACAGGAAAAATGTTATCTGTCAGATCATAGATGAAAGTGGTAGAATGGTAATGGATCACAATGAAAAAAGTACCCTTTTCTATCAGGAATTTAAGAGAAGATTAGGGACTTCAGTTGACATCAACATGCAGTTCAACTTGCAGCAAATTATGCAGCCTGTCAGTAACCTGGATTGTTTGTGTCAGCCTTTTAGCAGAAAGGAAATCAATACTATTATTCTAGATTTGCCTCATGATAAAGCCCCTGGCCCTGATGGTTTTAACAGTTTATTCTTCAAGAAAGCTTGGCCAATTATCAAGGATTTACAGGCTCTGTAATGATTTTTACTTCCACCAGGCCAATATCAAGAGTATTAATTCCTCATATATTACTCTGGTGCCCAAAAAGGACAACCCAGAAATAGTAAATGATTTCAGGCCCATTTCCTTGCTCAACTCCTCAATTAAGGTCATCTCCAAAATGCTCAAATCCTTAGAAATTGTCCATGAGAATCAATATGGGTTTATAAAAGGAAGAACCATCCATTACTGTTTTGGATGGGCATTTGAATATCTGCATCAATGTCATCATTCTAAGAGGGATATTATTGTGCTTAAGCTAGATTTTGAAAAGGCTTTTGATCTTGTGGAGCATGCTACTGTTATTGAAATGCTCAGAGTTAAGGGCTTTCACTAGAAATAGATTTGTTGGACTGAAGATTTACTCTCTTCTGCCACATCCTCTGTGCTCCTTAACGGTGTTGCTGGTAAGGAATTTAAATGCAAGAGAGGAGTGAGGCAAGGGGATCCCCTCTCCCCTCTCTTATTTGCAACTGCTGCTGATCTCTTGCAAAGTGTAATCAACTATGAATATGAGCTTGGAAATATTAGAGCTCCCTTCCCTCAAAATCAGGGCATTCCTTTTCCCATTGTACAGTACGCAGATGACACCATCTTAATCAAGCAAGGCTGTGAAGACCAGCTCATTTATTTGAAGGACATACTCGAGAGATTGGCCATCTTTAGTGGGCTCAGAGTTAATTATCAAAAGTCATGTTTGCTACCTATTCATATTGATCATGAAACGGCTGCCTCCTTGGTAGCTACCTTTGGGTGCACAGTTGGCACCTTCCCCTTCACCTATTTAGGTCTGCCAACGGGTCTCACCAAACCCCAAGTGAAGGACTATGCCCCTCTGATCTGTAGAATTGAAAGAAGACTCTCTGCCAGTTCCCTATTTCTCTCCTACGCAGGAAGGCTTCAATTGGTTAATTCAGTCATATCATCCCTTCCAACTTACTATATGTGCTCGCTGAAGCTCCCAGTCACTGTGATTGAAATCATTGACAAACACAGGAAAAACTACTTCTGGAGAGGAAGGGACTTCAGAAGGAAGGGCTATAATCTTGCTGCCTGGGACCTTGTCAGAAGGCCAAAACACAAGGGGGAGTAGGCGTCATAAATCTGAGTTTACAGAACGATGCTCTCTTATTGAAGCAACTGGAAAAATTCTATAGGAAGGATAATATTCAATGGGTAAATATTATCTGGAACAAATACTATGGAGCTAGTGTTCCCCACCTTTCAAGAGAGAAGGGCTCTTTTTGGTGGAAGGATATCTTAAGGCTGAATGTGCAATATAGAGGGGTGGCCTTCTGTACAGCTAATAAGGGTGACACTGTGGGTTTCTGGGATGATCTCATCGATTGGAAAATTTTTTCTCAGGTGTTCCCCAACCTGTTTGCTTTTGCCAAAAATCCTAAAGCCTCTCTGTGTGATATTAGAAATGCTGACCCTATACTTAATTGCTTCAGAATTCCCATGTCTAGATTGGCTTATAATGAGTTTCTTGCTCTGGTGGATGTCTTAGCTCAAAGGAATTTAACTTCGACAGATAACAAAGACCAGTGGAGTTTTATTTGGGGTCAGCAAACATACTCATCTTGCAGATTCTATCAATATCAGTTTGCCTCCATCCACCCAACAGTCTATCATTGGGATTTGGAAGTCTAAGTGCATTCCTAAAATAAAGTTCTTTGCGTGGCTGCTTGTTAATGATAGACTGAACACTAGAAACATGCTCAGAAGAATAAAGAAGTACCTGGAGGAAGGTTATAACTGTGTTATGTGTCCTTGTGGTACAGAGGAGACTCTGGAGCATCTGTTTTTTGACTGTTCTGCTGCCTCAACTCGATGGTTTAAACTTGGCATCATTTGGACTGATGAAGGTACCATTCATGAAAGAGTATATAGAGCTAAAGAGCTCTTTCATTATCCTTTCTTCATGGAGGTTTTTTTATTGGGGCCTGGTGTCTTTGGAATCAAAGAAATGACCTCATTTTCAACAACAAGGTCCCAAGTGTGGGTTCTTGGGTGGCTGCTTTCAAGAAGGAAGTTAGAGATCATCTTATTAGAATCAAGTCGAGTCTTCACCCTGCTATCTGCTCCTGGCTTGATGCCCTGTAATTATGTCTGTCTGATAGTCCGCTCAGTTTACCGTTTGTTTCTCCTCTCCCCCTCCCTCTTGTTGGTTCTAACCCTTGGTTAGACCCTCTCTTGGTTTGTTTTTCTATCCTGTGTACTCCTTGCTCTTGTTTATATATAAAAGTTGTCGGGGGGCTTGTTGTCCCATGGCTTTTCCTAAAAAAAGAAAAATTAATAATATTTATTGATGAACGATTAATTAGGCTTAAAAATTAATCTCACGGTTTACAAACAAGATATATAATTAGTTTTTTGTTAGTATACGAAACTCTTCCAGTATTTCATCAAACATTCAATGGGACCGATAACAGGATGAGAATTTCGAATAAGTTCAAATAGTGCGCACTTAGGAAGAACTTAGAATAATTTAAGGATCCTTTTACTAAGGCTGTACTGTTCTGTGACAAAAGATATATAGTTTTATGAAATTATAAATATTTCTAATAATTTTTATACATTTAGTAACATTTTAAAAAGTTTCACTGGCATTAGTGTAGCAACACTTATTTAAAAAGGGAGTACTCCTCTTGTACCAAATGGAGTACTAGCAGTTTGGAGCTGTTTGGTTGCTAGCCACATTTTGCAACTATTTGCTAATAAAAATTGTAACATTTGTCTAAGTTGAGGTGCTCAAGGGTTGTTCGGTTGCTAGCCACATTTTGTAACTTTTGTCAACAAAAATTACCACACTTGTCTAAGTTGAGGTGGTCAAATTCTTTACCACAACATAGCATGCCTAAGGAAATCTTGCCACACTTTTTTGAGTCCCTGACACGTGAGATCTAGGGCTTTTCACATTTTTTTGAGTTACTGATGTGTGAGACCTAATTTGCTAGAAGGAAATCTTACCACAACTGTGGCTGCAACCAAATACCAAATAGCTATCAAGCTGGTCAAACTTGCCTAACCTTAGACATAACGGGGGTGTTTGGTTGGCAGCCACACTTTGCCACAGGTTGACACACCTAAGGTTAGGTAACTTTGACCAACTTTGCCAGCTGTTAGGTTACAGCCACTGTTGTGGTAAGATTCTCTTCTAGCAAAGTAGGTCCCACGCGTCAGTGACTCAAAAAAGTATGGCAAGATTCCCTTAGGCTTGCCAAGTTGTCACAAAGAATTTGAGCATCTCAAGTTAGGCGAGTGTGGCAATTTTTGTTGGAAAATGGTTGAAAAATGTGGCTAACAACCAAGCAGCCAACCTGTGGCAAACACATGTACAGAACCATACTATACAGGCGGTTCACAACCCATTTCTAGAGGCGTTTCCCAGCGCCGACTACGTGGGAGGCCTGTGGAAATGGGACCACAGCACAAGTGGTTCCATGTGAACCGCCTGTGGTAATGCATCTACACAGGCGGTTCTCTAAGTGAACCACCTGTGTAGATGCATTACCACAGGCGGTTCACATGGAACCACATGTGTAAATATCAGACCCTATTTATATATAATAATAAATATTTTTTACATTATTAAATATTACATATATATTGATATTGGGACTACTATTGGAAGGTGTTCAGACATATCTACATGAATAATTTAAATATTTCATACATACATTTATATACATCATTGTTTCGTGCTCACAAACATAAAGTTATTTACAAAGAGTATATATATCACACATTGTATTCATCAAAGTTTGCATCTGTGCTCTAATAACCTGTCCTAATAAGGTTTAGCCTACTAATCTTTGTTAGCTCTCAGAACTCTGGCGTGGATAATTGGCTGTCATGATCATGATATTTTCCTTCGCATGGAATGACATATTTCAAGAGGAATATGCACAAGTCCTCAACTATGTTGTATATAGTCTTTTTGGTGACCTACGCCGCCTTGGTTTCCTCAAATTACTGCAAAGAAAGTTTATTAACATAATATACTTAAATTTTGCACCTTTAATGTCAGAACAACATACATGACTATTACTTATATTAATTACCTCGGAAGGGTTGCTGATGAATCGTCTGGTCTGTCTCATGTGCTCGCACACATAGTATCCATAGAGGACAGACCCGGGTGGTTGCTTGTGCCACTATATAACGGGTAAGTGTTTATTTATTGATGCAACCATGGTCCTATGTATCGTACATGTATGATTTGTATTCATAAGAGCAAATTTTCATACGTACCGGCTAGTTATATAAAACTTGCAATGGCTGCCCTTCTATCTTGGACTCGCACTTTCCACCTGTAATCTTATAAAACCTATATGCCCTATGATCCCGAATAGAACCACCATGTTAGTCTCTCTCATAATGCAAAAGTATGCATGCATATATATCTCGACTTACAGCTCTAAAAGTTCAATGAATTTTGCATAGGATTCTTTAGGGTAATCTGCGGAGTCTTGTACCAGCACCCTTCCTTCCTTGGGATAAACGTGGCAGCAGATCTAGTGGTCCCTGCACGAATCGAATTCTTGATGCATTTGTGCATTGGAATTATTTAGTTTCATCTAGGAAAACTGACACTCACTCAAAGTGGTACAGAAGGACTACCGATTTCATGTCTTGATACTTGATCAATGATCTTCCAATGTAGAAGGTGTAGTGGGATTCAAACTTAATCCTCAACTATCTGATTTTCTCGGCCTATTCTTCACCTTCTAAGCCAATCCCGATTCTGAATGTGTGGCGTTCTTCGCATATATCTATTGGGCACAGATAGCTAATCCTTTCATTTGCACAAGAATCAAAATCCAAACCATAATGCATCTCCTGCTGCTCAAATAGCATTCTGCAAGGCACATGCATGTCAGATATTGAACATTGATGCAACTACAATGCATGTGTAACTATGTAAAACTTACAATACAAACATCGTTACGATCTGTACGTCCAGTCTCTCGAGATTCATCATCAGCCACACGTCTACGAAGTTAATCATGCACTTCTCAGTTTTACTGAGAAATGCCTTATGTGGCATAGAAATGCTGATGGTGTCGATGCCAACAGAAGAGGCTCTCATGTACCAGTCATGCAGCCTTTTTATATTGCTTGGGACCTTTAAGAGTTTCTCCCAATTGAGTAAAGGCCTTCCCGACACAAATTTTTTAGGGACATTCTTGTAATCTTCTTTAGTTGGCACCTTGATTTTGTAGCGAATTACCTTAGGCACCGACTTCGCTGACTTTGAGAGCTCAGACAACTCATGCACTTCTACAGTGCGTTTCCATCCAATGCCTGACAAAAATTTGGCCGTGCCAGCTGTTTTTTTCTTTGGCTCAAAGGGGGAAACCAACTTGGGCACCGAAATTTTTCTTCTTTGGTGGCGGTGGTGGCTCCTTTGGTTGTTCAGGATCTTTGCGTTGTAGGGAAGGTGCTGACTGTGGGTTAGGAAGATCATGGGGAGGTGATGATTGATAGTCAGGAACAAAATGGGTAGGTGATGCTGGTGGGTCAGGAAGAGACTCGGGAGGTGATGGCGGTGGGTTTGGAAGTGGATCGACACATGCTGACGACTCCTGAGTGGGTGGCATCTCTTGAGAGGATGGTGGTGTCTCCCTTAGCTGGACGTCCCGCCGAGGCCAAAGGATGAAATTGTTTATTGCCGATCCGAGTTTATCAATGTCCTCGGGACTGGGGATGTCTATAATCTCGTCCTCGTATCCTTGGACCACGGTCGATACTTCTACTCTGCAGTAGTCTTTAGGAATGTCGGCACCATGGTATTTAGGTCCTCCTAAGATCGCTTTGCCTGTGGCCAATTCCCTTGAACATGATTGTTAGTGCCATACCTTATGACTAGGGAGTAAGGCACGGGAGCAACAATGTCGTCAAACGGATAGTGAGCCTTGTTCACCGTAGACCCAACACTGCTTGGAATGTCTATTGGACAGTGTGACACCAACGGTTGCGCAACCACTGGGACTAGCTGCATCTGCGGGGGCTGAGCTCTCATCTGTTGATTTGACACCGCACTCGCCAGTTTCTGCATCAACTGAGGAGGAGGATCTTCTAGCAATTTCCCCATCATCTCTGTGAACTCCTTCTGAGCCTCCTGCTTAAAAAAGCTTGCCATTTCTTCCTTGTACCGATCGCGTTTCTTGTACTCACCTGACCACTGAGGGCCGAATCCATCCTTCCATCCTTCTTTGGATTTGATGCCTCAAACACGGCCAGGATGCTCGGGGTTACCCAGGCCCACGCTAAGGGTGTCCCTCTCCCTTCGTGGCTTGAATTTCCCTTTCTGCTACTTGGCTGCCACCGCAAAGATGCTCTTTGCTGCTTCATCGACAATAGGGTCCTCAAAGGACACTCCACTCGCGGTTTCCTTTGGCTTCCGAGTAAGAATCCAATTCGCGGACCTTTCACCAACTTGCTCGGACAGCACAGCAACCCTGCTGCCTTCTTCGCAGTCTCTTGTTGCCTTCATTTGGGGATCTGGCACTGGTAACCACCTGAGCCTAGATGGTGGTGGTACTTGTTCTTCTTTGCTCTAGAAAAACCATCCACTGTCCATTGGTAATCTTATATTTTTTTGTATGGTCCTTTCCTGTCTTCGCATACCTGGAATTCAACTCGAACCTCCAGTTTTGGAAACCGATCGCACACTGCTTCAATGTATAATCCTTTACTAGTGCCTCTGGCGTGTTCCGAGGAAACTGGAACCTCGTCTTAATTTTATCCCATATTCTGTTCTTGTCACCTTCCGGCACACTGGACCAATCCCGAATGGTGATGTCAAGAATGTCCTTAACACAGAAGCCAATTGCATTCCGGTACTTGGGTAGGGCCTCAACAGGAAGTAGAGGTTGTCCAATCGAGCTCACTTCATCAATGTTATATGTTTCATCTGGAAACTTGTTCGTACCCCTCTCGCCTCGTTTCAAACCGGTCCGCTTCCTTTTCCTTGATCTCTCAGTGGTCGTCGTTCCCTTGCATCTGAGACAATGCCTCCTGAATATATTGACATTGTCAATCATATGGACATTATATGGATCAAAATCATGTAATTACATATAAACATGAAATCATGGATGTGTCATTTACCTCATCCTCTCATGGATTGTAATAAGGGTCACGTTCGAATTCACGATGAGCCTTCCTCGCTTCGGGAGGCTCCATGTCGTCGCTAGCTCCTGTTTCGTACGAGGGAGTGGAGGCCCCTAATGCTTCGCCCATTTCGTGGGTCCCTTGTAATTGCTCTTCTTGCTCCGTGGGGTGGGACGACACTGGGGCTTGGCCCGTTTCGTGGGTCCCGTGTACTTGCGCCGTGGGGTGGGACCTTGGGGATTGTTCCGTGTGTTCGGATCCTTGAGCTTGGTCCTTGCGCGGAGAGACCATCGTGAAAATCGATCTGGCGAGGACTAACCTAGATCGATGTGCGTACACGAGAAACATCAATACTATACTAGAGTATCACTTATGTGCATGAAATATAATATACGATGGCATACTACACATGGCATAATACATATACTCAATTACATATACACAAAAACATATATTTTTTTGGCATAATACATATACTCAATTATATGGCATAATACATAAACTCAATTAAATAGCATAAAGCGTATACTCAATTACATATATACAAACACATATAAAGTGCCATTTTTTTGCTTCAAAATGCAACTACATATATAAAAAAGAAATTGTGAAACAAAAAAAGTCTCAATAACACATACAAAGACATATATTATCCAATGACATAAAAAATAATAATATTCTCTGAATTTACTTTATTTATTTTTTTGATTTTTTTCCTCATTTTTCTGATTTTATTCAATTTTTTTGCTTCAAAATGCATCTCTATTTATAAAAAAGAAATTATGAAACAGAAAAAAGGCTAGCCATTGTTGGGCCGGCGCAGCCTAGCCATGCTAGACCAATCGGGCTGACTGGTGGGGCCCGCCAGTCGGGCCCTTCCCCTACCTCCAGCCGCCGCCGCGCGCTGAGAGGCCGGGGTGGGCCGCCGTAAGCCGCCCGTGGCCGTGAACCACCGCGCCGCCGCAGCCGCAGGCGCATGCCGCCAGCGACATGTCGTGCACCCGCACCCGCAAGCCGCCGCCGCATCCGCATGCCACCGGTGGAGAAGAGGAGAGGAGGACGAGAGGAGAAAGGAGGCGCAAAGGAGGACCTCACCGGTGGACGCGACGACGACGGCGGGTGTGACAGCGGAGACCGAGGAAACCGGTGACCCCGGCCTGGCACGCGCGGCGGCGGAGCTCCTAGGGTGTGGCGGCGGTGGGGATCTCGTAGGGTGCGCCGCGCCGAGGAGAGTGGTGCAGCTCGTTGACGACGACGGTGAGCGCAGCGCGGAGGACATCGACGACGACGGCGGCGTGGGGTATTTGGGCAGCCTACCGGCGTTGGTTCGAAAGAACTGGGCGCCAACACTTAGAAAAATATGGGGGCAGGCGCAACGAAAATATATAGGGGCGCATTTCTACAGGCGGTTGGTATTGACCGCCGCCTGTAGAAACGATTTCTCCAGGCGGTTCGTATTGACCACCGCCTGTAGAAATGTGTTTCTACAGGCAACCGCCTGTATAAATGATTTTTCAAATTTTTTTATGTTTTATTTATATATATTTTGTATATTGTTTAAATTTATTTGCAGAAATTATTTATACGCTTCAAAATTCATATCTCAAGAAATATTGGTCCAAAATTAGTGAATAAAGTTTTGTGGTGTTTCTCTTGAGTAGATCTACATGTTAAAAATATGAAATTTCATGTTTGAGATACTTTTATATGTAGCTTCATTTAAAATGGTTTAAATTGAATATATGCCGCATATCTTGTTTAATACATAAATAATTTTAGGAATACAAGAAAAATGTGAATCCCACTTTTTTAGCTTTCTTGTTCTGTTTAGATGCTGTGAAAAATATATTCTTTGGTGTAATTCATAGTACTCCACAGAAAGCTGAAGAACCCATGTGTTTGGTCATGGTTCGGTAGTAGGACTATTCTACGTTTGTGAAGCATGCACCTTATGCCTATCTCCAAATGACTTAAAATTTTTGTGGCAAGTACCTACACCAAAATGATGGCCCCACACAAGATCTCATTATTTTCTGGTCATGCAACATATTATTATATTTTTCTCGGCACTAAATAAGGGGAAGAATGGTGGATTACACCTGGATCCCCTTGGTTTTTTCATCAGCCTCCACAAAGTTTTGATTTATAGGGCAGATGAGACCCTGTGGAGAAGTTTGGCACCATTCGGAGTCGTTTCAGAGATAGACTTAGTTCAGGCTCTAATTACTCGGTGACGTCACGCGTAAATTCGATTAAACCGGATAAAGTACCAAACCACCTCAGAAAAATCCCAAACTTGGTGGATAGTTCACCCTTGGCACCAGTAAGCCTCAAAAAAAGGTTGAGATCAATACAACACCGAAATGCATGTATATTACAGTACCATCCACCTTCATTCATACAAAGCATAATAATTTAAAAGCATTTATATTACATTATAGAAACAGATATATTGTCAAATATAATCTAGACAGCTACTGTTCCTTCTTGTCCATCTTGGCGAACCCAGGGCGACGAACTTTGTGGGATGCATCGCTCAACATTCCTTATCTTTACTGGATGGTCGTCTAAAAGAGAGACATGTCACTGAACTCGTTAAATTCATCTAGGTCAGATACACCATCAACTCCTATAAGCATGTTGCTTTCCAGGGAAAACAACATGCTTTTGCTTATCGGTACTTTTCTTCTGATCATTAGGAGATAGGATCTGTTCAGCATAAAAGACCTGTGCAGCACGGTTAGCCATTATCCACGGATCATCTTTGTAGCCTACCTTACTTAGATCAAGAACTCTGACCCCATAGTTGTCCACTGTCACATGTTTGTCTTCAACCCATTGACATCGAAACACAGGGATCTAAAATGTACCATAGTCTAGTTCATATATGTCTTCAACAAAGCCAAAGTATGTAGTTTCCTCACCAGTTTTAGAGTCTAAGGCCTCACGTCGAACACCACTATTTTGTGCCATGCTCTTTTGGTCCTTGGACTTGGTACAGAACGTGAAGCCACTAATATCATAGGTTTGCCATGTCGTGACCTGGCGTGATGGTCCAGATGCCAACACCTTGATGGTGCGTTCCTCAAGTGTTTCCCCATCTGGAATGTCATGCTCTCTTAGCCATAAGGTGAACCGAATCTTGTGTTCCTTCATTAACCATTCGTCCATGCGCCCATGATTATGTTCGCGAAGCTGGTCAATGTGTTGCTCGATCAAAGGCTCCATTATTGAGAGCTGATGTAGGACGCTATGATGTGCCTCGAGGACTGTATTGTAATCTTGCGGGATGCATGATTTCTTTCCCATCCTCCCTCTTCCATTTATCCTACCCTCGTGTCGTGACGGAGGCAAACCTATTGCAACCTGGTCTTTTAGGACCCTGTTGCAGAATGGACCTCCAGATTCAATGGCCTCTTCGGTTAAATACCCTTTTACCATGGACGCCTAAGGACGAGCATGAGTTGATACATAGCGATTCATTATTGACATGAAACGCTCATACGTCCACATCTCATGCAAGTACATGGGACCCAGTGCCTCTATTTGTGGAACCAAGTGCACCACAAGGTGAACCATCGTATCAAAGAATGCTGGGGGGAACACATCTCAAACTGTGACACTGTCACCGCTGTGAATTTCTGGAGAGATGCCAACTCATCATGGTCAATCACCTTCTGTAAGATCCTGTTGAAGAAATAGCACAACCGTGTGACTGCAACCTTTATCCACACCGGGTCTATAGCCCTGATGACAATAGAGAGAAAAGTAGTCAACATAACATGACAATCATGTGAGTTCTAGTTGGTGAGTGTAAGGTCTTTCATTGACACAATACTCTGTATGCTAGAGCAGAATCCAGATGGGACTTTTAAATTCTTCAACCACACACATATCGCATGTTTCTCATCATCGGTGAGGTTGTAGCTTGCTGCCGGGAGGTGGTACTTCCCATTTTCTAGCCTAACAGGGTGAAGTTCTTTTTTTATGCCTAACTGTACCATGTCCATGCGTGAATTTAGTCCTTCCTTTATCTTTCCCTTCATGTCCAGCAAGGTGTCAATTAGGCTTTCAAACATGTTCTTCTGAACGTGCATACCATCGATCACGTGGCGTACATCTAACTCTGGCCAGTATGAAGAATACTCAAAGAAAATAGACTTATTCTTGAATGTAGCCCCTGGAGTTGGTTTGACAGTCTTTCTTGGTCTTTCGTCTTTTGTCTTCTTTCCGAAAACAAATTTGAGTTTGCTGACTATGTCGAAAACTCTTTTGCCTTTACTGTTACCTGATGGAGCAGTAGACCGTAGTTCAGTATTATTGTCAAAGTACTTATCCATCTTTTTCTGGCAGTACCTGTGTCCTTTCGATAAGTAGCGTCTGTGCCTCATGTACACTATCTTCTTAGATGCAGTAAGGGACACGTGAGCGGTTCCATCTATAGATACCACACAACCAAGCTTTCCCTTGAACTGCCCTGATAATGTGAAGAGGGCTGGGTAGTTGTTGATCGTAACAAATATAATTGCTCTCAGCATGAATGATTCTTTGCGGTACTCGTCCCATATTTTTACACCTGTTTCCCACAATATCTTCATGTCCTCCATTAAGGGCTCAAGAAAACATCCATGTCAACTCCAGGCTATGTAGGACCAGAGATTAGGATGGTTAGCATAAGGTACTTTCGCTTCTGCATCAACCATGGAGGAAGGTTGTAGATGGTGAGGATCACCGGCAATGTGCACTGGTTGCTGCTCCTCTCAGCAAATGGATTCATTCCGTCAGTATTCAGTGCGAACCTAACATTTTTTGGTTCCTTTGCAAAGTTCTTGTGGTTTTCATTAAAATCTTTCCACTACTGCCCATCGGCTGGGTGCCGAAGCTTCCCATCGTTTTTGTGCTCATCAGAAGCATGCCAGCTCATAAGTTGGGAATCCTCTGAGTTAGCGAACAAACACCTCAATCGATCGACCATAGGAAGGTACCATATCACCAAAGCAGGAACAGGGTTTTTTTTTACCGACGGAATACCGCGGTAACCGGCCGGTTACCGGTCATACCGGTCCTGGCCGGTACCGGTACCGGCCGGTTTGAAAAAACCGAAATTTTAAATTTAAAATCGGAGGAAAAAATGGTAAAAAAATTCCTAAAAATACTTCATGATTTATAGATTCCAATGGTGTCAAAATTTTTCAAATTTGACTACATTTAGAATTTTTTTCGAAGTCACGAAGTATAAAAAAAAGGCCCATTAAGGCCCGTTAGGCCCATTAAATCATGAAGGTCGAAAAATATACTAAACGCACTCAAATTTGAAAAACTTTGACATCATTGGATTCTATAAATCATGAACTATTTTTAGAAATTTTTTCAGCATTTTTTTAAAAAAAATAAATCTGAAATTTGAAAATGCGACCGGTTACCACCAAACCGGTCGTTAAACCGGTCAAACCGGCCGGTATACCGGTCCGGAACCGATTGAACTGGGGTTCAAACTCAAAATTTGAATTCGACCGATTTCTACCGGTAACCGGTCAAACCGGACCGGTATACCGGTACCGCCGGCCGGCGGTTACCGGCTACCGGTCGGTAAAAATAACCCTGAGCAGGAATCTTTTTCTGCGCATAATAGTCTACTTCTTCTTTTTTTTGCTGGTGGGTTTTTAACCACTCTTCTAGGTCTTCTGTTGGGTCCTCTTTCATTTCTTTCCTTTACACACGGAGGCGGCACACTCTTCCTGTCTATAGTCTTTATTTGTCTTGTACCTACTTGCACCACATTTTGGACAGCTATCCAAGTCCTTATAATCATCACCTCGATATAGGATACAGTGATTTCTACACGCATGGATCTTGTCAACACCCATCGTCAGTGGACTGATTAACTTCTTTGTATAGTACGTGTTAGTAGGCACTTTGTTCTTCTTTGGAAGCATGTCTGCGATAATGCTCAGGAACGCATCAAAGCCAGCATTACAAAGACCATATCTAGCTTTGCACACCAACAACTTTAGCACAGACCGCAGCGTCGTGAACTCTTTGGTGCAACCATTAGACTCATTGTACAAAGGCTCTTCTGCTGCCTTCATCAGGGCCTCCATACCTTTCATGAAGAACATTGATGGATCTTCCGCAGGACGATGCAACATTGCCTCTAGGAAATCTGCATCTTCCGCCGCCAAATTAGTTCTGAAGCTTTCATTTCCTCCAGCGAAACCTTGATCAGAAACATTTGGCACAACATGTTCGACGTCTGATTATTGTGTCTCGTTTACGAACTCAAACCCGTCAACAAGCATATTTGGACCATCGGCGTCGATGTTCGCAGGGTTCCCAGTTGCATAAGGCGCAGAACTACCCTCTCCATGCTTTGTCCAAATCAAGTAATTCTTCATAAATCCTCGGCGGACCAGATGAGAAAGGATTTGTTGAGTGTCATCAAATACAGCAACATTTCTGCAGTCCATGCATGGACAATGTATGTGCGTCTTCTTTGTTCTCCAAGCATGGGTCTTAGCGGCATCAATAAACCTCTGGACCTCGGGTATATATGATGGATCTAGTCTTGATAAATTATACATCCAGAATGACCTCTCCATCACTACCTACAAAAAAAATACAATGAATAAAAAAAACATTATTAACTATGGGTTATAGCTAGGGATTATATTGGCTAGAATTTAGGGTTTAGTTAGGGATTATTAGCAAGGAATTATTAGCTAGGGTTTAGGGTTTAAGTGGGGTTTTAGCTACGGTTTATGTTTGGTTTAGCTATGGATTATATTAGCTAGGATTATAATAGCATAATTAAAAGACTTAAGTTGCATAATTAAAAACACACAATTCATGGAACATAGATACATGTGGATAAAATAAATTGAGAAATAAAGAGAGAGATTAAAGTAAAAAAACCTTAGTAGCATAAGTAAAAAAACCTAAGTAGCATAAATAAAAAACCTAAATAGCATAATTAAAAGACTTAAGTTGCATAATTAATAAACTAAGTAGCATAATTAAAAAACACAAAATTCATGAAACATAGATACATGTGGATAAAATAAATTGAGAAATAAAGAGAGAGAAATAAATTAGCATAAATAAAAAAATAAAAAAACCTATATTTCTCTCTACATAAATACACAAGAACACACCATTGATGGAATTTTGCATAAACTAGCTAAATTGAGAAGCAAACATAAAAAGGGAGAGAGAAGAGACATTATCTAACCATCTTAAGTAACCTCATTAGAAGAAATAAAGACAAAGCTATGTATTCTTCTCTCTCACTAATGGTGAAACCCTAGATCCAAAAAGTGGCTCAAATTGAGCAAGAATGAGCAAATTGAGGCAATAGGGACATGAGCTAACCTTTTTTAGTAACCTCCTTCCAAGAAATAAAGATCAAAACCTCCCTCCTTATTTTGTTAAATCTGGACCTCTAAAATCGCCTCCAATAGAAAGTGGCTGTGAGCTACAGTCGGCTCGGGGAGAAAGAAGGGATATTTATACTAGATAAATCACAGGCGGTTAATAATGGAAACCGCCTTTGTAAAACGATTATCACAGACGGCTGTCTTAATCAAACCACCTGTGTAAATGTGACATTTACACAGGCGGTTTGACATTTACATAGGCGGTTTGATTAAGACAGCCGCCTGTAGTAATTATTTTCTACAGGCGGATGTCTTAACTAAGACAGCCGCATGTGATACCCTTTTTCGCTGGCGGTTGGTGGCTCTGACACCGCCCTTTTTATACCATAGACGCGTGATAACTAAAACTGCCTGTGGTATAAAAAAGGAGCACCAGCAATGACCTCTTTTCTACTAGTGAAAGTGTGGCTGACAACCAAATTACTATAAAGGAATCTTGCCATAACTATGATTGCAATCAAACAGCTGCCAAATTAATTAAACTTATTTAACATAAGAAGTGACAACCTGTGCTAAAGTGCAGGAGTAAGGAAGCGTTTAAATTGCAAACCTTCCTTCTCTCTCTATCACATCGATTATATTTTCCGTCTGTATGGAACACTAAATAAAGTAGCAGCTATTGTATGTTTATACTTTTTGTCTGTCTATCTTGAGATAAATCTTTTGAGTCTGCTTGGGCTAAGATTAGATAAAAGTTATCAAATACAAACGAAAGTGCTACCGTTACAAATTTTTGCAAACTTTGTAAGCTAAACGCAGCCTAACCGGAAACCAAATACGACAGTGGAATTCGTTGCGTGTTTTTTTCTTGGGCCTAGAGCTGGTCAAACAGAGGGTGGTTTTTTTTCTCTTGAGATTCTACTCTCTCTACGAGCTGTCGTAGCATGCCTGACTGAAAGACTGAAACTTGACAAACTAGTGACATGCAGTTCCATCAACTCATGAATGAATGGATCAATCAGATCAGAGATCAGGAGGTCCATTCACCATTTCCCCACATGCAATAAACTAAACAAAAAATTCAGATCAGGGGGGTGTTTGTTTATTTGCACACCAGTAAGGCTATATTGGCTCTGTTAGTGAAATTGAAAGTTGATAATTGCTTATGTTGATTTATACTGATTTCTGGTAAGAGAAAAATATTGTTACTATAAGTTAAAGTGAATAGAGCCAACGAGTGTTAAATATAAACTAAAGATAATTAATTGTATAGATTGTAACTATTTTAAGAGAGAATTTTTTGGTCTATGTATGTACAACGAAATATCCCGCAGGCAATGTGCATGGTTGAGCTCCAAAAGGCATTTTACGCCGACTGCGTGATCGATCAATTCCATCAGGAGTTGAGGACAGGACCACATCCATCAGCAGACCCAGACCCATACCAGACCCAGACCCATACCAGACCATCATCGCTTGGCCTACTATATACAGTACAACTCCTACCTCCGATACGTGTATGGTCCCTGAAAAGACAGTAGAAATTGTAAGTGTCTGGGTGACGCTTAATGCACTGGGTGACGTTAATGCACTCCTGTTGGACATCCATGATAGTACTCCTATTTGCAGTTTACTAGCGAATATAGGCTAGAGCAATAACCATAATGTGCTCAAAAGTAAAGCTACCCATAGTATTATAGACTACCTATAAGAAATAAAAAATATTTCTTCTCTCGGTTAGAGTGCGCAGCGAAGTCAGCCGAACTCGCTATACCCACGAGCTGGCGTCCCTTGGACCCGAGTCCATCGAAGCCGATAACATACCTAGGCTTTAGGCCTAACTCAATTCAAAAGACTAGCCTGATAGGTGAGGGTTGCCCCCGCCTTATATGTTGCGCTCTCCCACCATCAATTACCGATGTGGGACTAAACCTAACAATCTCCCCTGTCACACATCGGACCCAACTCTTCACATCACACAACTCCGTGTGATCTCCGGAAGACGTTTTTCAGGCCCCGAGTCCGCTCCATGTCACACACAACCCGTGTGAACTTCCGAGACGTTAACGGGCTCCCCCGTCACCATGTGACCCTGAGATTTTCTAGATTTCCAACCATGGGCTCCGATACCACTTGTTAGAGTGCACAGCGGATTCGGCCCAACTCGCTATACTCACGAGCTGGCGCCCCTCGGGCCCAAGTCCATCCGAGCCGACAACATACCCAGGCTTTAGGCCTAACTCAACCCAAAAGACTAGCCTGATAGGTGAGGGTTTCCCCCGCCTTATATGTTGCACTCCCCCACCATCAATTACCGATGTGAGACTAAAGCTAACACTCTCTCTCTTCCCCACCTTCATATATGGACTACCCAGTCCATACATATACATTGTGAGGATAGCAATAACTATAGACTATTGACACAAAAGTTGTGCCCTGTGCATATGGACTAATTGGTCTATATACATTGTGGTTGCTCTAATGGTAGAACTATCAAGTGGGACGCTACCCACAAGAACCTATCCTGGTTGTCACACCCTTCTTGGATTTATTACATGATTTAACGGCGTTGTGTTTTGTCAACAAGACGACTGTGATGACTTCGTCAATCTCAAAATTTGCTGACGCAGTCGTGAGCTAAAATATGGAAACCATGGAAATTAAGCATGAAAATCTTTCAAGATATTTAATAACAAAGGATGCATTTTAAACTAGACAAATTCATTGCAAGCATCTCCAAGAGTTTGTTAAATGAGCTTGCTGTCCTTGAAAATTTGACAAAACATAAAAATTTACTTTCCAACAGATTGGCAAATAAACTTGGCAAAAATAGAAAGTTGGCACATCTTCCCTCCGCGCGTGCAAATGTACGCGCGCGTATCCCACTTGCCATCTCTGCGAAGCCTCGCCTGCGACTCCTTCCTGGCGTGGCCGCCATCTAGCTTCACACGACACGACACCGGCCTCCCTCCCGTGTTTGTGCCACGCCGGCCTCCAGTGCACCTCCCTCTAAGGATGGCAACGGGGCGGGTTTAGACCCGAAACGCGCAGGTTTTAGACTCGGCGGGGTGCCGGGGCGGGTCTGCTTTTTGCCCCGCGGGTGTTGGGTTTGGGGCCCCGAAACGGGGCGGGTTTTGATATCCCCCCGCAGGGGCCCGCGGGGGGGCGAAAATCTGGCCTAGCCCACTAAGAGTCTAGGTATATAAGCAAAATAGCGAACCCTAATCCCTCTCTCTCACCCAGACACTCAGCCTTACCTTCTGCTCAGCCGCCGCCCACTCAACACTCACGTACACGGCGCACCACACATCCACACCGGCCCTTACCCTCACCTCCACACGGCGCACCACACCATCATGACGGGCAGCACCGGCGCCCCGCGGCCGCGCGGCGGGTGGCCATGGCGGCTCGGCAACCCGCGACGGCGGCCAGGGCGCCCCGCGGCTGCGATGGCGGCTCGGCGCCCCGCGGCGGGCGGCCTGGGCGGCGGCGGCGCCCCGCGATGGGCAGCCAGGGGGCGGCGGCGCCCCAGCGCAGGTGGCAAGCGTGCTGCGTGCATCCTCGACGACTACAAGCACCGGCGACCTGGAGCCTCTGCCACCACGCCACGACACCAATCTGGACGGCAAAGTTCGCGGATTCTTGGGAACCCGTCGGGTTTCGGGGACCCGACGGGTTTGGGGGCGGGGGCAGATCTTCACCCGTAACAGGGTTCGGGGCGGGTTTGGGTCTTGTTTTCGGGTCTCGGGTGCGGGTCCGCGAACGCTCCACCCGCCCCGAACCCGCCCCGTTGCCATCCATACCTCCCTCCACCAGCCTCCCAAGAGCGGTCCTCCCGCGCCACCGGGCATCAGCCGACGACCGTAGCCACGCCGTCGTGCCGTCGTTCCGAGGGAGGGGATTAAATCGCGAAGCAAAAACTCTTTCTTATTACTTTCTAGAAAATTAACTAGAGACAAAGTATTTATAATTAAGGGCTTATGTGTTTTGTGGAAAATTTTGTGTTCACTTTGCATCCGGGGCTCTTCATTGCTTAGCGGGGCTCTTCGTTCACTTAACGGGGCTCTTCGTTCGCTTAGCGGGCCTCTTCGTTTTTTAGCGGGGATTTTTTTTGCCAAGTCAAAAATGGCAAACTCTTAAAGATGGACTGTTTTTTACTTGGCATATCGTTTTGGCAGTTGGAAAATCAGAAGATTTGCCAAATAGAATTTGGCAAACTCTTGGAGATGCCCTAACTCCCTACAAACATGAAAAGTTTAACTGGTTCAGCAAGAAGTTGTTACTTGCTACTATTTTTCTTTTTTTCTCATCTCCTTGGTGTCGTTAATATAGCTTGTTAATTAAATCATGACAAGAGAAGTCGCAAGTGAAAAGTGAAACTGATAATAGCCATTTCGGTCCGTGAAATATGAAAGTAACCATTTCAATCTTCAATCTTTATTTTTTCACTCATTTTGTCCATGAACTAAGTGGCCATTTTAGTGCTTAAAATTTCATTTTTTAGCTCAACTATGTTCGTCTTGTAATATCACTACTACAAAAATCTTTACCGAGTCGGGCAAAAACCATTAACCGAGGCGATTTTTACAACCGTCTCGGATCAAAGGTCACGGTTAATCGTGGCCTTTACCGAGGCAATCGTGTGTTCGCCTCGGTAAATAAGAATAAAAAACAAAACAATCCATGGATAGGCCCACTGAGCCCATCCATGGGCCCGGCAAGCCCATCCATAGAGCCACGCCGCCGGGGTGTCGTGCTCGCGCTGCCATCGGGGAACCGTGCCCGCGCCGCCGCCTGGGAGCCGCCCCTGCACAGATCCACCGCCGGAGAGCCGCCCCCGCACAGATCCGCCGTCGAGGAGCCGCACTCGCACAGATCCGCGCCACGCCAAGCCGGATCTGGGCCCAAGCTGACACATCGGAGAAGGAGGCGGCCGTGAGCGGGAAGGGGCAACACCGCCAGCCAGGCTCCCTCACCGCGCCGTCGAAGGCCCGGCCCCCGCGGCTATGCCGGCCGGGGCTCTACCGCGCACCATAGCGGGCCGGGCCACCGCGTGCTCCCGCGGCCACACCACCGGTCAAGGCTCCAGCGCGCACCAGCGCCAGTCGGGCCGCCGCGAGCCCCTGCGGCCGCGCCGCCACGAGCCCCTGCCGGCCGGCTGGCCGGAGCTCCACCGCACACCTTCGCGGGCCGGGCCGCCGTGAGCCATCGCAGCCACGCCGCCGGCTGGGGCTCTCCACCGCGCCCCACAGCCGACCGCGCTGCCGCGAGCCCCTGCTGGCCGGCCTCCACCGTGTTGCTGGGATGAGAGGAGAGAGAGGGAGGGAAAGAGAGGGAGAGAGGAAGGGAAGAGGCGCGCTGGTGGCTGCTCGGGAGGGAGGGAGAGGGTGGGAGATGGTGAAGTGAAACCCTAACCCTAAGTGCTTGTTATATATGGGGATAAGTAGTGGGTCGTTATGGGCTAATGGGCTGGGCCTGATTTACCGAGGCGGTTCGGTTATATAATGTCCGCCTCGGTAATGATTTATCGAGGCGGTTATTATAAGGAAACCGGCTCGGTTAATCGATAGTAACTGTGGCGGGTATTTTAAAGATGACCGCTTCGGTTAATCGATTTTACGAGGCGGTTTTTTATTAAAAAGTGACTGCGTCGGTTAATAATAGACATTAACCAAAGCGGTTATCCTTCGTGCTCGTCTCGGAAAAAAAGTCAAACTCCTCGCAAAAGATTTTATGTAGTAGTGTATCACACTACCGTGTCTCGTCAGCTCTAGTTCTACCATCTGCAGTTGAAAATAGACGAGCATGGCATCACCTAGGCACACTTATATCTATATTTTGAAACAAATATAAATATGCATCCGTCAAATATCAATACAAATTAGATCATCCTAATCTGAATTCGGATATCAATTTCAATTATAAATTTATTTTCCCTTTGAATAACTAAATATTTTGTTTTAGCTTATCGGCAGAAACATATTATTTTTAGTTGAGGTTGGTTACTAGTTGAGCAAATCGCTGAAAGTAGCTAAGGAAAATTTGTGCACCAGTTAAAAAAAGCTCTACGCAGGCACCACGTTTTAATTTTTACAGGCGGTTTTGATTAACAGACGTCACTAGAAATAAAACGGTAGGGACAGATTTAGAACTGCCTATAGAAATAGGGCATTTCTACAGGCAGTTCACTTAAGAAACCGCCTGTAGAAATCGATTTTAAAAATTGGTGCCTGTAGAAATCGGTGCCAATTTTAAAATTTTTTAAGTGAACCGCCTGTAGAAATCGGTGCCAATTTTAAAAATTGGATTTTTCAAATGACTTTAAATGAAAAAACTGTCTACATGAAAGTTGTAGATATCGAAAAGTTATGAAACTTTGTAGTTGAAAATTTTTTCTTTTGAAATCATCTTGTTGATATAAATTACAGCCAAAGTTTAAAATTTGAAATTTGACTTTTTGATAAAAAGCCTCGGATGGAGAAACATTCTACATGAAAGTTGTAGATCTCGAAAAGTTACTCAACTTTGTAGTTGATAACCTTTTCATTTGAATTCATTTAGTGCCTCAAACAATCAATTTACTCTCGGTTTGTTATAATATGTGGGGAGCCGAAGTGGGATATAGTCACAAGTGAAGCGTGAAAAATGCCGCGACTTGCAGAAATGGGATAAAGTGAGCAAGTTGTGTAAGGATTTCCAAAACTGGGACACAAACTGTGAGCCTTGGTCCCTTCCTAGATCTATTTTTTTTTTGTTATTTTTAAAACGTGATTTTCGGAAAAGGATTTGTACATAAGGTTTCTTATGTGAACCGTCATTACAAATCTATTTGTACTGGCGGTTCATAAGGAACCGCCTGCAGAAATGAGGTATTTCTACTGGCCCTAAGCACTGGCGGTTCGAAAAAATGTCTATACAAATACATTTAGAACCGCCTGTCCTGAGCTTCTGTGTACTAGTGGTGCTTTCATTGTTATTCATCAACGTCCATAGAGTTAGAGGTATTAAACACCGTTCATAACAGTTGTAATTGTGCGAACAAAGGTAATGTTGTAGGATACATTTAAGCGGTACCGTTACAAGGTAACATTTGAAATAACACATAGTTATATTTGTTCTATGCATTGAAGCTGATGAAGAGGTGCAATATAATAGTGTAGCTTGCCACGGAGACCAGGGATGATCAGGGAAGAAGTTGAGCCAGAAAACAAAATTTTGGTGATTGAAACGACCAACTTAGTAGCTCACTGATGAAATTGAGCTAAAGAGAATAGTTTTGAGTACTGAAACAGTTACTTTGATAATTCTATGATGAAACTGAACTCAAAGCTAAACTTGAACACTAAAACAACTATTTAGTAGTCCATAAATGAATTTTAGCCTCAGACGATAGTTAAGGGACAAAAATGACTATTTCGCCAACAGATAGTATACCCGAGGCTTTTTCAACCAAAGTGAAAATTAAAATAAAAAATACAATGAGTTTGAAAATTTTATTGTTCAGGACTAACAAAAGAAAATAAGTCTAAGAAAAGATGGTAGTACACATCCAGAGCTCCATTCTAGTACCTGTTATTCTCGAACAACCACCTTGTTGAAATGGAGGTACTAGGATTAGGGACGCGTTTGTCAACATTCTCAGCAAGAGAAGGCGATCGATCGATGGGACTGCCTGTTATGCCGACCGATCGATCTATGAGACTGCCTGTTATGTCGACACGATGAATGAATGAGAGAGACGATGATGAATGAATGAGAACCCCACAGCTTGCTCTAAGGTGCATGCACGCCAGGATATTCGTTTGCACAGAGAGTACTAGTAGTTTGGTTTGTGTGCTGCGTGAAAAAAGGTCCTCTTCATCTTGTTTTGTTTGTCTACTTTAGTTGATTAATTATGTACACGACACGTCATACGGAAACCGTAATGACTTTCCTTACGTGTGTGTTTAACATCCAACATCTAACATCGCCCTTGCTATATAGATCGCGACGTATGCCAATTTAAAGACCGGCATCACGGGCCTACCAAGCTTAATCACGGGCCCACCACTACAATGACAAGAACGGTCCTAAAAACATCATTTCTCAGTTCCTGTTTTGAAAGCATTTTTTGACACTTCAGGTATATTTTTACTTTATGCACAGAGATTAACCAAATAAGAGTTGAGATTCGACCCTGTAGATGTGACGTATATGGTTTGTAGCTTTTCCTATAATATATGTCTTCCATTTATATGGTGTTCTAATTTTTTTTTAATGAAATATGGTGTTCTAGTCTTCTATAATAAGCAAGATGTATTAGTGTTTTTTAACGAACCGGGCACAAGATCGAGTAGTCTTCTCCTAATAAGCAAGATGTACTAATTTTAATCAAATTCAGTGTTTTTTAATGAACCAGGCACAAGAGTAGCCGATTACATTAAAAAGAAGGAATCTAGACCGGACAATATATACAACATAGCACTAGCAACCTAATAAATAATCACAACCAGAATGTGCAACTTCTCCTAGTGATGTAGGGTTCTCCTAATGTTATACTCCTTCCTTCCATGTCCCTAAGACTAACTCCAATAGGTGACCCGGTACCCAAAACTAAAATAGGTCTCCTAGAATAATGTTCCAGCCTCCAACGGATTATCCATACAAGAGACCTATTTTGGGTACCAAGATAGGCATAACCAAAATATGGGTATCCTCTCTCCTGAATACCCATTTACAGAAAGAATTCTCTTTTAGGTATCGTTAGTAGAGAAGACTAAAAATGGGTATCAAATTCATTCACCGTAGAGACTCAAACATAAAATGGGTATTATATTATTGTTATTATTGTAGGAGATAGTCTAAAGAATATCATTTTGGACATCAACACGGTCATCAAAAATAACTTTGAATGTTGCTTTTTGCTATAAAATATTTATAAAATATATTCAATATGTACTTTTATAAAGCTACATTTTGAGATGAATGTATTTACATCACTTTCATATTTGAAAAATGAATCCAAAAGAAACTTTTTATAGTCAAAGTTTAAATTGAATTAAGACAACCTCAAAATGACGTTCTTTAGGAACATAGAGGGAGTAGCATTCAATATTTAGTATAAACTTTCCTTACCAGGATCGATTTTCAAGTGTTATAACTAGTGGTAGTGTTTCGTTGCTACTTAAAAACGCTAGAAGAACCCCATCACTTTGGCAGTGAATTGCGCAAATGCTACATAAAAAATAAAAATAATAAATTCGCCATAATAAATGTAGTAGCATCGATCATAAAATTAGCCTATCAAAAGGTACATAATATCTAGTTTAGAACATTTGGACGGAACTTGGAAAAGTTAGACAAGGCATATGTCCTTATTAAAAGCTAGAGTTATGCCTGTTCCTGTATTGGCGTCATTACGGCCCCATCATCTATTACTCCGCATTAATAACACAGCAATGTACATGAGTAATTTACACTTGCTGTTAGGCTAGTCTCAATATGGTTTTATGAGTAATACTAAGCACACGAGACATTCATTTACGACCTCTCCAAAGTATGACACAAGTTTGACAAAGAAACTAATAGATTAGACGGATCTTAACTATTAATCTATTATGGACCTAGTAGCATGTTCTTGTTAACAAACTCCCAGTTTCATATACATCAGGATGGTGCACAAATTATTGTCTTGTCCAGGCCTAAGTACGGATTACTGATTTCATCTCCTTATATTTTGGACTAAGGGAGTTTTTCACCTCTAAACTAATTATTAGAATTGCCAAGAGAGAGAGAGAGAGAGAGAGAGAGAGAGAGAGAGAGAGAGAGAGAGTTAAATGTCAAAAGACAAAAAAAAAAAACTGTACTACAATTATATATTGAAGTGAAACCATGACATAACTCACTTGTGATAATTAAGGTAGGTATCATGTGATATGTCAGGTTTGTGCAAAAAACAGATAGCAGTCACTGTGTTAGGAACATTTGAATGGAACTAGGATGAGTCAGACAGCGCATTAGTTCCCATAAAAGCTAAGATTATGTCCACGCTTCTGTTAGCGGCATTAGGCCCCAACTACTATTTCTCTACACTAATAGTCTAATAGCATGGCAATGGTACGTACGTCTATTTTCGTTTTGAAGAAAATGTTTTACACTTGTCGGTAAACCGTCAAAGTCCAGCAAGCACGGTATGGCCTATTCAAATGGCACGAAACTTTGGCAGATGAAAACAAACATGTAGAGACTAGACATCAACATAATTATGATTGTTGTATTAGTTTCATTAACCATTATGTATACTATGGATGTACTACAACAGACATTTGTAAGATCATTCATCATAAAACCCTGCCAAGAAAACTTGTTGCACGAGGTTTAAAGGGTTGTCGTACAGAGAAGGTACAGTGTGGCAATCAGGCAACACTACAGCTCCTTAATTCCAGAAACTAAAATCAGGTTACAACAGTACTAGTGTTAGACACTTGTAAGATCACTCACCGTAAACTCTGTTAAGGAATCTTCTGACATGAGGTTTAAAGGGCCACGGTACATAGCGTAACATGTGGCCGTATGGCAGAGCACAGCAAGGTTTTTTTTTACATATACAGTTACCAAAACTGTCATGTTGACAATAGGTTTCCTTTAGATGAATCTCTCTAAAAATCACTCGATAATTAACATGCCAACACACACAGTTTTATTAATGTGTCTAAATATTAAGGGGTGTTTAAAATTCGAGGTGTAAAGATTTTGTGTATCACATCAAATATTTCATGGGATGTCGGAAAAGTTTCCCAATGCTTATAAAAAAAACTTGCTACATAACTCTTTTTAAACCGCATGATAACTTGTTTTTGAACCACAAGATGAATTTATTAAGACTAATTAATTCGTCTTAGCAAATGTTTACTGTAACATAATATTGTCAAATCATGAACTAATCAGGCTTAAAAGATTTGTGTCGTGCTTTACACGTTGTATGTATAATTAGTTATTTTTTATCTCTATTTCATACATACGTGCAAATATTCGATGTGATAGGTGTAAAGTTTTTACGGTGAGAACTAAACATGGTTTAAATGAGAACGAAACTCTTTTGAAACTCTAGTTGAGAGTGGCCTAAGTGCACCTTAACTCGATGACAAAACTGTTATTACAACAAAATGCAGATTGCAGAGTGCCTAGAAGAACCATCTGAAATGTCAAAAAAAAAAAAAGAAGAAGAACCTGGGATGAACTGAGGGAAAAAAAGGTAAAAGGTAAAAAGGCCACTGGTACGGCAATAATTCCTACGGGCAGTGCAGTGGCCAGAGTACTGGTGCAGCAGAAAACGAAAAAGAAATTCCCCGCGAATCACGCGGGCTTCTGCGACTCTGCAGTCTCCTGTCGTGTCGCTGCCGGCCGAGCACGACCCCACCTGTCTGCCGCCCGGACCTTGCATCGGAGTCCGTGTGGTCCTGGTCAGCAACTGCTTCTGTTTGCACCCAACCGGCCCCACCCATCTCGTCGTCGTCGTCGTCTTCGTCTCGCGTCATCTCCTCCGTTCGGTTCCCAGCTGAGACACTCCTTGGCCTCGTGCGTAACCAGATGGGAATGGGATTACAGCAACGGCTCCCGTCGTCGTCGTCAAGTGGACGATGCCCCTCTTTTCCATATGCACCCTTCGGATTCCATGGAATTGTATGTTAGACCCCAAATAGAAGATGGATGGATGAATAACAATGGAGAAGAACTTGGACTCTGTTTAGATTCACCACAAAATACAAAAAGTTTTGTCACATCAATTTTTGCACATATATATGGAATATTAAATGTTGATGAAAACTAAAGGTAATTTGACAGCTTCGCAAAAATGTTGTGAGACGAATCTTTTGAGTCTACTTAAAACATGGTTGGACACTTATTGCAAAAGTTATCACGTTGCTACAGTAACTCATTTTGCAAAATTAGTGAATCTAAACAGGCCCTCAGTCACATTGGAGAGATTTCGTACAGAGGTTTCGCTAACAAAACTAGGGGTTTTTAGAGTAACTCAATGTCTGTTTGGAACCTATAAATTTCATAGGAATGACGAAGGAATTTCGTAGGAACCAGCTCAATTTTAATAGAAAACGCAGAAACAAAGAAATGTTTTTCGCATTCCAAACAAGCCCTCAAAAGTTGTTGTTTATAAAAATGGAGATCACCTATACTTTTTTTTTGTAATGAGTGGATCTAGCATCAGGGCTCGATTGACTGCTTAAGCCCCAGCTACTGCTACTCAAAGTATGGAGCCCCTTTTTAATAAGTCTTTATTTTATCATTGGTATCCATAATAGCTTGAAGAAGTGTTCTCCTTTATTTAAAGGGAAAATTAAGTGTTTTAGTTTTGCTTTCCAACATAGTGGCATTTACGTTAACTAGCAAACATTGAGGCATGTGGGACGACGAAGGAGAAGAAAATAATTGATAGACCCATCGAAAACAAAGAGGAAGATGTGGGAGTGGTACATGGACTGACGGAAAGAAAAGGAACCACATATCAAAATTAGGGATACATGAATTTTTCTACTTTTGATATTAGATATAGATATAGATACAGATATACGAGTAATAATTTCATTGCACTTAGTTGTATATATGAAAATCATCTCCAATAACGTTAGCAAAAAAAAAAAAGTGGAGCCGAACATCTTGATCGAGGTGGCGTACATGGATGATTTCCCTTCTTCCTCCCATCATGAAAATTGAAGAGACCTACAAAATTGGTACATCGTCGTTGCAGTGCATGTGGGCATACGAACTCTCGATCGACACCATTACCAAACCAACTTTGGCATGCATAAGGGACGATGAACAAGCATTAATTTGTTCTCTATCTTTAATTGGATGAAAGAAAAAACCTTGTAACCAGTACGAAGCCATGGCCACGGCTCTAAACAAGATCAGAATCTACATTTTTCTTCCTAAAAAGGATTGCAATTTTACATGCATTCTGGTTTAAAGTGCCAAAAGTTTGACCAGATATATAGATAAAAATATCAATGCTCATGACACAAAAAAAAATTAAGAAATATGTTTGATGACGATTTTAATGGTGTCTATTTGGTACGATAAATATTATTCAAGTTTTATATAAATTTGATTAAACTTGACATAATTTGACATGATACTATTGAAAAATTCTGGATGTTTTTAGGATGGAGGGACTGTATATGTAAAGGCAACTAAGGTCCGTATGAATAAAATAGTCTGACAATAGTAATTTAAATAAAACCACTAGGATTACGACGACATATGCATATATGCCTGTTAGCACATGTGCGAAGCAAACTAGTAGTCCCTTGCCACTAGTACACAAAAGCTCTATGTTGACACCATGAATTTATTTTTACAGGCAGATTTAATTAACGTGTGTAGGTAGAAATAAAACGGTGGGGACAGATTTAGAACCTATAGAAATCGATTTCTATAGACGGTTCCTTAACTGAACCGCCGGTAGAAATCGATGCCAATTTTAAAAATTCGATTTTTCAAATAACTTCAAATGGAAAAGCTGTCTATATGAAAGTTGTAGATCTCGAAAAGTTATGAAACTTTGTAGTTCAAACTTTTTTCATTTGAAATCATCTTATTGACTTAAATTACGGTCAAAGTTTGAAATTTGAAATTTGACTTTTTAAAAAAAGCCTCGGATGAAAAAATACTCTACATGAAAGTTGTAGATCTCGAAAAGTTATGCAACTTTGTAGTTGACAACTTTTTCATTTGACTTCGTTTAGAGCCTCAAATAATTAATTTTCTATCAGCTACGTAACAATATGTGGCGAACCTAATATAACTAGGACACAAGTGAGTGATAGGTGGAGTGGTTAGAGCGTCTCACGCGCGAGTGGGAGGTCACGGGTTGGAACCCCCGCGGCCGTGTAGCGCGTGAATTTTGCGCGAAAAATACCGCGACTTGCGACTTCGACGGAGACGGGCAGGCGCTGGCCGGTGGGTTCCTTCCCCGATTTAAATTTTTTGTTTTGCTATTTTTAAAAACCGATTTCTGGAAAAAGTTTTGTGCAGGCGATTCACTTAAAAAACCGTCAGTACAAATCTGATTTATACTGGCGGTTCACAAGTAACCACCTGCACAAACGGCCGATTTCTATAGGCCCATAGTACAGGCTGTTCGAAAAAACGCCTGCAAAAATGCATTTAGAACTGTCTGTGTGCTGAGCTACTAGCATGCATTGGTCGTCCACGCCAATGGGGTTTTTCATGTTGAAATTCCTGCACTAAAAAGAAAAGAGATGTACTCCTGTAGCTGTAGTACTAGGAGCTACTGTAGTATAAGAGAGTACCAACTCGTTGGGACGGCAAGGTTTGGTGGCATCACCTGGCATTCAATTAATGCGAAGTGAACAATGATTTTGCCCAATGCGAGGGTGTTTAGTTTATCACATCGGATATTTGAACATATGCACGAGTATTAAATATAGACTAAGAAATAACTAATTGTACAGATTGCAACTATGTTACGAGACGAATTTTTAAAGTCTGATTAGTCCATAATTTGATAGTGCTACAGTAAATATATGGTAATGATTGATTAATTAGGCTTATTAAATTCGTCGCGAGGTTTAGTAATGGAATATGTCATTGTTTTTTAATTATTGGTATCCAAATGCGCCATGGATACCCCATACAACAACCGAGATACACGGCCAGGCCCTGTTTGCATGTGACGTGATTTTTGCCGATGCTAATTTGTTGTGTGAGAAAAAAACACCAATTTATAAAAGTCAAAATCTTAAATGATTGGACAAGTGAACAGGACCCAAAACTTTAAGCCTTGGATTTGAATACCCTCAGCTTGTGTTGCATGGTATCAAATCGAAATGACCACCGACTGTCAGCAGGAACATATACAACTCCTACCCCTACTAATTACAACGTGTTGTGCGTGAGCTAGCGATATGATAGGGTGGGATGCATGGTTAATGGAGATGGAGTGAAACTCATGCATGGATAATGAGATGGAGTGGAACTCAACTCAGCCTAGCTGAGCTAGTACAGCTAGCCTTTCTTTCTTTCGTCCACATGGAATGTACTTGCATGCATGCTCCCCCCTGCATCTAGTAGGACATTAATTCCATGTAGTAGTGTATTGCTTGGAGTTAAAAAAAAGGAGAGAAGATGAGCAACAGCAACACTACAGACCAGGCTACTAACATGCATGGCGGCATGATCTGCGCTCCGCACTAACCGTAACCGTACAGGCACTAGCTATAGGAGCATGCATGCAATTTTGCAATGCGTGCTGGCTTGATCCTACTACTGCTACCACTATCAGTTGAGATGATGAGCTAGTAGTAGCCAAAAAGTAGTGCTCGCTAGCCACTGGTACTTGGAGCTGGTAACTGTCATTAGTAGTACTACTCCCTCCGAAAAAAAAACATATAACTTTATCACAGTAACTATATTTTAGTGAATCAACTTTGATCCATTATATAAAAAATATAAATATTTATAATGTCAAATAAATACCATTAGATTCATTACGAAATATATTTTTATAATATATTAATTTAGAGCCATAAATATAAATATTATTTGCTAAAAACTTAGTCAAACATGAACTATTTTTTCTACCATGCATCCCACAATTGCATGTTTTGTGGGACGGAGGTAGTACAACCAAGCATTAGGCACTGGTACGTACGGCCTCTCTCTTAATTAAGGACATTGATTTAAAAAGAGAGAGAGAGAGAGAGCAGTAGAGTAATGTGTACTACTCCCTCCATTCCAAAAATACTATTGTTTTAACATTGAATCTAGATAAATGCTTATCTAATTTTTCAAAAAACCGTCAAGATAATATTAATTACCTTGATGATATATGCAATAACTGTAAGAGAATTTTCCATTTCTAGTAGTGTTAGGTTCGTTTCTAAAATTGGCCCTGTTCAATTGTCTAAAGAGAAGCTAAGCCTGGGAATTCGGTTCTTCGGTTCGGTTCCTCGGTTCTTAACACAAATTCGGTTATCGACAAATAGGAACCGATCGGTTCTTTGCAATTATTGGAACCTGAGCAAAATCGGTTTTGGTTAGTTCGGTTCGGTTTTGATCGAACTAACCGAAAATTTACACAAGCAGCAAAAAAAAAGAAAAAAAATAGGAAAAAAATCAATTTTTAAAAAGCACAATGCCAAAATTTTAAAAAATGTGACGTCATGAGGCTGTGAGGTGGTGTCATCCACCTTTTATATCTAAGGTTAAGGTAGTATTAGGCCTAAGTTGTAAGATTTGTTGGGCTTATTTGTGAAATTCGGTTATTTCGGTTAATCGAGCGTAGGAACCAAAATTGGATCGATTAGTTCGGTTCCTGAGAATTGAGAATCGAAATTTCGGTTTTGGTTATTTCGGTTCCGATTCTAGTTATTTCGGTTCGGTTCTTAGTTATCGGTTATTTTTGTCCAGACTTACTGATTTCTACTAATACTGATTTATTGTGAGAGTAAAATATTGTTCCTTTATTCCGAAAAGAAGTCGAAATTGAGACCAGTGAACAAGGCCAATAACAGTCTTTTTTTTCTAGACAGGGAGAGGACTGAGTATGCACCGTATCCTATGTCGTTGTCGTGTCAAATATGTACCCTATGTCGTTGTCGTGTCAAATGTGCAGCTAGGAGATGGATCAGTATCAAAAGTTCATTGGGCTTGATCCCCATGAAGGGAAAAAAAGAGCTCACTGGAGTTCTATAAAAAAAAAAACATGCATACAACTGACCAAATTAATGCTGGAAACTGGCACTGTGATTCACTGGAGCTGAAAATAAATATTGATTTTGATTGATACTGATTCATTATGAGAAGAAACACTATTTCAAAGCTAAAAATAAATGCGGATAAGCTAAAGGGAACGAACGAGCAACGTACTACAGTACTACTGTGTACTCAGTAGGGCGAGAGAGAGAATTAGGAAACACTAGGGTTTTACATGTAAAAAGAACCGCATTGGCCCTAGCCCCGGAAAACGAAAAGAAGCCACACAGTATGAAAGCAAGGTGCTATGCTACAGTATGAAAGCTGCATCCTATGGGCAATTGGCAATGGGCAATGGCAACGGGTGGAGAGAGAGAGAGAGACAGCAGCACGACGGACAATGGCTGGGTGCATGCTCTGGCGGGCCCCGCTGGCTGTCAACTCGAACGTCCCTTCTGTCCCCTCTTAACTGTTTTAGTCCGTCCACTGCAACTCTTTTGTTACTCCTTTTCATATTTATAACTCCAAATTATTTTGTTATAAAAATACATTCATAATTAATCTAATAATATTTATTTTATATTTTAAATATTAATACTTTTTTATAATTTATAATTGATTGAACTTAAGATACTAAACTAGGTTACCGTGCTTTTTCTTGAACAAGAGGGGTAGTAAGTGGTACTACCATTATCGGCTTATCGCTACTGTTGTGCACCTAACCCAGACCCATGCAGAAGATTGGTGGAGTGGAAGGAACTTCAGAGTCTCTCTCTCTGAATCGGATTCGAGGCCATGAGATGTCGCTTGATCTCCGGCTGCATGCAACTTGGAGGGAGGTCATGAAGAGATCCGGAGATCACACCTGAGACTGGAACACATCATCATCATCATCTTGGTGGAAGGAAGGATCATCTACCACCTGTCAACCTACAAGTGGCTGAGCACTGACGACGCATACTTTTTAGTACTACTAGCTAGCTACTGCTAGTGTGGCACCCAAGAGAACTGACCTAAGCTAGTCCTTACAAAAGAAAGAAAGAAAAAAAAAAAGATAAGAGCATCTTCATCACATATCTTAGGGGGTGTTTAGTTGATGAGAAGGAAGTGAAAAGTGCACTGCAGCACTTTCGTTTGTATTTAACAATTTTTATCCAATCATGGCTTAACTAGACTCAAAAGATTCATCTCAAGTTAGCCTGACAAAAAGTACAAACATGCAACAGTTGCACTCAGTTGGAATTTTAAAACACTATAACAACATTTTAATTTCTTTTACAATAAGTGTCAATCATATCTCAAGTAGGCTCAAAAGATTTATGAGACAATATTTTACCAAGCTGTCATTTGTCCAATTAGTTTTAGTTTTCATCTATATTTAATGCTTCATGTATGTATCTAAAAATTGATGTGACTAATTTAACTGGAAGTTGGAAGTGATTTAAACAAGGCATGAGATGTGGAGATGCAAGCATCCTTGCAAGCAGCAGCAGCAGCAGCATCCCTGCACGGTCGGTAGTTGCCAAGTAGTACTCTGTTTTTTTGGTCTCCAGGTTGTTTTCAATATATCAAGAAGTATTCGTGTGCATGCACTTTGAGAGGACGTGAGGACATGCAAAACCAAGGCCCAATGGGCGAGACAGAGGCCCATCAAGGCTGCGTTTTGTGCTAAAGCCCACAGCTGTATTTGAACTGGAAATGGGCAAATAAAACCGGACGGAGGGAGCACATGGGTCTCTGGATTGTTCAGAGCCAGTGATTAATACCATTCAGATGGGCTCCAACGAAGGGAGACGACGCATGGACGATGAAAGGTTTAAAGCAGGCCACACGGAGCGCGCTCCAAACCTTAGCCGCACGCGACATAGCCCCCACTACTCGGTCAATTTTATTTTGGGCCTTTTTATTTTCCTCTAGAATTAAGTTTTCTTTATATATTATTTTACATCGGCGCTTTGTTTAAATATTTTATTTTATATAAGGGTTGAGTTGTTGCTGTTAACTTCTACTACTTATTAAATTTATTATTTTCACATTACATTGCTCACCTAAGATTTGAATAAACATATATACTATTTACCTTTAGGAGCATACTCCTACTCTAGATCATGTAAGAGCTTAGTACACCAGAGCTACCTCCTCCAGCATATTGCAGATTTTCTTAAAAAGTTGTCTAAGGCAGAAGCCAAAAGGTGTGGCTATCTTCTCAGGGTTTGTCGGATCAGTCAAATCGCCTTTTTGCTCGGTCGTTATAGAATCTCTCTTTAATTTCTTTCCCAGATCAGTAATTGATAAATTTACCACAACTAGAGGATTTGTATATCTACTGTGTTAGAAAATGTATAATTCAATATAAGTGTTTTTTATTGGTTAGATGTACTAAACAATACTCTCTCCAATTTATACGTCAATACTCTCTCTCTTTGATCCAATTTATACGTCATACAAGCACATTAATATTCAAGATTTACATCTTTAAAAATGTTTGCCCTCAGTCCGAAGAAAAAAGAGAATAGAGGCGCGCGGGTGGATGATGCCGCGGTCGCCGGCTTTATCCCGGACACAAAGCACACTTTCCCTACGTCGCATCACTCAGACACTCAGCCGTCGTCTTCCGTTCGCTTGTATAGCTACTCCTTCCGTCCCTTAAAAAATAACGCCCGAAAAACGTATTTGTGAAGAAAACATGATTTTCTATGAACAATTTTAAAGGAACAGAGGGAGTAAATACCTTATAGCTTCCGCGTCTGCGCACATGCCGGTCCACGTACTCCGCCATCACAGCATTGGCGAACCTGGCTGAACCCCTGTTTAAAATAGCGGACTATAGCTCCGCTATATCGCCGCTATAGCTGCAGGGAGGACTCGCTGCTAAGCTATTTGTATTTCCGCTATATCACCGCTATTTACAACTACTTACCGCTATTTACCGCTATAGCGCCGTTATTTACCGCTATTTCATATTTCATTTGCTATTAATTTAGTTTTTTGGACAATTAAATTTTTATGAACCATGTTATAATGTCATATTGGTATCTAGTAATGTTATCTAGACTTATAGAACCTTAGAAATATATTTGTGTTTATCAAATTTGTCTTGTTTTGACATCAATTATTGGTGTTTTTTTATGGTTTTTCTTATAAACCGCCATCTGGCATAGTTTCGCTATAGCTCTACTATAGCATTATAGTCCTAAAAAAACATGCCGCTGTTTACCATATCCCGCTATTTAAATCTATGGGCTGAACTGAACGCGCCATTCCGCCCTCAAGCACAGAAAGAGTTTTGCTCGGCAGTACTGTATGCCCCCCTCCGTTGCTCCAACAAGCACCATCCACGTCTCCTACGACTACTGCTGTGTTCTGTCTCCGAAAGTTGCTGGGCTGCCATTCGATCTCCCACCGTACCGCGCGCAGGCCATCTTCGGCGAATCGAAGGTGAGCGCCATTCCATACATACATTCTACCTCCCCCAGCCACCACGTACTTCCTTCTGCGTGTCCCTGTCTCCATCTCCCCTCCTGTATCGACCTCGCCTCGAGCTAGCTCCACAAAGCGCATTAGTCTCCAGCCACCTGCTGGCTGCTGCCGTCCGTCATGGCGGAAGCGAAGCTAGCTAGGGGAATGACCAGCGTCGCCGCTCTCGTCTCTCATCTCTCTCCCTTCTTTCTGTTGAAATTTAGACTCATACACGAACGTTGCAGCCAAGCTAGAGCAACTCCAGCACGCAGGTAGTAGAAATCGATCAGAGTACCTATGTTTTGACTCGATCCCCTACCTTTTTTCCCCCTAAGAATGACATGCATAGGGACACATTCGTCATTGTCCCTTTCTTTCCTCTTTCTTCTTCCCGATGGATGCGGATGCCGCAACCGGAGGTCCAAGTAGAGAGGCCACCGACTCGAGGCCACAAGGACCGCAGGAGCCGCCCACGTGGCCCTGCACCGCCGCAGGCCACCACGCGAGCTTGGAGGAGCGCCGGGAGGGGAGGGGCCCAAGCTAGCTGGGGCCAGTGTGCCTGGAGGAGCACGGGAGGGGAGAAGCTCACGCGCAGCCTGCCCGGGGCCGCTGCGCCGAGAGGCACGACGACATGAGCCGGGAAGGGACACTTCCCTACGAGCGTGTGGGAGGAAAGACCGTAACAGCAAGATGGGGGAGGGGGCTAGTGGGTTCCCTAGGTCACAGTTGCAATTCTGTACTGCAATACGTTTGTTTATATTTGATAACTTTTAGTCCAATCATAGCTCAAGTAGACTTAAAAGATTCGTCTCAGTGATGTACATGAAAAAATACAAACATACAAACATTTTGTCTACATTTAATGCTCCATGCATGTTGTGACTAGTTGCAATTGTAATTTGCAGTGGATCTAAACTAGGGCCTTAGAGCAACTCCATCAAGGACATCCAAATTAGGGCTCCTACTTTTTATTTGGGTGCCCCCTATTTACTAGGTTGTTTTTTTTAGCTCCAACAGCAGCTCCCAAATTTAAGCCCCCAAATTCATTTCTATAGGCAATGACAAACGGGGCCCACTCGTCATTCTTTCTTGTTTCTCCTCCATAGATTGGGCAAGGCTAGGCGCATCCCATCAGCGTTGGGAGAGAATCCAGCAGCTTCCCTTGAGGTCGGCTCCGGCCCTCGTTGGCGCTCCCACAGCGACCCTTGTCGGTGCTCAGGTCGCTGCTAGCAGGGCAGCAAAGGCATAGGTGAACGTGTGGCAGGAGGAGGCAGATGGCTGAGGGAAGTGCAGAGCAGAGGGCCGCTTGGTCGAGCGAGTCGGTTGAGACGGCCAATGTGCGCAGGATTCGGGTGAGTCGAGCCGCAGGAGGGATGTGGAGGTGCCGCCGCGTCCGTGCGGGCCCTGTGCCATCGGGCTCGGGAACGGAGGAGACGCAGCGTGGGGGCGCCACGGCGAGGAGCCATGCCAGGGACGGGCGGCACCGGTAGAGGGATATTGAGCGGTGGAGAGCCACTGCGCCATTATTGGAGGGAGGCAGCACGGGTCCTTGCGAGCGCTGGTGTGGAACGACGCAACCGTACTGGCGCAGTGGCTCTCCGGGCCCATGCGTCCAAGGGAGGCGGAGGGAATCCTGCGTCCCCCTGTGCTCGCACGGAGGGAGGGGAGAAGACGAAGCGCACTAGCTGGAGGGGAGGGGAGGGGGGTGCGCTCACCGGAGGAGAGCGGCCATGCTCGCCGGAGGGGAAGGCCGTGCGGAGCAGCGTCGAGAGGGCGCGTGGCCGCGCGGTGGTGCGGCGTTGTGCGCGGCCGTGCAGTGGAGTAGCTTGGCCCCCTAGGAATTGAGTGTGGAGGGAGAATTTTTGTATTAACCTAAATTTCAAGACTCTAGTAGAAGTCTTGTTGGAGCTCTTTTTTTTTATCTAAATCCCCATATTTAACTATTGGAGTTTAAATAAGGCGCCTTCTAGTGTTGACCTAGGTAGGAGCCTGCTGAAATTGCTCTTAGCGTGTGCGAGTGCCGAGTGAGTCACGCGGCAGAGACAGCAGGGAGTTGGGGATGAGTCAAGAGTGGGCCATGGTGTCCGGGCCACCTGATTACGGATCTCCTTTTGTTATCTTTTGGAATGGAGAAAGCGACACATGTAGAAAAGCCAGCAGAAGAATAATGGAAAGCAATATAAGAAAAATGCGCAACACAGTCGCTCATCAATAAAAATACACCCTCCGTTAAAAAAAACATACAACTATGTGTTATGTATCACATAAAGTAGTTCATATTTGACCAGGTTAATTTTCAATGTGTAGTATTTGTATTTATGACTCTAAATTAATATATTATAAAAATACATTTCATAATTAATTTAATAATATATTTGTATTACATTGACCAACATGTCTTGTAAGACTTGTTATTTTCGAGTACTGGTATCCCCTCGTAAATATATCATTGGTATGCGTACCACAAGATTAACTTCGATTTTTATAGAAATAATACTAACTAGTTTTTTTAAGATAAATGATAGAAACTATTCGGCTTCATCTACTCGAGGGTAGAATCAAGGCCCTTATATTTAGTTAAATTTTAAATTTTCGGGAAATGAAAACCATATTTTTTTAGGGATGGAGAGAGTACAACTTGAGGAGAATTCCTAATTGTTTGAATTATATAATCTCCCATTATGAAGATTGGTAACTGACTTAAAGCAATTTGATTGTAGCCTCGCTCTCTTGCGCTGGGAGCCTGGGAAGAATAGCCAGCGGGCACACGGGTCTCCCCAGCACATTCGTCAGTCCGGATTCAGAATTTCAGATAGGTCGGCACAATTCATAACTCCTTTTAACAAGTATACTCCTATTTACTGACTCCGTTTAATTAACTGAGATGAAAAGTGCAAAGTTGTCACTTGTCAGTAACTTGTTGCACCACACTATAGTACATGACTACAACATCAATGATCATGCGCATTAGAGTATTGATTAAATCTCTCTGTACCTTTGTACCTGCAGCTTGTTCTAATTATCTTGAAATTTGGCGACCAGCTGGACCATGGATGCAAACTGTACCCTGTTCATGAGCAGCTCCGACCCTGCACTACCACAAGCCTTCCTCACGACCATCGAAAGGAAGGTGTGGCGAGTTGATGCGCTGGTAATCACTGAGGCAGTCTTGGCAGTCATAATAGTTGGGGTGGCAGGAGCCAACGGACGCCGATATCATCACCACCCCTTCACACGTTTTATCTTCCTTGGAGCTACCACATTATATCTGCCCATTTTATCGTCTGTTGTCTCCACTATTTCCAATTCCACCCACCCTATTTACGGTCGACAAGAATATAATCCTCATGCCACCATGCGGCTATCCGCGTTGGTAGCAACATGTGATACGATCATTCCAGCGTAATCATAGTTTGGGCATTTCTCATTCAAATAGTCATGGTCAATACAAGCACCATAGCCGCCACAGAAGGTCGAGAACGGCGAAGTTTTATGCATTTGAAAAGGCACGGCAGTCCTTTGCACTAGGACGCAATCCTGGACTTATTTTTGTTTACATGGAGAAATTAAAAATATATGAAGCAAGCCAACAAAGTGAACCGCCCATCGACAATGGTCTACCTACTCCTCCACTCTTGGTTATGAGAGAAGATGAAAAAGAAGTGGAGATTCAGCCTCATGGGTATGTTTTCAAGGATGATTCACAGATAGCATTGACGAACAACATTGGCTTAGTGACATTTGACAGAGTTTGGCGGTTGGATAGCATGCTTCCAATCTCAGATCCACAACTAAAAGGTTTATGCTTGTCCTTTGCACTGTTCAAGTTGTTGCGTTGTCGATTTTCTAGGTATAATGCTGGCTCTATGGGAACCCTCACATTTATCCGGAGCTTGTCAGTACAGTCTGGTGAACATGACAGGATATTTAGGGTCATTGCGGATGAGCTCTCTTTTGTTCATGATTATTACTACTCATCCCTCCCAATCTCTTATGCTTAGTGTTGCCTACCCATATTGAATATCTTGCTCTCAATCTTGAGCATGGTTTATTGCATCACGTTAGCATGTACTTGTTTTATTGTCTCTGAAACGTTCCGCAGGGGACAATTATCAAATTAATTGTGACATATGGTGGATTCAAGGTCACTGTGTAGCTTACCATGGAAATTATTCTTGGGGAAAATTTTTAATCGACCTGGTGTTACTTATTTTGCTACCAGCATTAGTCCTGATAGCTGAGGTCAGAGACACGGTTTCTTATATTTGCTCCAACTGGGCCAAAGTAAGCCTTATCTGCTACTATGTAAACTACAACTGTTCACAGCATTCACTTGGCATGAAGAAATGGATGATAAGTTTTCTGTTAAGATGTAGATGCAAGATGACCATGAGGCAGCACTGGAATGAAAAAATGAGCCAGTGCTCTGTTCTGGTACTTCACCACAGAACAACATTTCCAGCCTTTGTCAGGCGTCTCTTGCCTTTGCCAGACCAAAAATGGAAGGTCAAGGTAACAGCGGTGGTGAAGGTTTGCATCATCAATGCGCTAAGGAATGTCATCAACGGAGGCTTAAGCAAAGGAGTAGCATCTCTGAGGCCGCTGTCAAGTCGGCCAAAGCTTCCTCTGGGCTTGCAATGGCAAAGGCACATCGGATACTGTACTCATATGGCATATTGCCACATGCGTCGTTCAGGTAAGACATGGTTCATCAGATGCAGATCATAAGACTGTCGCCACTCAGCTGTCACAGTACTGCACGTACCTGGTGAGCTGGTGTCCGCAGCTGCTTCCAGACAACAGTGCATGGAGCACGAGCTTGTATAGAGCTGTGAAGAAGGACGCCGAGGACGCCCTTGCTGGGTACTCTGTTGCAGTATCATCGATGCAGGAAGATGAGCGCGCTCTCGATTACTCTGTGGCAGCAGAGGCCCAGGATGAGCGTGTCCTTGAGCATGGGTATCAGAAGCTGGTAAGGTTTCTTCGTGATAACTCAAAGCATGAAGTGGTCAAGGATGGTGTGAAGCTTGGAAAGCAACTGGTGGAGACCATGGAAGACCAGGGAAACCATGTGGAAGTTGCTAGCTGAGTTCTGGTCAGAGATGATTCTGTATCTCGCCCCGTCAGACAACCTGAAAGGTCATTCAGAAGCCATTGCCCAAGGAGGCGAGCTAATCACACTGCTCTGGGCGTTGCTTTTCCATGCTGGGGTCGTGAGCAGGCCAGGCGAGGATGACGGCACTGCCGCTACCTCTGCTGGTGTCGTCTAATGTAGTAATGTAGCCTATTGCTTGCTAGCTATTTTTTTCCCTGCGCGCGTAGTATGTAGTTCCCCTCGCCATGTGTGCTGTTTGATGCTGTCTCCACATGGTATCACCTTGCTTATTTTGGCTCTGTTCGGTGAAGATGAAAATAGCTGAAAGTGCTGTAGAAGTGCTGATTTCTTGAGAGAGGAAAGTACTGCTGAAGTGCTGAAAAATAAGCGCTTATAAGCTTCACCGAACAGAGCCTTTTGCAATAATGTGGTATTGTGGGTTGTGGATGTAGCTTACTAGTTAATCTTAGTTTTTTTTTTTCATTCCAAGCATGTTTGATGGAAGGGCCCTTGATGTATAATGGTGTCACCTTTAGTATCTTTGCAATATTGTGGCTGTGGCTGTAGCTTGCTAATTATTCTTTGTTTTGGTTCATTCCAAGTATGTTTGATGTACTGTACTATTGTCAAGATTCATGGAGTTTTATTGGGTTCGGGTTTTGTTTCTATTTCTATTTCTATTCTAGTTTGTAATTAATAATTACCAATAATAAGTTTATTAAATTGGAAATCCAATCGGTTTAGATCTTGAGTTGGGTTTTGTTTCTATTCTAGTTTGTAGTTATTTTTTCTACCACATTATGGTTGGGCTATTGTCGGAAAATCGTTAGGCTAGGACACGGAGCAACAGACCAAAGCAAGGAGAATACAAGATTAACTTCGATGGGGCCTTCGATCATTCTGCCGCATAGGAGGCTGGGGTTTCATTATTAGAGATCACCAAGGATTCATGGTCGTGGCAGGTGCTAGGAAAGAAGACCATCTGCTGGATGCTTGGCATGCAGAACTACATGCACCCCGGTCGGTGACTACATGCACGGCTAATCTTCCTGTCCGACCTGCCCTCCGACCACTCCCTCCCACTGTTTATCTTCCCCATCGCGCCTCCATGCCCGTGCCTCCGCTCGCTGCTCGTACCCGCGCCCACGCCACACTCGTTCACTGTTGACGGTATTTATACCATATTTTCTACCATCATAACCGTCAACAAAACACTCTTTTTGGAAAGAAATAAGCAAACACATAGTGACATAGGTACAAATAACTTAGTTCCACATGTACATGTTAGTACTTGTTTGCAGGTACCCAAAACAGGTGATTTTAGAGTTTAGAAGCCCAAGATGAAGATATAATGCAAATCCAACTATGACGAAACGGCAAGGTGATGTCACAATCATCAAAGACTTCACTCCATGATCAAGTGGACACTGGGTGGACACTATTCATGGTTCGGCCGAACCATGAATAGTGGCCCCAGCACTCCACCTTCAAGAATCAAGCAAGGGAGTGATATAGAAGAGAGCTGAGGCCACGTGGCTCTATCCCATGGTTCGGCCGAACCAAACATGGAGCCCAGCTGGCTCTGCTAATGTGGCACAATCCGTGGCACACCTCCTGGAGTCCATTTTCACCCTTAGATCACAAGTGTGCTTTCAATCAATGGTTAAGGAGCAAAGTACATGGATCAAGGCGTGAATCAACAAGATCAAGACAAAACAAGTACATACCCACAGTCTATGACAGGTGGGGACCACAGTGGTGGGCCCACCTTGCCATAGGTGGTTCGGCCAAACCACCCATGGTGGGCCCAGGCCACCACCATGCTCCACCGCCTTCCTGCATGTTTCACACGTGCTGGTTTCATCATCTCCATTGATTTGAGACGGTTTCAAGGGCGGTTTATCCAAGGGCCAAGGAGGAAAGGCACATGGATTGATGACATGGCACTCCTCTCATTCCCCTATAAATACCCCCTAGTCCTTCACTTTAGAGGCATTAAGGAATAGAGTATCAAGTGTATCATAGAGAGAAAGACTACTTTAGTAGTTTTAGTGTTAAAATAAGAGGGAAGAGAGTGAGGGAAGTCATCAAGAGAAAGTCCCGGGCCTATCGGAATCTTCTCCAAGGTGTACCTCAGCGGATGCAAGCTTCTACTAAGTTTTACATTTGAGTCCTTCCAGTATTTGATATTCTGGTTCTGGTATAACTATATACTTGCTTTATTTGCACATTGCTTTACTTTGTGAAGTGCTCTAGTCTCTAGGCTAAGATTAGAGTAGTAAGTATAGTGTAGACGTGGTGTCTAGGCTATATCTTATCAGTGTGGGCCACTTGTCGCACGGATTGTTTGTGGTAGCTAGCAAGTGGTGACAGCCTTGTCTGGTCTTCGTATTCCACCACGTGTGTAAGACAAGTTATTAAAACGGCAGGGCATCAAGACAATAGTATAGCCGCCTCGGGAGGAGTTATATCTCCTCCTGTTTCGCCTATCACCTCTTGTAAAGGGAGGAGGTGGTAAACCTCTTTATACTTAGAAAGCCAAGACCAGATATCTTTTGCTACATAGAACCTCTCTATACCTATATTCTAAACCTCTTTGATCACCAACATCCTTGATCACTATCTGACGGTTTTGAATCTAGTTAGTTCACTTCATGTTCGAAGACCGCTGATGCTTCACACTCAAAAAGGATGTTTAAAGAAGTCATATTCCCAAGATTTGGCACCCCAAGACTAGTCATAAACGATGGAGGATCACACTTCATAGATAGAGGCTTCAGACGTTTCCTGGCCGACATGGGGATAAACCATAATGTTGCAACTCCATACCATCCCCAAACAAGTGGCCAAGCAGAGACGTCCAATAAGCAAATCAAGAACATCCTATAAAAGACAGTCAATGAAATGGGAACAGCTTGGAAGAGCAAACTACTAGATGCACTTTGAGCATACAGGACCGCATACAAGACCCCAATTAGTATGTCACCATACCAACTTGTATACTGGAAAGACATGCCATCTGCCGGTAGAGCTAGAGCACAACGCACATTGGGCAATTAAACAATGAAATATGGATCTGCCCTCTGCTGGAAGAAATAGAAAATGCAGATCTCAAGCTTGAGGAATGGAGAGAAAGAGCCTATCATAATGCCTAGGATCTATAAAGAAAGAACCAAAAGGTGGCATGAAAAGAGGATCAAGCCTAAGGAATTTCATCCTGGGGACAAAGTCCTAATATTCAACTCAAGGGTCAAGCTATTTGGCCATGGAAAGCTAAGGAGTAAATAGGAAGGATCGTACCTGGTAATCAATGCAGCAATGCATGGAGCCGTCATGCTTCAAGATGACGACGGCAACATCTTTAAGGTAAATGGTCATCATCTCAAAGTTTTTCATGAACATGCACAAATAGAAGAAGTTGACATGATAGAATTTATTCCTGATAATGAAGTCACATAATTAAAATCTACATGTCTTACTTTCTTTTGTTTGTACTAGCTTGATCACTAGATAGGTTTCAAATAATTAGAAATTCCTCCTTTGTAACACTCTGGTCCTCAAAACCCCCAATTTAGAAGTGGACATCCGAAACTTGGTGACCACTTGGGACCAAAATTTATTCAAGTATAAAACTTTCAATCTGATCGCACTGGGCAATCCAAACCCATGTTGGGCGACCCACACTTGGCAAATTATGAAAATTTGGACAATGGGACAGTGTTTAGGAGCTCCTGCAGGTGATGTGACTGAAATTTGGGGCAATTTTATGGTTCGGCCGAACCGTACTTTGCATCCCTTCAAACGTGTCACGACTAGGGAATCACTTGGGGAGCGTTTGGCGAAGTTACCATGGCCAGGTGATCCATATATGGGTTCGGCCGAACCACTCCATACCCCCCTGTTGCAACCCATCAGCTCTAGAACGTTGTGCCAACGTTCACCCGACTGTTTTCTCGCTGATTTTGAAAAGGAGAACGTTGGCACCCATTCTTCTTAACCCCTTCCTCTCCTTCTTCTTCCTTCCACCTGCATTCTTTCACCATTCCAGCACCCTTCTCCGATCTTGAGACACCAGAGAGATCCACCATGGCTCCCACTAGCAAAAATGCCATCATCCCCATGGGAGAGGGCACTTCAAAGCCCCAAAGGTCCCTAACCGAGAGTCCTAGAGAGAGTAATGGCCGTCGACGTGCTGGAGGTGGAGCCAGTGAACTCGCTGCCGCCTGACCGGAGTGTCACCAGGGGCCAGGCCTGGTTCGGCCGACCCTAGGGGGGTTCGGCCGACCACCCCCCGGCCATCCCCTCGGTCCTACTTCGTCGCCGAGATCCCTCTCTCCGCGACGGGATCTCCGAAAGCCCCCTGTTCGTTCATCCACGCCGATCAGGCCTACCACAGGCCAATTGACATTGAAGGGGAAGGCTCCGTAGGTGCCGGAACAGCGCCCCAGCTCTCTCTACTCGGATTCATCAAAGAGCATCAGCTCCTACACCCCTTCCACACCCACCATGTTCAAAGACCGCAAGATCGTTGGTGGTGGGCTGGGTGTAGGGAAGGTGTTTGTCCCTCCTCTCAATTCGGATGAGAAGAAGCAGTTAAGGGAGTCTCTTGACTCCAACTCTCCTTCACACATCCGGAGGAGGATGGATCCATCACCGATCAATGGCCCGTCAGGCCAATTTAAAGACGATCGGAAGGATAAAAGCGACATGGAGAAGATGCTCAAGATTGTAACCACCCTTAGGAAGAGAAATAATGAATTAGAGGAGACGGTGTCGGAATTAAGGATGGCAAACTTAGATATGGAGGATAAGTTTCGCGCGCTCCGCATTAGCACTAATGCGAAAGCTCAAGCGCGTGGCTAAAGCCATTGGCCAAGAGGACATCCTAAATCCACCCTCTCCCTAGATTAGAATTCTTTAGAATAAAGTAGGCATTAGCTAGATTTCCCTTTTTAAGTTTGATTTTACAATTGTAATCATGCCTACATCAATTTTAAGAAGTTGAATAAAATGCCTTTACGTTCTGCTGGTGTGTTGCCACCAGTAGAACACCTGCACTTTATGTTGTTCGCTATTTGTGTCACCAGATGAAAAGAAACAAGTGTGTGTGGGGGGGGGGGGGTTCGGACGACCCTCTCAACAGCTCTATTGGTGATTTCAAATGTGTCACGATGCATAACACATCTGCTGGATCAAACAGGACTTGAAATCTCACAAAACGTGGGACGAGCGACCCACAAAATGAAGTCCAGTGGGAAAACAACTTTGCAGGAATGCATTTTGAGACGAGGAGATTCAAATGATGGGACAACGGCCATTTTGGTGGTTCGGCCGAACCGACCAATGGGGCCTGGTCCCACCAGCCAGGCTCCCTGCGGCGAAGGTATGCTCCCTGACTGGTTTGCACCCTTCCTCCCTCTCGAATTGCGCATTTATTCAATTCATTTCTTTGTTCTTAAATAAAAATAAAAATAAAAATTTGAAATCTTGCATCCCAAAATAAAGAGATAAAATTCATGACATTTGAAGAGTAGCGGTGACGCAAAGTTTAAATTTATGCATATACCTATACTTGTGGGTTAATATCTTGATAGGGAATCATATTGACTAAGATATTGATAAATGCGAGATAACTCTTGGCTCATGATTCACACTTTTTCCATTCAAAGTACTTAGAGGTTTATTTTTAAAAATGTCACAAAACCATAGTGTCACTTACTTCTCAATAGTAAGAGAATTCCTACCAAAGCCATATATGATCATCATGTTTGGAAACCCCTTCTAATCATGCTACTTGCAATTGCTTTGAGTTTGATCAAACCTTGTTGACCCTTGTTGAGAAGTATGTCATAGTCCAAAGATCAAGATCACGTACACATCACACATGCATGCTGCTTCTACACTGAAAGTACGCAACAACATGCCATCCATTTCCATTGAATAATTGCTCCATGTTTTAAAGGTCAATGAATATCTCTCTTAGTTGATATAGAAAAAGGGACATTGGCTATGCAAAATGAAAAAGAAAGAAAAGATGGACAAGTGAAAGTCCAAGAAAAAGGATATATATATATATGTATATATATATATATATATATATATATATGAGAAAATCTAGGCTTATGAATAAAAGAAAAGAAAAATGATAGCCATGTCCCAAAACAAAGTAGAGAGATCATCTCAAATAAAGGGGCATTATAGTTTACCATTTTCCACACACTTGCACATCTTGATCTAGGTCTATGATATTTTTCTCCTTGGATTCTTATTTTGATTTTACAATATATGCAATGTAAGTATGCTTGCCATGTTTATCCCTACCTGAACTACACATAAGCCTGATAGATGTAGGATAAAACAAAGGAGGTGTCTTTAAGATATGCCTTGGTAAGGAATCAAACACAACTGAGTGACTTGAGAGTACTATTTGAGGAGTAAGATTGAACTATGTGCTTTCTTTTTGAAACCAATATAAAAAATTCTAAGTACTGAGAAGGTAAAAAAGTAAGATGATTTTGCCTTGAGAGTTATTCCATTTTTCAACATCTCAAGGATATATGCTAGATAATGCCACATAACCCATTAGTATAAGCTATGTGCTAAATGAAAAATTTGATCACCACTATCTTAGATATGTCTTTCCAACCTCTCTTTCTAACCTTTACTCGAGGATGAGCAAAGACTTAAGTGTGGGGGGTCTTGTTGAAGGTATTTATACTATGTTTTCTACCATCATAACCGTCAACAAAACACTCTTTTTGGGAAGAAATAAGCAAACACATAGTGACATAGTTACAAATAACTTGGTTCCACATGTACATGTTAGTACTTCTTTGCAGGTACCCAAAACAGGTGATTTTAGAGTTTAGAAGCCCAAGATAAAGATATAATGCAAATCCAACTATGACGAAACGGCAAGGTGATATCATAATCATCAAAGACTTCACTCCAGGATCAAGTGGACACTGGGTGGACACTATTCATAGTTCGGCCGAACCATGAATAGTGGCCCCAGCACTCCACCTTCAAGAATCAAGCAAGGGAGTGATGTAGGAGAGAGCTGAGGCCACGTGGCTCCATCCCATGGTTCGGCCGAACCAAACATGGAGCCCAGCTGGCTCTGCTGACGTGGCACAATCCGTGGCATACCTCCTGGAGTCCATTTCCACCCTTGGATCACAAGTGTACTTTCAATCAATGGCTAAGGAGCAAAGCACATGGATCAAGGCGTGAACAGACAAGATCAAGGCAAAACAAGTACATAGCCACAGTTTATGACAGGTGGGACCACAGTGGTGGGCCTACCTTGCCATAGGTGGTTTGACCGAACCACCCATGGTGGGCCCAGGCCACCGCCATGCTCCACCGCCTTTCTGCATGTTCCACACGTGCTGGTTTCATCATCTCCGTTGATTTGAGGCGGTTTCAAGGGTGGTTTATCCAAGGGCCAAGGAGGAAAGGCCCATGGATTGATGACATGGCACTCCTCTCATTCCCCCTATAAATACCCTCCTAGTCCTTCACTTTAGAGGCATCAAGGAATAGAGTATCAAGTGTATCATAGAGAGAAAGGCTACTTTAGTAGTTTTAGTGTTAGAATAAGAGGGAAGAGAGTGAGGGAAGTCTTCAGGAGAAAGTCCCGGGCCTGTCGGGAATCTTGTCCAAGGTGTACCTCAGCGGATGCAAGCTTCTAGTAAGTTTTACATCTAAGTCCTTCTAGTATTTGATATTCTGGTTCTGATACTTTAACTATATACTTGCTTTACTTGCACATTGCTTTACTTTGTGAAGTGCTCTAGTCTCTAGGTAAGATTAGAGTAGTAAGTATAGTGTAGACGTGGTGTCTAGGCTATATCTTATCAGTGTGGGCCGCTTGTCGCACGGATTGTTTGTGGTAGCCAGCAAGTGGTAACAGCCTTGTCTGGTCTTTGTATTCCAGCACGTGTGTAAGACAAGTTATTATAACGGCAGGGCATCAAGACAATAGTATAGCCGCCTCGGGAGGAGTTATATCTCCACCTGTTTCGCCTATCGCCTCTTGTAAAGGGAGGAGGTGGTAAACCTCTTTATACTTAGAAAGCCAGGACCAGATATCATTTGCTACATAGAACCTCTCTATACCTATATTCTAAACCTCTTTGATCACCAACATCCTTGATCACTATCTGACGGTCTTGAACTAGTTAGTTCACTTCACGTTCCCCGTGGAAAATACGATACCTGGAATACTCCCGGTGAAAGTTACATTGACTACCGTACGCTTGCAGTATATCCGTTTGCCACCTTTGGTGTCAACACCCGCGCCCGCGCCCGCGCCTAAGCTCGCCACTACCGCCATCGTCGTCATCTTCGGCAGCCTTCTCCGGCGGGTGTAGAAGGGAGGGGGTTGGGGAGGAAGGGAAGACAGGCGGCGGGGAAGGTTGCCGGGCGGCTTGGGGGCCCTGGCGGCGGCAGCGGCGGCTGGGAAGGCCTAGGGCGGGGGCGTCGTGGTCGCCGGCGACGATGGCGACGGTGGTGAGGTGCGGCAGTGACGGGATTGGGGGCGGGGAGGGGAAGATGGGGGTGCCGCGGCGTGCTAGGGCTCGCCGGAGCTCCAGCCTGTGGGGTGAGGGAGAGGGAGAGGAAGAAGATAAACAGTACCTGTGGGGTGGTCGGAGGGGCGCCAGTTTTTGACTGGGTCGGACACTAGCACCCCCCTACATGCACCCTAGGTTGGTTGTGGCAATCTTCGGGTCTTGTGGTAAGAGTTTGGCATAAGTGCGTGGAAGGAGGGGGGTTGGCAACCGTAACACCTGGGTCGGCAGCTACTCGCCCCTGCGATATAGCCCCCCGACTCTGTCAGTTTCATTTTGGGCCTTTTCATTTTCTTCTAGAATGAACTTTTCTTTTGTTATTATTTTGCATCGGCGCTTCGTTTAAATATTTTAAATAAGGGTTGAGTTGTTGCTGTTAACTTCTGTTACCTATTAAATTTATTATATTCACATTACATTGCTCACCTAAGATTTGAAAAAACATATACTATTTACCTTTAGGAACATACTCTAGAGCATGTAAGAGCATACTCTAGAGCTCCCTCCTCCAGCATATTGCAGATTTCCTTAGAAAGTTGTCGGGAGCAGAAGCCAGAAGGTGTGGTTATCTTCTTAGGGTTTGTCGGATCGGTAAAATCGCCGTTCCGCTCGGTCGTTGTAGCAGATCTCTTTAATTTCTTTCCCAGAGGAGTCGCAGGAAAATATGTTGCCATAAAAAACAGCCACACACCGCATTGGTACAACATGCGTGTGAACATCAGACTGTCTAGTATTGGCAGAATTGTGCACACCGAGTCATGCACCCTGCTAGAACGCAGATCATCGAACCCTCGGTGAGTTCCTCCACACTAGTGTATGTGCATTTTGACCTTTTTTGGGTCTTGGATGATTGAATGAGAACACGATTAAAGGACTAACAAATTTGCTAAATGTTGAATACATACACATAGAATATGATATATTGTCCACGCCGCCTACCCCTATCGGCGGCTTATACCCCCTCTATCGCCTACGGCAATGCCACTTCCCTCTCCTCTTGGCCACGCACCCCAACGTTCCCTCCCTTGCCAAAAACACCACGTCCCCCTGGCTATGCCACCCCTCCCTCTACACACTTGAGACACCATGAGCCACCCCTCGATGCCCCACGTGTAGAAGACATTGGAAAGTGTGAAGACCGAGTGCTCTCGCAAAGTTTGTGAGTTTGAGCTTTAGCTGAAGGATAATAATTATGTACTCATGGAAGCAATAGGGTGGTTTTTTATCAATTAACCGAGATGGGCGTTCTAATGAACCTGCCTATGTGGTTTGGTTTTTGTAGGCGGTCTAGGATTCCACATGCGTTGTTTGTGATTAACCTTGGCATAGGCGGTTGGAATGCTCACTTGTGAAAACTCTTTTTTTGCTCGCCTCCAGAAATGATTTGTGTAGTAGTGAGTTGCATGATGTCTGCAAGTTCAAGAAAAAAGGTTGGAAGAGGGATTAGTGTGCTGTTTGCGTGCAAAGTGTTTTAAATAATGGGCTAAGGTGTTTGGTGGTATATCTCTAAAACAACTAATAGTAGAGGTTTATCAGGCTATAGTAGCATATAGTGGCTAAATTGTATATGAAAACAAATAGTAGCACCCAACCTCAAAAGGCTATAGTGGGAGATTTAAAACAATCATTGTCGTAGTTTTCTGCTTAAATTGCGGCAACAGGCACATCAGATGCAAGGGGGAGTTGCTTTGTTGATTGATTTGTTTCGGCACTTAGATGTTCGTCCGTGGATTCGCTCAACCAGAATCGAGTCAGGGAGCGAGCTTACTCACTGAGTTCTCCATTTGCGTTATAAAAGTTCTTGTCAGAGCAAACACAAGTTTTCTTCTCGCTGCTTTTGAGGACAATCTAAGTACCAGAGAACTACTAAAAAGATGAAATATGGAGCTTCCCAACTACACTTCATACTCTGTGAAGAAAATAGGGGAGGAAACAACTTTTTTAAAACAAAGGCAGGAGTTCTACAGCTCAACGAAGACCAAAGAATTTATGTGCAAGAAGGTTAGTCAAACGAGGTGTCCACCGAGCACCCAAGTGATAACTGAACCAAGCGACACAGTTGAATGCAATACGGCACACTGTCATTGGTCATCGTTGCTGAGCATGGAAGCAAAACACACCAGCGGCACCGACGTTCGATGGCAAGTCACCCACAAGACATCTACTGATGGGTCCGTAGCACGAGGCCACAACTAGTCATCGTTGCAAATCTCAAACAAGAACAACTCTGACTTCTGGTCACAAACCCGCATCTCGCCCTTGGCGGATGCATACGCTCCACGAAGCTTCACACAACAAAGAAGGGGGCTCACCGTGCATCATCGTTACTGAGCCACGTGTCCAATGCGACAATTCTGACTTCACATAGCAAAATCTGCCTCCACAAGTCCACCGGGCGCCAAGAAGAGCAATCGCCGAAGGAGACATTGGAGATGCGATGATGACCCAAATGCGGCACCTTCATGAAGGGAGAGACGCCAATAGTGGCACCACCGCATGTCCAAGAAGACCAGGTCCTCTCCCTTGGATGAAAATGCCAGAGGAGAAGACACATGCCCAAGAAGGGCAAGCGTCGCCCACAAGCATCCCGTCATCAAGGCTTTCGCTCGATGAGCCCTCAAGCACTAACCGTCAGTCCAAGAAGCCGGACCCCTTGCCGGCCTACACTACCCTTGTCATTGTCCCACCGTCCCACAGAAGCCCCTATAGAGGGCATCGAGGCAATGGCTTCTTGAAGCAGCCGCATAGCTATGTTGGCCTCCACCCCCTCTGTCCGGGCCAACTGGAAGAGCCGGACCTAGCTTGCTCCACCGCAGCTCGTGTAACATCAACACAGGCCGAGCCTATCGTCGACTGTTGCTGGCGACATTGGCACCCACGGCCGTTGTTGTTGACCTATGCCGCTAGCAGCCACATGGTGCATGCCCTTCCCACATGGTGCATGCCCTTCCAATATGGGCACTGCCCCTGCCTGCCTCCGTCCTCGGCTGCCTAGCTCGGCTCCTACCCAGCTTGTCGTTGCCGGCCACCACCACAGTTGCCCCCACCCAGTTGCGCACCAGCTGCCAAGGTCATGAGGGAAAGGGTGATGGAGGAGGAGGAGAAGACAACCTTTTCACCCCCCGGATCTACACAAGCAGTAGCCACTACCACCACAGCAACCGCCGGCCGCTACACCTTCCGGGTAGGACGAGTGAGATCCAGTCGCCTAGGTTTCGCAACCGGTCACCCAGGTACCAGATCTGGCCACCTGGGCAGCCCAGGCCAGCACCATCATGTTGTCGAGGAAGGAGAGAAGGGGAGGTAGGAGGAGGAGGACGAGGGCAGCTCGGCCATCGAACCATCCGCTCAGGCCCTGGTCGGCACCGCCGCAGCCACAGGCTGTGGACCTATCGAGTCCCACGCGGCCCAAGGTCTGCCGTGCCCCGCTGGACTGCCGCAACCTGCGCCATCACACCGCCTCGACATGAGAAGAGGGTCTGCCGCCGCCATCCAGCTGAGCCGCAGGCCCGCTGCTCCGGTGGTGGGCTACATGGCGGGAGAGGAGAAAGAGGGGTTTGGGCGTGGATACGGTTTGTGAGCGGTCGACACGTAGGAAATTGCTCTATGGAAGAAACAACTTATCTCTTAATCATCGGCTGTTAGTTTACATAAAAAAATGTCGGCAAACCTTACAGTTACATATACCCAAACACATCTTGACACATTACAGAAGTTGGAATACAATTAAGAGGAAAAATTCTTAAACCCTTCTTCATGGAATTATTGTGCTAATGAGCTAGGAACTATAGGGATGAGCAGGAATAAAGAGATCTTCAACGATACAAGCAGGAAGCAGAGACAATCCAATGTTGCAAAGCGATACAGAATTACAGACATGAATTTTCCTCACTAGCTTCTCTGACACGCGAAGAAGAAGAACTACTTTACCGAGATTCAGGAATGGCTACAGAATATAGTCTAGACTCCCTCTCGCCTCTTATTGTGTACATTCCTTTCTTTCTTTCCTTTGCTACTTTGTTTCTTGAAAGATTTCTTCTTGTACCGTCACCTGCTCTGTAAATAACTTTTGAATTTCTCGTGTTCAGTTGATGCACCTTCGTTGTGGCCATTGGGTCGCCGTTTAGCTAGCTTCAGACCACAGCATTGCGATTGGCATGAAGAAAAAATCCGAGAACTGCACCGCAGCTAGGCTTCCGAAATGGACCGGCAGTCCGTAGTGCGCCCCGAAGGGTGCTAGCTGCAGCAAAGTAGGAGCAGCATATATACAAAGACATGTAAAGGGTGCAACGCCATAATGTTGTCAGCAGCCTACTTCGACGCATTACTGAAGCAATGGATAATCATCTTTGGCCATGAACTACGTACGTTATCCTCCCACCAACATATACAAGCCCATCAACAAAACCAAGTACCAGAATGCACCGACAGCTTTTTTTGGTGGCCAGAGTAACAGAGTTTATGTGTGATCGTTACAACACGTACCACGCACATGCTCCAAAGATTGAGACCTCAACCGAACAAGCTAACCACGTACTCCTCTCTCTGTCCTATATACTGTATCAAAATATATATAGTGGCTATATAGGATTTATGAGTAAAGCAAAGCACCAATGGCTAACAGCGAAATAGGCACAGGCCGGCCGGCCGGCCCGTGTAGCTATTATGAGTTTCCGGAAAAGGAAGTTGAGCAAACTGTATGCAGTGGATGCTGTCATCGTACTACTATACCGCATTGAGACTATGACCACAGGCCATTTGATGATTGAGTAATATGGCCACGCATTGACAATCCAGCATGCAACTGTCACAGCTAGAATTTTAGACTTCTTTAATAAGGTGAGGTTCTTCTAATATTTTGTCATTTAAAATTTAGTATAAATTTTTCTGTTGTAGAATTTCACTACTAATAAAGAATACACCAAAACAAACCGTTTTAGTAGTGCGTTTGATCGGAATCACTCCTCAACCGGACGACACAAATAAGCGCAGCGCCGTCAAGAGGTAGCACAGAGAGAGAGTTAAGTTTCGCTCTGGCATCGGCATTTGGTAGTATCCACTCCGTCATACCCTGCTCCTCCAACAAACACAACACCCCACCGTCCCTCTCCCCTGCTACTGGCTACTGCTGTGTCCTTCTCTTCTCTTCAAAAGGAGCTAGGCTGCCAGTAGATTCTCCGACGAGCACTGGCTGGCCATCTCCGGCGAAGGTGGATCGCATCGCGTCGGCGTCGCAGGTGAGCAGCTACGCAAGCGTTGGAACTAGCTGAGTGGCCACCATGTCCACCAGGCCTTATTATATCTCTGAATTACTTATTTTCGGATTTTAATCATCAGCCAACAGTTCCACATCCATGCAGTATCTATCTCACATATGTGAGAGTTAGAACCAATCTGATATTTTCGTCCTAATAATATAATATAGTCCAAACTGATCAGACCTTGGCTATTCATCCATATCAGTTTCAGAATTTTTTGAGTTCATTCGAACCTACCTGCTGGGTTTTGACTTCCTTTCTTTGTGTTCACGTAGTAACTTGAGGAACAGTTTGTGCATTAAGAAGCACAGGAGCTAGTTGGTCAGGACTACAAGCACGACCACCTTCCTAGCTATAGCTAAGGACGTCCAAGAAGGCAAGTTCCAGCATTATTATTGTTCTATAAAATCAGTAATACTTTCTTAATAAGGGAACAAAGTTGTAGTTTCTACCATCCTTGGATGGTAAGCTGATATTTAGAATACAAATAAAAGCCACGAGCAAGGCTTGCACACACGTGACAAAAAAACATAGTTTGGCCCATTTAGTGAGCACAACAAAAGAAACAGTATTCTGACATTGCGAAAACTGTCAAAATTAGGCTTCCCAGCTTCAGCAGCCTGCCTTGAACAGTGGTCACTCCTCCGCTCTATGAAAACAGTATTAATGTAATTATGAAAGGTCATTGTTAATTAAAATTATAATAATTTTGTTTCAATTTTTTCAATCAAGTTAGTATCCTAAAATACATATATAATAATACATATTCTTCATGCAAGAGATTGCAACAACCTAGTTAACAAACTAAAATACAACTAAACTAGACATTTTTACCTTTATTAGTTAAAATAAATGATTTTAAAGAAAGGAATTAGCACCAACTCATATTTCACATGTTATTTGTTCATGTAAACTTAATCCCATATTCTAAATAAAAAATGATATGAATCTTAACATAAAAAATGCCAAACCCCAGTTCTAGAGATCCAGATCAACATGCAAACCAATCCGTCTCTAAAAAACTATTAAATAGACTACTAAAATGTAGAAATGACCACTATCAAACACATCATATCTTTTTCTGGCTACTCTAGAATTGATGAAGTAAAAACTACTTGAGCTCAGTATGTCCTTCTCCTTTTTTAAGAAACAATTTGGGAGAGATACAGTGTGTTGTGCCATATATATTTGTATATGTTGAGTACTGTTGGGTTTTCTGTTTACATATGCACATGCTTGTTTATATTTTTATTTATATAATGTATGTATGTGCCTCCATATGATGTCCATTTCAGCATGATAGAACCAACACTCCAAGTTTATATGTAACCTTGATATTTTGGCAATGAGCAGGACCATCATGGCTGGAGGCAATTCAACAGCAGATTTCTGCTCCTACGATACACTCAAACAATGCTCCTCTCATATTAGATGCAATAACCATTCCCTTGCCTTGTTCGACAAGAGCATGATACACAGATTGTGGGTTGTGAACGCTCTGTTGGTCGCCGGCGGCATCCTTGCCGGAGTCATAGTCGGAATAGGCGTCTTTGGCCAGCGTTACCGCTACCACCGCCTCACCAGGTTTATCTTCCACGGAGCCACCACTTTGTTCTTGCCTGTCATGTCCACCGTTGTTCCCTTGGCCGCTGGGTCAAACGACTATGTCATAGAGGGGTTGGCTGCAAAGTGCAATCCAGAAATGCAATCTCTCATGGTGGTAATATGGGCATCACTTGTTCAAATAATTACGCTCAATACCAGTGCAATAGTCGCTGTTGACGACAGAGAAGGTACAAACATCGGTCCTCCTTTTGAGCTACTTGTTCAGGGGACCTGGACCTTCTACCTTGGTATTACCTACTACATGGATATAGACATGGGTTTCGGTGTTGGAATCGAAGGGATACCTTTTGCTCTCACATTAGCCAAAATGGTCTTCAAATATTATGCATTTGAAAAGGCACGGCGATCCTTTGCTCTTGGTAAGAATCCTCATCTCATTTTTGCCTACATGCAGCAACCACCACAAGCAGGGACAAGTCACCGTAGAGAAGCAGCAGTAGTAATTGATGAGGGTGCTCCTCTCCCACCTCCACTACTAGTTATGGGAGAGGGGAAAAGACACATAGAGAAGCAGTTTCATGGGTATGTATGGAAGAGTGACTCAGGTGCGTCTGTGCACGGAAACGATGGCCTGGTAACCATTGACAATATCTGGAAGATGAAAGCCTTCTGTCCATTCTCAACACTGCAACGACTACAAGACACATGCTTGTCCTTCTCATTCTACAAGTTGTTGCGGTGCAAGTTTGCAAGGTACAGTGTCAATACTGCTAATGCCGCCAGTGACATGTTTACTTTTTTCTGGAGCTGCTTGCTGCTCAAGGATGGAGAGCACAACAGGGTGTTTCAGGTGGTTTCAGATGAGATCTCTTTTGTCCATGATTGTTATTACTCATCCATCCCGATATCCTATTCCAAGTGCTGGTTGCCCATCGTGGGTATCTTTATCTCACTCTTGAGCATAGCTTATTGCATCTTTGTTGCAACAATACTCAGCGCATGGCTTGTGTTGGTTATTTCAGCTAGACAATTCAATGTCCCTCAGTTTTGGTGTGGCATTAGTTGTACTGAAAACCTATTGGAAACAAAACAGCTCGAAAGATTATATGGAAGGTGGTTGTTTGCTGTGGTGCCACCACTTTTTCTTCTGGTGTTAGTTTTCATTGTTGAGGTGAGGGATATGGCTTCTTACATTTGCTCTAACTGGACCAAAGTATCCCTTATGTGTCGCCTCCTAAACCATGCCACCTCCTCCAAGCATTCTCTTTGCATTCAGAAATGTGCTGGCATTTTGCTCCGCTGCAGATGCAAGTTATTGAGGAGGCATTGGGACGAGAAAATTGACCAGTGCACAGTATTGGTGCTTCGACCAACAACAACCCGGCTTGGTCTTCTCTGGTACCTTTTTCCTTTTCTAGCAGACCAAAATAGGAAGGTCAGGGTGCCAGCAGCGGTGAAGGTTTGCATCATCCAAGCACTAAGAAGAACAAGAGACGATGGAGGACAGCTGAGCAATGGTGCAGCATGTGTCCGCCGCCGAGGCCAGATCAGTGAAAGCCTCCTGTGGGCTTGCGGCAACAGGAGTACATCTTATACCATACTTACATGGCACATCGCCACAAGTATACTAGAGGTCAGGTACCCAGACCTGCTGCATGCTCAGGAACAGGATTCTTTGCCACTTTCCAACACTGACTACAAGATGGTTGCCACCCACCTATCACGGTACTGTGCGTACCTCGTGATATGGTGCCCTGAGCTGCTTCCTGACGACCATGAATGGAGCACGAGCCTGTACAAGGATGTCAAGAAGGAGGCTGGTCGTGTCCTTGCCAACTATAGGCCAGGAGACTCATTGACGCCGGAAGCAAAATGCCAACAGTTGGTCGAATTGCTGAGTAGGAAAGCGAAGCATCAAGTAATCAAGGACGGCGCGAGGCTGGGAAAAGAATTGGCGGGGCTGGTGCTCGAAGGTGGCGATGATACGGCATGGAAGTTGTTGGCTGAATTCTGGTCGGAGATGATCCTGTATGTCGCGCCGTCTGATAACGTCAAAGGTCACAAGGAGGCCATTAGCCAGGGGCGGCGAGCTGATAACGCTGCTCTGGGTGCTGCTTTTCCATGCCGGGATCATCTGCAGGCCAAGCGAGGTCAACAATGCTGCTACTTCTGCTGCCGGTGTGGTTTAATGGACTCTTCAAATCGTGGTGTGCTGTGGTGGACGTGTTTCTGTATGCTAAGTGCATTTGAGTTGACACTTCTCTTAATTATGTCATCGACTGCTGCTGATGTGATCTGTCTATACCAGGTACTCTTGTCTTGTGTATCTATTATAACAAGTCTGTTTGGTGTGCTGCCTGTAATAGTATTGTAATAAAGACTTAATATTCACTAATAATTCAGATACAAACTGTTTACAGTCTCCACGTACTGTGTGATGATCCATAAATGTGTAAACTTTGGTACAGATGATTAGCATGGTAGAATAACCTTTGATCAGTAAGTGCCAAAAAAATTTTCAAGACTGCATGTCGGTTTAGTTTCTCCTCTGCATGAATGGATATCTTACCCCCTCGACTCTTGAAAATCATTTCCGTTACCTCCATTAGAAGGCAGAACTATACATGATAACTTCAAATTCGTGCAACGGGCGGCCGTTTATCTGCGCAAGAAGAAGATCCCGAAGCTACTGCTCAAGCTTGATATCTCCAAAGCATTCGACACAGTCTCTTGGCCGTTCTTGTTGGCCACGCTACAAGCCTTTGGATTCGGGACCGTCTGGAGGCGATGGATCACTCTTCTTCTGTCCTCGGTGTCGTCGAGAATCCTTTGAATGGATGTCCTGGAAGACCAATCAAGCACGGGCGAGGCGTACGTCAAGGGGATTCGTTCTCGCCCATGATTTTCATCATCGCAATGGAGACCCTTGTTAGGCTGTTCACCAAGGCCAAAGAGCACGGACTCATCAGGGAGATCGGGACAACTGCCATCAAGCAGCATTGCAGTCTGTACGCTGATGACATTATCCTGTTCATGCACCCAGATGTGCGAGAGGCCACGACAATCGAGCAGCTCCTAAAGATTTTTGGTGACGCTTCGGGTTTAGTTACCAGTCTTGACAAGTGGTCCATCACGCCGATCTTTGGAGCAGAGGCAAAATTAGAAGAGCTGCAACGAGTCTTGGGGCTGCCGTTGAGCACCAGGAATATCCCCAAAAGCCGAGTCCAGCTGATCGTCGACTCGGTAGCTAAGCGGCTTCCTTCCTGTCACGGACCGCTAATGGCGAGGAGTGGTCGTTTGATCTGGATCAAATCTGTGATGGCAGTAGTTCCCATCTATGCTATGATCGCGGATGGTCTACCTCCTTGTGCTGGCAGTAGTTCCTGTAGACGCTTCCTTTGGACGGGAAAAGAAGGGTCCATCAGGGGGAAGTGCATGGTCGCTTGGTCCTTTGCGTGCCGCCCCACGGCGCTGGGCAGGCTGGGCATACCGGACATCCACCTCACCGGTATAGCGCTACAAACAAGGTGGATGTGGCTGCAGCATGTTGACAACCAGCGAGCCTGGTCCGAGCTCCCACTGTCAGTCTCTTGGGAAGTCAGAGCTTTCTTTGAGGCTTCCACTACGGTTTCGTTAGGCAACGGGAGGTCTACAACCTTCTGGACAGGAAGATGGCTGCAGGGAGCTGCGATCAAAGATTTGGCGCCAACTTTGGTCCTCTTCGTCAGTAAGAACAACTTGAGGAATACCACTGTCGCAGAAGGGCTGCACAACCGAGCCTGGGTGCGCCAGATCACTAGTGGAATCACTGCCCCGGCAATCCGTGACTATCTGCAAGTTTGGGATCTTGTTGACAACTTCCGGTTGTCCAAGGTCGAAGACCGGCTCGTTTGGAAATGGACAGTAGATGGCATCTACACATCAAAATCCGCCTACCGAGCTTTTCACCTTGCATCGCACCCCATACCTGGCTGCTACCCGAATTTGGAAGACTTGGGCTCCACTTAGAGTAGAAATTTTCTCTGGCTTGTACTTCGGCGAAGGCACTGGACGGCAGACAGAAGACGACGCCACGGGCTTGACGCCGAAGAGTATTGCTTCCTCTGCGGGCAAGAGCAAGAAACAATCGACCACATCTTAGTAGTTTGCTCTTTCTCCCGGCAGGTTTGGTGGAATACACTAAACGCTCTCAGAGCAGATGCATCAGACAGTGGAAGTGTCACCGTCCTTTCATGGTGGGATAGCTGGAGGAGTCACTGGCATGGGCCGAAGAGAAAAGGAGCGGATAGCCTCTTCGCGGCGATCGCCTGGGAGATTTGGAAAGAGACAAATGCTAGATGTTTTAGAAATGTTGATTCCACCATCGCCCAGCTCTTAGGCACCGTCATGCAAGTCGCCGACCTTTGGATCGAGGCGGGGGCTAGTAATCTTAGTTGCCTAATCCGCGAGTAATCGACCTAGGAGTTGGGGGGGGGGGGGGGTGTGGCTTAGCGCTCAGTCGCTCCTGTAATTGTTCTTCTTCTTAAATACAAAGATACGCAAGCCTTTTATTTATTCGAGAAAAAAAAACCTCCGTTAGAAGTGCTTCTCTGGAGGACGGGTTGGTCCCTTTTGGTTTTTTTAAAAAAATCTGATAAGGTTTTTAACCAATAAATACCTCTAAGCATCTAAAAAATTTTAGAGAAATTCTAAAGTAAGATCATGGGTGGAAAATATCCTTTGCTGCTGGACATGTAAAATAGAACGATTTGCTGAAAGGCGCTCTCATTTTTTACAAATTTAGTGATGGACACCCTGTCTAATAAAATATTCATTTATAGCATTTGAGGAGAGAAAAGGGTGAGAAAATATCCTTTTTGTCCCTGCCGCTTTCTTTTTCCTCAGTCATGTTCTTCTTGTGGCTGTGGCTAGCCATCACGCAGCGTGCCTCAGGCCTACACGCGTGTCGTGAGCATGCAATCCGTGGTCATTGCCACGCAGCAGAGGCAGCAGCCGCTGCTCTGGTTCCTGGTCCCCACCTGGCTCACCGGCCGTGTGTGGAGGCCTGGTCCGTGGAGGCTACAACGGCTAGGTTTCTTGCCTGACCGAAGTTGGAGGGGCCAACCTCAACGTGCGTGTCTGCACCATGACTGCCAGCAGACTTGAAACAGCTTAAACAGAGGTTAGGGGAAGAAGAAAGGGGCAGAAGTAAAAAGGACATTTCATCGCGCTTCTCTCTTCTCGAAAGTCATAAATTAATATTTTATTTGGCGAATTGTCCACCAGCAAATTTACCAAGAACTATAGCGTCTTTCAACAAATCATTCCATTTTGCATGTCTAGCAGCAAAGGGTGGCCAATTTTCCCTTATTGATATGGTGTTTGGGCATCAGCACGAACGAGCAAACTTGTCTTTATATCTTCTAGTGGAAGAGTGTAAGAGAGAGTGAAAGTACATTGTTGCTTTTTTTTTTTGTGCTGCTGCCTGTTTTTTCCGAACAGATAAAGCAATCCTCTTTTATATAAGTTTCTGTTTACATACCTCACATATTAAACAATATCATCAATTTTAAATTCTTAATTCAACACTAAAGTACTCAATGTTTTAGATGCAATTTGTAATAACTCGTCTATTAGCTAAGGTTCTGGTTTCAACCTGTTGTGACATATGTTTTCTGTTCTGTTGGAATCTCTCACATCTTAATAGATCGGAAACCTTATAATTTAATCTTCATCGCTTCAAACATAACATCCCTGATTTAACTCTTTGACAAGCACGATAAAAGTATAAAAGGCGATACACATACCTAAACTCGTTCCACGTGAGTTGTGAAAGAAGAGCTATTCTAAGTGTGAATACGGTGGCTGCCAAGGGCGTCAGCAAGGCATTGTTGTTTGAACAACAAAATCTATGTGAGTCAGCAGTAGTGATGTTGTATCTATCAAGCGTACATGCATGTGGCTTACTTTCTTTAACTAGTTACATATAGATATATTGATAACTTGCTTTAGTTTTTTATGATAATTTGTTAATTTCTGGACATTGAAGCAAAATTAAAGTTTTCTTCGGCCAAATAAGCTGACAGATATGGATATAACGACCAACTACAAATCTCCAAGAAAAAAAAAGTTGTGCGCTATGCAAAGAAGAGATTAAACAAAGGCAGAAATTTGAAGAAGGATGGAAATTTAAAGCCAAAAAGAAAACCCTGCTATGGTGCAAAGGGAAGAGAGCAGCTAGCTCACCGTGCAGTGTCGCCCTCACATGCACAAGCCATCATGCAAGATGATGTAAGGATACTAGCTCACTAGTAGAAAAAAGACATTTGATCCCACTCAAGTTTTGGGCTTTAGTCTCGGTATTTTTATGTTCGGGAGTAAAGACCTTTAGTCCGGGTTGATAACACTAATCGAGACTAAAGGGTCAACATTAGTCCCGGATTCATATTACCAACCGGGACTAAAGGCCTAAACCCTTTAATCCGGCCTTTAATCCCGGTTGGTAACACCAACCCGGACTAAAGATAGACCCTTTAGTCCCGGTTGGTGTTACGAACCGGGATTAAAGGTCCTTTTAGTCTCGGTTGGTGTTACCAACCGGGACTAAAAGGTCATCTACGAGTTAGTTCAAAAGGGAAACATCCTGTCTACAATCACATATGCTGTGTAGGTGGGGTGGTAAGTCACACTTGAGGGTTGAGGCTATGCATGAGGTTTTGGGTTCGAATCTCACAGGGTACATTTATTTTTTAGCGCGAGAAGACATTTACTCCCGGTTGTTCGACCGGGACTAAAGGGGGTGCCCTTTACTCCCGGAATCTTAGTCCCGGTTGGGATAACTAGGACTAAAGCCCCTTCCCAACCGGGACTAAATCCTATTTCTCTACTAGTGACTGCTTTGCTTCTTTTTTTAATCCTTTTTTAAAGATTAGCAGAGAACCGCCTCCTGCTGTTTTGTTCTTGAAGCAAAACATATATTCTGCAGATAATTATTACCTAGCTAATTCAGGTTGAGTGAACAAGCTATGACAATACGGCGACAGGCGTGCGGTTCCAGCTTTCGACGGCACGGTGCTAGTTGTCCCACTAATCACGTACCGCATCCTAATGCACTATGCATAAATGTCCGTAAATTGAAACAAGTTGTGCACATCCCTTATGGCAATGCGGTAACACGAGAATATGTGATCATGTCCACAATCCCCAATGACAATACCGGCAACTCGAAATCACTACTACACCCTAAACCCTCCGCAACATGCCTCTGCCTCCGCCTATACTCCTGCGTTAATGCGGCATTATGGAGGCGGACAGAATACTGGCCTGTGAAAATCAGTTCGAAAAAAAGAATTGCGAGCCCATCAAATGGGTCTCCGAGACTATTCACGCCCCTCTCGCTAGATCCACCGCCTTGGGACGCGTATACCCTCGGTTCATCGCTGGGGAGCGTGACAACCCTCGATCCACCGCCGGCTACCCTTGATCTACCACCGGAGAGGGCGGCTGCCCTTGGACTGCCGCTGGTCGCTGGATCCGTTGGTGAGGGCCGCACCGGACACTGTCGCCGCTGGTGGGGGCATCCGGCGGGTGGGGAGAGAAGAGGGTGAGGGAGAAAGCTTCGCACTATAAGGGGTATGGGCTCGCATAGGGCCACCGGTGGAAGGCAGGAGGGGCGTCACTTGGTTAGAGGGAGAGGGAGGATAGGCACCGCTCACGGTCAGAAGGAGAGGGAGGAGAGGCGCCGCTCGCAGTCAGAGGGGGAGGAAGGACTTGGTCAGAGTGAGAGAGGTGAAACCCTAAGTTCAAGCACTTATACTCGAACACGAATATTGGGCCTCACCTAGGCCTGTCGGGTTGTGGACTTTTTTTGCAAGCACAAGCATCTTAAGAGGCCGCCTCTGAAAATGGCCTCAATTTTCGGAGGCCTAAATCGACTTTAGGCGGTGGGCAATTTTGAAAACGCTCGCCTCCGAATATCCAAGGTATTTGCCGAGACGATTGGATTTTGTGATCGTGTCCGTTAATGTTTGGATAGCGTATTGCAATTTTTTTTGTAGTAGTGAATCCTATCAAATCAAATATACACCCAATTCACATACAAAATTCATGGTAATCAAAATATAACAAGTCAAAAGTTATTAAAAAAAGTTTTGTACCATATTTGCCAATCACACATGCATCACTCTCAAGAAAAAAGGCTTTTATACCTAAACTTTCTTTATTTATTCTGTTTACAAATTTGAAAATAAAATAGATATATTACACATGTTATGGGGGCGTGACAATACCAGCGTTGGCCCTAGGCTCGAAACGCTGCCAGGAATGCACCCAAGGGGATGCATGCGCAGCAGGAGGCAACAATCAAAAGCTTGGTTGGTTGGACTTTTCAAGCTGCTTTTGCGTTTGCAGAAGTCAAAAGCCAACCAAAAATTGCAAAAGCCATATGTATTTTTGCCTGAAAACAGTTTTTCCCTTAGTATAAATTCAAAAGCACCTCTCCCTTGCTTTCATTGGCTTTTGGGGCAAACCTTTACCCACCTGCCACTCATTACAAATATAATGGTTCATTTCTTTTCCATCTTTATCCTTCTCCCCCTTGCCCAAATGCGCAGCCATACTTCATGGGTGTCGTTGCACGGCCTCAGCTTGCCGGTGCCCCCATGCCCTCGGCTAACGGCATCGACCCCGATGACGAGCGACCTCAAATCAATCGACGCATCCCGGGCGGCATGCAGCCCATCCCAACATCACGGGCCCCGCCTAGCACCACATGTGCCATCCTCCGCGATGCACGTAGCCTCTGCCCCATCCCTGTCGGCCAGTGTTTCGAGAGGAAGGAAAACTGGTGGGTGATTCGAAAGGAAGAAAAACAGACAGTGAGGACGACATGCAGGGTCCATTTGTAAGTGGGAGAATATGGCAGTGGTTTTTACAAAAGTCATAGCTGCTCAACCATATAGGGCTTTCGCCTTTTGTCATAGCCCACATCATCCCACAACAACTTTTCTAAAAGCCACTACCCAAGCAGCTTTTGCAAAAGGCCACAACTCCACCAAATAGGGCCTAGTTGAGAGATGATGAGATCAATGGATAGGCTAGAATTGAGTAGCTTAACAGGGAGACTCCTGAGCGAGAACAAATTAAACCTTTTCCTAATCTGTCTATCTCTCTTCACTTAATCTCACCTCTTCACAATTGGGCGCTCAGGGGATAAGCCCTGCACCATTATGAACCCACGCAATGAGCTCCATAGTTGGGTCCTGCAATCTTGGGCACCAACACCCTTGACAACCTGGTATCAGGTTTCAAGCACTGCTTTCTGCCGCTAAACATTGTTGCCACCCTGCCCGCAACCGCTACTCACACCTCACCACCATCCCATGATACCTCTGTGACTTCTTCGATAGCTCAGCCCACAACGGTCGACATGGTGAACCTCATCTAGTTGCTGATTGCATCCATCAACACCCTACAAGCCAGGGTCAACGCGCACTAGCAAGAGTGACTCCCACTGACTTCTTGTCGGGCACAAAGGGCTCGGCCTCAAGTGAGCACCACGGCGATTGACCATCGCGTCTTGAGAAGACCCCGAGTACGACGACAAGACTGATCCACTAGCATTCATCAATCTTGTGAGTCTTATTTCTACCAATAGTGCATCATTGAAGAAAAAAAGGTGTTTGTATGGCCTCCTATAACCTAGAAGTCGGTGCCCAAATGTGGTTCATCCAAATCTAGCAGGATGAGGGCACAGCGTCATGGTGCTACTTCACCGAGCCTCTATTAGTTTTTGTTAGACCATGATTAGTTCATGTTTAGACCACCTAAAACATGGACTAATGTTTACTTTAGTGCATCCAAACTCCCCGTAATAAAGCTGAGCTTGAGCCTTTGATCTAAAAAAAATATCCAAAAAGTCATGTTTAATTAACCTGCTTTTTTGGTCCCCATGTCTCGAATACCCTTCTGGCAGCGGCCATGCATATATATCCTCTTGCATTGGTCCGTATCAAACCTCATACACCACTACGAAGCTACAAAAAAAAAAACAAATATATCGACAAGAAACTCTCTGTTTCGTTAAAAAAAAAAAGAAACACTCCGAGTAGGCATTTTGGATTGCACTTAAGTAGGCTCAACTGGTTCTCAAGCTATCCACCTTAATCAAGGCAATCCGATTCATTTCTTGCTCAATTACAACATCAATAGTTTTGTGCGTGCTTGTTTGCTCAATTCATGATCACTGCTAACGACTTGAGGTATTTGGCAATCAGCTGACCATGGCTGGAGGGAATGGGAGTCACCTGACCGCAAACTGCTCCGCGCAAGCTCTCAAACAATGCTCCTCTCAGACGGTCTTCCCCTATGACGTTAATTCAACCTTCGACAAGGGCATGAACAGTCAGCTATGGCAAGTTAATGCCCTGCTAGTTGTTGTTGGCAGCAGTCATTGTTGGGATAGGCGCCTATGGTCCGCCACCACCCCATCACTCGATTTCTCTTCCTTGGAGCCAACACAATCTTCTTGCCCATCATCTCCTATATCTCCTCCATTGGCATTAAGCATAATTACGCCGTTCCCTTTTCATAATTATGATGATGATGCCGATATGCTGTCAGCATTGGTTGTAAAATGCCATGCAGAAGCTCACTGGGAAGTTTTCTTGATTCTGGCAGCCCTTGTTCTGGTCGTTATGATCAACACAATCACAACAGTCTCTGTTGATGATAGGGAAGGCCTATGCAGAGGTCCCCCACTACAGGTGCTTATACAGGGGATTTGGACCTTTTACCTTGTAGTCAGTTACGTCAAGATATATTCAGATGAGACATTAATCATGTTCTATTTTTACATTCTCACACCTTCTGCTCTTCTTTGTTAAAAAATGGGGCTCAAATATTATTCATTTGTAAAGGCACAGTGGTCCGTCGCACTCGGACGTAATCCTGGACTTGTTTTTGTTTACATGCGGCATCTACAAGCACAAGAAGCAGGGGATCAACAACATGTTGGTGAACCACTAGCAGCTCCCCCACTCTTGGTTATGGGAGAATCGGAACAAAAGGTTGAGAAGCATCCTCAAGGGTATGCATTCAAGGATGACTGCTCTGGAACAACGTTGAACAAAAGCGACATTGGGTTGGTGACCATTGACAGAATCTGGCAGTTAGATAGCAAGCTTCCAATCGCAACACCACTGTTGAAAGATTTATGCCTGTCCTTTGCTTTGTTCAAGTTGTTGCGATGTCGGTTTGCAAGGTACAAGGTCACTAATTCTGGATCTAGGGGGACCCTCATCTTTTTCCGGAGCTTGCTGCTCAAGACTTGCGAACATGATAGGGTATTTAGGGTGATCACGGAGGAGCTTTCTTTTGTTCATGATTATTATTACTCATCCCTCCCAATCTCATATTCCAATGTTTTCCTGCCCATCTTGGGCATCTTTCTCTCACTTCTGACAATGGTTTATTGCATCTGCATAACTACATTACTCATAAATCTGCTTATTAAATATGGTCCTTATGCTCAAGTTGAGTGTATAACGTGTGTCAAAGGATACTCAGTAAGCAACGAGGGGTCAGGTAAACATCTGGGAGTATCGTTCTTTGATCAGTTTTCACTACTTTTGGTTCTTCTATTAGTGGCGACCGCGGAGGTTAGGGACATGGCTTCCTACATTTGCTCCAACTGGACAAAAGTGACCCTTATTTGCCACTACATCAACCGCAACTCTTCACCATATTCACTCTGCATGCAAAAACTGGTCGGTACTTTGTTAAGCTGCAGATGTAAGATGATGAAGCATTGGGATGACAAAATGAAGCAGTGCTCCTTACTCGTGCTCACCCCAAAACAACACCAATTGTTCTTGTGAACTACTGTCTCCTCCGTGTCCCAGATGAGAGGAGGAAAGTTAAGGTGCCAGCGGCCGTGAAGGTTAGCATCATCAATGCTGTAAGAAGTGTGATCAACAATGGACGCTTGAGCAATGGTGCAGAATCTCTACGGCAAAGCCAAGTTGGACAAAGCTTCCTCTTGGCCTGCCATGGCAAAGGTACTTCTGATATCATACTCACATGGCATATTGCCACATGCATCCTTGAAGTGAAGCACCCGGACCGACACCCACCTCACCAGGAACATGGTTCACCACTAAGTCCCAGTGCTGATGATCACAAGATTACTGCCACTCACCTGTCCAAGTACTGTGCATACCTGGTGATCTGGTGTCCGGAGCTTCTTCCCGACAACAATGCATGGAGCAAGGGTTTGTACGAGGAAGTCAGAAAGGACACAGAGCGTGCCGTCACTGGCTTGGCAATGTCCACAACGCCAGAGGAAGAGTATCAGAACCTGGTCGACTTGCTGATGAGCGAGAACTCGAAGCATGAGGTGCTCAAGAATGGAGTGAAGCTCGGAAAGCAGCTGGTGGAGACAATCAATCACGAGGAGACGGCGTGGAAGTTACTGGCTGACTTCTGGTCCGAGATGATCCTGTACGTGGCGCCATCAAACAACCTCAAGGCGCATTCGGAGGCCATTGCCAGGGGTGGTGAGCTGATAACCGTGCTCTGGGCGTTGCTCTTTCATGCCTTGGATCGTCAACAGGCCCGGTGAAGAAGTAGAAGACGGCGCTGCAGCAACTTCTGTTGGTGGCGTTTAATGGAGTCATACTATTCTTGAATTATTTTCTTCATTAATTCATGGCTTCATGCATACGTGCTTTGTATTAGTGTGAATGGCCGGCCGGCCTTATCTATTCAGCTGTAGTGCCAACTTTGTTTAGGACTACTTTTGTGTTCCTTCTTTACCCGTACGCCATGGTGTTCTTTTTTTTCAGATGTCACCTTTAAATTCTCAGTGATATTGTGTTGCGCCTTTACTTTGCTGATTAATCTTAGTTTTTTTGTTCCAAATCTGTTTGCTGTGCATGTCGTGTAATATATATAATATATATTGTCTAAGGATACTCATCAATATCATTCAAGAACTTCAATACAGATCGTTACAAACTTACTATGAGTGACTACAGTGTAATTGAGTTTGCATGTGTTAAGTACATGATGTTGACTGTTGACTGCTAAGTGTTGCATACGCTGCAGTTTCATTCACTCCGCTGTGTTTCGTTAGGTATGAGCGTCTGTAGTAAAAGAGGAATATGGATCAACCATAAATTGTATTGATATCAGAAACTCATACATATAGTGTACAGTGTCATTAACTAAACTGCCGAGCGAGAGACGCGATGTGCGTGGCGTGCGCGTCCTGGACATGGGACGCCATGCGTATGCATGTTCTCTTGACCGATCTTGGTCTTACACAGAGGGAGGGAGAGGGCAGCTCACAGGTGGGAGGTTGAGAGGGAGTGCGGCGTGTGTGGCTGAGGGAGGGAGAGAGGAGCTAACAGGCGGGAGGGAGTGTGGCATTTGTGGCTAAGGTCTAAGGGCAGGATGGAGAGAGAGGAGAGAGGGAGGTGCACCACCGTGCGGCCCTGCTCATGCGCCACCATGCGTGTACGCCATTGCGCGGCCTTGCTCGTGCGCCGCCACCGAGAGATAGAATGGAGGGAGGGAAGGAGAGAGAATGGAGGGAGAGAGAGGAGCACAGACTGTGGAAGAGAGGAGCACAGGCCGTAGGGGAGAGTGGGGGAGTGGGAGAAAAGAACTGAAAAGAAAAAACCTAACTTCTTGTATTTATATTCGACTTCGGCTATCAGGTCTCACCTGGGCCTATTGGGCCTCACATATCTCCGGCTATCAGGCCTCACTTGGGCCTATTGGACCTTGCATTTACGGAGACAGCCTTGCAGAATGTCCGTATCAAAAAAAAATCTATTTATGGAGATGGACACTTTATGAACCCCGCCTCTGAAAATGCCATTAAATTTATTTTTGGAGGCGGTTGTGACTGTCTCCAGAAATAGAATATTTTTGGAGACAATTGTTTTTAGGACAACCGACCGCCTCCGTAAATATATTTTTGGAGGCCGGTATTTTCTAACTGCCTCCGTCAATAGTTATGGAGGCGGTCAGATTTGTGATTGCCTCGGTTAATGTTTGGGCATCGTCTCCTATAATCATTTTTGTAGTAGTGATACCATTGCACTATTGAAGAAATAAGGACGAGTGATCTATAAACCACTATATATATGTACAAATTAAAACATTGAAGAGTAACTGCACACAGTGTGGCCGTGCGCGCGGGAATTTAATCAAGAAATTTCCACGAATGTCATCCCTTAATGCTCCTCAGGTTCGCGTTCCATCTCTTCCTGTATCTCACCAGTGATGTCCTCGAGGGACATTCCTTTGGACTCTGGCAAGAAAACAGTGAATACAATCCCAACTAGGTTGCAACCGGCAAGCATCATCAGTTTGAGTGGGATGCTGTGCCCAGCAAAGAGGAACAACAGCACCCCAATGACTGCACCAGCCTTTCCCCCTGCACCGGCGATGCCATGGCACGTCGATCGCAGTCGTGTTGGAAAGATCTCAGTGGGCACGATGAAGGTGGTGGTGTTAGGACCAAAATTTGCGAAGAAGAAGATGCATCCATACATGGCAGCAGTGAATCCAACAGGCAAGTGTTTTATGTTGGCGGTGACCAAGCCTAGTATAAAGATGGTCATCATGGCGAACCCCATCAACTGGATCCTAATACGTCCAATTCTGTCGACGAACATGACGGTGAAGAAGTAACCTGGAAGGGTGCCACTGACTGCAATAAGTGCTTGTATCTTGGCAATTTTGTGTGTCTGCTCGAGTATTCCTTCCTTGTTCGCATCGCGTAACAAATTGGTCCCAGTAGTGAAAATATCGATCATGAAAAGGTTCAGCGTGTAGAAGACCACATCAAGCATGAACCAGCACACCGTGGTGCTCAGGAGCTGCCATCCATGGCGACGCATGAACATCAACGAGAATAGACCGAACCTGTCTTGTCTGGCAAGCATTTTTGTGTCTTCTTCCTCGGTGAGGTCATTGATGTCGATGTCAAGTACCATGTTCATATCGGAAACAGCTTGTTTTGTGTTCCTGCCAACAAGTACGGTGTAGCGCGCCGTCTCTGGCATTCTCATGCGCAAGTAGAAAGTGAGGAGAGCTGGTATGGCGCCAAACATTAGAACGATGCGCCACACGCAGTCAGCCGCGCCAGCCATGTCATCTGTGTAGGTCGGTGTGTTGATGAAGCTCGCTGAGACTGTCAATACAATAACACCAGCAGCAAGGTTTCCCAATCCCTGCAAAGGAATATGCATGTGAATATTATGTGTACGTACCTAGGGAAAAATTATTAATTTGAAACTACAAATTAAATTTGATGGCATATTCAATATGGTTTACACTATGATCACCTGCATGGAAAACACAGCGGCCATGAAGGCACCGCGGGTCTTCTTGTTGGCATACTCCGCCATGATGGTGGCTGATAGCGGATAGTCGCCACCGACACCGAAGCCGAGCCAGAAGCGGAAGAAGCACAAGGTCGTCACCACGGTCCTTGGAGTGTAGTGGAACGACAGGCCGGAGGCGATAGAGCAGACAGCCATGAGTACAAGGGTGACACCGTATATGCGTTTCCGTCCCATGTTGTCACCAAGTACGCCAAAGAAAAGCTGGCCAAACATGGTGCCAACAAGCGCGATTCCTTTGACGGCAGCCGCCACAAGGATAGGAAGCGAGCCAGGGTCGTCAGGGTCCGTCTTGTGGTAGTATATCCTGCCAAGGAGGTCGGTGACGAGGGAGATGCAGAAGAGGTCGTAGGCGTCCGTGAAGAAGCCCATGCCGGCGATCACCACTGCGGTGAAGTGATACCACTGCGTCTTGGCGACGTCGAGGGCCTGGAGCACCCTGATCTGCCTGCGAGCCCTTCCTGGCTCACAGTCCAGTGATGTCGTCACTGCCTTCTGCAGGCGGTGGAACATCATGCTGCCAAGGCCGTTCAAGTGCCAGAACGCGCAGCAGCATGAGTTGACACTAGCAGGCCACCTGGAATTTCCAGCTGAGACCATGGTAGAAATCTTTAACATCGATCGACTGTGGTAACTAGCTAAGCATATGGATAGAAAATGTGCATGTTGTGACTATATAACTATGTGGACGACAGAGCAAACAAATGATCGATGTGTGAGATTCCTAGGCAGCGCAAATTAGTATGACAAAACTTTTCTTGTACGACAGCAGTTTATACGTATATCCACAACTTCTCTTGCACGGCAGCACGAATATACCCTTCTTAACCGTGTAGTTATGTCTGGAGACAAGGCCGGCCAGCATTCCACGATCTATTGTGATAAACAATGGAAAAGGGATGTGCAATTTCATGTCCATCTTCTAGATCATAACACGTAATGCTATATATATATATATATATATATATATATATATATATATATATATATATATATATATATATATATATACACTGTCTCCATCCAAAAAACAAGAGCCTTTCCCTATGTGCCACTATAAAAGTTTCAAATTCCACATGTCATTAAAAAAGTTGACATCAGAGATGTAATATAAGTGGCGCGCGTCTCTGGTGACTGTTTACCTGCGTGTCTAATATGTTTGTCTGACAGTGTAATTTGATCTTGTCGAACATGCATTATTCAAAGTTATTTGTAAAGTTTGACCAACATAAAAGCCAACCCTCCCAATGCTGCCTGGAAGCTTGTTTGTAAACCAAAGGTGGAAGGGGGATTAGGAGTCATTGATATTGAAAAGCAAAACAAAGCTTTGTTGCTTAAAAAATTTTCACAAATTTTTTAACAGAGATGAGACCCCTTGGGTACAGTTAATTTGGGAAAGCACTACAGAAATGGTAAACTTCCTTCACTTGTTACGAAAGGCACTTTTTGGTGGAGAGGTACTTTGAATTTGCTTCCAGATTTCAAAGATTTTGCAACGCCCCAGTTGGGAAATGGTGAAGATATTCTTTTTTGGCATGATAGTTGGCCTAATGGGGTCTTAGCTGAAAGAGCTCCTGAGCTCTTCTCGTTTGCAAGGAACAGTATGATCTCAGTTAAAAAAGCTTTTGGTCAGGAGAATTTGGCTGATCTGTTTCAGCTGCCCTTATCTCAAGCTGCTTTCCAGCAATTTCAGGCCTTACTCGCTTTGATGAATGAAATGGTGATCTTGGATAGGTCTGACAAGTGGATTTATTCTTGGGGACCAAGCAAATTTGCTTCCAGTAAGGTTTACAAGAAGCTGATGGGACATCAAGAATGTCATCCAGCTATTAGATGGATTTGGAAAAGCAAATGTCAGCCCAAGAACAAGGTCTTTTTTTGGCTATTAATAATCAATGACAGATTGAATACAAGAAACATCCTAAGAAGAAGGTGCATGCACTTAGAGGATTACAGCTGTGTCATTTGCATTAATCTGGTCGAGGAAACTGTTACTCACTAATTTGCAGACTGCCCTTTTGCAAGAATGTGTTGGGACTTCATCAATGTGGATATTCCCTTGAATAGCAGTTCCTGAGCTTGCTGCTCTTATCAACAATTTTTTATGGAAACCATTATTCTGCTTTGTTGGAGTATCTGGTCAGGAAGGAATGAACTCATTTTCAGGGGAAACCAAATTAACTTAGAAGGAATCAAGGGAGTTTTTTTCAAGGAGCTGAAGCTTTTACAATTCAGAGTAAAAGGGGGACAGGAAGGACCTCTTCTTGAATGGATTCAAAGCTTAGAATAATTCTACCGCTTTTTCTTATTTTCTTTGTTTCCTAAACGCCTCCATTGTGCGGTGGTTGGCGGTTCTTTTTGTTGTAAGGTTCCCTTTCTGTTTTAAACTCGTTCAGCTTTTGCTTTTTAATAAATTATAACTGAGGGGCTTCGGCTCCTCCAGAATTTTCAAAAAAAAAAAAAAAAAAACATAAAAGCCAACTAGTTCCCGTTATCATGGTCCTTCCAATTGAGCGTTGACCCTACTGATTTGGTTGACAATAGACATTAATAGTAGGCGCACTTATGTTTGACGCCAACACCACATTTCCCGCAGCGAGATTCCCTAGGCCCTGATGTGCAAAATCAAGGTAGAAAAATCATTTATATATGATTATTTTGTGCTGCTAGCTGTGTGATCAGCTCAAGCTCACCTGCACGGCGAAGACTGCGGCAATGAAGGCACCACGAGTCCTCTTGTCTGCGTACTCGGAAATGGTGGTGGCGGAGAGTGGGTAGTCAGTCACCGCCGATGCCGACGCCCGGCCAGAAACGAAAGAAGCACAGCGTAGCTATCACGTCCTTGGACTTGCGGCTGAAGGAGAGGCCGGAGGCGAGTGAGCAAGTAGATGCGCTTGCGTCCCATCCTGTCACCGAGCTATCTGAAGAAGATATCTGCCCCAGCATGGTGCCGACAAGAGCAATGCCATTCACGGAACTTCTCTTAAACTTGCCCTGTATCTGTAGTATAGGCCAATTATAGTTTGTCTCGATATAAAGATATGATCCATGATTGAACAAAGTATGAGAGGCATGTACTGATGTATATCGAGCAAAGACAATTAATGATCGGCGTGCTGACGTATGGAACAAGTAAGGATATTGATAATTGATGGGGCTACTAGAGTGGGTGACTTCAGGCCAATTTCCTTGTTGAATGGGTCAATCAAGTTGATAACCAAATTGCTTGCAAACAGGCTCCAGACTATAATCTTACAGCTTATTCACAAGAATCAGTATGACTTTATCAAAACAAGAACAATTCAAGACTGCATTGCCTGGTCCTTTGAGTATCTGCATCTATGCCATCATTCAAAAAAAAGGAGATAATTTTTTTGAAACTTGACTTCGAAAAGGCTTTTGATAAAATTGAACATCAAGTGATTATTGATATCCTTGCCCACAAGGGTTTTGGTACAAAATGGATCTCTTGGATAAGATCTATCCTTGGCACTGGCACTTCAGCTGTTCTCTTAAATGGGGTTTAGGGCAAGACATTTCACTGTAAGAGAAGAGTTCGGCAAGGGGATCCTCTCTCTCCACTACTTTTTGTTCTAGCAGCTGATTTGTTGCAATCAATTTTAAACAAGGTTGTGCAGCATGATCTACTAAAGCTCCCAATTCCAACAGCTGATATGGATTTTCCAGTTATTCAGTATGCTGATGACACTTTGATAGTTATGGAAGCCTCTGTTGCACAACTTTTCTTTCTCGAGGGTGTTCTCCAATCATTCAGTGACTCCACGGGTCTAAAGATAAATTTTTCCAAGTCAATGATGGTACCTATAAATTTGGGCAATGACAGGCTGACACATTTAGCAACGACTTTTGGCTGCCAAACATGATCCTTCCCTTTCACTTACCTGGGCTTGCCTTTGGGTCTGACCAAACCACGAGTGAATGATTTTCTCCCACTTATTAGCAAATGTGAGAGAAGATTGAACTACATGTCTCCTTTTCTCAGTCAAGCTGGCAGATTGGAGCTTACTAATTCTGTCTTGACAGCCCTCCCTACCTATACCATGTGCTCCATTCTATTGCAAAAAACAGTCAGCAAGCAGTTTGATAAATATAGAAGACATTGCCTTTGGAGAGGAGCAACAACAAGGAAGAAAAAGATAGCCAAAGCAGCCTGGTCAGTGGTATGCACTCCTAAAAAGGAAGGGGGTTTGGGTATCCTTAACCTTCAGACCCAAAATGAAGCTCTCCTTCTAAGACACCTTCACAAGTTCTTCAACAAATGTAATATTCCATGGGTGGGCCTGATCTGGGACAAGCATTATAGAAATGGAAGGCTGCCAAACAAAAGCATACCAAAAGGATCATTTTGGTGGAAGGATGTTTTAAAATTGCTAGATAAATTTAAGGGAATGGCAAGTGTAACCGTATCCAGCGGTCAAACTTGTTTGATGTGGGAAGATCTTTGGAATGACAAAGTAAGAAAATGGTCAGCTCCTGAATTGTTTTCTTTCACCAAAAACAAAACAATCAGTGTAAGCACAGCAATACATTCTGGTAATTTGATGCAACAGTTCAACCTACCACTCTCCATGGAAGCTCATATGTAGTTTCAAGAATTAGCAATGGAGTTATCTGTACTCAATCATAGTGAGGCAGATGATAACTGGACTTACATTTGGGGAACAAGTTATTACTCTCCTTCTAAAGCCTACAGAAACATGTCAGGGCACTCACAAGTTGACCCAATCTTCAGGTGGCTATAGAAAACTTCTTGTCAAGCAAAACACAAATTTTTTTTCTAGTTAATATTGAGGGACGACAGATTAAGTACAAGGAACATGATTAGAAGAAGAGGAATGGTCCTTGATGATTATCATTGTGTTCTCTGTCAACATGCTGTTGAAGAAACAACGATGCATTTGTTGTTTCACTGCTCGTTTGCCAAGGATTGTTGGAATTCAATGAACTTTAAAATAATGGAAATCTCACTGTCTCTCAAATCTTTCATGAATGGAAATCTATGCTTCAATTGGAGTTTGCACTGGATATCTTCATTATCTCTTGTTGGGGAATATGGATGATAAGGAATGATGCAATTTTCAGAAATAGAAACCCGTCAGTTCAACAATTCAAGGCATATGTCGCGGAAGAAGCTAGTTCCCTGTTGTTCAGAATTAAGCCAGCTTTTTCAACCTTGCTAGAATCATGGATTCTTACAACTTTGTAATTTTCTAGATTTTTTTCTTTCTTTTTCTGTTCCTTAATCTCTTCTCGCTAAACCCCCTGTAAACTTTGTAACTCTTTTTTATCCTAAGTTTCAATACAGCGAATGGTACGCTTGCTTGTACGTTGGTTGGGCTATACATATACAGCTCGCCACATAACCTCGTGCGCTACATCCAAATGAATTGGTTTCTCCGACGATTCAAAGAACTGGAAAAAGGTACACCTGTTGGATGTATATCTAAATGGTATGACCTTGCTAAAATCCATGTTTCTCTGGAAAAACAAAGGTATAATAGCTTCCTCATTGTGTAAATTAACAAATTAGATTATCGATCGTGCTAACATCATCGCTGGCAGGATCATGCATGTGTTAATGTCTTGTTTAATGCTCCCTCTAGCCAGAATTATCGGTTGATCAGGATCTTGCCACGCTGTGGAAAACAAAAATAATTGACCACTAAATCTATATCTATATCTATACCTAATAATAATAAAAGGGCAAAATTTCTTCCGGTCCTATTTGTTTTGGTCTGGCCTCCTCTAACTCACTCCGTAGATGTCTATTCGTTTGTCTACAACCCTCCTAATTATATATAGAGATTGGACACAAGTATAGTTAAGAATCCTATTCTAACTCAAATAGGTACCTCATATTAAGTTGAATAGGGATCGAGAACTCCAAATCCAAATAGAAGAAGATGCTGAAATCTATTTCTAATAATATTAAATCATGACGAGATCTATTTCCGCATGTTCTCGTTTACCTCACTACTCTAGATAAAGATATCACCGGCGGTTCAACATTAGGAATTATTTGAACCGCCATAACTAACTCGGCGATGATGATCTTATCACGTCACTGTTGGTATTAGTTAGCTCACACAAAATAAACATTAGGAATTATCTACAAGCGCACAGATCCCGATATATAGCACTTCACCTGAGATTATTCCTGAGTATCTTTATTTATATTTTACCGAGGGAAATCGTGAGTAACTGAACCTAATCATAAACCCTGAGTAGCAACAAGGACGAAGATAATATGGCTATAGAGAATATCACTAGGGTCTCTAACCTTCGCAAGCTATGATACGTTCTAATGGGGAAATCACTGAAGAAAGATACTAGCAAAGGGTATTTTCCCTAGCAACAAGGTCCTATTAGACCTACAGACGGGAGGTGGACTATAGAAAATTCAGCAAGGTAAAGTCATCCTTGTGAGCTACCACCGATTCGAAAAGTAGGGTATATCTACGAGTAACCTAGTCTAAGCACCATGCTAACACACTACGTATACAACATCAATCACGGAGCTTCGAAGACCAAAGTACTCAAAAGAGTCACAAACTGGAAGAATAATAATAGCAATGTTACCTACTTGGATTAGAAGTTGAACATCGAAAAAAATCTCATAAGCAAGCCCTAAAAAGAACTTGATCCAACAGGTACAATCTGTAGAGAAGTCACCGACAGGTCGACAACTCCTCCAAACTCTTACTCAACTATCTCTCTACTTCTAAATAAGACTAGCCCTAATCTTGAAAAGACTACAAGGCTACTCTTCTTCTTGATGTTTGGCTCTGGATCCTATCTTGGGCTACTAAATAATAGCAGAGGAATTAGGGTTACTGCCCATTGAAGACAATGGATTGCCTTTGACCAGGGGACAGGTCTCTGCTTATATAGTCCCATCGGATGCCCCAGAGCCTTCGGATCAAACTGAACTTGATCAACGGCGTAGATGCAAACCGTAAAGCGGTGGAGGAACTGACGTTTGAAGCGTTCGACCGACCTAGACCTATGTCAGGTGGGCCCCACCTTTGGTGGTTCGCCTTCTTGTGTCTTCTTTTGATTCTTCCTACCGTGGTTCCGCCATGAAATTTGATTTCTTAGCCCAAATTGTGGGTCATCTTTGGCTATTTTCCTATTTACTTCTTGTAAAACACAGAATCACCAAAACTCGTGGAATTCTGTCAGTTTAAACTCTATTCTATGTTGGTGGTTCCTTTTATAACCTTTTTCATGTTTAGTCGATGGTTAATTTTGTCTGATAACAACAATCAACAATCAGTGTCGGTTGGTGACATCATCCAGCGATGATGTATGAGCTATCACTGCCTTTTAAACCAACAAGTTGTGTTTATTATATCACTGTCGATTTATTATGAACCAAAAGTGATATATTTTTCACTATTTGAATTTTAATAATTGTTTATTCATTTTGAGGGGGGAGGTGGTGGGGGAGGTGGAGGTGGATCATCGGCATTAAAAACTCATCAACATTTATATTACAAAAGTTACAAACAATGTTTAAATATCAAACTAAGAGTTTCATTACAATAGCCTATCGATGTCCTATGTCTTTTCTTGCGCCGAAGTAGACAAGCATTGCTCACATCACGTAGAACCTTCATTCGTTCCCCATCGGTTGATCTAGGGTATTGAGATCCTCCATATATTGAACACTGAATGGGGCACTCTATCACTTTTGCATCTTGCTATCGAGATTTTGCCAATCAGGTAATGCCTTTATTATCTGTTACATTATAAATAAAGTGTGAAGGCCGAGGACATTACAATGTCCTATGTGATTAGAAAATGTTGTGATATTGAGCTCACTTACTTATTCGGCACTTTTACTAGGGGTTCGATAAGAGAAAATGCCTTCTTCTTTGAGTCACACACCTTGATACGTGAATCTTTAAGATAAGGTATCTACGAGGACGAAATGATTGCTGTGATCACAAAGTCCATGTTATTGAATGACATATCAAGAAAAGAAACACAAAAATAAGGCCTAAGAACACATACTCGCAGTTATAGGTTAGAGTACGTTTGCTTTCTTGTATATGAACATCATTTCGAACTCTATCTTCAAACTTTACAATAATCATCCCCCCAACGGTGCATGTTCTCTCGTTTACAAATATGGGATACAAGAAGTCTAGATGACTCAATCGGTTCTTTGGGAACAATTTTGCCATACACCTGCATAATAAACAGGATATATTAAAATACAGAGCACATAGTTTCTTATAATGTTTTGAGCATATGGTACAAAGTCCATAACATCAATATCTGCATATATATCGAGCGAGCGCCTTTGGTAGAGATGAAAGAGGTGTTCATAATAAATCTTATGCACCATTTCTTCAAGATTATTAAAGACTAGTTCAGGAAGAATACAAACTTCAAAACAGAAGTAGTCCCCATTGGTAGTATCGATGGCGTAATAATCATGCAACTGTTGCAAATATTTTGACAAATCTCTATACTCATGTTTGATGGTGACTAGAGGTTTGCTGTAACACCCTAAATTTTGCTAATTTTGAAATAGAGCTAAATTGGTTTAATTTTGTATTTCTATGCTCATGAAAACATAGGGAATTAAAAAAATTTATTAAATCAAAACTCATTTAGGGTTTAGCAACATGTTTGTGCACTCATGCTCTTGCATATGATTTATTTTAGTTGAGTGGTCTTTACCAAAATTCAAAGTGATTCAAAAATTATTTGTAAATTACTTTATGATGTGAGTGAATAAAGTTTGAAAACATGTTTGGTACAACGATCTTCTCTACAGCATGTCTCTGTCTCTTTCTTTATCAAATTCCCTGGTTCTCAACTTAGATTCTTTATTCGAAGTTTATCAGAACCTTTTCTTCAGCTCCAAATCACTCTTTGGTGTTCATCATTCATCACCTTATCTCTAAAAACTTTATTTCTGTCTTTTTCTGAACCTTTCTCCTATATTTCTGCAAACAAAATCTAATTTTTAAATGCTCCAAAATATCTTTTCTTAAGCTCCAAATACCTTATTTGGGTTCATTATGTTCCATAATGTTTCCGAAAATTTTCCTATAATTCTTAGAGCCTTTGGTATATTTTTCGGGGCCTAAATACCAATTCTGTACTTCTCTGAAATTATTTAATTCGGAACATTTAATAATTCTGAAAATAATAAAATATATCTCTTTTTTGCCCATCTCAAACCTTACAAGTGTGTGTGTATATATATATATATATATATATATATATATATATATATATATATATATATATATATATATATATATATATATCACCACGTAGCCCTTGACACGCTGATTCCGAAAGTACGGTCCGTTTTCGCAGCCATCGCTTGTAGTCTCGTAGATTTAAAGCCGAAGTTTAAAAAAGCTAGGTTTCCGATGAACTCTCCGGCGAGCTTTTCCGACCATCTCGACCGTCTCCGGCAAAAACTACCACCACCACGAGGTAGCTCTCTTCGTTCCCTGCGTCGTGGTATATTCGTTTTCTTGAATCCATCTCCGTTTAACCGTTCCCCATTCCTTTTTTCTTCTCCAGTCAGTTTTGCGGCGAGGTCACCATTGGAGCACCTCACGTTCTTCCTTTTCTGTCACTCCTACGCAGCGGCCGTCTTCTACACTACCCAAGGGCGCCTCCCTGCGCTGCTGGCCAGGCGCTACCGTGCCGCCCAAAGTCCTAGATGGGCGCCTTTCCCCTGCCTCCCTGTGCTAGCGCGAGCAGCAAGACCACCGACCGGCAGCGAGCAGGCAACAACATCAAGCAGCAGTAGCGCAGGAAGCCTCCCCTCCCTGCTGGGCTTCACGGCCAAGGGGCCAGGCGCCGCCACCTGTTCCCTGCACTGCTGGCCGTCCCAAGCAGCTGAAGCCGAGCCCTCCACTTCCCTGCGATCCAACAGCAAGAAAGAAGCAGCAGCAGCAGTCCCCATGGATGGCCACGATCTGCAGACTGAAGGAAGAAGATGACTCAAGGTAGAAGGCAGGTAGAAGACATGGTATTTACAAGTTGGCCACCGGTTCCTATGTTTCTCGTCGTTTCTCCGTTTTAACTCCGATTTGATTCATTAAAATTTCGTTAGATTTGTATTTTCGAACTCTACATATTTTACTACTGTACAGCAAAATTTATCACTTTTAAAATTCGAGTTAATATTATATTAATTATTTATCTACATCAAATCTTCGGGAAATCATATCTTTTACGTTTTAAATCTGTTTTTCATGATCTTTATATCAATGTGATCGTGAGAACAAGTAGAATAGTTTTATAACCTTTTCAAATTGTTTTTATTCTGATGGTGTACTATTCTAATTGTTTTTTATTTGCTTCGTGTATGATTGTCCGATGTTTGTGTGGTGATGTGGTAATCGATCAAGTTTAGACGGTGAGCAGTTTGTGGGTGATCAAGACTTCTTCTACGAGCAGGACCAGCAAGAATACTTTGATCAAGGCAAGTATAATATGGACCATCCTTGTTGTCCTATTCACAATAATCACAAATTACATATGCATGTGTCCGTCTTGACAACCTTAGAGATTATAATATAGATTTGAAATCTTGATTCCTTATTCACCTATAGTTTATGCATCGTGTAGCTATTGCTAGTGTCTTATTAATGCCAATGATTTTATGATATGATTAATGGATTATGCAATGAACAATTTAATGTGATTTTATTCCTCTTCAAAGGGGGTTAGAGCTCGGGGTTATGTGACTCTAATTTCTCTCCATAAGATTTCTGTAAGTGTTTAATCCGGGACATACGTATAGCTGTGAGGGCTATATGGCTCTGGCTCTAGTTATTTATAGGACCTTTTCTACCTTGTTAGAGGTTACCCGAAAGGGCGTAGTTGGGGGTTTAACACCTTGGGTGTAGTACAGCTTCTAGTTTTATGAGTATAGCTAAGAAGGAATGTGCCATATTGAAAAGGCGGTTCCTACATCTCGCTACCACTCACCCTTGCGGCCCTAACTTGTTAGACGAACCTTTAAATGGTTTTATATGGTTAGCTGGTGTTTGGGTCTAGCTAACCCAAGCATTAAAAAATCATGACTCACAGATAAAATGTACACCTCTGCGCAGAGTTTAATAATCTGTCATGACAGCCGTGCTCACGGACACGAGCGGCCTTCAAACTTTTACATCTAGATGGTTATTATGAATTATATTATGTTTATTATTGTTGTTAATACCTTTGCTATTTATTAACCTTATTACAATTAATTATTGGATTAATAATGGGATTTCGATCACCTTGATGCTACTCAATTGCTATAAAATGAACATGAATATTAAAACTAAATGCAGTTGAACAGTGTCTAGCCTATTTGTGTCTCATGAACCTGTGCTATACTTGCGGAGTACGAAATGTGCTCACCCTTGCAATTCACCACCACAGATGAAGATTGGAGTAAAAATTACCGCAATGAGTATTAGGCTTGGTGTCTCCCAGTCGACGTGTCCCTGTATTGGAGCTTCCGCAAGCGTTCAACATTAGTTACTATTTATCTATTTGATCTATATTTTTCAAGACTATGTAATAAATATTTATTCATACTGTAAGAACTATGATGATACTATTTATAATTTGTCAGCTTATATGTGTGACTATTTCTACGGCACATATGAGTTATTTAAGTATCCTATTTTGTTCTTAAAATATGGGTGTGATATTTGCCTTTTCTATACTAGTATGCGATCGGTGCTGATTCATATTCTTTCGCTTCAGAATACAACTGTGTGGCATTCTCCATGAATATGCCCAAGTTGTTGGCCAATTTGGTATCTCTAGCAAATCTTTGGTGTGTAGTTCTGTAGCCTTGGTTTGATTACTCTCTTTATTGTTTTGCCTTTCAAATTCGGTTTGTTGCTTCCAGTTAGGGAGACTGGCTGTTCAATTGAAGAAGGAAATGAGTCCCTCCTTGCGTGGAGGCTCCATAGTTGCGTCCTTCATCAAATCAGTAATGTTATCATCCACCTTCTTTTTACCTGTCTGGGGAGAATTACCAACCGAATCTGATGACCTTTTTTGTTGTGAGGTCGAACCTGATCTTGTGCTGGCTCGAGATCACACTTCTTTGGATTTTGGTGGAGGAGGAGGAGGAGGAGTCTTCGCTTTTGACGGAGGAGGCATCTCTATTCTCGGTGGAGGTGGTGGAGGCATCTCTTTCGTCGTGGGAGGAGGAGGAGGAGGTGTCTTCTCTTTCAGGGGAGGAGAGGGAGAATGAGGATCTTCATGTCCAAGCAGAGGCAAGTAACCTCTGGGTGGTGGCGATGCCAATGATTCACTGGCATCCTAATCATTCAAAGATGGCTGCTCATCAAGCTTGATGAAACGTTGTACCTGAATTTTTATTCTTATATGTGTACATGATTTTTTTCTCCTAAGGACAGATAATTCTCTATCATTGGTTACAAAACTCGGCTATACTCAATACAAATAGATATAAAGCTTGGTTATAACATTTTAGGCTTTGTATGGGAGTTGCATTTTATTCAAGGAATATGCCTTTTATTTTGTTTTTGAAATAAACCCCAAGTACCTTACAAGAAGAATTTAATCTTCAATTTATCTTACTATATTTACATGTTCAATGAATTATAATGCTCTATTTTATTTATTTTAGGGAGAATAACATGTTTATAAAACATAAATGATTTGATCAGATGATTTCATACCTGAAAATTTGTGCTATCTCCTCGCACTTGTCTTTTTATGTTCGTCGTCTTGAATTGTGATTATCCCGTGGGATGATGTGTTGACAACGATGTATGTCCCCATCCACTTTCTTCTGGGTTTTCCTGCACCGAAAAGTTTAACTCCGGATTTAAAGAGTAGTACCTTCACTAGTAGAGAGCAGACTTTTGATCCGCAGCCAATTTCAGCTTTAGTATCGGATTTTTTTACGCTCGGAAAGAAAGATATCTTTAATCCCGGTTTTAAAGAACAGCCGGTATTAAATGTTTTTTCACAACAGCTCCCAACGGCTAGATGTTCTGGGAGAGCTTTTAGTCCCGGTTGGGGTCAAGAACTGGGACTAAAAGTCAAGCTTTAGTCCCGGTTGAAGCTACAAACCGGGACTAAAACTTTAGTCACGGTTTGTGGCCAAAACCGTGACTAAAGCTTGAGTTTGAGCCCGGGTTAGTATCCAAAACCGGGACTAATGTTCCTCTCTGTATTTGAACCTTCTTCTCCCTCGAGCCCAAGTCATTCAAGCTCAGTGTTCTTGCTCTCTCAAGCTCAGTTTCTTGCTCTCGCTGTTCTTGCTCTCGGTGTTCTTGCTCAAAGAGTCAAGCAGGGTTTGGAGCTCGGTCTACATTACTCCAAGTTCAGTTCTACGGTTGTAAAGGTTACTATCTTTATTCTCTCTTGTTTAGTTACTATCATATCTCAATTCTTGGCCTAGAAAAAATTGGATCGATATATATATATATATATATATATATATATATATATATATATGATTCTTCCCTCTATTTTATGTGTCAAGCTCAAAATCACTTGATAGTTTGTATTTTTGGTTGAAGGAATATTAAATGAGCCGGTATACATATTTCATTGCTAATATACATATCACACATTGGTTGCTCAAATATTGGTTGCATATGTTTTAAATTTTAGGAATTTTTTAGCTTCACTTGTTAAAATACATTATTAGGAATTTAAGTGCTTTACAAATTTGAGTCTAGAGAGTAAAGAGTAGATGACGAATGCTTCCGGGTCCTCGGCCTATCATCAAGTTCAAAAGAGGCTGAGACCATACCTCCCTCTCATTGAGTGCGGCGAGTGCAAGAAAAAGAATGTGCTTGAGTTTCGAGTGAAGAAGGAGGGTCCCAACAAGGGGCGCATCTTCTACAAGTGTCCGGATCGTAATGTGAGTTACTCCATCGCATTTGATGATTATATATAATAAATTATGTATTTTTTTTACTAAACTTATGTATTTTTTGTCTTAATTTCAGTGGGATGGCAGTTGATGTCCATGGTGGTACTGGGAAGAAGAGTATGCCAAACACGTGTTTGGAACTCTTGTAGAGGCGGCTGCGGTGGGTGATGAGCTAGCTGATGAGGCACTGAGCCCGCGCACGAAGCCCATTGATGTTAAACAGACGAATGATTTGTCTGTTTTAGTTGAGATCGGTCCTGATATCCTTAGGCTGTTGAAGTGTATTTTAGGTTTAATTAGTTTAGTGCTAGTTGTGACTGTCTACATTGCAGCGAGGCTTCCATAAATTAATGTCCAGTATTGTGATATATGTTCGTTTGTCTTGTAATGTAGATGAGTCGGCATTGGATGTACAACACTGATCGTCGCTCCAAAGATTTCATTGAGGGCGTGCATATTTTCTTAAATGTGGCCGAGTCAAACAAGCGGGATGGATTCATGTGCTGCCCATGTGCTGTATGTAAGAATTTGAAGGAATATTCTTGCTCAAGGATTCTTCATTCTCACTAGTTCAAGTCGGGTTTCATGCCAAACTACATCTGCTGGACCAAACACAGAGAAAGAGGTGTTATAATGGAAGAAGACGAAGAAGAACAATGGGACGATAGTGACACTATTGCTGACTATGGTGTATGAAACAATGATTCCAATGGAGAAAGCTGAAGAAGAGGTACCAGCACAAGATGATCCCGTTGATGATCTTGCTCAGGCTATTTGCGATGCAAAGAGAGAATGCAAAAGTGAAAAGTAGAAGATCAAGTTCGAGCGTATGCTAAAGGATCACAAGAAGTTGCTATACCCAACTTGTGATATAGGACAGAAAAAATTGGGTAGCACACTAGAGTTGTTGCAATGGAAGGCAAAGAATGGTGTATCCGACAAGGGATTTGGGGAGTTGCTTATAAAAATAAAGATGATGCTTCCAAAGGATAACGAATTACCAGCCACTACCTATGAAGCCAAACAGGTTGTCTTCCCTCTGGGATTGGAAATCACAAAGATACATGCATGTCCTAATGATTACATCCTCTACCGTGGCGAGGAGTACGAGAAGTTAGATTTTTGCCCGGTATGCCATGCATCACGGTATAAGATCAGGCGAGATGACTCTGGTGATGTTGAGGATGAAAGAACCAGAAAGAAAATCCCTGCCAAGGTTATGTGGTATGCTCCTATAATACCACGCTTGGAACGTTTGTTCAGAAACAAAGAGCATGCAAAGTTAATGTGGTGGCATAAGGAAGACCGTAAGATAGACAATATGCTGAGACACCCGGCTGATGGGTCTCAATGGAGAGCAATTGATCGAGAGTTCCCAGATTTTGCAGGCGACGCAAGAAACATAAGGTTTGCTTTAAGCACGGATGGTATGAATCCTTTCGGGGAGCAGAACAATAGTCATAGCACTTGGCCTGTTACACTATATATCTACAACCTACCTCCATGGTTATGCATGAAGAGAATGTTCATTATGATGTCCGTGCTAATCCAAGGACCAAGGCAGCCTGGCAATGATATCGATGTGTACCTGAGGCCACTAATTGAAGAACTACTGCTTTTGTGGAACAAACCAGGTATACATGTTTGGGATGAGCACAAACAGGAGCACTTTGACCTCCGTGCATTGTTGTTCGTAACAATCAATGATTGGCCTGCTCTAAATAATCTTTCAGGACAGTTGAACAAGGGATATAATGCATGTGTGCACTGTTTCACGAACATTAAAGGTATATTTTTGAAAAAATGTAGAAAGGTTGTCTACCTTGGGCATCGTCGATTCCTGCCTGCGAATCACCCTGTAAGAAAGAAAGGCAAGCATTTTAAAGGTAAGGCGGACCACAAGTCTAAGCCTATCAACCGCACCGGTGAGAATGTACTCGATATCGTCAAGGACGTGAAAGTAGTCTTCGAAAAGGGACCTGGCAGTGAACCCATTCCGAACGACGCTAGCGGTCATGCACCTATGTGGAAGAAGAAGTCCATATTTTAGGAGCTACCATATTGGAAAGTCCTAAAGGTCCGCAATGCGATTGACGTGATGCACCTAACAAAGAATCTTTGTGTGAATCTGCTTGGCTTCATGGGTGTGTACGGGAAGAGCAAGGACACACCTGAAGCACGAGAGGACCTCCAGCGTTTGAACGAGAAGACAGCTGATGGACGCCAATACTTAGGACCTGCTAATTACAATCTTAGCAAAGAAGAGAAGGAGAGTCTGCTTGAATGCCTAGACAGCATCAATGTACCATCCGGATACTCGTCAAATATAAAAGGTATAATAAACGTGCCAGAGAAGAAATTCCAAAACTTAAAGTCCCATGACTACCACGTGCTCATGACACAATTGCTTCCAGTTGCATTAAGAGGAATTCTACCTCCAAATGTACGTCTAGCCACCGTGAAGCTATGTGCATTCCTCAACTCAATTTCTCAGAAGACAATCAATCCTCTAGATCTTACTAAGCTACAGAATGATGTGGTTCAGTGTCTTGTCAGCTTCGAGTTGGTTTTCCTTCCATCCTTCTTCAATATCATGACGCACCTTCTAGTTCACCTGGTTAAGGAGATTATTATTCTGGGTCCTGTGTTCCTACACAACATGTTCCCCTTTGAGAGGTTTATGAGAGTCCTAAAGAAGTACGTTCACAACCGTGCTCGGCCAGAAGGAAGCATCGCGAAGAGCTACGGAACCGAGGAGGTCATTGAGTTCTGTGTTGACTTTATTCCTGATCTAAACCCAATTGGTGTTCCAGAATCACGACATGAGGGGAGGCTAGGTGGAAAGGGGACACTAGGGAAGAAAACATATATCGGTCAGGGTGACGATTATTTCAATAAAGCACACTACACAGTTCTACAAAACTCCACTTTGGTGGAGCCATATATGGACAGACACAAGGACTTCCTACTATCACAGTTTCCAGACAAGTCTGAAGTTTGGATTTCACGCCATCACATGGAATCTTTTAGCGGTTGGTTACGAAAACAATGTCAAGGTGATGAGAGTATTCCGGAGCAACTATGTTTGTTGGCTAGGCAACCATCATGGCATATCCTCACATACAAAGGGTACGAGATAAATGGAAATACATTATACACAGTAGCCCAAGATAAAAGGAGCACCAACCAAAACAGTGGTATCCGCATAGATGCCACAGACCCGAACGAGACTAAGCAAACATACTATGGCCGTATAGAGGAGATATGGGAACTAGACTATGGACCTACTTTTAAAGTTCCTTTGTTCAAGTGCCAGTGGGTAAAGGTGTCAGGAGGCGGGGTAACAGTGGACAACCAGTATAAAATGACAATAGTGGATCTCAATAACAGTGGGTTCAAAGACGAACCATTTGTGCTTGCCAAGGATGTCAATCAGGTATTCTATGTCAGTGACATGTCTTCGAAACCGAAAAGAGGGAAAAACGATAAGAACTCATTTAGCAATGAGCCAAAGCGTCATATAGTTCTTTCAGGAAAAACAAACATTGTGAGAATTGAAGATAAGATAGACACATCAGAAGATTATGAGAAGGATGATCGAATCCCACCCTTCATGGTCAACAAAGACCCAAGCATCCTATTGAACAATGAAGACACCCCATGACTGCGTCGATTATGATCAAGGGACATATATTTAAAAAAAGTTCACTACTGTGATTGCTTAGAGCGAATTGAGCTATTATGTAATAACTGTGAGACATTAGATCCATGAATTTACGTTGAAATAAATTGAAAACAACTTTTCTGTCAAATACCAACCATTATATTTATATTTGTTGAGCACTATATTTTTGCATTAATGAATTAATGATTATTACCATATATTACTTTTAATATTTGTAAAGAAATCAAGAAATATAGGTAAAAGATTTTTCTTACGTGTAGTATGCAGTAAAATAAAGCAGAAACCTTTTTTTAAAATTTTTTTGTCAACATTTCCATTCACTATTGAATTATTAAGGTTTATAAGTATTATAAAGTAAGACAAAAACAAATGAAGAAGTTGGCGGGAGATGAACAGAAATTTCACTTTTAGTCCCGGTTGTAGGCTGCAACCGGGACTAAAGGTGGGCCAAAATTTTTAGACCCACCAAAAACACACTTTTAGTCCCAGTTCCGACCAAGAACCGGGACTAAAATTCTAAACTTTAGTCCCGATTCCTGGTTGGAACCGGGAATAAAAGCTTTTAGTAAATACAATAATAAGAGTTGACATTCACTTACCTTGGGCTCCGCTGAAATACAGCAGGAGCAGGTAGGTAGAAAACCGTGGGTGGCCACGCGATGGAGTCGTCGTCAGCAATGATATGCACCAAGCAGTCGTCGTCTACGACTTGCAGCCGCATGCATGCAAAAACGAAAGAGCCACACACGAGTTGTTTAATTCGGCGATCGAGTCTTGGATCCAAGCACCACTGTACCATCCTCACTTGTGCTCAATCAGCATTTTGAGTTGGCTGGTGCGGGACCGGAGACTTTGGACTCGGCAAAGTCTTCTTCCTGGGGCGAGACGACTTTAGCTAGGGTGACTGACCGAGCCAAAATATATTGTAACTACACCGAGTCAGCATCAGCAATGCATGCAAATAGATGCTTGATTTGAATTTGATGGTACTAATATATATAATATATTGACAAATAAACTTTAGATGACACTGATAAAATAGCTAGGCTAAGAACTAAGACAAGTTGGAAGATCAGCTAGCTAGGATACCAAATTTAATTTCGACATCCGCCAACCTTATAACTAGTTATTATTATAAGTAGAAACATACTTTGGAAAAGGAAATTTTAGTGAAGATTGGGCCGGGCTGGGCTCTAGAGAACATGAATTAAGGTCTGTTTGGCAGAGATTTACCATTTTTAAGTCATCTCCACGAAAAATTTGTCAAACGGCCTAGATCGAACAAGATTGTATTACTGCCTATTTGGTTAGGATTCGGATTCACCAAATTTGGGTTCATATGCCTGGATTCAAAAAAATCTTGCCAAACGGTTTGGATTCACATAGATTCAATTTCACCAAAATGGTGAATCAGGGGACTGAAATCATTGTTTTGGTGGATCTTCTCAAGGGGTGGTTCCTCTGGGTTGAGTTTGGTGAATCCAAAATATTTGCCCACCACTGCCACTGGTTTCACAAATATATCCCTTTGTTCTTTCACGTCTTCTACGCGTGCAAGGCGAGTCTTCTTCGTGCGTCCGTACAGGGCGGAGCGACGGGCGCAGTGACGGCCGGCGAGCAGAGGGCAGCGCACGCAGCGTCCGGTGTGTGAACTTAACGAGCGTCCAGTGTGCACAATTTCTGTGTAAAACGGCTAGTTCTTCACTCTCATTTATAAATAGCCATTCTAACCGTCTTGGGAGCTCTCTTGCGCATTTCACTCATTGCTAAGCATTTCTTGAGCCCTCCCAAGCTTCTCCCACTCACTCTTGTGCTTGGTTCTGATCGAAAGTGAGTTAGGGAGTGATCCAAGTGCATTTGTTCTACTATTCTCTTAGTGATTGTCGTCACCTAAACGATCTTGGAGCAGCTGAGGAGTTGGCGGAGTTAGAGATTGTCTCCGGCCACTCCGGTGGACTTGTGAGGGGTTGGCACCTTCGCCGGTGGAGAGCCGCAAGATAGTTTAATACATTGCTCGTGTTATTGAGTACCTTACTCATGGTTGGTTCTTATGGCGCTCATTTGTTAAGCTTGACATTGTTTGTCAATTAGCCACCGATCTACCGAGTAGTGGTCGACACAACAGGGACTAGCATGCCGGCAAGCACATGAACCTCAGGATAAATTCTTGGTGTTCTTTGTGTTGATCTTGGACTATCACCTTCATGTGTATTGGTATTCATACCAGTGATTGGTCATCTATTCTACACGGAGGTATAACATCACTACACTTCTCTCTTTACTTTGTGCACTTACTCTGTAGTGGTAGTGTTCTTAGTTTGTTCGCTTAGGAGTAAGTAGTTTTCAACCTAGGCTAGCTTGTGTATAAACCTAGAGACATATAATCTAGGACGGTTATGAAGGCTTGCATTTTGAGTAGGCTAGGGCAAAACTCGCTTTGCCATTTGTTATACTAACTTGTTGGTCAAGTGTTGTTTAAAGAATTTTAATTAGGCTATTCACCCGCCCCCCCTCTAGCATCTTTGGACCTTTCAATCTTTTCTATACAGGTGCATCAATCGGCCTTGACGTTTACTTGTCCAAAGCTTCAAGATGTCATTCCAAAAGCACAGACCATACTTTTTTTTTCTGTGAATGACCATATTGAAATTCTAGAGTTCATGAAGTGACATGATTGTTTTCCATATACAACAAATATTGTATATAAAGTTATGTTGACCATTCCTGTGACTATTGCCTTAGGAGAACAAAGATTTGTAAATTGAAGTTATTGAAGTCATATTGGTATGCTCGAGAGTGACATAATGGAGAAGATTGATTACAAGTCTATTATTGAAGATTTCAAGTAAAGATAATGAGATCATCAGGGTTGAATAGGTATAGGTACAATTCCGGATATCACTTTAAAATGTAATACATCATCGTATATATATATTGGCTCTGTTTGGCTGGCTGGATTGTACGGCTGACTGACTAATTGTTGTGAGAGAAAACACTGCTGAATGGCTGGCTGATAAGTTCAAGCGAACAGAGCCACTATTTTATCGTTCAATCTCTTGCTAGCTTACAAGGTCCTATATTCTTCCTGCGTTTCATGTGCCTGAAAATAGCTGAGATTTCAGGCCACAGTTTAGTTTCCTGATTCAGGCACCTGAAAAAAATTGCAAGATTAACTAGACACAGGCACTTATGAATTGGTGTTGTTGAGGCCATAGATTATTTTGCTATTGTTAAACTATAGAAAAAATTGTGTTTTGTGCTTTGTAATTTGTTCTTTTTTAATTGTCACTTCTCTTAACTGTCATATAAGAGATTTTTTTATTTTTGCTTTGGAGGTAGATAATTTTGTCATTGTTTGACTACCGAAAAAAAATTGTACGCTGCCTTGTGATTTTGTCTTTTTGATAATTGTCACTTTTTCTGTCAGTTAGGTAGTTGATTTTTGTTGACAAGCAAAGGGAGGAGAAGAGTAGGTACATCTCTAGTTTTTTTATATAAACAGGTACATCTACAGTTGATTTCTCATCAGAGACTTCATATGTGTCATCTGAGATGAGACTAAATTTCAGGTACCTGATTAATAGCACGTCATATTTTAGACTTTTTGGCACAGTGTCTTGTGAAAGACGATCAAATACAGATCAAAATAAGAACAGAAATATCCTCCGTATGTCTCAACAGTCACGTGCATGATTTTATTTACTAATTATATGTTTATCAACATTTACCATATGTTATAAATTAAAGTTGACAACAATTTATTCCCTCCAACCCACAGTACACGCGTACGTACACTTTATAAAATAACATCAATCATGCGATGATATGCGCTGTAAGCACACGTAGTAGTTTATATGACAGCAGTAGACGACGTCTAGTAAGGGCTCTGGCCGACGACGTTGCCCGGCGGGTTGTAGTTGCAGGTGATGAAGACGCCGGCGTTGTTGTCGCAGACGACGCGGGCGCAGCCGATGTTGGTGGAGTCGCGCCACACCACCTGCGTGTAGTGACCGCACACCTGCCCGTCGGCGCAGCTGTTGGTGTCGTGGTCGTAGTACTGCTTCTCGGAGACCCAGGAGCCCACGGCGTCGGCCGCCGACCAGTCGGCGCCGGCGGAGCCCCAGAAGATGTTCTCGCCGTAGGGACCGCCGGAGTGGATCAGCTGGCAGTCGCCCTGCCGCTGCGCCGCGTAGCTCTGCGCGTACGCCGCCACCGTGTCGTCCCAGGACACCGGGCCGACGCCGACGTCGGCGCGCGCCGCGTTGTGCGGGTCCACGAAGTCCTGCGGCGAGTTCTGCGCCGCGCACGGCGTGACGGCGACGATGGCGGCCGCTGCCAGTGCCAGAGCCGCGGCTACGAGCTGGAACGCTAGCTTCGGTGACGAGGACGCCATTGCTCTTGCTGACCAAGTTTAATTATATGAATAAGCAGGGGCTCTGTTCTTATCGATGGATCGGTGCATGAGATGTGGCGACTGGCCAGGGTATTTATACTGGTGTTAGGCTATAGGGGGTCTCCGAGTTTGGTGACTACTTGTCCAAGCAAGATGATATACTACTGGACTCTAGTGAAACAAATGGTGACTGTTAGTTTGCTGTGCGAACTTTTGGCATGGTCACGGTCATTGGTGGCGCCTACATGATCTAAAAGAATTCCAAGAGGGGCAAGAATTTCCGTGGCATGGGATAGCATATGCGATAGGATCGGATCGGCGGGAAAATTTTGGATAAACGTAACTTAGCTTTCGTTTACTAGACTAGACTCTGCTGGGAGCTAGCAGCATCTAGAGAAAGTTTACTTCATTTGATCATGGCCGGCCATGTATGACCCAATCCGTTTCTTCACGCGTGCAAGATCAGCTAGGGTACGGTGTTCCAGAAGATTGTTTATCTTTAGAATTTTTTTCAAGGGACTTGGCCAATAAAAATACCTGCGACATTTTTCATTTTCCTGGTTATTATGATTGCCCTCAGCTTCATCAGACCATGTGTGCGGAAAAGGGCCCCCAGAAACTATATATAAATGCGGCGATATATATATATATATATATATATATATATATATATATACTTAATTAATTGGTGATAAAAACATACGTAAATACAATTATAGTACGTATCATTGTAATTAAGGGTAGTACACATGCAAGATGTCTTTCAAAATCTTTATGACGGGGAGTGATTGCCAGAGGTTATACGTAAAATTGATCCAAATTTCTACGGCTCTCTGAAGGTTGAAACGTCTGGTACGAAGAAATAGTATGCTTGTACGTAGAATTTCCACAACAGTACAACACACAACATGTGATCTGGAAAAGTCACCGGTGACTCTGGAATTAACGACCGGCTCGACCATTATTATGTCTTAGTTTCCCGCCAATCGCGGCAGATAATATTGTATCACCATGCATATATATATTATGTATATGAAATTGTGAATGCTATAAAAAGCGTATTATATTATCACAAAAACATGGGGAGCTCATCTAGTTTCGACAAGATCGAGTCGTTAATGCGGCATGACAACGATGTAGTAATATAGTAATGCATTTTTTCGTGACCGTGCTTGGCACATATTTGATTAAAAAGAAGTAGAGAAACGATACAACCATAGGTCCAATCACGGTAATAGCTAGCCTAATTACCGAGATTGCACCACACACCCAGAAATAGTTGCGGATTAAATCGTAAAACACTTATAACCAAAGGACTACTCTAGCAACAGGAACAACCTAGGACGATGTAATGCAATTTTTTTCAATGCATAATGATTTGACACGTGTCTGATCAAACTTTTGCAAGCGATGAAAGATTGGCAAAATTCAGTAAAAACATGAATGATTGAATGAATCGTGCACCAATGGGAAATCAAGGACGGTAAGGCGTGTGCTCGATGTGAATTGATAATGATGTTTTTTTAAAAAAAAAGGGGGGGGTGGGGGCACTCATATCATGGTTGCTAGCCTTTGCTTAATTGCTTACTTCGACTTGTAAACTATAGAATGATGATGTGGCAGTTGCTTACGTTAGTTTTAACCTTCATGCGACACGTGAGTTGCTCGGTTGGTACGAAAATTGCATGTGTGGTCAAAACTGCTTTGTTCGGATCGGATGTCACAATTAATTTGAGCAAAGTGCTCCCTCACCAAATACAATTACTACTTCAGGTATTGATGTCATCTATCACCAGATACTACTTCTATTTTTAAATTGTCAGCATACAAGACATCCATATATCAACTATTGTTTTGGTATCATAGTTTTTATTAGATTTTTCCATTGCACAAGTTTGACCAGATTTGAATATGATGAAATAACCATGCAGACCAATCTCATACTTATGCATCTCAATTTCTAGAAAACACCGTTGTGGCGCATTTGCATCCTTCTAGATTCTTTTATATTTAGAATCTTCCCGCTTTAGGTTCGATTATTATATGTAGAAGGGGTAGAGGCCATGAGCGAGACATTCCTACTAAATACTCTCATTCCAAGGCATTCATGAGGACTAGTATTCATTCTTGACATTGAACACACTCACGGATGAACAGATCCGAGATAAGAAGGGATATGTATATATACAAGTACAGGCAGTGGTTTTTTCTCGTATATCTGGAGCCGGCAAATATGGATTGTGTTGGACTGAGTATTCAAGTTCAGATATGGTACAAAATATGAATGCTTAAATTCTGTAACATCCGTATTTTTCATCATCTTAAATTCCACTAAAAATTTGAACTTTTTAAAAATTTTCCAACAAATTAAAATTTGACTTTATTTATCTTCCGCAAAATCGTTTTCGAAAACCCTTTTCAAAAACCTTGCATTAAAATCCACCATATGCATTCCCTTACATTGTCCAATTTTATTTGTTGCTTGAATGATTGATTGATTGCCTGCACGTTTGTTTGGCTGTGTGTTTGCTTCCCTGGAATTTATTTGCGGCACTAAAATATTTTCCTTGAATATCCATTCCACCCCTTCCTGGTCCGAATATTTTCCTTGAACTTCCCTGTCGGTTACCAAAGTTAGGGGTACCCAACTTCGATGCAAAAACACTCATTCCCAACTTGGCCTGGCCCAAGTAAGGCCAGTCGAAGCCCACGAAGGCCGCGTCTACAGAGGCCCACAACGTCATTCCACTAATGACAGCCTCCTCGGGAGAGCTCGCTCCGATTCGCCCGAGCCTACTCGGGAGACCTCGGGAGAGCTCGCTCCGATTCGCCCGAGCCTACTCGGGAGACCTCGGGAGAGCTCGCTCCGATTCGCCCGAGCCTCCTCGGGAGAGCTCGGGAGAGCGGCCTCCTCGGCGCCCAGGGCTCCGATTCGCCCGAGCCTCCTCGGGAGTGCTCGGGAGAGCGGCGTCCTCGGCGCCCACGTCTCCGATTCGCCCGAGCCTCCTCGGGAGAGCTCGGGAGAGCGGCGTCCTCGGCGCCCACGTCTCCGATTCGCCCGAGCCTCCTCGGGAGTGCTCGGGAGAGCGGCCTCCTCGGCGCCCACAACTCCGATTCGCCCGAGCCTCCTCGGGAGAGCTCGGGAGAGCGGCCTCCTCGGCGCCCAAGGCTCCGATTCGCCCGAGCCTCCTCGGGAGTGCTCGGGAGAGCGGCGTCGCCCAACCCTCCGATTCGCCCGAGCCTCCTCGTGAGAGCTCGGGAGAGCGGCGTCCTCGGCGCCCAGGGCTCCGATTCGCCCGAGCCTCCTCGGGAGTGCTCGGGAGAGCGGCGTCCTCGGCGCCCACGTCTTCGATTCGCCCGAGCCTCCTCGGGAGAGCTCGGGAGAGCGGCCTCCTCGGCGCCCAAGTCTCCGATTCGCCCGAGCCTCCTCGGGAGAGTTCGGGAGAGCGGCGTCCTCGGCGCCCACGTCTCCGATTCGCCTGAGCCTCCTCGGGAGAGCTCGGGAGAGCGGCGTCCTCGGCGCCCAAGTCTCCGATTCGCCCGAGCCTCCTCGTGAGAGCTCGGGAGAGTGGCCTCCTCGGCGCCCAGGGCTCCGATTCGCCCGAGCCTCCTCGGGAGTGCTCGGGAGAGCGGCGTCCTCGGCGCCCACGTCTCCGATTCGCCCGAGCCTCGTCGGGAGTGCTCGGGAGTGCGGCCTCCTCGGCGCCCAAAACTCCGATTCGCCCGAGCCTCCTCGGGAGAGCTCGGGAGAGCGGCCTCCTCGGCGCCCCAGGCTCCGATTCGCCCGAGCCTCCACGGGAGTGCTCGGGAGAGCGGCGTCCTCGGCGCCCAAGTCTCCGATTCGCCCGAGCCTCCTCGGGAGAGCTCGGGAGAGCGGCGTCCTCGGCGCCCAAACCTCCGATTCGCCCGAGCCTCCTCGGGAGAGCTCGGGAGAGCACGGGAGAGCGGCACCAGCTCGGGAGAGCGGCATCCTCGGCGCCCCAAGTCTCCGATTCGCCCGAGCTTCCCTATCCCCCTCGAGCGCAATCTCGCAAAGCATCCAAGGCGCAGGTGATGTCAGCGGAGCAATCTTGGACCACAAAGATCTCTCTGACCACTTTACAAGCACTCTCCCGTCAGGACAGACTCTCGACGCGACTGTGCTTCGCACGCTCCTGACGGCCATACTCTCTCTGACCACTTTACAAGCACTCTCCCATCAGGACAGACTCTCGACGCGACTGTGCTTCGCACGCTCCTGACGGCCATACTCTCTCTTACCACTTTACAAGCACTGTCCCGACAGGACAGACTCTCGACGGGACTGTGCTTCGCACGCCCCTGACGCCCATACCACCTGTCCTCCACGGTATGGTCTACGGTGGGCCGCCCCGTTTTCCGCCGAGACCTATCAACTCCGACTGTGACAGTCCAAGCGCCTGACGACGGGCTAGGCAAGAACGGAAAAGGCGTCTACTGCGCTGTCCACTCGAAAGGACGAGCACGCCTTCCGTCCGGGCTCGCCTGACCCTCGGGAAGAGCTGTTCAAAGACCGGAAATATGACAGGGGAGATATCCCCCGCTCAATCCCATCACGCCTTCCTAGTCCCGAGCCTCGGGAGACCTAAGGTGACTCACCCTCTTGTCACATCCTACGGAAAGATAGCCGATAGGTGTGACCCTACGGCACGTTGTAATCCGACGACTGCTGCCGGCTTGGAACTCACCAAGGACGTGCGAACCACGACAGCCATGCCCCGGAGACGCGGAGAAAAGGCAGCAGCTGCATAGTCAAACGGGGAACAGCAACTCCTCACTGTAAAATACGTAGCTACCCCTGCCTCTCCCTTGCGACTATAAAAGGGAGAGCAGAGGCCAGCTTTAGAAAAAACAAGAGAGAAGTTCTAAGTTCTCACCCACACAAACGTACCCATAGCAAACGACTTGTAAACACTTAGACACACACAAGAGACCTGGGAGCTCTTCCCTCTCTCGCCTGGCTTGTAACCCCCTACTACAAGCACCCCGGTGCAAGGCAACACGACCCTCCTCTCCACTGGACGTAGGGCTTGCTCGGCCTGAACCAGTATAATCCCTGTGTTCCCCTTGCACATCATCCGTAGCCTCAACCGCAAAACACATATTTACTAGCCGGCGTTAGTCCCGCCAAAACTAGCACCGACATTCCCCTTTCCATACCTTGAATTTCCCTCCCTTGAATATCCCAAATCTCTTCCCTTTCAAACCCTTTATATTCCAATTTAAAATCCATTTGATTGTGCCTTAGTTTTATTTCTGGGAAAATGAAAAACCATTTCATAAATGGAAAACGGTTCGCGGGCTTATTCTCCTCCCCCTCTCCCACCTGGCCCAGCCCGTGCACACTCCCCCTCTCCTTCCTCCAGCGCGGGCCGGCCCAAGCCACACGGCCCAGCGACAGTAGCAGCAGCTGCGTAGCCCATCTCCCTTCTCCCACTTACATGCGGGACCCGCCTATCAGCTGCATCTCCTTCCTCGATCTCCTTCCTCTGCTCCGCGTCGCGCCTGTGCCGCTGACCGGCCAACAGTGACCCCACCGACCTCGCCGGCAAATGTCTCCACCACCCATTGACTCGCTGTGCAGCACCGCCATACTGTTTCCCGCTGACCTTCCTCCACCGCCGTACTGTAGCCATTGACGAACTGTGCCGAACCGACCTTCCTCGGCTATAAAAGGCCGACGAGGCCACCATGGTTGGGGATGGGGCGTCGAGCTCACACGCACGCGCGCGGACACGCCAAAGGACGGGCACCGCGGTGCAGCTGTAAGACGACGAAGCCGCCCTGCGCTTCTCGGCCAACCCGCAGCCGAGCGCCACCGCGCGAGGCCACCGTGCTGGAGCCATGGTCGGCACTGCCGCCGCCCAGCTACGCGAGGCCGAGCGCCGCCGCGAGCCACAGCTCGACCATCTCCGACGTCGTGCCGAAGCCGAGAATCTCGCCACCGTCACGAACGCGCTGGAGCCATGGCCGGCATTGTCGCCGCCCAGCAACTGGAGGCCGAGCTGGACGCCGCCGGAGCCGAGCTCCGCACTGCGTGTCCGCACTCTGCACGTCTCTTCGCGCTACTGCCGCACAGCGCGCTGCCGTCGACCCGAAGCGCATGCGCCGGAGCTCGCCGCCGCGGACACCGGAGTCGCCGAGCACATCACGGTGACGAGCACCACCGGAGCCACCCTGCGCCGCCAGAGCGCTCTGCCCTGCTCGACTCCGCTCTGTCTTCCTCTTCCCCTCCGCCTGCTCACTGTTGCCCGACGCGCGGCATCACGCCGGAGCCGAGCGCCGCCACCCACCTCCCTGCTCTCCCTCTGTTTTCTCTCTCTCCGCTCCTCTCTCTCTTCTCTCTCGCGGACGGACGACAGCAGCTGCAAAGCCCGTGACCGTAAAGGCAGCGGATGGGGACGAGTTGGCCACGTTGGCCCAACCAATGGGAGAACGCCATGCACCCCCATGGACCCCACAGTGACATCCGAGGACACTCACTGCCCTGGTCATGGGGAAAATGCTACGTACACCCGAGCAACGTACACGGAGGATTAAATAAAGACCTTTCCCATACCGGAAAATTCCCAGAAAATTCCTAAATAAACTAGGTACATTCTAAATCCTCTCCAAATCCTTTCCACTCCATTTCCATTCTCCAAAATTCCTAGAAATATTTCCATGCCTTTTCTCCCGACCAGCCTTTCCCGCTAAACTTCTAAAATTCATATCTCCACCTCCTAACTCCAAATTCCGAAATTCTTCCACCACAAACCTTCTAAAATCAATCCCTACCTATTTATACCATTTCCTTAATTTTGGTGTCAATTTAAATTCTAGTTATATTTATTTTTCTCGTTCCCCTTTTATTCTATTTTCCACGCTAACCCGTAGTTTACACTTACACCGTATATTCACGTAGGCATATACACCAAGTCATGTATACGAATACACGAATATACAGCCGCACAGTCGCTCACATGCAAGAGCATATGCGTTGGATGTATGTATATGTATGTATAAACCTGTATATAAATATATATTATATATGCATCATATATACTTCTAACGTATCATGCCTATGCATGGCTAACTGTCCCTTCTCCCATCTTTCTAATCGCCCCTAGATGTATACATATGCAGCGTATGCGTCGCTAACATAACCCTAGGCATACACATATGCAGGTGCGTATATGTCGCTAACCCCGCTAACTCTTTGTATGTGTATATGGATACATATATACGTACCTAATCACCCTAACCCGAGGCACATACATATGCATGTGCGTATGTGCTATTAACCCTCTCATGGATCTATAGAAGTCGATTAAGTTCTTTATGATAACTTGATCAGGCTTTCTACTCCAGATTCACATAATAGTGTTAACCTTAGTAGAAGCCCTCCACTAGTTAGGATCGTTTCTCTCTTCTTTATCTTGTTTTGATTGTGGTTGCAATGTTTTTTTTATTTGGAGTTTCTTTGCTTGTCAACGCTAGACGGCGTAGAATAGAAGACGACGTGAAGACAACCTGAAGGCACCCAGAAGCAAATCCCGAGAAGATGAAGAAATCTCGAAGCATAGTACAGGAAGACAGAGGAACAAGGAAACTAGGAATCAGGATCCCGGGACATGGGAATGATCATCATCGAGTGAAGGCAAGTCTAACTTCCCTTTCCCTTCTTCCCAGTTTTTTTCCTATACAAATACTTCCCTCTCCCTAAATACCTCCATCCGCCAAAACCACCACAAACCTCAACTTCCCTTCCACCTTGCCCCCTACATTTTCCCTACCTCAAAACCTCATAAATATCCTCTCCACCAAAAGCCTACCATATAAACCATCACCACCCATCCATACCTTCCACCCCTCCACTCCACATGTCATGCCACTACCATCCCAACTGCCCCCCCCACTACCACCATATTCACCACCTCTACCACCAAAAAAACCTACACCTCCTATTCTACCACCTAAACTAAATAAACCTAATTTATTTCATGATAAATGCTGAAATAATAATTCTGCTATGATTAAACTTGTGAACATGAATCCTGATACGTGAACATAAATTCTGATATACTGTGATAACTAAAACTGTTCGACTGAGCAAGTGGGAGGTAATTTCATGCGATGTGAAATTACCTTTGGGTAGGTTCGCCCGGAGTGGGTTCCTACTTGGAGAGCTTGTCTTGGTCATAAAATTGATTAGTCATAAGCCACTCTTGCCTGGTCAGAGACTCGTACAGCCATATGTCTATATGGGTAGGCCTGCGATCCACACCCTGCAAGGTTGAAGTATAATTTTTATCTGGAGGCCGGAGGTGCAACGAATTGTCAGGAGCCGAATGGGGATACTGGCCCCATGTCCGGTCGGCGTGGGGATACTGGCCCCACATTAAATTTCTATTGGGCCGTGTGCGAGCCGCTTAATAAATTCTGGGTCGAGTTGAGCTAATTATATATTCCTGTTTATTGCATGATAGGGTTCATGCAAGTCGCTGTGTGGATTTCTGACCTCTGATTAGTTCGTGGTAGAGTTATATGGATCCTTAGGTAGCTCCAGCCGGGTACGGACGCTTGTTAGACCTGTCTAAACCATGACGATGGTGTTGGATAGTGTCTATCGTGTGGAAAAATTTGTACACCTCTGTGGAGTTCACTAAATCCTATTCGAATAGCCACGTCCTTGGTCATGGGCAACCGCCGGGATGAGGTCACTTATATGTTAGGGACAAACACTGTAATAAAGGTATGAATTCTAATGACTGATGATTATAACTAACCCGGGAACTAGGAGAAGGGTTAATACTCTCCTAGGGACCAAACCATCATTTTATATACATTATAACTTTACTCCTATCATTCACCACCTATGCCCTATAATCCTACCTTCCCTTTTCACCTTTCTTTTCTTCTCGTTAGGCTTGCTGAGTACTCTATGTACTTAACCCACTCAATACTATGTTGTCAGGGATCTAGCATGGGAGTATACGCAAGGATGCAACCGCGAGGATCTACGCGAAGATGTAACCGCAGGAGTACGCACCAGGATGGAACTATCGAAGGCGACGCAAGGATGAATCAACAAGGATATAAGGATGGAGATATGCCACCGCGACTAAGGAGATTCAAGTAAGAGAGACTATAAGTGATGGATCACAAGAATGAGCTGAAGACTGAGGTTTTCGTCCGCACTCCAAGTTGCTTGTCGGAATGGAACCACGATGTCGTAGGAACGCTGTGTTATACTCTGATGTTTGTTGTAGGCCAATGGACCATTTTTGTAAATATAAACCTTGTAAATGTGTTTTCCACGTTAGTAATAAAAGTATGGTTATTTTGATATCAATCTTGGTTAATCTGTACGTATCAGCTACTGATCCAGGGACTGATACGGATGTACAGTGGACCCCAAAAGTAGGGGCCCGACAAATTCAGATACGGATTTTCACAAAATTATCCGGCCTATCCAACCCCCAATCCTTTACACAGCGTCAAGCGAGCACTGCATGAACACTTACCGTGTGTTTGGTTTGGGGACCAAGTGGGTTGGGTTGGATCCAACCCACTTTTTTGGGATTAACTCAGGTTTTGAGCTAAACCCAGTTCCTTGTTTGGTTGTAAGGTTGAAGAGGGATGAAATGGATGTCATTTTAACACCGTTAACGTAGCTGTTAGTTGGTCCCACTTGTCATCCTCTATTTTTTTCTCTCCCTTATCTTCTTTCCCTGCTCGGGCGCCATGGCTGCTACCGATCGAGCTCGAGGCCATGGCTGCTCCCCCACCCCACCCCTCCGCGCGTCCAGCAGCCACGCACGCCCTGTTCGCGTCCGGCCGCCGCGCCGCCATGCCCTACGCCACGGCCCGCCACCGGCCTGCGCCGTGCCGCTCCGTCCACGTCCGGGTCCGGTCGCCGCGTCGTCCCGTCCGCTCCACTTCCGGTCGCCGCGCCATGCCCTGGCCTGCCCTGCGCCGTGCCGCCCCGTCTGTGTCCGACCGCCGCGCCGTCCCGTCCGCTCCGCTTCCGGCCACAGCGCCACACCCTGGCCTACCCTGCGCCGCGCCGCCCGTCCGCTTCCGGCCGCCGCGCCGCCCAGCCCCTCATGCGTCCGCCGTGCGCCGTGCTCCGCGACCACCAAGCTCGCCCACGCCCGGCCCGAGCTCGTCCACGCCTTGCGAAACTTCACTCCTGCGAGACGGAGCAAACAGACTCATGTGGGTTGAGCTCGTCCCCTCAAATCGAAGGGACAAATCCAACCCGCATCTGAGGAGAATATTCCAACCCGGGTCGACCCCGTTCCACTAAACCCACAAACCAAACAGCATCTCTTCTGGGTCGAACCCGGGATATCCCACTCCATCCCTCAATCCAAACACACGGTAACAGCCCCCCCCCCCCCCCCCCCCCCCTCGCGTAAAGACCCATTGGGCTTTCCTGTCTAGTTCATCATAAGAACAGTCATCATCATCACATCTTTGGGTCATACAACGAGAGAAACCAAACAAATCCAGTTTTTTTTCCCCTAGAAAGACCCGCACACATGACCCAACAAAGCAGTCGATACTGGGCTTGCGCTTTCTGCTAACATTCTAAGCTCAGGGCCTTTCTCGGCTCATCATTCAACAACAACACTACTATAAAAAAATCAGTATTTTTCTAGACACCTCTTTTTTACAAGCTCACTGAATTGTAAGCCGCTTGCAGGGGTGTCCTGAAATTCTAACTTCAACCACTTAGGAAATCATATTTTCACATAGTCTCTTATGTGAACCATATACGGGAAACCAACGATTTTAGGCACAGTTCACTTAGAAATTGCTTGTTAAAAGGTTTCTTTATGGCGAGAGAGGAAGAAAGGATTACACATGGAATGAGGTAGCGGATTACTTCTTGCCAAGGGCGTCTGTTTAGTTTGTTTGGCCCATGTGAGAAAATCCAAGCTTTTAATTTCTCATGAATATTACCATTTCACACGATCGATTAGAGTAGGCCAATCCTAAGTAAAACTGTTTTAAAATGAACGGCTATCACTATCACAGATTGGCCCATTCAACAACCACACTAAACTCCATATACTTTAGCCTCATTAAAGCATTAAACTCACACATTTGATGTCACCAGCACAACCCTATGCGTATTCCTACTTTGTGATATATTGTATTGTTTTGTTGGTGTTATATAAATTTCTAATGTAGCATGGATTACGAAGTTTTTTAGTGAAATGATACAAATTTTGTTTTAAAAAATGAAATGATCTAAATTTAATTGATATATTTTAAAAATTCCTGAAGTTTTGGAGCTCAGTGTATTTTCAAATGCTAATTTTACCTTTTGTTGGCCTAAGAATTGTTAGATCTATTTAAGCTCATTACTTGATACTTATTTTCTTTTATTTTAGTTCATTACTAGCTACTTATTTTCTTTTGTGCTATTTTGTACATTTATAGGTTATATCAAGCAAGGAGTAAAGCGAGCGAAAGCTATAGAACTTTTTGGGCTATGTTTTAATATTCTTGTGTAATTCTGATTTATAATAATTTGGTTCATTTTGTGATTGAGTTAGACCATTAACATTCTGGATTTGAATGTCATGTTATCTGGCCCGTGCTATTATAATGAGCCTTTCATATCCGAAATTGTATTCCCTGGAAATTGGATTGTGGACTGCTCTGTTTTAGGCTAGCCCAAAATTTTGGGCTATAAAGACTAGAAAAAGAGTGGGCTGCTTTGGGGTGGGGGTGGGGGGGGGGGGGGGGGGATTGGTCGATAGGCTTATAGCCTTAAAAAAAGTGTCGTGGACAGGAGAAAAGAAATCTGAGCTATTGGAAAAAAAAATGTTTGGGCCAAATTTTAATAGACTGGTCTAGCCATGGTATCTGTCCTGGCAAATTGGGCTGACCATTTCTAGCATACTTGCTACATGGGCTTAAACAGGCCAATTTTTTCAGTAAGCAGGCCAAAGGATCCAATAAACTATGACAAGAAATTAGAAGTCATATATGACTTCCGAAATCATTGCTATAAATGTTATGACTTTAGCACCTAGATGTCACAAGTTAATCATTAAAGACGCTCATCTTTTGACATTCCATTTTTCGTCAACTTGGTGTCATAAAACAAACAGAAACATGTACCACGAGTTCACGACAATCACATGATATTATTGATATATATACCGTATGCAGTTCACAATTTTAATTAGTCCGTGGACACGTAGTATGTATAATAATAACAAGCAAGCATGCTGCACAGCTGCAGGCGGCGTTTGATGATAGATAGATAGTCAGCAGTACGGGCTGTGGCCGTCGATGTTGCCCCGCGGGTAGTAGCTGCAGATGCCCAAGAGGCCGCCGTCGTTGCTGCACTCGACGTAGGCGCAGCCGAAGCTGGTGGTGCCGCTCCAGACCACCTGCGTGTACCCGCTGCAGTCCTTTCCGGGGGCGCAGGTGTTGCTGGCGTGGTCGTAGTACTGCTTCTGGGCCACCCACACCGCCACGACGTAGTTAGCCGTGTAGTTGAAGCCGGGGGAGCCCCAGAAGAGGTTCTCGCCGTAGGGACCGCCGGAGAACTTGATCCTGCAGTCGTTCTTCCGCGCCTCCGCGTAGCTGTCCGCGTACGCCGCCAGGCTGTCGTTCCACGACACGGGCTTCACACCCACGTAGGCGCGCGCCTCGTTGTGCTGGTTGACCACCCCGTCCTGCACCGCCGAGCTAAGCACCGCCGCGCCGCAGGGAGGGGCTATGACAACCACCAGCAGGACGATGGTTGTTGCTAAGGCCACAGCTAGGGGCGCTAGCTCTAGCTTCCGTGAGAACGCCATTAATTAATTACTGCCGATGAACTAACCAGCCTGTGAATTAAGCTCGATCGATCGGGTGATTTGCAGCTTTGTATGTAGAGATGTGTCTGTGACTAGCTTGCAGATCGCTGGGGTATTTATGCTGCATGGTAGCTAGCAAGGAGAGCGGAAGCTCGATCGGTGACTTGTTCATACCAGTACGTAGTGGCGGCTTTGCCTCAATTTAAAAAATATAGTAATATATATTCACAATCATTGTATGCCAAGCGACCGACGACTGGCCGTTCGGTTATGCGTTCCTGGGCGTGTTCGGTTGAATGGGAATGTCTCCCTGGAACTATTCCAGGCCGGATTTGTTATTCAAATTGAATAAGCTTGGTCAACGTAGCCCAGGTTAGTTCCTGGTCTGAATTAAGCTTGGATTCGAGTTGTTCTAATTCGTTTGAGCATGGATCATGACTCCAAGTCAAGATATAAAGCGTGTGACCTGATACGTCTTGAAATCGGACTATGTATCGATATCTCTTGACAAAGTTGTTCTACATGAATTTCTGTTAGATTATATTAATTTTTTTGAGCATCTGAACTTTCTCAAGTGAAAAAACTTAAAACTAGAAAGTTCCATTATATTGTGATCTACAATTTTTCACATAAAATCATCTTCATCAGATGTCGTATTAAAGAGTTATAATTTTTTTGAAGTATTTTGGTCTTTTTGTCACCCCTCATGTACTGTTTAACTGATATAATGGACTGAAGGATGAAGAAACAAAGCAAATTTCGTTTTGAGGCCAAATAACAAAGTTCGATGAAAAGAGAGGCAAGAAACTAAGTCGTATTTCTTTTAGGGCCAAGGAAGCAATTCGCTCTTGTTTTTAATGGGCGGAAGCTCTCTTCATTCAAGAGCACGTACTCCCTCCATATAGGATTTAGATGTCATTTAGGACAATAACACGGTCTTCATTCAAGGAAGCTACTAGCGCGCTTAGCTGCTGTGGCCCTAGCAACCATCGTCCTGCTGCTGGTGGTCATAGCCATGTGCTGTGGTGCGGCGGACGATGGCTCGTTGGCGCATTACGATGTCGTGAACCTGCACAACACGGTGCGCGCCGACGTGGGTGTGAAGCCCGTGTCATTGAACAATAGCCTGGCCACGTACACAGAGAGCTACGCGGTGGCGTGGTAGGACTATTGCAAACTGGAGCTCTTTGGTGGTCCCTACGGCAAGAACCTCTTCTAGGGCCCGCCGACGCCAACTACGCCGCCACCGACATCGTGGGCACGTTGGTGGCCGAGAAGCAGTACTACGACCACGCTAGCAACACCTGCGCCGCAGGGCAAGAGTGCGCCACATACACGCAGGTGGTGTGGTGCGGCACCACCAGCACGGCAGCACCGTTGTCATCTGCAACAACGACGATGGCCTCTTCACCATCTGCAGCTACAACCCACCGGGCAACCTCAATGGCCAGAGCCCGTACTAGCTTGACAATCTATCATCAAACGCCGACTGCATGCAGCGGTACAGAATCGGCTATGTCGGTTCTGGGAATCAGCTCGGTGAAAGGTCCAAAAGAGGCTAGAGGGGGTGAATAGCCTAATTAAAATTCTACAAACAACACTTGACCAACAAGTTAGTACAACAAACGGCGAAGCGAGTTTTGCGCTAGCCTACTCAAAAAAGCAAGTCTTTCTAACCATTCTACTTAGAGTCACTAGGTTCACACAAACTAGCCTAGGTTGCAAAAGCTCTTACACGTAAGTGAACAAATTACTAACACTACCACTACACAAGTAAAGTGTTAAAAGTAAAGAGAGAGAAAGATGTAGTGTTTATACCTCCGAGTAGTGAATATGGCCAATCATCGGAAGAAATGAAATACCAATACACACGATGATGATGGCCATAAGAAATCCAATCAACACAATGAAGACCAAGATTTATCCACGAGGTTCACATGCTTGCCGGCGCGCTACGTCCTCATTGTGTCGACCACTAGTCGGTGATTCGGTGGCTAATTGACAACCAATGTCAATCTCAACAAATGAGTGCCACAAAAAGCTATCATGAGCATGATAACTCAATGACATGAGCAATCCACTAGGGTTACCTTAGGCTCTCCACCGGGGAAGGTACCAAACCCCTCACAAGATCATCGGGAGTGACTGGAGACAATCACCAACTCCGCCAAGCTCCTCCGCTACTTCAAGACCGTATGGATGATGGCAATCACCAAGAGAAACAATAGAAATCCGCAGCAACAATGATCAACAAGTGCAATGGATGAACTAGGATGAACAATGCACTTGAATTGATCTCAAGCTCACAATGAATGTGAATGAAGTGATCCATGTGAGTTAGAGTGCTAGCAGGGTGCTCACAAGGTGTATCAATGAGTTGGGGAACCAAGAGAGTCAGCAAGATCCGGCCATGTGGCATTTATAAACTTCCACAAACAAACATAGCCGTTATGCCCTCCCACCGTCGGACGCTAGACGTCGGACGCTGCATCAGGGGCGTCAGACCATTGGTCCTGTCCGATGCTTCCCAAGCCGACGAATCGCGCGCTGCCATGTGTGAGTTACCATTTGAAAACAACCATTGGCGCCACGAATTTCCTAGCGTCGAACGGAGCAGAATAGTCCGGTGAATGTTGGACGTGAAGCATTGGACTAAAAAGACTTAATGTCTGACGTTTTCAGAGAGCTTCCAGTAAGCCTAAAATGCGTCAGACCCTGTCTGACGGTGGCCTTCGGACCAAAAGGTAGCATCCGACACCTCTGAAAAGTTTTACCGCGTGCTGGTGAAACCCGTCGGACGGTGAGCCAATAGTTCGACGGTCGGATTTTTACAGTCCGACGCTCTTTCTCGCTGTGCAGTCAGTTAGCCGTCGAACGCTGAGAAAGGTCCGACGCTTAGTGTTCTGAAACGTCCGACGCTTCCATAAACCACTAAATCCTGCCTCGCAAGCTCGGTAGGAGAAAATGAGAGACCAAACCCTTTCTGCCTTTCAAACTTAACCACGTTTTCAAATATGCCAACACCATGTAGTGATCGAGTGTAGGGTGTTAGCATTTTCCAAAGCAAATTTGCGGGGTTTGTGTTAGTGCTATAGATCTAAATGCACATGCTCAAAGTAATTCATCTAGAGGCACTTGATGACCGAGATTGCAAACAAATTTCGCCCATCTTAATAGTATGGTCATCTACTAAATGTGATCACACTCTCTATAGTGTCTTGATCACCAAAATGAAAATAGCCATATTGATTATACCTTTGCCTTGAGCTCTTTTCCGTAATCCAAGCCGAGAAGCACTTGATCAAACATGTTGATGGGCTTACACCACTTGCATGGACGCCATCTGTCGGTGCTAGTTTTGGCGGGGCTAACACCGGCTAGTAAATATGTGTTTTGCGGTTGAGGCTACGGATGGTGTGCAAGGGGGAACACAGGGATTATACTGGTTCAGGCCAAGCAAGCCCTACGACCAGTGGAGAGGAGAGTCGAGTTGCCTTGCACCGGGGTGCTTGTGGTAGGGGGTTACAAGCTAGGCGAGAGAGGGAAGCGCTCCCAGGTCTCTTGTGTGTCTAAGTGTTTACAAGTCGTTTGCTATGGGTACGTTTGTGTGGGTGAGAACTTAGAACTTCTCCGTCGTCCTAAAGCCGGCCTCTGCTCTCCCTTTTATAGTCGCAAGGGAGAGGCAAGGGCTGCTACGTATTTTACAGTGAGGAGTTGCTGTTCCCGTTTGACTAGCTACTGCCTTTTCTCCGCGTCTCCGGGGTATGGCTGCCTTGGTTCGCACGATCTTGGTGAGTTCTAAGGTGGGAACAGTCGTCTGACTACGTCATGTCGTCAGCTACGGTCTTCTCTCTGGGTCTCCAGGATATGGCCGTCGTTGTTCGCACGACCTTGGTGAGTTCCAAGGCGGTAGCAGTCGTCGGATTACGACGTGCCATAGGGTCACACCTACCGGCTGTCCTTCCGTACGATGTGACAAGAGGGTGAGTCACCTTAGGGCGTTGTCTCCCGAGGCTCGGGACTCTGAAGGCGTGATGGGATGGAGCGGGTGATATCTCCCTGGTCATTTCTGGCCTTTGAACAGCACCCCCGAGGGTTAGCGGGCCCGGATGGAAGGCGTGCTCGTCCTTTTGAGTGGACAGCGCAGTAGGCGCCTTTCCTGTTCTTGCGTAGCCCGTCGTCAGGCGCTTGGACTGTCACAGTCGGAGTTGATAGATCCTGGCGGAAAACGGGGCGGCGCACCTTAGACCATACCGTGGAGGACGGCCGTAGTGGGCCTATCAAATCCGCTGCCAGGGAAATCCTGACAGGTGGTATGGCCGTCAGGGGCGTGCGAAGCACAGTCGCGTCGAGAGTCTCGCCTGACGGGACAGTGCTTGTAAAGTGGTCAGAGAGATCTCTTGTGGTCCAAGATTGCTCCGCTGACATCACCTGTGCCTTGGATGGCTTTGCGAGATTGCGCTCGAGGCGAATAGGGAAGCTCGGGCGAATCAGAGATTTGGGGCACCGAGGGTGCCGCTCTCCCGAGCTCTCCCGGGGAGGCTCGGGCGCTTGGGCGAATCGGAGGTTTGGGCGTCGAGGAAGCCGCTCTCCCGAGCTCTCCCGAGGAGGCTCGGGCGCATCGGAGGTTTGGGCGCCGAGGAAGCCGCTCGCCCGAGCTCTCCCGAGGAGGCTTGGGCGAATCGGAGGTTTGGGCGCCGAGGATGCCGCTCTCCCGAGCTCTCCCGGGGAGGCTCGGGCGCTCGGGCGAATCGGAGGTTTGGGCGCCGAGGAAGCCGCTCTCCCGAGCTCTCCCGAGGAGGCTCGGGCGAATCGGAGGTTTGGGCGCCGAGGATGCCGCTCGCCCGAGCTCACCCGAGGAGGCTCGGGCGAATCGGAGGTTTGGGCGCCGAGGATGCCACTCTCCCGAGGAGGCTCGGGCGAATCGGAGCTTTGGGCGCCGAGGGGCGCTCTCCCGAGCTCTCCCGGGGAGGCTCGGGCGAATCGGAGGTTTGGGCGCCGAGGACGCCGCTCTCCCGATCTCTTCCGAGGAGGCTCGGGCGAATCGGAGATTTGGGCGCCGAGGAGGCCGCTCGCCCGAGCTCTCCCGAGGAGGCTTGGGCGAATCGGAGGTTTGGGCGCCAAGGATGCCGCTCTCCCGAGCTCTCCCGAGGAGGCTCGGGCGAATCGGAGGTTTGGACGCCGAGGACGCCGCTCTCCCGAGCTCGGGCGAATCGGATATTTGGGAGCCGAGGGGCACTCTCCCGAGCTCTCCCGGGGAGGCTTGGGCGCTCGGGTGCTGCTCTCCCGAGCTCTCCCGGGGAGGCTCGGGCGCTCGGGTGCTCGGGCGAATCGGAGTCGTGGGCCTCTGTAGACGCGGCCTTCGTGGGCTTCCACTGGCCTTACTTGGGCCAGACCATGTTGGGAATGAGCGTTTTTGCATTGAAGTTGGGTACCCCTAACTTTGGTACCCGACAGTAGCTCCCGAGCCTGTGGCGGAGTGAAGGCACTCCTCCACAGGTTCACGCTGGTTCTTCCTGTCAAAAAAGATAAAGTGTGGGTTGTTTTTTTCCGGGGGGTGCACGCGAGCGCACCCGCCGGGTGTAGCCCCCGAAGCTTTGGAGGGATGATATATCCCTTCAAAGGCTTAGAATCGTGTTCGTTAGTCCTAGGGTGTTTTTTGATTTATTTAGGTGGGTTGTTTCCTTGGAAGCGGAGCCCCCGAGCCTCCCACCGTGTTGGGAGATCGTTCGGTGGTCTTTCCAAGGTGCAGGGCAAGTTTCCGAGCCTCCGTTTTCGTATCGGAGATCGATCGGGTTCTTCCCTGTCTTTTTTAATTCGACCTTCACGCTCTTTTTTCGGGAAGAGGAAGGTTTGGTCCTGCTCGACTTCCCCGCTGGGGCACGAGTCGGCATTTCCGATGAGCTACAAACGGGTTGGTCCAAGTGGAGGTCCGTGCCCTATTCGTTAAGGGTCGGCTAGTGGCCTGAGCACACTCCAATTATTTTCCGAGGGTCAGTTAGTGGATGTCGGGTCCCTTCGATGGGTCCCGAGGGCATGATGCCTCCCACGGAGGGATTCCACGCAACCGACTCACTACTGGGACTTGGACACAGCATGGGATGTCCCTTGTGACATTCCGGGCGTCGGGATACTGGCCGTTTTCGTGACCCATCCACTAGCTGTCCCTAACTCGATTTCCCTGGGGCGACTGTTCGAGCCTCGGAGGGCCAGTCTTCTATCCCCTGGGAACGTAACGGGCGCCCGAGCCCGGGGTTTCTTCGTTGAGAAAATGTAGGTGGAATCAAGGCGCGCGGTTGTAATGATTCGGCTCACCTTTTGAGGTGCGAAGCCTGACGGACGCGACGGTTCAGCTCAGTCGAGGCGGTTTGCGTGCGCGGTGATGGCGGGTCTCTTCCAAGCCGAGGTCGAGCTCCCTCCTCTGAACCTGCCGTGAAGAAGAAGCGGGCCATAGTGCCCTTGTAAAAAGTAACCTTTTTGATAAAAGTTGAGGACTTAGCATTTTTAGGGATGCCGTAGCCTCGGTGGTGTAGACAGAGCCAGAGCTTTGCCAGTCCGACCCGAGGGGTTCCCACTTTGTCGCGCACACAGCTAGGTATCTCAGAGAAGGCTCGAGTGAGATCGTTTTTTACTAAATTTCCCAAACGCCCGTCTCTCTTCTCGCACTCAGGCAAAATTCGCGAAATCTTTCTGGAGCGCAAGTTGACCCTCGGGCGGAGGGTGGTGAGTGGAGGTGCCATAGCCCGGAGGCGTAGGCGATCTCACGGCTCGGCCAGCCCTGCCCTAAGAGTGTCCTTTTACTTATTTGGATCTCGCAAGTTTTGCTAGAGTGCAGAAAGGAGTTCGGCGTGGAATTTTCGAAAAAGCGATCGAAAAGGCACGGAGAAAATTAGATCGTCGGTCCCCAAGCGTCCACCCCTCGTCCCGTACTTGAAAAATTCCATGAAATTGCCTCGAAGCATAAGTCACCCGTCGGACGGTGGGTGGTGTGTGGAGGTGCCATAGCCCGGAGGCGTAGGCGGTCTCGCGGCTCGGCCGGCCATGCCCTAAGGGTGTTCTCTTGCCTGTTCGGGTTTCACGGATTTTTTCAAGAGTGCTGGAGAGGTTCGGACGTAAGGGAGGTTTCAGTTTAAATCTCAAAATTCGTGATAATTAAAGAACGCTTATTTATCGATTCCGAGACCACAAATATGAACAAAGCCTGGAAGCTTAAGGGTAACTGTGACTTAGCTGCTCGAGCTACCAGCGTTGCGCTGGTGATGATCGTAGAGGCGGTGTCCCGTGCGGGGGGCACCGGATTGGTCGGGTTGACGCGGATGCGCTTCCCCTGCCTAGTTCGGCGGGAGCGGCGCGTGGCGTTCCTTCTGTTTCCCTGAAACGGGTGGAGGTGTCGCCGGGGTCCCTTTCCCAGCCACCTGCTGGGCCGGGGTCAGGATGATGATGGCCCGGGGCTCAGGTTGGGCGGAGGTTCATCTCGAGGCCGAGGACAGTGGCTGCGAACTCAAGGCTCCCGAACCGGAGCACCGCGCCAGCAGGAAGCGCAGGGACGTTGGCTGCCATCCGCAACCGGGATCAACGCGCAAAAGGCCCCTACCTGGCACGCCAACTGTCGGTGCTAGTTTTGGCGGGGCTAACACCAGCTAGTAAATATGTGTTTTGCGGTTGAGGTTACGGATGGTGTGCAAGGGGGAACACAGGGATTATACTGGTTCAGGCCAAGCAAGCCCTACGTCCAGTGGAGAGGAGAGTCGTGTTGTCTTGCACTGGGGTGCTTGTAGTAGGGGGTTACAAGCTAGGCGAGAGAGGGAAGCGCTCACAGGTCTCTTGTGTGTCTAAGTGTTTACAAGTCGTTTGCTATGGGTACGTTTGTGTGGGTGAGAACTTAGAACTTCTCCATCGTCCTAAAGCCGGCCTCTGCTCTCCCTTTTATAGTCGCAAGGGAGAGGCAAGGGCGGCTACGTATTTTACAGTGAGGAGTTGCTGTTCCCGTTTGACTAGCTACTGCCTTTTCTCCACGTCTCCGGGGTATGGCTGTCTTGGTTCGCACGATCTTGGTGAGTTCCAAGGTGGGAACAGTCATCTGACTACGTCATGTCGTCAGCTACGGTCTTCTCTCTGGGTCTCCAGGATATGGCCGTCGTGGTTCGCACGACCTTGGTGAGTTCCAAGGCGGCAGCAGTCGTCGGATTACGACGTGCCATAGGGTCACACCTACTGGCTGTCCTTCCGTACGATGTGACAAGAGGGTGAGTCACCTTAGGGCGTTGTCTCCTGAGGCTCGGGACTCTGAATGCGTGATGGGAAGGAGCGGGTGATATCTCCCCTGGTCATTTCTGGCCTTTGAACAGCACCCCCCGAGGGTTAGCGGGCCCGGATGGAAGACCTGCTCGTCCTTTTGAGTGGACAGCGCAGTAGGCGTCTTTCCTGTTCTTGCGTAGCCCGTCGTCAGGCGCTTGGACTGTCACAGTCGGAGTTGATAGATCCCGACAGAAAATGGAGCGGCGCACCGTAGACCATACCGTGGAGGACGGCCGTAGTGGGCCTATCAAATCCGCTGCCAGGGAAATCTTGACAGGTGGTATGGCTGTCAGGGGCGTGCGAAGCACAGTCGCGTCGAGAGTCTCGCCTGACGGGACAGTGCTTGTAAAGTGGTCAGAGAGATCTCTTGTGGTCCAAGATTGCTCCGCTGACATCACTTGTGCCTTGCATGCCTTTGCGACATTGCGCTTGAGGGGGATAGGGAAGCTCGGGCGAATCGGAGATTTGGGGCGCCGAGGGTGCCGCTCTCCCGAGCTCTCCCGGGGAGGCTCGGGCGCTCGGGCGAATCGGAGGTTTGGGCGTCGAGGAAGCCGCTCTCCCGAGCTCTCCCGAGGAGGCTCGGGCGCATCGGAGGTTTGGGCGCCGAGGAAGCCGCTCGCCCGAGCTCTCCCGAGGAGGCTCGGGCGAATCGGAGGTTTGGGCGCCGAGGATGCCGCTCTCCCGAGCTCTCCCAGGGAGGCTCGGGCGCTCGGGCGAATAGGAGGTTTGGGCGCCGAGGAAGCCGCTCTCCCGAGCTCTCCCGAGGAGGCTCGGGCGAATCGGAGGTTTGGGCGCCGAGGATGCCGCTCGCCCGAGCTCACCCGAGGAGGCTCGGGCGAATCGGAGGTTTGGGCGCTGAGGATGCCGCTCTCCCGAGCTCTCCCGAGGAGGCTCGGGCGAGGTTTGGGCGCCGAGGAAGCCGCTCTCCCGAGCTCTCCCGAGGAGGCTCGGGCGAATCGGAGGTTTGGGCGCCGAGGATGCCGCTTGCCCGAGCTCACTCGAGGAGGCTCGGGCGAATCAGAGGTTTGGGTGCCGAGGATGCCGCTCTCCCGAGCTCTCCCGAGGAGGTTCGGGCGAATCGGAGTTTTGGGCGCCGAGGGGCGCTCTCCCGAGCTCTCTCGGGGAGGCTCGGGCGAATCGGACGTTTGGGCGCCGAGGACGTCGCTCTCCCGAGCTCTCCTGAGGAGGCTCGGGCGAATCGGAGATTTGGGCGCCGAGGAGGCCGCTCGCCCGAGCTCTCCCGAGGAGGCTCGGGCGAATCGGAGGTTTGGGCGCCGAGGATGCCGCTCTCCCGAGCACTCCCGAGGAGGCTCGGGCGAATCGGAGGTTTGGGCGCCGAGGACGCCGCTCTCCCGAGCTCGGGCGAATCGGATATTTGGGAGCCGAGGGGCGCTCTCCCGAGCTCTCCCGGGGAGGCTTGGGCGCTCGGGTGCTGCTCTCCTGAGCTCTCCCGGGGAGGCTCGGGCGCTCGGGTGCTCGGGCGAATCGGAGTCGTGGGCCTCTGTAGACGCGGCCTTCGTGGGCTTCCACTGGCCTTACTTGGGCCAGGCCATGTTGGGAATGAGCGTTTTTGCATCGAAGTTGGGTACCCCTAACTTTGGTACCCGACACCGTCATAGCTCCTCACTTGGCTCAACTAACCATCCTTGTAATCGCAACACTTAAACATATGGTTATTACATAGGTGTCATCAATTACCCAAAACCAAACTAGGGTTTTCACTTGGTCGATTTCGATGGTCACGTTGGCCTAGTGTTTAAGTTTGCTGGTTCCACTGGTCACGTCGGTCAGGTGGTTATGTCAGTGTTGACGGTCGTTAAGTACCAATTTTATACCGTCAACTAATGCCTAGGGAAGATCAATAATAGAAGCATAGGCGTTATTACTGACAAATTCCACAAGTTTTGGTAAATTATGTATTTTCCAGGGATTATTCCAGAAAGGCTTAAAAGAAGGATTAAAGTGCTTAATTACCACGAAACTTAACCGCCAAGGAAACATCATCACGAAGACCCTGAAAGAGTCCAGAACACACCCGAAGTGACCGGGGACCGAACCCCCATAGGGTGGGGCCGGCCGGCGCCCTCTCTAGGGTTTCGGCCCACCTTCTGGAGTCTTCTTCCACCGCCTCTCTGGAGTCATCTGGGCCCTTTGTTCAAGTCAGTTTGATCCCACGGCGCACGTTCATCCCACCGGGCTATAAATAGAGGGGCAGACCCCCTCCCAGAGCACCAAATTCATTCCTCCTGCTTCATTTGTCAAGAGTAGACAGAAGTTATGGTTTCTAGAGATTAGAAATAGGGCTCTAATTCTTCAAGTTCATAGTTTAGGCGTCTAGCAAGGTTCAAGTAGAATTGGGCGCTACGCTCAGGATTCCAGATCCGTTCGTCTGGAGATCGGTACTCTTATGTTGTATCTCATTATGACTTTACTTTATTTTATTATATTGCTACTTATTCAGTTCTTATTTTATTCTAGTTGCATATTCGATATAGTTGTGATTGGCGATGATTATTGTTATTTGATCGTAAAGCGCCTAATTTAGTACTTGAGTGAGTTAGGTGGTATACACTATGTAGACGTGGTATCTAGATATATCGTGTACCTACGGAGGCACCTGAATGTGCCGGGTCATGTGGTAATCCGCGTAGGTGACAGCTGCGTTGGTTCCTCTTTAGTCCACCCCCCATACGTAGGACGAGCAGAGCACGGTCACGAAGGAGGTGACCCTTGTGTCTTAATATCCTTCATTAGATGATGCTCCTTATGATGTTTTCTGAGTTGATTATGCTATAGATGAAAATGTGTAATGTGGCGTAGGCTGTAGACTTTGTATTTAGTAATTACATAGGTTTCCTTTACTTTAGCCGAATCTTGAGATTATCTTATTACATTAGTGAGTCTCTATATTCTATCTCTGAAATATCATTTACCTCATTTACTCAGTTATCATTTATCATTGACTTATTTATCGCTAAAGCACTAGAGTTATGGGTTATCATAGGTCTGCACATTTATCTTTTCAATAATTATAGTAGATTATCCTAGTGAGTAGAATGTCCTCTTTATCCTTTTGGCATAAAACAAATCAACGATACTCGGAATACTTACCGGGTGAAGTGCTACAATGGGAGAATTATCTGTGCGCTTGCGGATATATTCTATAGTATTATTTTTAGGAGGCAAGTGAAGATTATTTTACCTTTGGTTTTTGGCATCATGTTAGGGATGACAACTGAACGTGAAGTGATGTTAATAGTACCAGCAGTCAGCCGATTCCAGTGGCCAGGTCGGCCAGTGGTCAAGTCGGCTGCTCCAGCTGATTCAATTGGTTCTCTTACCGACCAGCACGGCTGATTCGTCCAATGAGGCACGAAATCGGTTCAGTTCACTCGCTTGTGATGCTAATATCGATTTAGATGACTGGAGATCTCCCACATTAAAATATTTGTGTGATCCAAATACTAAGGTAGATAAGAGTGTTCGGCGGAGTGCGTTCAAATATGTCTTGCACAAATGGTGAACTCTGTAGATGGACTGCTGAAGATTTGTTGCTTAAGTGTTTGGGATTTGATCAAGCAAGAGTGTCTATGGGTGAAGTTCATGAAGGAATTTGTGGTACGCATCAATTGGCCCTAAAGATAAAGTGGTTATTACGTAGAGCCGGTTTCTATTGGCCTACCATGATGGCCGATTATTTTAGCAACTACAAAGGTTGCGAAGAGTGTCAGAGATTTGGTAACATTTAGCTCGTGCCTGCTGCTATGCTTCATCCTATTATCAAGCCTTGACCTTTTTCGTGGTTGGGGGTTAGACTTCATTGGCCAAATTCATTCCCCATCTTCAAAGGGACATCAGTTTGTCTTGGTTGCTATGGATTACTTTACTAAGTGGACCGAAGCTGTTCCTTTAAATAATATGACACATAAGAAGGTAATTGAGTTCATCTCTGAGCATATCATACACAGATTCGGCATTCTGTTGGCATTTCTAATGCTACTACCAGAAATAGAGTTATTCCTGATAATGGCGTCAGAAAAGCTTATTGATAACTCCTATGACTATTGCAGAATTCCGCAAGTGCACAGAATCTCTCGATGTAGCACTTCACTTGGGAGTAACCAAGTATCGTATTTATTTCCACAGGGAAGCTTCTTATGGCTAGAGATATCCAATGGTAAACTAAGAACAATCACGATTTATGATAAGAGTGAACTAGTATAATGATAACTAATTCCAAATAATCTAGTTTAAGATAGAGCCAAGCAACGATGTAGATAGCAATGAGCTCAAGAGTGGAATGCAAGGTAACACAGTAGGTTAACTCCAATTAGTACTTCGGTGGAATGCGCGATCCCAAATTATTGGGGTTACTCACATCCAGATAACCCTACGCTGATAAAACCAGACAGAACGTGGTGGAATCCCGAAGATCTTAGGGCTGTCACCACTTAAGATCTACCACTACTATCCGTGGGTCTAGCCGCAATCCAAGGTAACTTCTAGTCTAAGCACCACACTTACACTATAGGCTACTACTCTAACCTCGCGCTAAGATTAGAGCACCATCTAGCAGTGAAGATCCCGCACTAATTGTATGAAAACCGATAATTAATCCCCTAGTACTACCGCAACTAGAGCACTCACAGTAATACTTAAAATAAATACTTGGAAGTAAATACTAAAAGTAATGCGGGAAATGTAAGTACGTAGAAAGGAAATTATATTACCGAATCAAAGAGTACCTTACGAAGGAAGCACCTGAGAGAAAGACCTCTGCAGAGCTCTCCTACTCTTCTGCTTCTCTTCTCACTCACACCCTCACTACTAGCCTTACTAGGAGGCTTCTCACTAGATGAGCTAGGATGGACTAAACTCTAAATCTTTCTATTCTTTCCTAAGCTGATTACAACTGAAGCATTCTGGGGTATTTATAGCACTTGAAGACCCTTAGGGTACTTGTAGAGGTGGCCGAAGGTCGGTGGGCCAAAGTTGTAGGGCAGGGCACCCTACTAGGGGGGTGGGTGCCCGGTGGATTCCACCGCCTCGCCATCCAACGCTCCAGGATCCTCCCCAATGAGGGTTGCAAGGTCAGTTGAGCACGTTTTGGTGGTTGGTGAGGTGGTTTGTGGACCTTGGATGATGACATGTGGGTCCATGAATCCTTGGCACTTCATTTGATCTCCCTTGGATGGAAACTGACTTCAAATGGACGGCCACAAGCACTTGGGTGTCTCTCCTCCGGATTGTGGACATGGTAGTCCACTTTGACAGGGCGGGCGCCCTGTCCAACAGGGCTACCAGATTCAAGTGAGGTTGTTTTGAGTCATTGATGTTGAATCAACGTGCCACACTCTGTTTGGGAAGTTGGGACATGGATCCATGACGCGGCGGAGTTCAGATGGTGCCAAGAGGGGGGCGGGCGCCCTGTGACTTGGCCCCGACATGGCTCTTGTCACGTGTACTGCTCAAATGTGCCTTGGTTTGCTCCATTTTCACCTGTTTTGCACATGCAACCAAAATTCTTCAAGTACAAGTGGAACTCCGTTAGTTTAAACCAAATTCCTACCCTCTATGTGCCATTTTCTTTCTCCATTTTATCATTGTTGATGGCTAAAATGTGCATTTAGTAAGCGTCAACACATTCCTCAAACGTTAACTACAGATCAAGGGACCTCATTTGTTTCTAAAGAAGTAAAGGATTCTGCCATGTCATACATGATCAAGTTGCTCAATTCATCTCCGTACTATGCCCAAGCTAATGGCCAGGCTAAGTCTAGTAACAAGACTTTGATCAAGCTTATCAAGAAAAAGATTGAGGAGAATCCTAGAAGGTGGCATGAAGTTTAGTCTAAAGCTCTACGGGCACATCGTATTTCAAAACACGGTGCTACAAAAGTAACTCCTTTTGAGCTAGTTTATGGTCAAGAAGTTGTGTTACCCATCGAGGTGAATTTGGATGCATATTGGTTTGCTAAGAAAAATGGTTTATTCGTTGGTATGTATCATGATATGATGATGGATAATATCGACGAGGTGACCGATAAAAGATTAAATGCTCTTAAGGAGATGGAGAAGGACAAAACTCGGGTTAACAAAGCCTACAACAAGAAAATTAAGAGCAAATTGTTTCAAGTTGGAGATTTAGTCTGGAAAACCATAGCACCACTTGGAACAAAGAGCAGCAAATTTGTAAAGTGGTCACATAGTTGGGAGGGTCCTTGCAAAGTGATCAAAGTTATATTCGGTAACTCTTATATGCTAAAGACACTACAAGGTGAAAGTTTCCCAAGAGCAATCAATGGAAGGTATTTGAAAAGGTACTTGAAAAGAAGCCTAAGTGCTATCCAAATAATGGGCGATACATGTATCGCCCTTAGAACAAAAATGGCCGATGTATACATCGCCCTTAGCTACTGAGTATGATGAGTACAGGCCCGATCTTTCGAGAGGTAACCGGTAAGTTCGATTTGTGGAGATCTCAACGTTGGCGATCCGGCTTCAAATCAGACATGATTCGAATCCTGCAACCGTTACACCACTGCTCCGTTGGTTATCAACCAAGCACAACTTGATTGACCTCGCCAAGAAGGCTTTTTCCTGCAAGCGAATCGAAGAACACAAGCAAGAAAGTTTAAACACGCAATCTGAAATTGCAAATATGAATGACGTGAATATCAATAGAGGGTTCAAGAACTTGGTTCCGAAAGACTAATCAACACAGTGGAGGAGATCAAGAACGGGGGCCCTGGATCACTGTAAAAGGATTTGTCACCACAGTTACAATGAACGATTCAGTTTCTCGATGGAAAACTAAACTCTAAACAAAACCCGAGTCTCCACAGCGACGGTTGCGTGGAACATAAAAGAGAGGCATCCTAGGGTTGGAGGCGACCAGAGAAGGCGCCCACAACTTGGGCTTAAGGCCTGACTCGATACATGGCCAAGTTGGCCCAAAACAGATGACACAACACCTTGCCGTGTTCACATAGATTATTTCACGGACCATCTGGAGCTGGGACCAGATCCAAAACGATGGCGTCGTCGTCCCCTTTCCAATGAGTCCAAGATCGCCCCTGTTTCGATGTCGTATGAGGGAGTTATGAGCGAAACATTGACAACGTGTCTGCTGAATCCGAGGGTGACGTGACAACTGAGTTGGAGATGAGTTGCAACTTGGGAAAGACGATGGCGCAGGCGTGTCCAGCGTGATGATGTCCTCATCATCCTCCCCTTCTTGAATTGGAGTCGTCCTCGACTCCATCTTGGCGATGTCCTCATCAGAGTAGCCGATGAAGTGTGTATCGTCGCTATTTGGTTTTGTACTTAGTGTTTTCAAGTTTATGTCTTATTCACCTAAAAATAGGGGGACATATGTTTCCACTCAAAACTGTTCTCCGACTCGCCCAAGGGTCGGATGACGATTTCCATGTTCGCCCGACGTCAAGTTTCGCCTCGCTCGACATCGCTCGTTCGCCCGACGTAAAGTTTTGCCTCGTTCAACATCGGTCGTTTGCCTGACGTTGATCACCACCTTGCCCAACGTCGAATGTTCGCCTGACATCGATCTCCGCCTCCCCGACATCGCTCATTCACCCGACGCTGATCTCCGCCTCGCCCGAGGGCCGGATGTCAGTCTCTACTTCACCTGATGGTTGGACGGTGTTTTCTACCTTGCCTGAGGGTTGGACGTTAGTCTCCGTCGCGCCCGAGGGTCAGGACAGTGATATCTACCAGTTCAGGGAGGATTCTGTTCGTATCTAGCCTTTTGGATTCTGGACCAAATCCTTTCCTAACTTATAGGAAACTTGGGGAATAAGTTTCGGAGAGGTTTTCTATTGGGATAAGGCCACCCCCTCTTTATATATGAGAGGATCATGGCCGATTGAGAACACACCTACCAATCGATTTAATCAATCTACAAACCCTACTTTACCCTACTCACTTTATCCTAAATGGAATTTGCTATTCGTCACTTCTCCCAACGAGATTTGGCGGCGCTCTAGGTGTGGCGTTGCGGATCCTAGGGCAACCTCCACATGCTCTTCCCTGACGAGTCTTCCCGGGAGGTGTTCGGGAGTTTATCTGGCCAAGAACAAGCTCTATGTCGCCCTATCGGTCTCTTGACCGGTTGTCGCCAATCACGCCGAGTTCTTGCCTCACTGAAGGTTGTTCTCAACCTCTTGGGCATGCTAGCCCACTGGTGTGTTGATCCGAAATCCTTTCGACGTCAACATATATATACTTTAATATGTGTAAACGTATAACATATATATGTCAATTAAATCATGTGATTGGTGACACATATTTCTGTTAACACCAGCATAAAAAACAATTCCTGCCCCAGTTTTTAATACAAAATTTCAGGAAATTTAAATAGTTCCATTTTTTAAGAAACATTGACGTCATTTCACTAAAAACACAATGTATCACACAAATAAAATAGTGGAAACAGAGTTACAGAACTTTTCGAGGTCTAAATAAACTTTTGTTCTGGTCACTTCTCCATCTGAGATACTTAACTCTAACTACACATTTACTTTGACTTTAGAGCATATGGACTCTTTTCTTATTAACTCTAATATATCTTGTGAAAAAATATTTCGGCATCAAAATAAATTTAAATAAAAAGGTTGTCAACTATAAAGTTGTATAATTTCAAATATCATCATCCAAATATCGATCGGTATAAACCCGTTGGTTGCTAGAGGTTTATACCAATGCCATTTATCGTGACTATTACATCAAATCGGTATTGATCGATCATTATAGTGACTCGTTTTTAGTTGCTAGATGTGGTATAATGGTTGTTTCTCCACCCTAGATTATTCCTATCACTACACACTCAATTGTAACTTTAGATCATATGAACTCCTTTGGTGTTAACTCTTTGAACACTTGTGTTACATATTTTTTACATCCAAAGATCGCAAGTCAACATGGTTTGAATGAAAAAGTTGTAGATCTAAAAAATTTAGAACTGTATAAATTTTTTCTTTATCGGATATCATATAAGAAAGTTATGTTAATTTTCGTAAAGCCTATCACTATCAGTTCATGCCACGAACAGACAGTGATGACCCAATATAGCAATCGGTTCATGGCAAAAACCTGATAGTGATACGAACAGACAGTAATGGCCAGAATATAGCTGCCACTTTTAGCTCTAAACAGACGCTGATGTGCTGACATCTCACTATCACTGCCGGTTTGTAAGAAATCGACATATTGATGGTTGGCGGTGAAAGTCAATTCTATATTAGTGATGATTGTTAGGCTGGTTAATAGATGTGCATCATAGGTAGCTAATAATTAGCTAGTTCATATTAGATATGAGCTATTATCCAACTAACTATTAACATATAATGATTCCAAACAAGGCCTATGCTTTCTATAAAATCCGTAATATATACCATACACTACTACATAAAATATTTTGCAAGGCGCTTGAGAATTTTTTTTCCTTCAGAGGCAGGCAGTGCTGTAAACCGTCTCGATTAATGCCTACCATTAACCGAGGCGGTCATTTTTTATCAACCGAGGCGGTTAGAAAAACCGTCTCACAAAATAGATTAACCGAGACAGTCATGTTAAAATGTCGGCCTCTCAGTATGTTTTGTTTGACTGCAGTTTCAATGAACTCTTGCATCTCTTCTCATGGCCGCTCTGCAACCAAACTCTGTTCTCGATCACCAGCATATGCGAAGCGAAGAAGATTATGGCCTTGTTCATTTGCAGCCAGGAACAGCATGGAACTATTATTCCTAGCCTAGAACTCTTTAACAATTTAGGGCTCATTCGGGTTTAGCCTAATCCAGGCCAGGAACTAATCTGAGTTGACCAAGCTTATTCAATTTGAATAACAAATCCGGCCTGGAATAGTCGTTCCCATTCAACCGAACACGCCCAGGAACGCATAACCGAACGGCCAGTCGTCGGTCGCTTGGCATACAATGATTGTGAATATATATTACTATATTTTTTAAATTGAGGCAAAGCCGCCACTACGTACTGGTATGAACAAGTCACCGATCGAGCTTCCGCTCTCCTTGCTAGCTACCATGCAGCATAAATACCCCAGCGATCTGCAAGCTAGTCACAGACACATCTCTACATACAAAGCTGCAAATCACCCGATCGATCGAGCTTAATTCACAGGCTGGTTAGTTCATCGGCAGTAATTAATTAATGGCGTTCTCACGGAAGCTAGAGCTAGCGCCCCTAGCTGTGGCCTTAGCAACAACCATCGTCCTGCTGGTGGTTGTCATAGCCCCTCCCTGCGGCGCGGCGGTGCTTAGCTCGGCGGTGCAGGACGGGGTGGTCAACCAGCACAACGAGGCGCGCGCCTACGTGGGTGTGAAGCCCGTGTCGTGGAACGACAGCCTGGCGGCGTACGCGGACAGCTACGCGGAGGCGCGGAAGAACGACTGCAGGATCAAGTTCTCCGGCGGTCCCTACGGCGAGAACCTCTTCTGGGGCTCCCCCGGCTTCAACTACACGGCTAACTACGTCGTGGCGGTGTGGGTGGCCCAGAAGCAGTACTACGACCACGCCAGCAACACCTGCGCCCCCGGAAAGGACTGCAGCGGGTACACGCAGGTGGTCTGGAGCGGCACCACCAGCTTCGGCTGCGCCTACGTCGAGTGCAGCAACGACGGCGGCCTCTTGGGCATCTGCAGCTACTACCCGCGGGGCAACATCGACGGCCAGAGCCCGTACTGCTGACTATCTATCTATCATCAAACGCCGCCTGCAGCTGTGCAGCTAGCATGCCTAATTGCTTGTTATTATACATACTACGTGTCCACAGAGTAAATAAAATTGTGAACTGCATACCAGATGTACTTTGATGTGTGTATAAACGTAATATATATCAATAAAATTATGTGGTTGTGGTGATGCATATTTCTGTTTGTTTAATGAAAGATTCATATTTCTGATTACACCAGCATTCACTACAAGAAATGTTTCATCTTTTGACATTTGACATTAGTCATAATACATAGAAAATAAGTAATAGCTTGTCGTTAATGACACCAAGTTGATGAAAAATGGAATGCTAAAAGATGAGTGTCTTTAATGATAACTTGTGACATCTGATTTAGGTGCTAAAGTCATAACATTATGACAATGATTTCGGAAGTCACAAACATTTATTATGACATCTGATTTCTTGTCATAGTCTATTGGACCATTTGGCCTGTTTACTGAATAAATTGGCCTATTTTAAGCCCATGTAGCAACTATGCTAGCAATGGGTCAGCCCAATTTGCTAGGACAGATACTATAGCCAGACAGCCCATTAAATTTTGGCCCAATCGTTTTTTTTTCCCAATAGATCAGATTTCTCTTGTCCAGTCCATGACACTTTTTTTTAAGGCTATAAGCCTATCGACACTTCTTTTGTCCAGTCCAGAACTTACTCATTGTGTAGGTTATCTATATAATGCATGTACTTAGTCATCAATCTGTTAGTTAATTACTTAGTGCGGTGCCGGTGTGTAATATGTGATATACTCCCTCCGTTCCAAATTGTAAGTCGTTCCAAGAATTTTGGAGAGTTAAACTATCTCAACTTTGACCTAAAATTATAGAGAAAAATATGAAGAATTATGACAACAAATAAGTGTATCCCTGAAAATATATTTGATGAAGAATCTAATAATACTTAGTTGATATTGTAAATATTATTATTTTATTATATAAACTTGGTCAAAGTTGAGAAAGTTTGACTCTCCAAGATTTTTGGAATGACTTACAATTTGAGATGGAAGGAGTATTTGTTTTGTTTTAGTTGGACTTTCTGGGTGAATGTTTTTCTTTGCTGACACCACACTTCGGTTTTTATCGAATCCGAACCGTTAATTTCTCATGAGTATTACCCTTTCACCCGATCGATTACAGAGTAGGTCAATCCTACGTAAAATTGTTTTATATATAATGAATGACTATCGCTATCTGAGATCAAAATAAGAGGGTTTTCTCAAAGTATTGCCTTTTTCGCTAGGCCCTAAAAATTATATCAGTCAATTTTTTTATTAAATTTATTTTCACTTCAAAATTTCACCAACCACACTAAACTCCATATCCTTAATTTAGCCTCGTTAAAGCCCTAAGTTTCTTCAAATTTGTTTAATTTTCTCACTCACACATTCGACGTCACTAGCAGAAAACCCTATGTATTACCACTGCTTTTGTGATATATTGTGTTATTTCGTTGGTGTGCTGGGACCGGAATTGTTTTAACACCGGCGTAAACAGAAATATGCATCTTCCATTAAAAAAAGACAGAAACATGCATGTATCAGCACAATCACATGATTTTATTGACATATATTACGTTTATACACACATTAAAGTACATATGGTATATGCAGTTCATAATTTTATTTACTCCGTCGACACACACGGTATGTATACATGTAGTCATGCATACGGCACACTTTTACACGTACGTATAACAAGCAAGCATGCTGCACAGCTGCTGGCAGCGGCGTTTGTTTGATGATAGATAGATAGTCAAGCTAGTACGGGCTCTGGCCGGCGATGTTGCCCCGCGGGTTGTAGCTGCAGATGACGAAGAGGCCGGCGCCGTTGCTGCACACGACGTAGGCGCAGCCGACGCTGGTGGTGCCGCTCCACACCACCTGCGTGTACGCGAAGCAGTCCTTGCCGGCGACGCAGGTGTTGCTGGCGTGGTCGTAGTACTGCTTCTCGGCCACCCACACCCCGACGACGTCGGCAGCCGTGTAGTTTTTCCCGGCGGCGCCCCAGAAGAGGTTCTCGCCGTAGGGCCCGCCGGAGAACACCATCTTGCAGTCGTCCTGCCGCGTCTCCGCGTAGCTCTCCGCGTACATGGCAAGGATGTCGTTCCACACCACGGGGGCGACACCCACGTCGGCGCGCGCCGCGTTGTGCAGGCGGACGACCTCGACCTGCAGCTCCAAGCTAAGCTCCACCGCGCCGCAGGGCGAGACAATAACCACCAGCAGGCCGATGGCTGCTAAGGCAACAGCGGCTAGGGGCGCTACTAGCTTCGCCATTACTGCCGATGGGCTGATTTGAATTAGCTTTCTATGTAGAGATGTCTGTGACCAGCTTACAGATCGCTGGGGTATTTATGCTGGTAGCAAGGAGAGCGGCAGCTCGATGGGTGAGTTCCATGGGCGGAGCCAGGGGTATGCCCCTGAATTCCATGGCATACCCATGGTTTTTGCAACAAAAATAAATATATGTATGTACATAGATATACATGTATAATTATATATTGTGTTCTAAATTGGTCTATAAGCACAACAAATTTATTACTAGTTCACCAAGTCATTTGAAACAAATATATATAATTATTCTGTATGTCATAAATTGGTCCATAAACATAATAGATCTACTATTAGCCCACGAAGTCATTAGAAAATGCATGTCGACTCTACTATCCTGTTCGGCGAATTGGACGATTTGGCACTCTCTGTCCGTAAAACGGCACCTCAGCGGACAAATTATGGTGCATTGATTCAAATGTCAAAACTGACAGCGGCAATCATCAGTCACGATGCAGCCGGCATGCATCCCAGCTCCTCAGCCCCTTCCAGCTTTGGTGTCTGCTCAAAGGCCCCCCGCTCTTGTAGGCAACAACCAATATCCAATGACAGAGCTAACTGCGTTGAAACCGTTGGCGGCCAGTAGTAGCAAGCACGACAGCATCTCTCTCCCATGACGACTCCGCTCACTGTACAGCTCCGCTTGGCTAAGTGTCTCCTTCTCCCAAATCCACTTTCTAATGCTGACTTTAGCAGGCTTTCAGATATATATCTTATTTTCCTCTAATTCAAAAATATTAAAATAATTTTAATTGAGTGAATCTTGAATGAATCTCTATAGTCTACAGTAGTGCATATTTGCGTTGGATTTTTTTTTCAAATGGCATACCCGGATGCAAAATCCTGGCTCCGACTGGTGACTTGTTCATACCAGTACGTGTTGCTATTTTTAACATCACTTCGCGTTAGGTTGTCATCCCTAACATGATGGCAAAAACCACTGGTAAAATAATCTACACTTGCCACCTAAAAATATAACACTACAGAATATATCCGCGAGCGCACAGATAATTCTTCCATTATAGCACTTCACTTGATAAGTATTCCGAATATCATTGATTTATTTTATACCAAAAGGAATAAAAAGACATTCTACTCATTAGGACAATCTACTAAGATAATTAATAATAAATGTGCAGACCTATGATAGCCAGTAACTCTAATACTTTTACGATAATAAGTCAATAATAATATGATAAATGATAACTGAGTAAATAAAGTAAATGGTATTTCAGAGTTATAGAGACTCACTAATGTAGTAAGACAATCTCAAGATTCGGTTAAAATAAAAGAAACCTATGTAATTAGTAAATATAATGTTTACAGACTACGTTATGTTATACATCTTCATTTAAAACAGAACCGACTCAGAAACATCATAACGAGCATCATCTAATGAGGATATTAAAACACAAGGGTCACCTCTTTCGCGACCGCGCTCTGCTCGTCCTACGTACGGGGGGTGGACTACAAAGGAACTAATGCAGCTGTCACCTACGCGGACTACCACACGACCCGGCACGTCAGGGTGCCTCCGTAGGTACGTAATATATCTAGACACCACGTCTACATAATACATACCACCTAACTCACTCGAGTATTGAATTAGGCGCTTTACGATCATATGACAATAATCATCACCAATCACAACTATATCGAATATGCAACAAGAATAAACTAAGAACTGAATAAGTAGCAATATATTAAAATAGAGCAAAGTCATAATGAGATACAAGATAAGATTACCGATCTCCAGACGAACAGATCTGGAATCCCGAGCGTAGCGCCCAACTCTACTTGAATCTTGGTAGACGCCTAAACTATAAACTTGAAGAACTAGAGCTCTATTTCTAATCTCTGGAAACCCTAACTTCTGTCTACTCTTGACAAATGAAGCAGGTGCAATGAATTAGTGCTCTGAAAAGGGGGGTCTGCCCCTTTATTTATAGCCCGGTGGAGTTAACGTGCGCCATTGGATCAAACCGACTTAAGCAAGGGCTGAGATGACTTCTCAAAAAGCGGTGGAAAAAGACTACAGAAGGCGGTGGCGAAACCCTAGGGGGGCGCCGTCCAGCCCCACCCTTAGGGCCGGTGTAATACCTCGGGTATTACGGCTAATTAATTATGCCATGTCATCATGTTTATTATTAAGCATTTGCATTTGATTGTGCTTAGGGTCTTTAGAGTGGTTTATTGATAAATGCCTTGGATGTTGTAATTGAATTATCAATTGAGAATTAAAAATAAATCAAAAAGGAAAATTCAAACTAAGCCCTAATCGGATCCTAAAACCCTAAACCAAAATCCACTTGGAATTTGGTGATGGTCCCTTAATAGAAGTTGTAGATCTTTTTATATAGAACAACTTTTATTTTGGGTGTTTTTGAAGTTCTTTAATAGAAATTCAAATTAAACCCTAATTACCACTTTGAAATTCAAATTTGAAATGCTAATTTAAAAACTATTGAGAATCTGACCAAACTTATTTAATGAAAGTAGTAAAGCTCCTCAAATAGGACAACTTTTATTTTTGAAGATTTTAAAGTTGTTGGGAAAAATCCAAAGAATTTGATGGGATTAGAAATGGATTTCAAATAGTGAATTTACCCCTTTTTAAGTAGTTTCAAAATTATTCAAAGTTTGGAGTTGATCCCTAAACCAATGTTGTTCAGAATTTCGAACACTACAACTTTGATGTTTACACTTTTTCAAGTTTGTACATGAAATCCTGTGAATTGGGCCAAAAACCGTGGGGGAAAGCACTGTATTGCTACAGTAACCCGCCCCCTCCCTCTCTGTTCGTGCACAGGTGCTGGCCGCCGGGCCGCACGCGCGCGCGCGGCGCCTCCCGTGCTGGCCGGGATCCTGCCCCCGGCACGGCCACGCGTGTGGGGGACCCCGCGCCGTCCTATGCCGCTCCTGTCTCTCCCTCTGACCGGCTTAAAGGGCAACGACACCCTCCTCTGTGCCCCTATCCTTTCGCCGACCACCGCCGCACCCGCCTCGGCTTCGAGCCAAAAATTGGCCGCGCTCAGACCTCCTCATCCAAATTCCGCTCGTCTCTCGCCTCACTGGATCCTTGAACACAGCTTGTGCCACCGTGATCCAGTTTTCGTGCGTCGAGGGCCCCGGAACGCACGCCGTCGTCTTCGGGTCCGGCAGAGCACCGTCGCAGCCACCTCTCTCGCGTCGAGCTCGCTGTGGTGAGTCTTTCTACCTTAGACCTTCCATTTGTGACTCTCTGAGTCATACCTTAGCTCATGCTCGCGGTGGTGTCCCATTTTGTCCCCTAGGATCACCGGAACGCGACTTCGCCGTCGAGGCCGAGCCGTTGCACGCCGCCGCCGTCGTCACGCTCAGCCGCTCCGCTCCATCTCAGCCTCGGCCAGCCGTCGGTCTAGAGCCGTGGTGAGCTCCTGGTCTTTCCCTGGCCTTTTCCTTCAACTCTACCGCACTCTCGCGGCCGGAACAGGGTCGCCATGTCGTCGCAACCGCCATGGGCGAGTCTGCACTCGTCGGAGGCGCTTAGTGTTTGGGCTCTGGGTACTAGGTGGTCCGCGGGGTGCTGGGGAGTAGTCGGGCGTGGTTGGGTTCGCCGTAAGGATCACCGGCGGCGAGGTCTGCGGTCGACTGTCGCGTGTGCGCGCGTGCCGGGACGCGGCGCGAGGAAGAAGGAGGAACTGACAGGCGGGGGCCGCCTGTCAGCGCCTCGGTGTGGCGCCTGGGCGCGGCCCGGTGCGGGAGCGGCCGAGTGGGCTGGCCTGCCTGGCTTTGGGCCGTCCCGGGCTGAATTACGGTTTCCATTTTCCCGTTGTATTTTCAAATAGTTTTCTATTTTAAATTGCTATGAATAATTCCTCTGTTTGTTATTTTCGTAGTATTATTTATGTTGTTCTAAAAATCACGAAAATAATTGTGGGTACTCTCTGGAACATGAAGAATTTTATAAAAATATTGAATAGAAGATTTGGACACTTTCTGTAGGGACTAAAAATCAGCATATTAATTAATAAAGGCAACTTTGAGCAATTTTAATAAATTCCATATTTATCCAAAAATCATGAAAATTTATGGGGCACTGTTTTAGGGTAAGATCTATCTGTTGAGTAAGTTTGAGCTCAATTGGAAACTATTGGGACACTTGTTTATTAGATATGGGGTGTTTGATTAGTAAAATTAATTTACGCAAATAATCCCTGTTGTTTGGTGTGATTTTGGATTGATTGACTTCAAGGATCTTTCACCATGGTGATCCTTGACAAAAGTATTAGGGTCACATGTTGGTTGTAGTAAAGGTGTGTAGCGGCTTTCTATGACCGTTAAAATGGTCAATAAAACAAAAGTAGAAAACACTGCTTTTACCTTCCGTAAAGCGTTTACAACTTTACCATGAAGGAAAGTTGTACTCAAGGTCTTAATGGTTTACTTTCAAGCATTTCATTCGTTGTCCTCATGCCATGCTAAGCATACATCATTGCATACGTGTAGTGCCCGTTCCCGAGGAGATCCAAGTCGAGACTACTGGTGAGGAGGTCACTCCAGAAGTCATCCAAGGATTCGACATCTGCGGGACCAATCCCGACCCGACGCTGTACACGATTCAAGGCAAGCCCCGGTGCATTCAGCCCCACCTTGTGTTTTACAAAATATTTATAACTTGAGTCCATTATTGCATTAGGTTGTTAGGAGTTGTTTGTCACCTATATTGATGCATTACCTGCCTTGATACATAATATCCCGGAAACCTGTTTAAAAATAAAAATATTCAAAATGCTTAGCCCTGCTTAATCAATTTAGAATTGCATAAAAAGGCTATTTGTGACCTATGAAAATGTGACTATTATGAATCATGAGAAAAGGGAAAGGGATATGAGTCCGTTCGGAAATTGTGTACTTGGGTAGCAGCCCCGATGCACCGTAACCGTCGGAAAGGGATTGTCCGTTTGTTGGTTGTGAATTTGGGTTAGAGTCCCAATGCTTGACCATCGGCGGAAAAGGGATTTGAAAACCGTTGGGACACTTGTATTTGGGTTAGAGTCCCAATGCAATGTCGCCGTCGAAAAACGAATTAGGGACCGTTCATTGTAGACCTGCTGTGATTGGGACTTTGCAACTAGCCACATACTACGGAAAGCCTCTGACTCCGGTGGCCCTACTGCTTGAACCGACAACCACGCACTGGGAGTAGAGAGATGGCGAGAGTAGCGTGTACCCTCGTGGCCGGCGCGCCTGGAGAGGAAAGGAGTACTGTGCTCTCGGGTGGCGCAGGACCGGTTCAGGTGTCGGATAAGCCGTGGCAGGCGGGGTTGGTATATGCAAGCTTAAGTGCTACATATGCAGTGTGGATAGGGATCCCCAGCTGGGTACTAATCAATTCGAATCGTCGTTGCTCCTCGGATATGGAGACTTGATTCCTTTGACCTACAATTGATAAGTGGTTCAGAACTAGGTGTTTTTGAGAACTATTAAGAATTTGAAGGCATAATGATATATGAAAATGAATTTAGAATTATGGATATGATTAAAATAAGATTGAGTTAAAATATTGAATCAGGATAGTAATGCTTTTCTGCAAAACTTTTGACTCTTGCTCAAGCCTTACCTTGACTCCCCTCAGCCTGCATTCCTGAGTCTCATTCCTCTTTCTTAGTCGGGTAAGTCTTGCGGAGTACCCCAGTTCTCAGGGTTTGTTAACCCCATGTTGCAGGGACACAGTAGCCGGAGGTTTGTCTCGCCCCCTGCTGTGTGACAGTGGTATAGGAGGGATGTGAGGAGGAGGAATGTTGAACCCGTGGGCAGGGTTCTTATCGTTAAATACTTAATTCTATTGTATCGTCATTCCATAGCTACTTCTTTTATTTAGGGTCTGTAATATTTGCACTTTAACCGTATTTGGACAAATGGTTTGTAATCTAAGTACTTATAATCTTTCCGCACTTTCACTCTGATGTAATTTATTATGAAATGTTGTAATTCTGTAATGGCTTCGCAATGGGATCCTGTCGGAGGAAATCGGACGCTAATGTAGCCCGGCAGAACCTTCTAGACCATTTGGGACACAGGGCCCGGCTGTCAGAGGTTATTAGAGACAATGACAGGTGCCTGTGGGCCATGGGATTTAGGCGGTTCTGTCACAGCCAGCCGGCCCCACTACCTGCCAGGTGGGGCCCCGCTTGCTTCGGGTGTGTTCTAGATCCTTCTATCTTGCTGATGACGTTTGTTTCCTTCGCAATCAAGTTTCGATGGTAATTATGCACTTTAATTCTTCTTTTAAGATTTTCTGAATAATCCTCTAAAAATTAGACAATTCACCAAAACTCATGGAATCTGTCAGTAATAACCCCTATGTTTCTATTATTGCCCATTTTTAAGCATTAGTTGACGGTATAAAATTGGTATTTAACGACCGTCAACAATACCTCTAAGCTAAGTCTTTACTAGTCCCTTAGCAAAGTTGATTTGAATTAATTTATTCAGAGCTTTATTAAAATGTATAACTTCCAACAAATACTTAAATATTTAAATAGAAATTCTTCTCCGGATTGCAGTTCATTAGTCTACCATTCAAATTTATTCCTACTCTTTGCAATCGCAAGGTTTTTGAACTAAATCTTGGATTATTGAAGGATAGAATAATTAAGCAAGCACTATGTCTTTCATCTTTTGTTTCAACCATTGCTCCATAGTTTTTTTTAATAGGTATATAATTTTTATTTAGAAAATAATGCGAGTCTACTAATAAGATTGTAGAGGACTACTAAGTTATACATCATGACTGAATGTGCGAATGATAAAATTTTATTTTTGGGCTCCTATGTATTATCCTCACTTTTCTTTCCTTCTGAAGAGTGTGGGCTCTCCCCAGCGGATACCTTTTGTACTATTTTTTTCTCTCAGGCGGGTGTCTTTGCACCCATTGTTTTACTCTCTCTCTTTTTTGGCACATACCTTTTTAATATGGCATCTTTCAGGCTCATACTTCTTTTTAATTTTTATAACCCACACTCTCTTTTGGACTTTTAAGAGAGAGATTTGTGCATAGATCAACAAACTCTTGGGTATGTGAATTCAATCATGAATGCATAACAGAATAGTCTACTTAATCATATTAGCAGAACAAATTATTATTATATTTATTTTGATTTTTTTAAAAATATCTGGAGCTTAGGTATCACTCAGAATGAAATAAATAGCGACTCAAACCTTTTTATATCGTATCCGTCAATTACTTGGATTTAAGATTTATGCTACCCACAGATATCAAATCTCAGAACATATTTTCATCGTAGATAAACTTCATGCAATTGTAAGAGAATTTAAATTTAAATATCAAGCATTTGCAGGAAATTATATTTAAGCAAATTAATCATCTTTTTAATTTTTCTCTACCTTCAGGTTCTACTTACTCTAAAGACAAATTTAATGCGAAATGTAAAGCAAACTTATTTATAACTCTATTTTGGATTTTCAATTTTATCGAGCAAGAATTTAAATGCAGTGACTAAAGAAAATGGTAAATAAATTTTTGTTTGGTTTTCTGTTCTGTTTTTTAATATTAAAATTGATAGAATTAAAAACCAAAATAAATACTGAAATAAATGGTATAATACATAAAGATGAGGGGTGCTCACTTCGCGGGGATCTCCCCTAAACTGAATGTTGCCGGCGGCGGCGGAAATCCTAACTGATTTATCAAATACTCCAGTCCGCTCTGTGTCTGTTGCTATCCTTGATATAACTGATCAAGTTGTTGGTCCATGTGGTGCTGCTATTGCTTATGCTGGTGCAGTGTGTCGCTTATCGCATTCTGTCCCCACTCAATATTAGTGAGACACATAGATAAACCTGGAAAATCATTAATGGGAGCCTCAAAAAGCTGTTCAGGTGGCCGGTAGCAGCCATTTTCCAGGTGGTGTGTGCAACGGATATGATCCATCAGTGGTGAAGTCCGTGTTCCCGTGCACAGAAAAAGATACTCGGCCTCTCTGAAAATCATTTGCCATGTTGTCCGGTGCTGCTGTGGGAAAATGTTTCCCACCCTGCTGCTGCTGCGGACGAAAACTCTCCTCTCTGAAATGTGGACTGGTCTTCCCAGCTTGCATGGGCAGTCCACTGCTGACATGGCTTCTGCGTCGATCCCTGCTCACCAAAATTAATAAAGTGGAAATAAGCTGGCCCCGACGGTGCCAGGGTCAGCTCAAATGAAATCAGTTCTCGGCGCCCTGCTGATGCGTGCGGACGGATACTGCCAACGTTAGCTCCACTATCTGGAAAACAAAGTTCTGAACTAGAATAAATTCCTAATTCCCTGTTCGGCAGTTCGTACTCATTTGCATAGTTTTTATAAATCATAATTATCTTTCTATTTCGGCGTTTGAGCATGTGAGCACGAAAGAAAAAATCATAACCACTAATTCTGCGAGCATCAGAAACAAAAATAAGTGTAGCATTCTGCAATAATCCTAGCCCATTAGCTAAACGTGTAATCCAGAAATTAAAAGAAATGCTGCATTTTCTCATAGATGGGACAGTTCTCCAATAATTCAACATCATTTTCACAGGTGATACTTTCTTCTTCGTTATCATGATATATAACAAATATAGCTCATCTTGTTTAATGGTATTTAACTCCTCTCTACGAAAAAAATGTAAAAGCTACCCATTTAAACATGAACCTCAGTGTGTGATGATGGACTTCTTCAGTAATATATGTTTGTTTTTTCCTCAGGTTTCTTTGCAGTGATGCTCTCCCAAAAATCATCTTTATCAAAGTCTTGGAGAGATTCCATTACATTAACCACACACTGATTATGGAATCCTAGTGCTAAACTAAGGGTTTTCCATGAGAGGATGAAAGGTTTATTAAACATTCTAAAATTTACCTCATCATCATTAAAGTCTAGAGTGCTAATAAATTCAATTGTGATTAACTTGCTACCCTGCTTAGTGATTTGCCATGCACCCTCCCAACCAACATTTCTAAAAATAAGCTCAAACTCGGAATCCATTCCGGTTTCATGGAGCAAGGTGGCATAAAAAATTAGAGTATGCGTAAATTCCTTATTCTTAACCATATTTAATATTTTCCCTTTGAGGTCTAGTTGGTAATAAAATTTGAGTGATGGTTGTGAGCTTATACCTCTCTTCCTGTTGGGAAGAGGATGAAGGGGTGTCATGCACGAAGGGTGAAGGATGATCGACACTCATGTCGGTGCCGACGTACGATGGCACTTGTGATGATAATTGGCTTCTTGTTGTGCGGCGTGAAAGTGCTCTTCCAAGGGACCGGATGGCACCTTTCATTCTATTGCTCATCTTGCCTGTAAAATGAAGAATACGAAGAACACGGCAAGAACGAACAAGAACACAAGAATAAAATAAGAACAAGTGAAGAGAAGGAAGTGAAGTGGTAATCTCTCTTCTAGGTACTCTTGCTAATCTCCTTCTCTACTCCTTTTCCTGTTTAAACTTGAATCAAATGAAAGATTTGTGAAAGTTTGAAATTTCGAGTAGTAAAGCAGAGTAGCTACGAGCTCTCTGGAGTGCAAGTGAGTGAATGAGTGAGTGAGATAAGTGGGAGGCAGAGAAGAGGAGGAGGGGCGCCGGCCGGCGTGGGTGTGGGGCCGGCCGGTCCCACCTCGTGTGCTTTGGCCCTCTTCTTTTGAAAAATGTCGACACCACCTACAGATGCATGTGATTGAGTGCTTTCTCTGATGAATGGAGTGAATGGAGGGTAGTGTATGAATGATAGAGCTTGGATGGTAGTGGTTGGTGATAAGGGTTGAGGTGACTTTGATGTGATGGGTGTGGGTCCCATATGTCTCCCGTATTTATACCGTATAATGATACAAGAACGAAAAACTAAATTAGTTTCTTTTTATAATTTTCTACCACCACAGTGAATTTCACTGACGGGGGTTTAATGCTCCGTTAGTAGTAATCACATGGGGCTTAAGATTTTAATCATGTTATGCTTTATTTCTTTCTGATAATGCAATTTAAGGGGAAGTAAATATGTAAATTTTAATGCAAGAATTAAATTACCGATAACTACCGAATTACCTCCCGGCGATGGTTCAGGGGTTTTTTTAAGTCAGCCGACCCGGATTTCTCCAGTTGAATTATTCTTCATGATTTATCTCGGGTGTCGGAGAAGTTGTTGCATCTTGTCCTTCATGATACTTCAACGTTTGACATTGTTGCAGCCTTGGTTTGAATGCGAACTGCTCTTCTTGTCCATTGATGGTGAATGTGATTTCTCTAGCTCCGACATCGATGGTTGCAATTCCAGTGTTTAGGAATGGTCGCCTGAGGATGAGGGGTATTTTCCTCTCTTCCTGCATGTCAAGTACTGCAAAATCTACAGGGACGAAAAAGTTGTGGATTCTTACCGGAATATCTTCTGCGATTCCTGCGGGATAGTGGACCGATTGGTCAGCTAATTGTAGACACATTGAAGTTGGCAGTGAGCGTAGAATAGTTGAGTTTGTTGAAGACTGTCTTGGGCATGACGCTGACACTTACTCCAAGATCACATAAAGCATTCTCGAATATTTGGTCTCCAATTGAGCAATCAATAGTGGGACACCCTGAATCCTTCTTCTTGGCAGGAGAAGAACTCAGAATTGCCTAACTACACTCCTCCGTTAGCTTGACTACTTCAGTAGAAGGTAGTGGTCCTTTGTTGTTGAGGATGATTCAAAGATACTTCGCGTATGTAGGTACCTGCATGACATCTTACAACGGAATATTGACATATATTTTCTGAATTACCTCTACAAACTTACAAAATTGATCATCTGTTTTAGCTCTTCTCCTTGTACGTTGAAACGGTAGGAGGGTTGTGTCATGAAAATCTTGACTTAACTCTTGATCTTGAGGTTCAATTGGTGGTGAAGGTGGCACGACTTCTTTTTCTCTATTGTCCTTTTCAATTTCTTCTTCTACCTGTATTAATTGTGGTGGTCTACGTGCCCCTTTTGGGTAAGGTGGCTCACGTGTAGACTTACCTCCTCTAGTAGATATTCCTTTTACTGGTTCAGGGTTAGTAGTAAATAAAGTAGAAGATAATTGTGTAATTTTTAATTCTATCTTTTTATTAAATAATATTTGATCTTTAACACCAGAAGAGAAATTATCTAACTTAGAATTAATTCCTTCTAAAACTTTATCATTAAAAGCGAGCTTCTTATAAATACTTTCATTAATTCTAGCTTGATCTAGTATTAATTCTCTCAAGGGTGGTTGTCTCTGATTTGAAAAATTAGAATTACTTTGGTACTTACCTTGACCGGTTGACCGAGGTTGAGTCCATCCTTGCTTCTTGATGACTGCACTAATATCTTCTGGTGATTCAGTAAACTCAATTCCTAAATATTCTGCATCTTGATTCTAGGAATTGAATACATCTTGAATAGCTTGACGATTTCTTTTATAATTTGCTCTTTGCTCTAACCAGTTTGACAGTACATCCATCTTGGTTGACAGTGCACATGCTTCCTCTGAAACTTCTTCACTCTTATGCCATGTCTAGGTGTTTTATGTCCAACTCTGATTTTCTGGTATCTTTGCCATAATATCTTCAGCTCTTTCAGTGTGAGTGACACAAATGATCCTTCAGCAGTGGCATCCAGTTGCTCACGTGACATTTGATTTAGTTCGTGATAAAATGTTTGCATGAGCAACCATTTTTTCATCCCATAATGAGGACAATATGATATGTATATTTGAAAACGTTCCTAAGCTTCTGGAATAGATTCACCTTTTTGCTGAGTAAATTTTGAAATCTTTCCTCATAAAGCATTGGTTTTGCTTACTGAGAAAAACTTTTCTATGAAAGCTTTTGAACATTCTCCCCATGTCTTGACTTGATCTTCATTCTGATAAAACCACTGCTTCGTTTTTCCCTCCAGTGAGAACAGGAGTAAACGAAGTAGCACGACGTCTTGAGGAATGCCCTTAATGTCGATGGTGTTGCCAATCTCCAGGAAATTCTATAAATGGACACTTGCATCTTCATCCTTCTTTTCACTAAATGTGATAGCTTGCACCATTTTGATGAGGCTTGGTTTGATCTCGAAATTATGATCTTCAAGGTTAAAAATTGGCCCGACGCGAATATTCTCACTGTTTGGAGCAGAGAATTCACACAGAGTTTTCTCAGCCATAGCTTCACAAAATGATGTAAGACTTCCTATGGTTGTTCCTGATTGATAAGAATTAAAGTACTACAACCAATCCTACACTTACCCTATATAAAATATTTAAACAAAAGACAAAACACGGGTAGGTCTACTAAAGTAAAAGGTTACGGTCTATCTCTAAGTATTTATGTCTATAGTTATTTTTATTTTATGCTTTTTTATAATATTATCTATGAAAAACTACCTTATATGAAATTCTAGAAATGTCCTGACGAATAAAATCAACGAATCAATAAATTATCCTAATGAATATAATTGCCTTCCCCGGCAACGGCGCCAGAAATGCTTGTTGGTATTTTTAACATCACTTCACGTTAAGTTGTCATCCCTAACATGATGCCAAAAACCACTGGTAAAATAATCTACACTTGCCACCTAAAAATATAACACTACAGAATATATCTGCAAACGCACAGATAATTCTCCTATTGTAACACTTCACCCGGTAAGTATTCCGAGTATCGTTGATTTGTTTTATGCCAAAAGGATAAAAAGACATTCTATTCATGAGGATAATCTACTAAGATAATTAATAATAAATATGCAGACCTATGATAGCCAGTAACTCTAATGTTTTAGCGATAATAAGTCAATAACAATATGATAAATGATAACTGAGTAAATAAAGTAAATGGTATTCCAGAGATAGAATATAGAGACTCACTAATGTAGTAAGACAATCTCGAGATTTGGCTAAAGTAAAGGAAACCTATGTAATTAGTAAATATAAAGTCTACAGTCTACGCTATATTACACATTTTCATTTATAGTAGAACCGACTCAGAAAACATCATAAGGAGCATCATCTAATGAGGATATTAAGACACAATGGTCATCTCTTTTGCGACCACGCTCTGCTCGTCCTACGTACGGGGGGTGGACTACAAAGGAATCAACGCAACTATCACCTACGTGGACTACCACACGACCCGGCACGTCAGGATGCCTCTGTAGGCACGTAATATATCTACACACCACATCTACATAATACATACCATCTAATTCACTCGAGTACTGAATTAGGCGCTTTACGATCATATGACAATAATCATCACCAATCACAACTATATCGAATATGCAACAAGAATAAACTAAGAACTGAATAACTAGCAATATATTAAAATAGAGCAAAGTCATAATGAGATATAAGATAAGATTACCGATCTCCACAAACAGATCTGAAATCCCGAGCGTAGCGTCCAACTCTACTTGAATCTTGGTAGACGCCTAAACTATGAACTTGAAGAAGTAGAGCTCTATTTCTAATCTCTGGAAACTCTAACTTCTTTCTACTCTTGATGAATGAAGCAGGAGGAATAAATTGGTGCTCTGGGAGGGGGTCTGCCCCTTTATTTATAGTCCGGTAGGGTGAACGTGAGCCATTGGATCAAACCGATTTAACCAAAGGCGGTGGAAGAAGACTCCAGAAGGCGGCGGCAAAACCCTAGGGGGCACCGCCCGGCCCCGCCCTTAGGGCCGGCCGGCCCCACCACCTGCTAGGTGGGGCCCCGCTTGTTTCGGGTGTGTTCTAGATCCTTCTATCTTGCTGATGACGTTTGTTTCCTTCGCAATCAAGTTTCGTGGTAATTATGCACTTTAATCCTTCTTTTAAGCTTTTTTGGATAATTTCCTGGAAAATAAACAATTCACCAAAACTCGTGGAATCTGTCAGTAATAACCCCTATGTTTCTATTATTGTCCATTTCCAAACATTAGTTGATGGTATAAAATTGGTATTTAACGACCGTCAACAGTACGTAGTGGCGACATTGCCTGAATTCAAAAATAATAATATTCACAACCATCTGCCAAGCGATCGACGACTGACCAGAGCGCCCCTCTTGCGTGGGGTTGAGATTTTCCTATGGGCTCCTTTGGATGTTGGGAGTAAAACACATGTGGGTTTCATCCCCCAAGGGGAAACCCTCCCTCGCTGATGCCATCCCTCTCCCAGTGGGAGGCAGGAACCCCACAGGGAAAGAAATTCCTGGAGACCATTTGGAAACCACGGGTATACAAATCCCGCCACCCAAAAAACCATTCAAAAAACTCTGGAAAAAATATAGATTTCAAAAATGCAATTGCAATACGGAAAATCAGTACCATGAAAAATTTTCAACAGTACAATACACACGTTGGATACAAATGGTGAATTAATTTATAATAATTCAAACACAAACTCTTCATATCATAGTGTAACCAAACGGATGAACATTGATCAAACAGACCATTTGCATAAGCTTTCAGATTATGGAAGTAAAGAAAGACATATAGTTACATCCAGTTCAAGCCAGAAATAAACATAGAAGCGACATCCTGGAAATTTGATCTCTTGGCACATTTGATGATGGTACTTCATCTTGATGGTGTAATGTCTCTTCTTCACCCTCAAACCTGCATTAACAATAATTTGTTATCACAGAAAAAAAAAGAACTACAATACACTTCTATAACCAGACTAAGAGGGATCACGTAGAGCACTGACAATACACAACAGTATTATGTAAGCGATCAGAGAAATTAATGCTGGTGTTAGTAATTACACTGGCAATACAGAACATATATCAGGATTCTCTACCTCTCTGCTACCAGGTTTAAATATTGATCCTGACTGTCCTAAACAGTGGTGCTAGAAATGGGAAAAAACAGATCATCGAACACTAGTTATTAATCTTATAGTAGAGCAATGCTGAAACACCGATCTGACACTCAAGTTCAAAATGGGAAAAAACGGATCATCGAACACTAGTTATTAATCTTATAGTAGTCCCAAATGATGCACAACTAGAAACCAGGACAATGCTGAATTATCTGATCAACTATCCCGCATCTATTTCTATAACTAATATGACACGGTTGTTCAAAAGCTTAATCAGATCCAAACTGAGTCTCTACACATGCACTGCCCAAACTGAATCAGACCAAGCATGCCTCACTTCATCTCAGATCCTTGAACTTTAATGAAAAGACACATACACTATCCAAGAAAGCATAGATTGTGTACCTAGCAGACAATTCACAGATTGTGTACTAATAAGCCACCTAGCAGACCATGCATAATTCATACAAGAAACTTCGAAATACAATTCATAGCTTATATTACACTGTCAAATGTTTCTGTACAGTTGTCAATGCAGTTCCAAGGCTAAGAACAGTAAACTTACCTTAGAGGCAATCTCATCCTTAATCCACAATAGGCGAACGCTTGGGTTTTTGAAATTGATAAAAATTTCTCTGTTCACCTCGCACTTCATGATACTTGTTGCTTTCGCCTTTTCTACATCTGAGAGCTCTTCAATGGACTCCAGAAGGTCCATACACTTCTTGAAAGAATATTCATCAGTTTGTTTACTTGTTTCATCCAGTGCACCCATAAGAGTCTTGCTTTGCTTTATCTTAAAATCCACATAGCCTTGTAGAACTCCAGCAACGCTTCTCTTTTTCCTACTTCCTGATCCCTTTTGTCTAGAGCAAGTAGAGGAAGCCGGTTCAACTTCAGCAGTGAGGTCTATAGGTTCACTTGATGCCCTATGACCATCTATATTTGTAGAGAAAGGGTTCATGCTGCTAGCTGGAGTATCTATGTCACTGGCGTTGACATGTTCAGCAGAAGATGGCCCCTGCGGCTCAAATGATGGCTCTGTTGATGTGAAATTCAATTCACCTGTTGCAATGCTTCCTGTTTCATATGGATAAACACACTCAAGTCACTTGAATGTCAAAAAATATTTATAGAAAGGTAGTAGTAGCATAAAAACTAGCACTGCACAGAAAAGTATTAAAACAACTACTAATGTTGTACAAAAAATAGAATTATTAAGTAGGAAAATCAGAATTTTACTACTATGGCTATTAGCCTTATCCGTTTGTACTGTTGTAAAAAAAAGTTTACCTTCATACAATTTTTCACACTCATGATACAAAGGAAATGCTTTTGCTTGAAATTTCTTGAGCCTTGGATGGTCCTGGCAAATGCAAAATAAAGTCAGCAGCATAGTAAGAAGTTAAATTATTTAGCAAGTGAAATGATCTTACAACATACACTAATAAGTTTCTTCCATTTGTCTGGTTCAGCATTGATCATGCACAAAGAATCATTCCAGCCAACCCCACCTTCATGAATTCCTGCTCGAATGGCCCTGTAATTTCCTTTCAATTCCTTCTCCTTGTCTTGAATTTGTGCCTTTGAAAATCCAGCATCTGAAAACTTCTCATTGAAATGCTTCACAATACTTTTCCATCCTTCAGGCGCCCAACCGTTTTGTCCCTTAAACCTTTTATGGTTGTGCTCATGAAGTACATCGAGAAGTCCTTTCTCATAATTAAAGTTCCATGATGCTCTTGCCGCCATAGCTAGAGTTTAAAAAAATATTATTGAAATAAACATACATAGGAACTCATAAACATAGATGTCTCATACAATACACATTGGCATGTTCAACATTTATTACATCAACACACTACAAAATAATCTACATGCTCTACGACTTGACTGCTACTTCCTAAGCTCAATTTTGATTGTAGTGTTCCCACATTTGCATGGCAATCTGATCTCTTAGCACATTTGCAGCATTGTCTTGTAAATTCAGCAACTGCACATCATTTTGATGATTATCATCTCCTTGTGGCAGGTCAACATGATCGGATTCAGGTATATAAGTAGGTTGTTGATCTAGCCAATTCTTGTCACCATTTTGGCCTCTAATTATGTTATGAAAGACAGCTGCTGCTACTAGAATTTTTATTTGAGATTCTATGGGATGATGTGTTCCCACTTTCAGAATTTGAAACCTTTTCTTAAGAACCCCAATAGCCCTCTCAATATGGTTTCTAAGAAGTGCATGGCAATGATTGAATAGCTCTTTGTGATCAGCATATTCTCTTCTTCGAGATGAGCGCCGCCGAAACTCAGCAATGTGATATCTAACTCCTCGATAAGGCGGAAGGAACTGTGGTGCATTTGCATACCCGCTATCCACAAGATAAAACTTTCCCTCGGGAACTTTGAAACCCTTGGCAATAGTTGATCGAAGAACTCCAGCATCTGAAGCAAACCCTTCCCACCCACAAGAGATGAATGTGGCTTTCTCTTCTGAAATTGTGATGGGAACATGTGTGCCGTCAATGGCACCAATGCAATTCTGTTAAAAAAAGAGAAAATTAAAAACAAAGCAAAATGTTGGGGGAAACAATAAGGTCTGGTGTTATGGCTCACCTGAAAAAAGGGCCAAAATCTAGGATCCGTAGCGATCTTGGGGTGAGTTTGGCTGGAAGTAGGAAGCTTCACAAATCTATAGGTGAGAACCAGAACGATATCGAAAACTGCCCTTATGTGCCTGTGGACAGTTTCACCACTATACTGAAATGCTTTCTTAAGTCTATCATTGCTAGCATTGTGTGAAATCATATACATAAACATCCCTAGCTGCTCCTCAATGCTAACACCTCGTGTGTCACGCAATAGACCCTCACGCCTAAGATAGTTATATATCGTCTTAAATATTCGTGTCTCCATACGAAACTCGGATTTACACCAATTCTCATGCCCCTCCAGAATTTCCTTCACCTTCTTAGCTCCAGTATACTCGGAAGTATGCTCTAGCCTCTTCTCCTCATTCAGACATTCAAGTATCACAGGAACAATGACGAGAAACAATTCATCATCATCTTCTTCTTCCATCTCTATCAATTTCCTAATTTTCTCCTTTCTAGAAGCCATTATCTAAAAGTTTCAGGTTGCTGTCAGCAGCCATAGAAGACATGCACAAAATATATTTATACACGAGCCATAGTTGGCAGAATTAAATATTTAGATACAGGTAGTATTAGTACTAACTAACAGAAAACGCATGCTTAAATCAACCATGGACCTATTAACCTATTGTGCATTCTAGTAGCACACACACAAATCAATCTTCTAGTACATTGTACAAGAACCTCTGAAGTGCTAATGAAAAAAAAGAAATAATAATTAAGCGGTCCTGGTTACAGAATTTGTAAGATTATATAAATGTATGCCCTTAAGCTAACATGGTACATGCAGTGGATACATAAACTGAAACTCTATTGTCCTTCAGAATAATTTGGATCACAATAGAGAGGTCCTGTTATGTATGTGGAAAAACAGGAATAGCAAGCCAACAGCACGCCCGTACCCAGATCGAGACCCAGGGGCAAGCGAATCCGATCCCGTACCTTCTGCTTGACGAGGGGGGCTCTTGTTGTCGAGGCGCTTGAGGACGAAGTCGGCGAGGGTGGCAGCTGGTGGATTTGGGACAGAGCAGCGACTGGCGGCGTTCAAACCCAAGGCTCCACAGCAGCGCTCTGTGAGGAAGACAAAAAGAAGACATGGCCTGTGAACGGAGAGAACAGATGGGAGGAGCACAAGTAGAGGAGCACGAGTAGGAGAGGGTAGAGCTCGAATCCATGGCTTACCTTGCGAGAGGATGGAGTGCGTGGCAGCGTTGCTTCCCGGTGGATGATGGAGTGTGAGGCGGTGCGGTTTGGTGCAAAGGGACGCGGGGGTAGAGGGAGACGGGGCCAGGTGGCGCACGTGACTCGGAGTGGCGGCACTCAAACCTTAGCCGCCATGTTGTCCATGCTGAGATCGAGAGGCGACGGGAGGAGACAGGGAAAGAAATAAATGACTCGGCAGACGATTTTTTTCCCCGTGCATACACGCGGATCGGGCCGAAAAGGCACGGGCTTTTTTTAGTCTAAGCGAGATCCAAATAGCAGCGTGGAATGGAGAGGGTGCCACTCCCCTGTGCGTCGCGACCCCCGCGGATGAGGCCGGGATACCGCCTGGTTTTGCGTATCCAAAGGAGCCCTATGTTTTGCATCATTGCCTAAAGGCAGTGTCCTCTCTTGGGGTTGAGAACTTGAGATCCATGTTCCTCCTTTTGCTCACCCTTCTTCCTCTTATGCCTGATGGAGGATCGACAATCGGATTCATCCCAGCGTAACAGGCATTGTGCTTATACCAACTGCCACCACATCTAGAGCATCTATCAAATTGCTTATTCAAATTATCACCGTAAAAAATGCAATGGTTTGGGCATGGCTGCTGCATCTTTTTTGAACACCCATTGCCGATGGAGACATACTTTGCTTCGCATTAGAAACCCATCAACATTTATATTGTAAAAGTCCTAAAAATTTTAAGTATTGAATTAAAAGTCGCATTGCAATAGCCTATCGATGTGTTCTCTTCCGTATTGGCTCTTGTACTTCTTTGTCCTAGCAATGGACGATGATCCATTCTTGCTCAATACCTTGTCGGTCACCAACTTTGCTAGCTCCTCTTGAATTCCTCTTATCTAAAAATCTACCAACTGGTTGTGTCTGTGTGCCTTGTGCTGTAATTGAAGCATGATGGTATTGAAATGCACAAACGTAACACAAAACAATAGAAATAGGAAGTGTACATACCATTTTATCTGTTTGGTCTATTTTTGCGCCGAAGTAGACAAGCATTGCCCACATCACATAGAACCCACAGTCATTTTTCCCTATCGATCTAGGGTCTTGAGATCCTTCATATATTGAACACTGAATGGGGCACTCTATAGCTTTTTCATCTTGCTATCGAGATTTTCCCAATTATAGAGTGCCTTCATTCTGTTGTGACATTATAAATAAAGTGTGAGGGCTGAGCAAATTACAGTATGCTATGTGATTAGAAAATATTGTGATATTGGGTTCAGTTACTTATTCAGCACTTTGACTAGGGGGTCGATAAGAGAAAGTGGCTTCTTCTTTGAGTCCCACACCTCAATATTTGAATCTTCAAGATAGATATCTATGAGGACGAAATGGTTGTTACGATCACGAAGTCCATGTTAGTGAATGACATATAAAAAAAGGAACACAAAATTATATCTAATCATTTTTTTTTGTCTGCTCAGAGCATGGACCGGCAATGAAGGTTCATCACTGTTGGCCCAACACAATCCGGTAGTGATGGACTGGTAGTGATGTTTGATTTGTAGTAGTGGGGTGCTCCATAAACTCTAGGTTTTTGTGAAGCTGCTCCACGATGGAGTTTATGGAGATGAGTTCATAGAACAGTTCCAAACACACCCATAGCAAGTTAGCATTCAGGATGAGAAAGCTCAAGCAAAAAACATAGCACCGTTCCTTGTGTCGAACAACTCTTCTCAACATTCTATAAACTCTCCCTTGCTGCCATTTTTAGCCTTTCCAAATTTTTTCTTGACCTTTTGCTCCTAAGTAGCAGCCTATTCTAACGTTCTGAATCATTTTCTCCAAATAATCACCATTATTTTCATCCCTGACTTGTCAACTATTGTCATTGCCACATTCGGCTACACGTTCACCATCCACACCACCACCCTCTTGATCGATGGTTACATTATATTTGATGACATGCATGTGATGTGGACGTATGTATAAGTTTTAGCCATGTGTTCAGGAGTCAAGAGCACTTGGTCGGAGAAGAATCAGACTTCGATGTGGCAAGGTGAATTGTATGGTGAAGGTGGAGCACTTGGTCAGAGAAGAATTAGACTTCGTTGTGGCAAGGTGAATTGTATGGTGAAGGTGGCGGCATGAGCACTGGTGAGCCAGGCACGGTATTTGTGGGGGAGGGGTGGTTTAAAGGGTGCATGCCCACCATGGGGGAGGGGTGGTTTAAAGGGTGCATGCCCACCATATCATTTGGCCATGCCAAAAAATGAAAGCTTGGTAATGAACCCATATGACAACAAATTGGAATTGTGAGGCCTTGAGAGTTGGTCTTAAGGTAGAGTTGCTGAATTTAACTCGTGCTAGACCGATCTCGTGTTTGATCACCTTGCCTTGTATCTAAGATATGATAATGTGTAGAGAATAGACTCTATAGTATGTCATTTGTATCCAAACTTTTTGACCATAATCATTTTATGCAACATGACTTACCCAAACTTGTCATTGCGTGCCTTCAAAGAAAACTATGTAGAATTGGTAGATTGTCTATCTTTTATATACTCATTGTGCTATCGTTGAATTACTTCTGCAAAGTAAGAATCATGTGTTCACTCTTCATTGTTAAAAACATTTTGCACCAGGTGTGGTAGGTGTTTTATGGTATTTCCTCCATCAAAAATGGTAATCAAAACGGTGGTAATCGCATTAGACTAAATAAAAGGTCATACAAAATAGATTTTAATCATTAATTTCTCTTATTCTATAAAATTGGTGGCTAAAAAATCAATATCATCTCCGTCAAAAACGATAATCAAAACGGTGGTAATCATATTAGACTAAATAAAAGGTCATACAAAATAGATTTTAATCATTAATTTCTCTTATTCTATAAAATTGGTGGCTAAAAATCAATATCGTCTTACATCCGTTTTAAACACAAATTTATTTCATATAATTTGACTAATTATTTGTCAAAATTTATACAGTTTGAGACTTTTCCTATGGTCTAATACGATTACCAATTTTGGATGCAGGAAGTAGAATAGTGGGTTCTATCATGACTAATATTTTGTGTAACTTAGACTTGTTGTGAGTATTGGAAAGTAAAAGCACTAGTATATTTTGAATTTCAGGATAGTGAACTAATTTTCTTTTATCTAAAGTTTGTCACTGTGGCGAATGTGCATGTTCCATAGCAATACATAAATGGCACATTATCAAGGGAGCTGATATTTTCGTGTCCCTTGTTATTAGTGAGGTTTTAGTCATCGCGCAGCAGTGGATGTTATAAAAGTTCCCACGACGGAGAAAACTTCAGCGCGGGAAAACGATCGCCGACAACAATGGCAGTATTGACACAGATATGATTATAAATAGCTTGACATTTTTAGCGTTAAACTTCGTCGCAATTCATGAATTTATTATGTGATTCGATTGGGTATATGCTCTGTGGGATGGAATAATATTATAGATTCCGTTTTAAACGATATATGTCTCTGACACGACGTCTATCGCTAGTGATGTGCAGAATAACCTTGCCAATAATTGAACCCAAAACTGCAAGCGCCTCAGCTTGTAAAAATGAAAAAAAATATCAACTTGAAGATTTTAGAACCCACTGGTGATGTGTGAAAACGCATGTTGTATGCAATTAGGAAAACGAAAAATTCAATCGATCGTCACGATAATTTACACGAGCAACTAGCTAGGCAAGTTGCGTACTTCCGTACTTAATTGGCTGGACGAATCATCGAAAGAACCGTTCCATACGTGAAACTAATAGACTAGACAAGAAGAAACATATAATTAAGTAAATGCTGCATGAAGATTTCAATGTAGATTTGGTAAGCTTTTGGTTTGGGTCTCTTTCATTAATTAGTCAATTACCGTACCATGCATCCTTTATGACCCAGGTCGTTTAATTTCCATATATAATTAATGAGCTCTTTTACGGGGGTTGGGTACCTCCTAATTCCTCTTTGTTTCTAGTCAAAATAAAACCTTCAATTAATTATGTATATGTTCAAGGTTAATATAATCATTGACGTCCCATCTCTCTCCCCACGAGCGCAGCCTACAATGCCAAAAAAGCCAAGCAATCTGTTGCCACTCAAATTTGGCCGCCTCGACACGTACAATTTATGAAGTTGTCAAAATGTAAAATGAGCATCACCATTGTGTCCGTCTTGTCGAGCGGATCGAAAAACATATATGGTTTGTCTCGTTTGGTGTCCGGACGAAGAAGTTATGTCCTCACGAATATGCCGTCACGTCGGAAATTCTGACCCAACTTCCGACACAACTTCCGACGTGTCAGAAGTTCCGACCCTCCGGAAGTTCCGACAATCTCCGGAACTTCCGACAGACCTAATAAAAGACACTGTTCGGATCTGACCTTTTGGATTCTGAACTGGACTCTACCAAACTCATGGGAAACTTGGAAAATAAGTCTTGGAGAGGATTCCTACTGGGATAAGACCACCCCCTCTATATATATGAGAGGACCATGACCGATTGAGATCTTAACCATCCAATCGTCAAAATACATCTACCAAGTAGGCTTTTTGGTGGTTCACCCCCTTACCTCGCTGTTCGGCTCGACTCTCCGCGAGTTTAGTCGGCGCTCTAGGCAGCCTCCGCGGTTCCTAGGGCAACCTCTTCGTGCATCTTTCCGAGAGGTGTTCGGGAGTATTCCGACGAAGGACGGGCGCTACATCGACCATCAACGTCCTCTGCTGCAGTTACCGGTCGTCCCGACGACCATCGACCTCGACCCTAACCTTCCCGACATCAACCCGCGGAAGGCGGCTCAGCCGGTTCCAGGAACCGGTCAGGCCGGGTAGGGCGGCTCAGCCGGTTTTGCAAACCGGCCAGGCCGGGTTTTGCGGGCCCTGCTTCTTTGTGTTGTTTCGTCTCGTGCGCGACCGTGTGATTTAGCACCTGCTGGTGTGCTGACCAGAATCTACGTCAACACACTTTTTGGCGACTCCGCTGGGGACGAAGGCGCAAGTTCGGATCCCATCTACTAGTAACATGGCGGGCATCGTCGATTCTACCATCATATCTAAGGTAAAATCATACGGGATACATGAAGATTCTCTTGATTTTCATACCTTGTTAGGTTTATCACTAGACTCGATGCATTTAACCAATCTGAATTGGTCTCTTCGGCGCCCGAAACCGATGAGATAGGTTCTGAAAGACTTATTGCTATACCTCCTAGTCTGGGTATGTCTGATGCTTATTACGATCAATACGGCAAGATTATTGATAGAGAGCAACCTATATTGGTCCCTTGGCCGCCTGAAACCGGTGGGACCAATTCAGGAGAAGTTATCACTATACCTCCTGGTTTGCAGTTGTCTTATTTTTATTTTGATCAACATTCCAAGCTTATTTTTAGAAAGCGAGCCGTATTGATCCCTTCACTGCCTAAAATCAATGTGATTGACAAGGTTCCTTTTCCGGTGAATGTCATCGAGAAGGGAGAGCCTGCTATCTTGATTCGTCCGGAGCAAGCCGATTCCACGATAGGCAAGAACATGATCATCGACAAACCACGCGAGGAACCGAAACAAGTTTCGGGGTGCCGAGTGGTGCTTGAGAAGGATGAAGACAGCGAGACAAAATTGAAGAACTCTGCAGGTTCAGCACCATACTTGTCCAGGCAGCGACGTTGGGAGGCCACGGCCGCGAAGCAGAGGCCGGCCAGGCCGAGTCCAAAAGCCGGCCCAGCCGGCTGCAGGAGGCGGCCAGGCCGACTTTGGCGAAGACCCGGGCAGGCCGGGTGCTGGAGTCGGCCCAGACGGGTTTGTCGAAAGATGTGCCTCATCCTCCTCTGGTGCCTCTAAGGTTGCTGGTGCTGATGGCGTTTAGGTTATCAAGACATTTGCCCCAAAGCGACCAGAAATTGGTACTTGGAAGACGAATGCAAATTCGAACAAAGGGAAATTTGTTCCCAAGAAGCTTTTCAGTTTTGACCGGCTCATGGAAAAATATCGGCGACAAAAGGCCGATTCCCAGAATTGGCCGTTAAAAAAAGAGAGTCTACACCGCCGAAGCGAATGGAGCAACCGAAGAAGATGGCGGTGGCTTCGGCGACGACTCCAGCAAGAGAGGTTGTTCGTCCTCGCGTTTCTCGTTGGGGTCCTCATCCTCCACCTCAGCCGCATTGGGGACCCAATGGGGTTTTTGTACCATACTCCTTGCTTATGCAACATCAACCGGTGAATGGAGCACCCATGTCATCGGTGTTCAGCCGATTGAGCTATGGCCAATCGAGCTCTAGCAATAGTGGTCAAGGTTCCTCGCATCCGCCGACGCCGGCGAGGCTCTCGATTGATGATGGGAAAAGGAAGGCTCCAACGCGACAAGTGTATATGCCTAAGAGGGTTGTGGAGTCTGTCATTGTTCCCACTATTCCTAATGCAGCACCGCCAAAGGAAGCACCTTCGGCGACGATTCTTATTGGCTCACAAGATGTGCTAATTGTCAACAACGACGAGCCAATAAGGATTGAGTGTCCATCTTCCATGGCCCCAGAGGTCGTCGCCAAGGTTGCAGAGAACAAACCGGTAGATCCCAAATACTTACAACCAAAGTGGTGCCCCCCGGGATTGACCAAGACGCAACGGCAGAAGTTGCAACGAGCGCGCCAGACACCACGAAAGCAGGAGAAATTGGAAAAAATGAGGGAGGAGATCTTCAATGCTTCACATCCAATTTTTCCACAAACGCAGAATGGAAGTGATCCAGCGTGCTTTGCAAAACCCGCGGAGAAGGCTGCTGGAGATCGGGAGCTTTCAGAAGCGAGACCTGCACAGGGTGCAGAAACCGGCCAGGCCGGGTCAGAACCGGCCAAGCCAGGTCTCCCAGAAACCGGCCAGGCCGGGTTAGGGGCGGCTCGGCCGGATTTTCCGGCTTTGCCCGCTGATGCTACTGCCGATACTGTTTCGGTGGAGGTGGTCCCTACTACCGTTTCCTCTGTTATTATAGATTTTGTAGACGCAGAGGAAGATGAAGAGATGTTGGACTATGAGCCGACGCCGCCACATGCTGAACTCAATGTCGCTCGGGGGCCATGGTGTAATTCCTAAATGCTCTCCAAACGATGGCCGATACATATATCGCCCTTAGAACAAAAAAATAGACGATGTATACATCGCCCTTGGATGCTAAACAGCCGTTGGGTTAAGTATCGTCGCTGTTTGGTTTTGCTTGTGTCTTTAGGTTCATATACAGAAATTCACCTGAAAACAGGGGGCATATATTGACACTCAAATTTAGCCGCCTCAACACGTCCAATTTATGATGTTGTCAAAATGTAAAATGGGCATCACCATTGCGTCCGTCTCGTCGAGCTGATCGAAAAACATATATGGTTTGCCTCGTTTGGTGTCCGGACGAAGGAGTTACACCCTCATGAATATGTCGTCACATCAGAAGTTCCGACCCAACTTCCGACACCACTTCCGACGTGTCAGAAGTTCCGACCTAAGTTGGAAGTTCTGACCCTCCGGAAGTTCCAACAAGCTCCGGAACTTCCGACAGACCTAATAAAAGACCCTGTTCGAATCTGAACTTTTGGATTCCGAACTGGACTCTACCAAACTCGTGGGAAACTTGGAAAATAAGCCTTCGAAAGGTTTCCTACTGGGATAAGACCACCCCCTCTATATATATGAGAGGATCATGGCCGATTGAGATCTTAACCATCCAATCGTCAAAATACATCTACCAAGTAGGCTTTTCGGTGGTTCACCCCCTTACATTGCTGTTCGGCTCGACTCTCCGTGAGTTTAGTCGGCGCTCTAGGCAGCCTCCGCGGTTCCTAGGGCAACCTCTGCGTGCATCTCTCCTACGGATCTTTCCGAAAGGTGTTCGGGAGTATTCCGGCGAAGGACGGGCGCTACATCGACCATCAACGTCCTCTGCTGTAGTTACTGGTCGTCCCGACCACCATCTACCTCGACCCTAACCTTCCAGGCGTCAACCCACGGAAGGCGGCTCAGCCGGTTCCAGGAACCGGCCATGCCGGGTAGGGCGGCTCAACCGGTTTTGCAAACCGGCCAGGCCGGGTTTTGCGGGCCCTGCTGCTTCGTGCTGTTTTGTCTCATGCGCGACCGTGTGATCTAACACCTACTGGTGTGCTGACCAGAATCTGCGACAACACACGTTTTGGTGACTCCACTGGGGACGAAGGCACAAGTTCGGATCCCATCTACTAGCAACATGATGAGCATCGTCGATTCTACCATCATATCTAAGGTAAAATCATATGGGATACATGAACATTCTCCTGATTTTCATACCTGGGTTAGGTTTATCACTAGACTCGATGCATTTAACCAATCTGAATTGGTCTCTTCAGCGCCCGAAACCGAAGAGACCGATTCTGAAAGAGTTATTGCTATACCTCCTAGTCTGGGTGTGTCTGATGCTTATTACGATCAATACGGCATGATTATTGAAAGAGAGCAACCTATATTGGTCCCTTGGCCACCTGAAACCCATGGGACCAACTCAGGAGAAGTTATCACTATACCTCCTGGTTTGCAGTTGTCTTATTTTTATTTTGATCAACATTCCAAGCTTATTTTTAGAAAGCGAGCCGTATTGATCCCTTCAGTGCCTAAAATCAATGTGATTGACAAGGTTCCTTTTCCGGTGAATGTCATCGAGAAGGGAGAGCCTGCTATCTTGATTCGTCTGGAGCAAGCCGATTCCACGATAGGCAAGAACGTGATCGTCGGCAAACCACGCGAGGAACCGAAACAAGTTTCGGGGCGTCGAGTGGTGCTTGAGAATGATGAAGATGGTGAGACAAAACTAAAGATCTCTGTAGGTTCAGCACCATACCTGTCCAAGCAGCGACGTTGGGAGGCCACAGCCGTGAAGCAGAGGCCAGCCAGGCCGGGTCCAAAAGCCGGCCCAGCCGGCAACCCGGCCAAGCCGGCTGCAGGAGGCGGCCAGGCCGACTTTGGCGAAGGCCCGGGCAGGCCGGGTGCTGGAGTCGGCCCAGCCGAGTTTGTTGAAAGCGGTGCCTTATCCTCCTCTGGTGCCTCCAAGGTCGCTGGTGCTGATGGCGTTCAGGTTATCAAGACATTCGCCCCAAAGCGACCAGAAATTGGTACTTGAAAGACGAATGCAAATTCGAACAAGGGAAAATTTGTTCCCAAAAAGCTTTGCACTTTTGACCGGCTCATGAAAAAATACCGGCGACAAAAGGCCGATTCCCAGAATTGGCTGTTAAAAAAAAGAGAGTCTACACCGCCGAAGCGAATGGAGCAACCGAAGAAGATGGTGGTGGCTTCGGCGACGACTCCGGCAAGAGAGGTTGTTCGTCCTCGCGTTTCTTGTTGGGGTCCTCATCCTCCACCTTAGCCGCATTGGGGACCCAATGGGGTTTTTGTTGCCATACTCCTTACTTATGCAACATCAACCGGTGAATGGAGCACCCATGTCATCGGTGTTCAGCCGATTGAGCTATGGCCAATCGAGCTCTAGCAATAGTGGTCAAGGTTCCTCACATTCGCCGATGCCGGCGAGGCTCTCGATTGATGATGGGAAAAGGAAGGCCCCAACGCGACAAGTGTATATGCCTAAGAGGGTTGTGGAGTCTATCATTGTTCCCGCTATTCCTAATGCGGCACCGCCGAAGGAAGCACCTTCGGCGACGATTCTTATTGGCTCACAAGAAGTGCCAATAAGGATTGAGTGTCCATCTTCCATCGCCCCGATGTAAGTGCAATCGAGCCCTAAAGTGGGTTTTGGTGATAATTACCACGCGATTAGAAGATTAATGAGATTTATCAAGATGATGGATAGGCAAAAGCATTAGGAGGATGTATTATTATGCAGGTGGACCCCTAACGACTAAAGGATGTGGCATCTTGCTCAAAGGAGGTTTAAATTCATTTTTATTTTGAATTTGAGTATAGGAAAGCCATATTATTAAGGGGATTGCAAAAGACAGGTTTGAAAGTGTGACCAAGTGCAAATCTTTACACCAACCATCCTCATTTCCTCTGCTTAAGACAACCACAAAGTTTCAAATTATTCGGATCTGTCCAGGCAGCGCGGCACTGCCGGCCTCAGGCCCGGCACTGCCGGCCAGAGCGGCACTACCGCTCCCAGCGCGGCATTGCCATGACTTATTCTGACCGTTAGACTCGAGGGGGCTTCTTAGCCACCCTCCTATCGCCCCCAACGGTCATCTCTACTATTTGCTCTGTTCTCAGACCAGAGAAGCCTCTCTCTTGCTCTCTCTCTCACTCCCAACAAGCTCTCCACTCTTCATTTTGAATCCAAGTTTGAATCTAGAAGAGTGTGAGCTGAATCTCAGCAAGAACAAGCTTCTCCCTGTAACACCTCTGGTGTTATGGTTAATTAAAACCTGCAATGTCATCATCATTGTATGTAAATCATCCGGCATAAACTCATTTTTACTATGCATTAACAAAAATGATTTTTCTTTTAACATGTGATTGTGCATAAGTGCTTGAGAGTGATTTATTATGTAAATGTTTGTGTTTGTATGCTATTATCTAAATTAAATTGGGAAATAATAAAGAAATCAATTATAAACCCTAAAACGGACCTAAAACCCAAGATCAAAAACTAAGCATAATTAGGGGATGAGTCTTAAATAAAAGTAGCAACTTTCTAAAAGTTGAGCAACTTCTATTTTGGACAATTTTGAAATTATTAAAAGAATTTCAAATAAAACCCTAATCTTTGCTTTAAAGTTTAAATTTGAAATACAGATTCTAAAACTAACAAGAATCTGATGAAAGTTCTTTAAAAGAAGTTGTATATATTTTAAAATGGAACAACTTTTATTCTTGGAGATTTTAATGTTGTGTTACAGAAATCCAAATTAAACTCAAATTACTATGTTGAAATATGAATTCAAAACTTCAATTTCAAAAATATTGAGAATCTGATAAAACTTCCTTAATAAAAGTTGTAGAGCTCACAGAGGGGAATAACTTTTATTTTAACCATTTTTCAAGTTATTGAGAAAAATTAAAAGTAATTTCAAAATTACAGTTTGAAATTTCAAATCCTATTTACCCCCTTTTCTGGCAGAATTTGAACTTGGTTCAAAAAGCAAAGATATTCTACACAAAATTTTTCACAACTTTGATGTTTGAAGTTCTTCTTGTTGTTACACAAAATATGGAGTAATTGGCAAAGGCAGGTTTTGACCTTGGAATCGGCTACAGTACCCGGGAAGGAGGGGGGCCTGGCTCGCGTCCTGCCACGTGGCCGCGCGTGCCGCGGCGCGCGTCGGCGCCGGCCGGGGCCGTCCGGGCCCGACCACCGCCGCTGTCGAGTTCGCAGGGGGGTCCCGGCCGCGTGCTGCTCGCATTACTACCCTATAAGAAGCCCCGCAGCCATCTTCCCCATTTTCTCCTCGTTTGAGCTCGCCGGCAGTTCCTCGGCTTTTCCCCAAATTCACAGCCCTCTCTCCACCTGCATCCAATTCCCTTGGGCCAAAGTACCCCGGTGCCATCGCGAGTTGATTGGGCCCGGTTGTGTGGCTTCTCGTTGCCGGAATCGCAGGCGGGGTCTGATTCTTCCCCGCGGCCGGCAGCGGCGCTGCCGCGAGCGTTTCCTCCACGGTCAGCCATCACGGTGAGGTTCTGCCCTTGAAGTAGGGTGTTCTAGAGCCCTTGTTCCTCCCTGAGACTCAAGATCTAGACGGTCTCGCCGTTGGTGCACAGAATCTACCGAAACGAGGTCCTTGTCCACGGAGCGCGCCGCCGGTGCCTCGGTCTCCGCCTAGATTGTCGTTCCGGTCATCCTTGTCCACAACCAGCGCACGCACGGGACTCTTGGTGGGTTCCTGGTACTTGTGCTCAGTTCTATCGAAGCGCTACCGGCAGGATGTGCTCGGAACGCGGGGTGCCACCGTGTGCCAGGCCGTCGGTCTGCCATGAACACTGCTGCGCATGTGCCGGGCTCGGTTTCGTCAAACCAAGTATACCAGCGTATTTGTCTTGTCGCGGGTAGTCGTGCAGCCTGCTGCTGTCTCCTTGGCCCCTGCCGGTCTCTCCCGACCCTGGCCGGAGCTGGCCCGGTCGGCCAACGGCTATGGCTGCCGGGGCTCAAGCTGGCAAGGTCGGCCAGTAGCTGGCCAGGGCGAGTTGGGCCTGGCTGGGCCGGCTTGGCGCGCAGGGGCGCACTGAGGGAAGCGCTGGGCCGCGGGTGGCTGGCCCAAAAGCTCTGGTCGGCCTGCTTAAGCGATTTTTCTATTTTAGTTTCCAATGAATAGTGTTATGTCTTCTTATTTCGGTAGGAATAATTATACTGAATGAAAAATTATGAAAATAATTGAGTGAACTCTCTGTTAAGTGTAGAATATTAAAAAAATATGAAAAGTAATGTTTGGGTATTTCCTACAGAATATAAAAATGTATCTTTTAATTAGAAAACCCAAATTTGTTGAATTTTAATAAATTCTCTGTTAGTCCAAAAATCATGAAATTTTATTTGGCACCATTTTAGGGTAAGATCTATCTATTGGCAGAATTTAAGCTAATTTGGAAATAATTAACTCGGTGGGATGATTAATTTTGGATTAATTAATCAAAAGGATTAGTTGAAACCCTAACACCTGGATATTGGGTGACTTGGGATTGATGGTTGGACCTTGGTCAAACACCCTGAAGGCCACGGGAGGATTAGCATAGCACATTATCTTAATGTCTCTTGTACAATTGATTTATTGATTAATAAAAAAAAGGGGTTATTAGAATTAATTTTTATGAATTGCTTGATCTCTTAAAATTTGATTAAATCCCTTGGAACACATGAATCCCTGCTGTTTCAAAGTTGTTGCTCATTTAACTTGTAGGATGGATTGCTTCATGTAGTAATTAAATGGTAAAACAAAATTCTAATTGATAGATTGATTAAAATAAATAAATAAGTAAGAAACCCTAATGACTTGGATTTTTGTGTGACTTTCGGATCAATTGATTGACTCTGGGTAATGAACTTAATGTGATCCTTGGCGTCTTTAGTAATTGTCTGGGTTCATTCTTAATTTGTTTACTAGCAGAACGAATTGATGGATGCGCCTTTCTACAATTGTTAAAGAGACCTTTTAGTAATAATCAACCAGACAGTTTTAATGGCTGGCAACTTTATCATGAAGAAAAGTGGTACTCAACTTTCAAATTAAGTTTATTTTCTTTTGATCAGTGATTTTGTGCACCTCGTGCATCATGGCATACATATCCTCATATTAAGCATTGCATTATTATTTCGTGTAGTGAACGCACGGTGATTATTATCGGAAACAAATCCCGAGTAAGGTTTTCACTTGGAGGGCGTGGGTATTCTCGGTGATTGACTTTGGAGTACTATCTGCTTCAAGCAACAGGCAAGCCCCGGTGCATTTGCCCCTTCTTGTTATTTAAAAATATTTATCACTTGAGTTAATCTACTGCATTAGGTTAATAGGAGTTGAGTGATAACCCATTGATGCATTACCTTTCCTTGACCACATATTTTACCTAAGACCCTGATTTATTTAAAGTATTGAAAAATGCTTAGTCATGCTTAATGATAGAGTTGCAAAAATGCTATTTTGAAAACTGTGATGATATGAAACAAAGGAATCATTTTGTGGGATTGGTATTGTCCTCGTTTGGTGATGGTGTACTTGGCCAGTCCATTATCATCAACGTGGATGGATTTTCCATTTGGATGACCATCTGTTTGGGTTAGAGTCCCAACGATCCTCGACATCGGAAAAGGGGTGCGAAAACCGGGTGGTCTCCAGTGTACTTGGGTTAGAGTCCCAATGCATGGTGTCCAACGAAAAAATATTTAGGGACCATTCGTTGTCGGCCTGCTGTGATCATGACTTTGCAACTAGCCACATACTATGGAAAGCCTCTGACTCCGGTGGCTCTACTGCTGGAACCGACAACCACGCACTGGGAGTGGAGAGATGGCGAGAGTAGCGTGTACCCTCGTGGCCGTCGTGCCTGGAGACGAGAGGAGTACTGTGCTCTCGGGTGGCGCAGGACCGGTTCTGGGGTATGAAAAGCCGTGGTAGGCGGGGTTGGCATATGCAAGCTTAAATGCTACATATGCAGTGTGGATAGGGATCCCCAGCTGGGTACTTCTGGATTCAAATCGACGTTACTCCTCGGTTAATGGAGACATGATCCTCACCCTTACAGCGAAGAGTGATTCGGAACTAGGTGTTTTTGAGAATGAATATGAATCTGAAAGTACATGATATACGAGAATTGATATTGGAATTATGTATATGAATAAAATAATATTGAGATCAAATAATGAAATAGGATAGAAATGCTTTTCTGCAAAATACATTGACTCTTGCTCAAGCCTTACCTTGACTTCTCTCAGCCTGCATTCCTGAGTCTAATTTTACACCTTTAGTCAGGTAAGTCTTACGGAGTACCCCATGTACTCAGGGTTTGTTAACCCCCTGTTGCAGGTAAGTTGAGTAAACAGTTCTACGAGGGATCATGCCGGTCAACGGATCGTGCATGGATGAAGATGTGTATATAATGAAACCCTTGGGCAGGGTGTTTAGTTGTATACAGCTACTCCACTGCGAAACTCTGGTTTGGGATAATATAATTTATATTTGTAATCTATGTTTAAGTAATACTTCCGCACTCTTTACTCTGATTCAAATTATTTGTGTAAACTGTTGTAATACTTGCAAGGTCTTTACAATGAGATCCTCAGGGAAATTAGGGTTTCTTAGGAGACCCGGCAGGCCACCTAAGTCAAGGAGAACTCGTGCAGGCTAGTCAAAGGTCCTTAGGGATGATGACGGGGCACATGGGCCCTATGATTAAGGTGGTTCTGTCACACTCCCACTGATCTTCAACTTCCTCAAGCACTTGGTTCGCGTTCAAGCTGGTGGTTTGCATTTGTTACTCTTGGAGCTTGCTCCTAGCCGGCTAGAGCGTCGTCCGGTGAGCTTGCCAACTTTGTGGCAGCCCCAGGAGGTTTGTAACCACCCTCACAAGCTAGTTAAATTACTCCTCTTCAAGAGTTAGTTCTCTTGATTTGAGAACGAGGATTGGGCTTTGTGAACCCAAGTTTTCTTTGTGGAACCTCAACAACGTGGAGTAGGCAAGCCTTGGTGGCGAGCTGAACCAAGGGATAAATCTTGTGTCATTTGTGTTGGTTCATTTGCTCTCTACTTGTTGAGTTCTTTGATTTTTAGGGTTTGATCCTGATCTACTTTTTGGTGAAGTTCTAGCTGTGAAGAAGTGGTGCTCTAGACTCTACACAACCCAGGGAACCTCAGTAAATTACCCGATCTAAATTTCATTGGTTAAATTTTGAATTGTGTAGAATCTGCTCTGCGAGGTCCAGCACTGCCGCTCTCGGAGCAGCAGTGCCGGGCAACCTGGCAGTGCCGCTCTCCAGGCCGGCACTGCCGTGCTTGGTACTAATCTTTGTTTGCGAAGATTTTTCATAGGCCTATTCAACCCCCCTTCTAGGCCAGTTGGTGATCCTACAAGTGATATCAGAGCGAGATTCCTTAAATTTGCGCTTAATCGCGTGAGGTATGGCCAATAAAGGTGGAGCAGAGGTGAGTACAACTCATGAGACTCGTTTTCGTGTTGATGGTGATGATCTTCACACCACGGACAGCAGCAGTGACAGCGTGTCGACGGCAAGCCAATCCACGCTGCCACCGGCTGGTATCTCCGAAGGAGAAAGAGCAAGAAGAGAAGAAAGGAGATTGAAGAGAGAACCAAAAGAAGCTAGAAAAGAAGAAAGAAGAAAAGAAGAAGAAAAACTGAAAAGAAGAGAAGCTAGAAGGCTGAGAAGAGAGGAAAAGAAGAGAAGAGAAGAAGAAAAGAAGAAAAGAGAAGAAAAAGGCAAGAATAAGTTGTCAAGTGATGATGACTCTAGTAGCACCGAAGATGGAGATGATGATAGCACCTATCAACCTTCCAAGATCAGCAAGAACAAGAAGGGCAGCGGCTACACCGACTATGGAGCCGTATCCTTTGACTATTCATCTTTATATAACCTTGACAGTAGACGTGTCATCAATGTGCCCGCGGGAAAGTTGCCTCATTTCGATGGGACAAACTTTGCCAAGTGGAAGCACTTAATGAAAACTTATCTTGTAGGTCTTCATCCTGGGATTTGGGAGATTGTGCGTCATGGCTTGGAGGCACCGGCTGATCCAAAGAAGCACACACAAGCTGAGTTCCGCAACATTCATCTCAATGCCCAAGCTACTAGTGTTTTGCTTAGTGCTTTGGATGGAGATGAGTACAATAAGGTGATGAGTTTGGAGGTAGCTAAGGAGATATGGGACACCTTGCACATGGCACATGAGGGTGTTGACAAGGTAAGAAGATCAAAGATTGAGATATTGATGGCCAAGCTCAACCGGTTTGCAATCCATGAAGGAGAAGGACCACAAGAGATGTTTGATAGGTTGATGGTCATAGTTGGCAAGATTAGAGGCCTTGGTGTCACCGAGGTAAATGATCACAAGGTTGTGAGGGTCATGTTGGAAGCTTTCACACCGAGAAATGAGACCCTTATAACTTTGATTAGAGAGAAGAAGAGGTTTGAACAATTCACTCCTAGTGATGTTCTTGGAAGCCTTTTGACACATGATGTGCATAGAAAGGAAGCTCTTGAGAGGCAAAGGCTTGGTGAGCTATAAACCAAGCTTGAAGACATGAAGATCAAGGATGTAGCTCTCAAGGCAAGCAAGAAGAGCTTGCTGCCCACAGCAAGTAAGCAGTCCACATCAAGCAAACAAAAGGGCAGCAAACTAGGTGCAGCTTTCATTTCAAGGGCATCCAAGAAAGTGAAGGAAGAAGTGCCAACAACTTCATCATCTAGTGAAGAAGAAAGTGATAGTGAGCAGCAACAAGAACAAATTGATGACTTTGCATTGTTCATAAGATGATTTCGCAAGGGAATCAAAAGCAATGGATACAAGTTAGTGAAGAAGACCTTTCCAAACAAGAAAAAGAGAACATGCTACAATTGTGGCAGCGCGGAGCACTTTATAGCGGATTGTCCCCATGAGAAGAAGGACAAGAGGCAAGACAAGAAATACCACAAAGAGGGCAGCAAGAGAAGATACAAGAGAGATACAAGAGAAGCTCACATTGGTCATGAATGGGATTCAACCGTGGACAGCTCAAGTGAAAAGGATAGAAAAGTTGTAACCATTGCCATTCATGCACCATCCTCTACACCGAAGCTCTTCAACAACATGTCCGATGATGATGATGATGAGTACTCCACTCACCTTTGTCTCATGGCAAAGGGTGAGAAGGTACGAAACAAATCCATGTCCAAAACTCTGTCTCCTAGTGACATCTCTAATAGTGATACAAGTGATTGCTCTAACGATGATGAATCTAGTGATGAAGAAATTGATAAACTAACTAAGAACTTGGATAACAAAATTAAAATATTCATTGGTAGATTAATGGAAGAACTAGATAGCACACAAGCTGAGTTAGAATCTAGAGAAAAGACTCTTATAAAACAAGAAGATCTCTATATTGCTAGGAAAGAAGCTCTTGCTTTGAAGAATAGTGAGATGGACCTTTTGCAAGAGGCTTTGGCCAAAGAGCAAAAAGCCCATACTATCACTAAGAAGATTAATGTTGACCTCAATCAAAGATACAATAGCTTGTTGAAAAAGCACAATGAACTTGAGGATCAACATAAGCTTCTTGCTGATAGTAACTCACTCCTCCTCGAAAGCAAATGTGCATCTAGCTCTTCCACTAGTCAAACATGTGAACAATGCACCAAACTTGATTTGAATGCATATGCTACTAACCTTGCAAACTTGGAAGCTATGAAGAAAGAAGTAGCCAGGCTTAATGTCTTAGCTGCTGGTAAGTGCAAGAACTTGCAGGTGCAAAACAACAAAGTCCAGGTTAGAGAGCAATCGAAGGTGCAATATAAGGATGGGAGACATCCTCACATCAAGAGTAGTTTAGGCCACGTTGCTGGGGGTAAGACCAATGGAAGATACATGAAAAATAGAGTAGAATGTGTCAGGTTTGAGAGGAAGGCTCAGATTGGTATAGAGAGGCCTGCACAGACCGTGGCAGTGCCGCGCCCTAGGGCGGCAATGCCGGACCACGGCAGTGCCGGGCCTAGAGCGGCAGTGCCGCGCCCCAAGAAAGGGAAGGCCACCAATCTAAAACCTGATCATTCCAAAGCACATGTTCAGAGGGTGCCCTAGCAGAAGCAGGTTTTCCAGAAGCCACAGGAATTTATATGGGTGACCAAAAACAAGTTTGTGCATCAACCAAAGCCAAATGTCACACGTGAACGTTCAGAATCTTGCTATGTGTTGAAGTGCAACAACCGTGGTAAAGTTGTTGCTAAAATTGTTGATCAAGAGGCCAGCAAGCATGTAGGAAGGGCAATTTGGGTTCCTAAGATACTTGTGACTAACATGCAAGGCCCCAATGTTACTTGGGGACCTAAATCGAGGAACTAAATTGTTTTTCAGGTATACTCCTCCGATGGATCAAGTTGGGTGCTTGATAGCAGGTGTACAAATCATATGATCGGAGAGAAGAGTATGTTCAACATATACTCCCCTATCGAGAACCCTAGTGAGAACATAGTCTTTGGAGACAACTCAAAAGGGGAAGTAATCGGTCTTGGTAAAATTGCTATAACTCATGAACATTCAATTACTAATGTTTTACATGTTGATTCGTTGAGTTACAAATTGTTGTCCGTATCACAATTGTGTGAGATGGGCTACAATTGTTTCTTTACGGATAAGGGTGTGGAAGTCACTAGAAGGGATGATTCCTCTATTGCTTTTATGGGTCGCTTGAAAGGGAAGCTTTACCTAGTTGACTTCAACAAAAGTAAAGCTAACCTTGAGACTTGTTTAGTGGCAAAATCTAGCATGGACTGGTTATGGCATCGCCGGCTAGCTCATGTTGGGATGAGGAACTTGGCCAAACTTGTAAAAGACAACCACATCCTTGGACTAACGAATGTTCACTTTGAGAAAGATAGGATATGCAGCGCATGCCAAGCTGGAAAGTAAGTAGGAGCACCACAACCACCAAAGAGCATCATGACAACCACCAAGCCATTGGAGCTAATTCACATGGATCTCTTTGGACCGGTGGCCTACTTAAGCATCGGGGGTAACAGATATAGACTTGTTATTGTTGATGATTATTCCTGTTTCACTTGGGTATTTTCTTGTATGATAAGTCCCAGGTATTAGAAAAGGTGAAGACATTCATTAGAAGGGCACAAAAGGAATTCGAGCTTCCCATCAAGAAAGTAAGAAGTGACAATGGGACCGAGTTCCAGAACTACCAAGTGGACAGCTTCCTTGATGAAGAGGGCATCAAGCATGAGTTTTCAGTTCCATACACACCTCAACAAAATGGTGTAGTAGAGAGAAAGAACCGGACTCTCATTGACATGGTAAGAACAATGCTTGATGAGTACAAGACACCGGATCTCTTTTGGAGTGATGCCGTCAACACCACTTGCCATGCAATCAACCGTCTCTATCTACACAAGAGGCTGAAGAAAACATCATATGAACTGCTCACCGGTAACAAACCAAAGGTGACTTACTTTAGAGTGTTTGGGTGCAAGTGTTTCATACTTAACAAAAGTCCCAAAATCTCTAAGTTTGCACCTAAAGTTGATAAGGGTTTCTTACTTAGTTATGGATCAAATGAGCACGCCTATTGTGTCTTCAATAAGACCACTGGTCGTGTTGAAGTAGCGGTAGATGTGACATTTGATGAATCTAACGGCTCTCAAGTAGAGCAAATTGATCAAAGTGTTGTAGGAAAGGAGGATCCCCCTTGTGAAACAATCAAGCAAGTGGCAATTGGTGATATAAGACCACAAGAAGACAAGGCTACAGAGGTGGAAAAGCCTCAAGAAAAGGTCACTACAGAGGCTACTGCTGAAGGGAGCCCGGCAGTGCCGGCCTCTGGCCCGGCAGTGCCGCTCCCCTAGTCAGCAGAGCCATCAACTCCTGCAACAGCTGAGAGAACACCTCATCCAAGAGATGATCTAGCACCTGTTCTTGAAGTAGATGAAGATGATTGGGCAAAAGAAGAAGAACAAGAATCAATTGATCATTCAAGGGTATGCCAAACTATTCAACGGGATCATCCTGTTGACAACATCCTTGGGAGGGTTCGAAGGGGAGTAACTACTCGTTCACATTTGGTAAATTTTTGTCAATTTTACTCTTTTGTCTCCTCTTTGGAACCTCTCAAGGTAGAAGAAGCGCTTGGTGATCCGGATTGGGTGTTGGCTATGCAAGAAGAGTTGAACAACTTCGAGAGAAACCAAGTATGGACTCTAGTTGAAAGACCCAACACCAACATCATTGGCACCAAGTGGGTTTTCAGAAATAAGCAAGATGAAGATGGAATGGTGACAAGGAACAAGGCAAGATTGGTGGTTCAAGGATTCACTCAAATAGAGGGCTTGGACTTTGAAGAAACACATGCACCGGTAGCAAGACTAGAAGCAATCCGAATGCTTCTAGCCTATGCTGCCCATCACAACTTCAAATTATATCAAATGGATGTGAAGAGTGTATTTCTCAATGGCCCAATACAAGAGTTGGTATATGTGGAGCAGCCACCAGGTTTTGAAGATCCCAAGTTCCCGAACCATGTCTACAAACTCCATAAGGCACTCTATGGGCTTAAGCAAGCACCAAGAGCATGGTATGAATGCCTTAAGGAACTCTTACTCAAATAAGGCTTTGAAATAGGCAAAGCTGATCCTACCCTTTTCACTCACAAAGTTGGTAAAGATTTATTTGTGTGCCAAATATTTGTCGATGACATAATATTTGGTAGTACTAACCATGTCTTATGTGAGCAATTTAGTAGGACAATGATAAAAAGATTTCAGATGTCCATGATGGGTGAGCTCAAGTTCTTCCTCGAGTTTCAAGTCAAGCAATTGAAGGGAGGAACTTTCATAAGTCAAACTAAGTACACCCATGACATGCTCAAGAATTTTGACATGGAGAATGCAAAGGATATCAAAACTCCCATGCCAGTCAATGGACATCTTGATCTTAATGAGGAAGGGAAAGCCGTGGACATCAAGGTATATCACTCCATGATCGGCTCTCTACTCTATTTGTGTGCATCTAGGCCCGATATTATGCTTAGTGTGTGCATGTGTGCTAGATTTCAAGCTAACCCGAAAGAGTGTCATTTAACGGCCGTTAAAAGAATCTTGAGATATCTAGTACATGTTGGTGGTCCTTATGGATAAATTTTATACCACCAACTTAGACTAAAAAGAGGATTAACAATCATATTCTAGCACATATGCCTTTACTACTAACAAAGTTCCACTTGTACCCCTAGCATTCATGTTTTACGGGTTTTATGGCACAACAAGTGGAAATACGCATCAACATGGAGAAAGCGCCAAGTCAAATGACGAATCCAACAAATGCGCAAACAAAGAATACTAAAGAAGCTCACCTGCAAAGCGTAATTGGATCCATCCGTAACCACGGGGGAGGCCCAGGCCTAGGGGACAATCCACCACCCGAAGGCGGTGGCCAAATGGCGCTCCCTAGGGACCGACCGCCCCCCTGGTGGGGCCTCCCGGGCCCATCTTCGGAGGCGGTGTTGATGGCGGTTTGCTAATGGCGGTTTCACCTACTTCCATGTTTAGAATGCCCAAACCGTCATAGTCTCAATATAAATAGAGGGTGCTCCATCCCCTTCAACACACACATCATTTTGGAGTCATCTACCTCACACTTCTCACTTGTATCTTTAGAATAGTATTAGTAGTTTGTGAGCAAGGCAAGAGCTATCAAGGAGAGCTTGTCTCCTTAGAAGAAAAGGATCAGCTTGGTATGAATACAATTCGGTCTTCTTTCATGAGCAAGTTCTTATCATACTTATATGATTATGCATATGAACTAGAGTCTAGTTATGATCTTGTTATGAGCATAGTATATGAGCTAGAACATAGTTTATGTATCATGTTCTTGACTCGTTCATCATCGTTCTTCATTGTTCATCGAATTAGTATGAATAGAGGAAGAACTAGAAATGAGGTGATGGTTCGTCATGCTGTCATGGTTGCTCTTAACCTAGCCTGTCAATCCGTAGGGTTGGGGTCCGCGGGGGTTAGAAGTTGTTTCCAAGTACGTGAGCATGGTGCTCAGGTATGCGGAGATCGGCGGATATGTCGGTATCCCACGGTCAGAGGGGTAGGTGGACAGGTGGTGACAGCCCTGTCCATCCCTAGCATTCGCCCACGTTCGGATATCGAGTAGGAGTTCGTAAAGTCTCTATCGGCTGGCAGACCAGCTGCGGGGATCTCCCTATCACCCCAGAATTAGTCCTAATACTAGAACTACTAATTAGATGATTTGCTAACAGTTCTTTGCATAATTATATATGACCAATGCCTGCTTAGTTAGATATATTCTTTTATTCTTTATTTTCCTTTTATTCCTTGAGGTTGATCCATATGTGTGTCCACTATCTTGAAATCATGTTTTATTCCTGTTTACTCTATGCCTACCATTGCACTCAATAAGTGATCATGTTTACACTACGCTTGATGCATATTGCCCTCCTACGGGAAATTATAAATACGACACCCTACTCACGGGTTGAAATGCTACACTGATAGTTCTGTGTGCTTGCAGAGTAATCTTATTCCTTACTGAGCTATCAATTGGCGTACCTAAGTACCGTTACTTAAGGATTGTAATTCTTGTTGCACCCAACGGCGCCGTGCCACAGTTTTGCATATCGTAAGTAATGACGGTTAGAAAGGCTAATCCGGCACTTCTAACTACTATTACCAGACTGTATTACCTAGGCCGGCGCCACTAAGGGCCAAGGATTACCTTTCTGAAGTAATGGTGGTTGGGAATGTCAACTTATGTTTCTAAGTATTATTATTAAGGATAGACCTTTAGTCTATCTTTAGTAGTAGTGCTAAGAAACGCCAACAAACATTTCTAGCGCCGTTGCCGGGGATAGACTTTTAGTCTATCTTTTGTAACGACGTTAAGAAATGCCAACAAGTATTTCTGGCGCCGTTACCGGGGAGGGCAAAAACATCTAAGCTAACATAAGCATTGATTACAAAATAAGCATCGGTAGACGTAGTTTAACAGGCTAACTTCGTTGTTTTCTTCCTCTTTTTATCGGAATGAAAACAGGATAGTGTATGAGCGGTTTTGCTCTGCCGAACAATTTCATCAGCAATCCGGAAGCACTCCTAAGAAAGAAAAGGTCTCGTACCGTTTCTTCTTCTGCTACTCCGTCGACAGACGAATCGTTCACTCTCGCGCCATCCGCTACTACCATCATGGCCAAGGCACTCCATGACTACTCCATCCCCTCTGTTGCCAACGTGCCCGTTGGGCCCGCTGTCAACATCGGAAATGGAAATTTCGAGATCCGTACAGGCCTTATCTCGATGGTGCAGGAAAGCCAATTCTGTGGCTTGCCAAGCGAGGATGCAAACGCTCATTTGCAACACTTTCTTGAGCTGTGCGACACCATTGTCATCAAATACGTTGCACAAGACAGTATTAGGCTCCGCTTGTTTCCTTTTTCCCTCACGGGGAAAGCGAAACAATGATTCTATCAAAATAAGGAAGTCGTCAACATGTGGGACAAGTGTTCCGCAGCATTCCTCGCCAAGTTCTTCCCCATGAGCAAGACCAGTGCTCTAAGGGGATAGATCTCAAACTTCCAGCAATCTTCCCTTAAATCTATCCCCGAAGCATGGGAAAGGCTTCAAGAGTACATCCGAGCCAGCCCTCATCATGGAATGGAAGATTGGCTCGTGCTCCAAAACTTTTATGAAGGTCTCACGGCCATGTCAAAGGGGCACGTAGATGCCGCAGCTGGAGGTGCATTCCTCTCTCTCACCATCGCGGATGCAACTGCACTCATTGAAAAGATGGTGGCCAATCAGAGTTGGGGAGAAGGAAGAAAAACACAAAAAGGCACGCATACCATGAAGGATACGGACTTGCTAGCCGCAAAATTAGACTTGCTGATGCAAAGGCTGGACGATCGTGCCACCAACCCTACCATGAGCACTATCCAGGCCATGGACTCACACATGACGTGTGAAGTCTGTGGGAACGTTGGCCACTCAGGGAATAACAGTCCCGAAACCTAAGAAGAGGCTTCATACATCAACAACGGGTTTCGCCAACCTCAGCAAGGTAATAGCGGGTGGAACAACCAACACCGCCCGCAAGTTAATAATTTCAATTCAAATTACAATCCAGATCAACCTTCCTTAAAAGACCTCATGTTAGGACAATCTAAAATCAATGAAAGTTTGACCAAAAAGCTGTCCTTTAACGATAAAATGTTTGAAAATATAAATGCAAAGCTTGAAACTCTGTCTTCTTCTATTCAAAATCAAGCAAGTTTTAACAAAATGATAGAAACACAAATGGCACAAATAGCTCCTTCTATTCCTGTCAACAATGTGGGAAAGATCCCGGGGCAACCCGAGACTTCTCCCGACTTTGTTCATGTAGCTACAGATCAATAAAGGAAGAAGAGTCTTGCCAACAGACTGTAAATGTTGAGCCCTTGCCGAATGTCATCGGTAATTAACTAAATAAATAAATAATTATCTGAAGGGGCCCACACCATCATTCAAGCTTGGGGGAGGTGTCCCCACTCAGGTATTGTAACTTATCTTTTTGAAAAACTATATAATAAATAAATATTCATATACATATTTATATAATAAAAATATATATATTTCATAAAATTATTTTTTTGCATTAAAAAAAATTATTCCCTCTTCCTAGAATTATAAAATTTTATTCCAAAATAAATTCTTCTCAAAGAAATTCTATAAAAATAATTTTCTGAAAGAATAAATTTTGTTGAGTCTAAATATTATTTTTATAGTAATTTTGAAAATCAAAAAGTTTCAAATAAAACTTGTGGAAAATTAAAAACTAGAGCAAAATTTCAAATGGAGTCATCCGTAACCGGCTACACATTAGAAATAGCCGTTAGAGGGAGCTGTATAAAAGCTGGACCAAACCGGCCCTGTCAGGGGACCGGCCGGTCCCAAGGGCGACCGCCCCTTGGCCAACGGCTCCGAGGCGTGTCCTTCTGCCACCAGCTACTAGCCGTTACAAGGAGCACTCCCCGCCTGCATTCAGCTCTATAAATACAAGGATCCCGGGTGGAGCTCCTCACCTCTCTCATTCTCACATTTTTCACTCCCTCCATCACTCTTTTGCTCCACCATTCTCCAAGCATTTTTCCACAAAGTTCAAGTGCAAGGAAATCCTGCACAAACTTCTTCCACTCCCATCACAAGTCAAGTTCTTGTGCCAAGCTCACCATGAGTGGGATTGGAGGTCGGATTTCCGGCATGTTCCGGAAAGGCCGTCGCTCTCGTGGGGAGTCTAGTCAAAGTACTCCCACACATGAGGAGAGCCCGCTACATGAAGAAGAGGAGGCGCCAAGAGGTCACGCCATCGACGAGGCCGACGCTCCCTTCATCGACTTGGAGAGCGAGCGGGAGATGCAAGCATACAACCTCCTCAAGGGACGCGAATTCCTACATACACCGGCCTTCGACCCATACTTTCTCCAGCAGACAGGTATGAACATTGAATTTAATACCATTTTCAAAAATGTTGGTTGGAGCCAAGTTGCCCCCGTGCAAGAACTTGGGTCTCGTTTCTTGACCATCCAAATCTTGGGTACTTTACAAATTATCAACTATGGTATTACCTTTCGCTGCTTTGGGAAAGAACATAGCCTTTACTGGAAAGATTTTGCTACACACATGGGTTTTCATGAGCGATGCTCTGTTGATTTGGGTTTTACTCTTTCGGGATATCAGCGTCATACTTTTTGGCACTTGATAACCGGACAGAATGTGACTGGAAAATTCCAACCCAACATCAACACCATCCACCATCCTTTTCTAAGGCTTATGTATAAATGGATTGCTAATTCTTTCTTTCCTAGAGAGGACACTCACCATGCTTATGATATTGAGCTGAAGTTGCTTTATGCCGTGCTTAAAAAAATTAAAGTCGCTCCTGTCTATGACATTGTTAAGCACTGGTTAAACTCTTATAAAACTTCCACACCAATTATGTGCACTTCACTTATCATACATCTTGCTGCTAGTGTTGATCCTCATGGTGCTAACACTATTGTTTATCTCTCCATTCCGTGCATTATGATCAATGAGTATTATTTTACTCAAGCTCATACTATAAAACGTGATGACTCGGGAACAAACCTGGTATTTTATTATCCGGGATATATAAACGAGATCCCGTTACCTAACCCGGATCTCGCTTTATATAAATCCCCATCTCTCACCTTCGACCTTGTTGAGAGGGAAGAAGCACGCAGGAGTTCTGTTTCTCGCAGGAGATCACGGAGGAGAGAAGTACAGGAGGAAGAGCCTGCGCAGCTTGTGCAGCCTACACCACACCCAGCCATGCCTACCACGATACCAAGGATGGAATGGTCCCCGGTCATATCGACACCTGGGTTCACCCCCGGGTATGGATATGGTATGGGACATATTCCTCATCCTTATGCGGCTGGAGGGTCAGGGTGGCAACACTCGCAGGACGCATGGGGATCAAGGCAGCCCGAGCACGAGCATTCTCCAGATTCTGAAGGCATGCCACCTCCGATACGCCCATAGCCGGTCACACTAGAAGTCCTCAACACACGCATAGGAGGACTAGAACTGTAAAACAGACAAATCCAAGGTACGCTCAATGCTCACATCCAGACTTCTACCCAATGGCATGAGCAGTACCAGTAGCAGTTCATGAACCTCGAAGATGCGAACCAGCGGCGGCACGAGGCATAGATGGCCTACCTTCGGTCTATGGGACAATTCCCGGGACCTAGGCCTTGAACTAGCTTGGGGGAGGAGACCCCACAAGAGGTAACATGTATCTTTCAATTTCTTGCACTTTATTTCTCGCACTTTTAAATTCTGCAATTTTATTTCCTTATAAAAAAGAAAATAATAATAATAATAATAATAATAATAATAATAAAATATTCCACTCCTATATGTGCTAACATATGTTAGTTTCTCTTCTGTTGAAATGATGAATAGTTGCTCTGTCTATAATTCATTTGTGCCTAAGTTATAACTTAGTATTCCTCAAGATTTAAGTTTGTTGGCTAAAAATATCTCATTCTGAGAACTTAAAATCTTGTGGGATGCAATTGCATGATTCTTTTCTAAGTTGTTTCGAGATTTGAGATGGTACAAATAGACTTTACTATGACTTTGTTCTAAGAGAAACTTGACATCTGGAGATTTCTTTTCAAAAATTCAAAAATCAAAAGTTCCTCAATGATTATGAAATACCTACCAAGGCCATATGACATGTTCTAGTTTTACAAAAAACTTAGTCATATGCTACTTACGGAACTTTGAGTTGAGTCAAAACACTGAGACCTAGTGAGATTATGGTCATACACCCATGATTGAGATTCACGTACACCTACCAAATAAAGTCGACTCTCATCCTGAGAGTTGCGCACAACATGCACCTTTTCTTCCACCAAATAAAAATGCTGACGCTCACTTTGAGAGCCGAGCATACAAAAAAAAATTCACTCCTTGTTCACCATCATGACGTCTCTCCATCTGAAATTTTTCATATGTCAAATCAAAATATGGGCTATGCTAAAAAAAAGCCAAAGGGCATGAGAAAACAAACAGAAAAGAAAATCCAAATACCCGTTCAAAAAAAAGAGAAAAAGAGGATGATATTTTTATAGCCCATATTTCTCCCAAGAGTTTTATTCCATCCAATAAAAAGAGAGTCATGATGCATGGAGTGCCAAAAAGATTAGAGATAGGTTTTCACCATTCCACACACTTGCACATCTCAATCAAGGTATATGACTTGTATCTCCTTATGGTCCGGTCTTTGACTCAGTAATATAAGTAATGTAAGTATGCCCACCTTCATACCTACCCAAAACTCCACTCTCAGCCTTAGTAGTAGGATGAAAAGGCAACACTACAATGCCTTTGGTAAGGTAAACCATACACATTGAGCGATTGAGAGAATCATTTGAGGAACTTGGTTTATTTTGCAAAAAATTCATAAAACCTCTGGATAAAAGGTCTATCAAAGAATGAATGATTGGTGAGTCTATTATAACCATTCTATCTTGCAACTGCCCAAGAAATTGGAGAAACTATAAGCCCCATAAGAAATCAAGGTAAAGAGTGGATACAATGCCAACTTATTTAAATTACGAATGAATACTATGTTATAGGTATGACACTTATGAATTATATCGGTATTGTAGCAACTCCTGATCAACAACCATACTTGGCTATTTGCTCAGGACGAGCAAAGGTTAAGCTTGGGGGTCTTGTTGGTGGTTCTTATGGATAAATTTTATACCACCAACTTAGACTAAAAAGAGGATTAACAATCATATTCTAGCACATATGCCTTTACTACTAACAAGTTCCACTTGTACCCCTAGCATTCATGTTTTATAGGTTTTATGGCACAACAAGTGGAAATACGCATCAACATGGAGAAAGCGCAAAGTCAAATGACGAATCCAACAAATGCGAAAACAATGAATACTAAAGAAGCCCACCTGCAAAACGTAATTGGATCCATCCGTAACCACGGGGGAGGCCCAGGCCTAGGGGACAACCGACCACCCGAAGGCGGTGGCCAGATGGCGCTCCCCAGGGACCGACCACCCCCAGGGGCAATCGCCCCCCTGGTGGGGCCTCCCGGGTCCATCTTCAGAGGCGGTGCTGATGGCGATTTGCTGATGGTGATTTCACCTACTTCCATGTTTAGAACGCCCAAACCGTTATAGTCACAATATAAATAGAGGGTGCTCCATCCCCTTCAACACACACATCATTTTGGAGTCATCTACCTTACACTTCTCACTTGTATCTTTAGAATAGTATTAGTAGTTTGTGAGCAAGGCAAGACCTATCAAGGAGAGCTTGTCTCCTTGGAAGAAAAGGATCATCTTGATATGAATACAATTCGGTCTTCTTCCATGAGCAAGTTCTTATCATACTTATATGATTATGCATATGAACTAGAGTCTAGTTATGATCTTGTTATGAGCATAGTATATGAGCTAGAACATAGTTTATGTATCATGTTCTTGACTCATTCATCATCGTTCTTCATTGTTCATCGAATTAGTATGAATAGAGGAAGAACTAGGAATGAGGTGATGGTTCGTCTTGCTGTCATGGTTGCTCTTAACCTAGCCTATCAATCCATAGGGTTGGGGTCTGCGGAGGTTAGGAGTTGTTTCCAAGTACGTGAGCATGGTGCTCAGGTATGCGGAGATCGGTGGATACGTCGGTATCCCACGGGCAGAGGGGTAGGTGGACAGGTGGTGACAGCCCTGTCCATCCCTAGCATTCCCCCACATTCGGATATCGAGTAGGAGTTCGTAAAGTCTCTATCGGCTGGCAGACCAGCTGCAGGGATCTCCCTATCACCCCAGAATTAGTCCTGATACTAGAACTACTAATTAGATGATTTGCTAATAGTTCTTTGGATAATTATATATGACCAATGCCTGCTCAGTTAGATATATTCTTTTATTCTTTATTTTCCTTTTATTCCTTGAGGTTGATCCATATGTGTGTCCACTATCTTAAAATCATGTTTTATTCCTGTTTACTCTATGCCTACCATTGCACTCAATAAGTGATCATGTTTACGCCACGCTTGATGCATATTACCCTCCTACGGGAAATTATAAATACGACACCCTACTCACGGGTTGAAATGCTACAATGATAGTTCTGTGCGCTTGCAGAGTAATCTTATTCCTTACTGAGCTATCGATTGGCATACCTAAGTACCGTTACTTAAGGATTGTAATTCTTGTTGACCCCACGGCGTCGTGCCACAGTTTTGCATATCGTAAGTAATGACGTTTAGGAAGGGCAATCCGGCACTTCTAACTGCTATTACCAGACTGCATTACCTAAGCCGGCGCCACTAAGGGCCAAGGATTACCTTTCTGAAGTAATGGTGGTTGGGAATGTCAACTTATGTTTCTAAGTATTATTATTAAGGACGGACCTTTAGTCTATCTTTAGTAGTAATGTTAGGAAGCGCCAACAAGCATTTCTAGCGCCGTTGCTGGGAATGGACTTTTAGTCTATCTTTTGTGAGGACGTTAAGAAATGCCAACAGTACACACGCTAAACCTTGGCTTGTGGTATCCTAAGGGCTCTAAGTTCGATTTGCTTGAATATTCGGATTCCGATTACGCCGGTTGCAAAGTAGATCGAAAAAGCACTTCGGGGACATGTAAATTCCTTGAACGGTCCCTAGTGTCTTGGTCACTGTTTCTAATTCCTATTTCTTCTGACCAAGTGATTGCACAAATAATATCCTGTAACCTTGTCCTAGGTGAAGCCCTGTTTTGGTTTAGATTCTCTGCTGGAAGGCAGGGCGGCAGTGCAGATCCTACCCGCGGCAGTGCCGCGCAATGGCAGTGCCGGGCCTTTGCCAGGCAGTGCTGCGTCTTGCCAGTTTGGCAGCCCGTGGCCCACCTTAGTCAGAACGGTCGGGCTCTCCTCTCTCTATCTCGAGCCCGTGACTGTTCCTCCCTCTCTCCTCTCATTCTCTTGGTCTCCCTCTCTCTTTCCATACCGAGAGAACGGGCGACGGTGCTCCAGCCCGGCACCGCCGCCCCTCCCTTGCGCCTCCTCCCTGCTGTGCCTGCTGCCGGGCATGTTGGAGGCTTTGCTCCTCCTCTTTGCCGGCATCCAGGCCCCCTGAAGGCGTGACATTTCCTCTCCTCTTCCTTCTCCAAGGTGAAGTTCAAACCCTAAGTTGATTTTCATCCCGATCTATGAAATGTGAAGGTTTTGGGTTGAAAGAAGTGTTGTCTAGGGTATTTTGATGAGTTTTGCGTCGATTCCATAGATTGAAATTAGCCGATCCGTTGATTCATCGATCGAGAAAGAATGGGGGCCAGGCAGTCTCACTGCGCAAACGCGGCAATGCCGGGCCAAGGCGCGGCAGTGCCAGGCCCTGCACAGAGCACTCCTGCTCCCCAAAATTTTTCTCGATTTATGACTCAGCCGATCTGCTCTTTTCAACTCACTGGTTCGACCAGCACTCACATCTCCCTATTTTTGACACAAATTTTCACACATTTGCATAGATGACGGATGAAGGAAGGTGTGAAGGAAGGACCAAGGGTGGTTTCGACGTGGGGGCTGGGTCCAGCAACCCACGTCCCCCGCGTATGAAGCATCTAGCCCGTCGTGGAGGCAAGACAGATCGGCAGTCTCTCCGCGACGCTGAGCTGATTGAGCAGGCTGGCAGGACCATTTCAGGTGGTGCTTGCCCAGACACCCCAGATGATCTCACCATGTTTGATGGTGCGTACCTGTAGTGGGATGAGCACGATCATTTTGTGCGTGCTTCGGTTGAGAATCGGCAGAGGCACAACATCTGCTATGCCAATCAGTTCAGGGCTGTGCAGGAGCAGAGGCAGGTCAACCTTTATGTAAGGCGTAAGGATGTTGAGTTTGACTACAGGTTTTGGTCTGCCTTTCAGTCTGATTTCTATGAGTCAGTTCTTTTTGCCTCCAAGAAGTCCAAAATTGTCCCTATGAGATGTATTGATTGGGAGCACTTGGCTGGCAAGAATGACAGAGTGTGCAACCAAGTCATTGCTTTCTGCAAGAATAGAGGGATATATGACTTGATGGGTTTTAGGTATGATTGGAACACCGAGATTCTTTATCAGTTCCTAGCTACCTACTACTTTGACAGACAGGATGATGAGTTGCACTGGAAGACTGATGTTCACCACTACCGAGTGGATTTCACCACCATTGCTCGGATACTCGGTTTTGGAGAGTGGGATAGGGATGCTTATGATCTGCAGGATGAGCGGGCACTCACTGACAGCGAGTTGGCCCATCTATATGATCATCCCAGTCAGGCAGATGTGAAGGGGCTGAAGAGTCGGTATTATATTTTGAACAATCTATTTCGCCAGACTCTTCATCCCAAGGTTGGATCAGCTTCCTACCTCTATGGGACAGCAAGGAACATGCTTGCCAGGACACAGCCAGGTAGTGGGTCTTTCTCAGTATCTCGCTGTAACACCCGGAAATTTTCAATTTTTGAAAATAGGAATTTAATTTGATTTATTTATGCAATTGATTGAGCATTTAATATATAGAATAATATTTTTTGTGAATTAAAATAAACCCTTGGGCATAGAAATATGTTATGTTGCATACATGCTGCTGCACATATTTATTTTCTGAGATTTGTTTGGATTTGCAAGGGTTCAAATCTTAGTTTGAAAAGCTATTTGGAAAATAAATTTGAAAATGAGTTTTAAAAAGAAAGGGAAAAGAATAGAAATCCTCACCCCTTCTCTCTTTCGGCCCGAGGCCAGCCCATTCCTTTCCTTGGCCCAGGCCACAGCCAGGGCGCTGCCCCTTTCTTCCTTCCCCGCTGGGCCGAGCCCAGCAGCAGTACCGGCCCAGCTCCCCTCTCAGGTGTGCCCTGCCCTCTCCCTTCTGTGACTGCCGCCTGGGGCCCGCATGGCAGAGCCTTCTCCTTCCCCGGCTCGTATGCGAGCGGAACTCCCATCGGAGTCGTGGCCGACCCGGCCACCAGACACCTTGCCACCTCCACCGGCCCATAAAAGGAAGCCGCGACCCTCTTCCCCCTCCTACTGGCACTGACGCGTCGGGCCCACGGCACAGCGCCGTCCCCTTCCTCCGGACAGAGCCCGAACCGAGCACGGTTGCCGCCTCCGACCGTATCCTAACCACCGAATCTCCCGAGTCCGGATCTCCTACGCCTCCCTCGCGCCCCTATATAAGTCGACCGAGCCCTGCCGTCCCTCCCCACAAGTTCCCGAGCAAGCCACGCCCTCCAATCGTGCCCTTGCCGCAGCCACAGAGCCGCCGCCGCCCCGAGCTCCGCCATCGCCGTCGATTTCGCCAACGAGAAGTCTCTCCGTCGAAATTGGTTGTCCTCCAAGCTTCGCAGCAAGGTCAGGGATCTTCCCGACCCCTTCTCCCTCGGTTTTGTGCACTGTAGCCATGATGCCGAGCTTCGCCGCCGCCATAGTTCCGCCACCGAGCACGCCGCATCCTCTCCGAGCTACCTCTGTGGCAACCGAAACCATAGATAGGTTTAGCTTGAGCTTCTCTTGCTCCCCGACCAGATCCCGAGGTGAACCGAGCTTTCAAGCCCCGAAAACGCCGTCTCCGGCCATCCTCCGGCGACAGCGCCGCAGTTGGCCGCCCGACTCCGGCGACCAGAGCCGCCCCTCTTCCTCCCCGATCTAATCCCGGCCGTTCGTTTTAAATCGGAGGGCTTGCAGCGCTCCATTCCCCTTCGGCCGCCTTTCTTTCAAAAGTGCCCCTGTTGTTTTTGAAGTATAAACCCGCAGTCCTTAGCGTATTCAGCCGAGTACGCTTTCCTTTTTAGAAAACATATTCCATTAAATAGATTCAAAAATACGTTTTCCAGATATTCACAATTTTGCCATTAATTTTGTTTTAGCTATAAAATCTCCGTTTTAGCTCCGGTTTGATCCGTTCAAGTCTCGTTAGATTTGTAATTCCGTAATCTATCTAATGATATTACTGTTATTCATGTTTTGAACTTTTAAAATTCGAGATTAGATTTAATCTATTAAAGTAAAACTTGTTTATTTCATAACTTCTCCGTTTGAACTCCGATTTTCGTGAACTTTATATCGTTGGAATCGTAGCGACGCGTAGATTATTTTTATACACTTTTCAATCTGTTTTTACACTATTGGTGTACTATTTCTAATATAGATCTTTGCTTCGTGTATGATTGCCTCGATGATTGTGTGGTGATTTTATGATCAAGTTCAGACGGTGAGCAATACGTTGGTGATCAAGAGTACACTGAGGATCCAAGTTCTCCAGAGCACTTTGATCAAGGCAAGTATAGCATAGACCATCCTTGTTGCCTATTCACCCTAATCACCAAATTCATGATGCATGTGTCTACCTTGCCAACCCTAATATTTATTCCTAGCTTTTGATCACTTGATCCTTGTTACCTATGAGATTGCATTTGAGTAGTGATGCTAGTGCTTTGATGGGTCATGATCTTATGAACTTGAATAATTGATTATGGAATTAAAGTTAAAAGATGCTTTTTAGCAACATGGACTAAGGACTTATCTATAAGTATGACACCGGGACTTACAGCGCAACCATGGGGGCTATATGGCTCTGGCTTTAATCAAGTATGAAGTTACTTTCTATCATGTTGTTAATCTTGGAAGGTTCCTTGCCGAACTGGTTGTTTTGCGGCTCTTGTCTTTGTGTGTACTGCTGCGTGTGTGTGCCACGTGGAAGGAGGGCTCTACCGCCCCTTGCCATTGCGCCCGGATTGATTAGTAACATGTTAGCGAGCCTTTTGAAAGACTTCATAGTGAGACCCTGTTATGCACCTTGGCAGTGTAGTGTGGGCCTTGCAAACCCCGACACATGGGAATCACGACTCATGGTGAAAGTGTGCAACCTCTGCAGAGTGTAAAACTGATATATCAGCCGCGCTCACGGTCACGAGCGGCCTTGGACGTCTTACAGAATAAGAATAATTGAATATTGATTTATTAATTTGAAGTTTCTGTTGATGTTTATTTCATATTAATTATTATGTTTATATGATCATGCAAATCTTGTTCCTTGGTATATTCTATTGCTGCTACTCAAATTGTTAAAACGTGATCAACTAAAAGCAACCGCTGTCAACCTGTGTCTTGCCTTATTTGAGCCTCATAAACCCGTGCTATTCTTGTTGAGTACGACATGTACTTACGCTTGCTTTATTTTTCATACTTGGATAAAAATCCCGGATGGGTAACAGATGACTATGATGATTCTTCTGAGGATTATTAGGATTGTGTTCACCAGTCAACTACTTCCCTGTGGAATGGAGATTCTGCGAGAGAGAGTTATCTATATTATTCCGCTGTTATTAATATAAAGATTCTGTGATATTATTTATTATATATTAAACCTTGTGATGGTACTATGTAATTTGTCGCTTATGTGTGTGATTGATCCCTGAGCACACATAAGTTGGTTCATTCAATTTTATCCTTAAAATTGGGTATGACACTCGCTTCATTTGGCGTGAGTTGATTATCACTTCTGAAGATGTTAGGAAGGCCCTTCCATATGCACCATATCTGATGTTTATGATTGAGCGTGTGTCTGGCACTATATTCAAGAAGGATGTGTCCCATGAGCCATTTTGGGTTGACAAGACTCACCACTCAGGCGTTGGTGAGCGCAGGGCAGCCACTCGGTCTTCCAGCAGGCGGGCTGCCCCGTCTTCAGATATTCTCAGCTCTTCCCGTTCTGGCTCCCGGCAGGCTCCCAAGAAGAAGAGCCGTCTCTCCCGCATGCTTTAGAGGATATTTGGGGCTTGTATGCATGCGTCTAACTCTGCATACAAAGCTCACTTGGAAAACAGGGAGATACGTGAGCACTTGGGGATGCGACTAGATTGACCCTCCTACACCACCTCTAGAGTTCAGTGAGATGTCTAGGTTCTGACGTTGAGGACGTCGATTGGGACCAGCTAGCACGTGAGGAGGAGGAGGACCGTCCAGGCATGTCGTCCCGCGGCGTTCGCTTCACTGCCACCACTCACCACCAGGGACGTGCCGTTGTCGTGTCTGACGATGACGAGGAGGAAGAAGAAGACGACAACGACGACGACGAGGAGGAGGAGTCTAGTAAGGATGATGACGAGTAGCTGTACTTCATTTTTCTCTCTTTTCTTTCTTTTTGGTGCTTGTTGCCAAAGGGGGAGAAGGGGATTAGAGAGGGGTACAACTATTTTTCATCATTTTTACTAGTGTTCAGCAGTGTGCAGCTTGTGAGCGTGTTGTTTATCTTTGAGAGCTGCTAGTTGTAGAGTTGAGAGTGGTTCTCAAACTCATTTGATTATAATAAGTACTCTTTTACACTCTATTTTATTTGGTTGTGAACCTTAGTACTTTATTTGAGAACCAGCCTGTGTTTGTGCGTAAACTAAATTTATATTACATGTATTCTGTGTAGGGGCTTTACTTCCGTGAAGTTTCTGTCTTCAGGCATAGCGGCAGTGCCACGCCCTAAAGCGGCAGTGCCGCCCGATCTGACGGCAGAAGTTAACTCTGATTGTCTCACATGTCATTCGCATCATGCTTATATTCTTGACACTGTGCGCTGCACCCCACAGAGAGCATGGATGTAGTGGGAGACCCCATTTCACTCTAATGTGTGACACTTAGTCTTTTATGCTAAGCTTGTAAATTCAAATTCTATTCACACATTTAGAGGGAGACTCTACATTCAAAATCTCATTTAAATCTTATTGTATATTATCTTTTATCCTCTCTAATCGGGTTGTCATCAATCACCAAAAAGGGGGAGATTGTAAGTGCAATCAAGCCCTAAAGTGGGTTTTGGTGATAATGACCATGCAATTAGAAGACTAATGAGATTTATCAAAATGATGGACAGGCAAAAGCATTAAGATGATGTATTCTTATGTAGGTGGACCCCTAACGACTAAAGGATGCGGCATCCTGCTCAAAGGAGATTTAAATTCGTTTTTATTTTGAATTTTAGTATAGGAAAGTCATACTATTAAGTGAGATGCAAAAGACAGATTTGAATGTGTGACCAAGTGCAAATCTTTACACCAATCATCCTCATTTTCTCTGCCTAAGACAGCCACAAAGTTTCAAATCATTCTGATCTGTCTAGGCAGCGCGGCACTGCCGACCTCAGGCCTGGCATTGCCTGGCCAGAGCGGCACTGCCGCGACTTATTCTGACCGTTAGACTCGAGGCGGCTTTTTAGCCACCCTCCTGTCACCCCCAACGGTCATCTCTGCCATTTGCTCAGTTCTCAGACCTGAGAAGCCTCTCACTTGCTCTCTCTCACTGCCAACAAGCTCTCCACTCTTCATTATGAATACAAGTTTGAATCTAGAAGAGTGTGAGCTGAATCTCAGCAAGAACAAGCTTCTCCCACTGATCTTCAACTTCCTCAAGCACTTGGTTCGCGTTCAAGTCGGTGGTTTGCATGTGTTACTTCTGGAGCTTGCTCCTAGCCAGCTAGAGCGTCGCCCGGTGAGCTTGCCAACTTTGTGGCAGCCCCGGGAGGTTTGTAATCACCCTCACAAGCTAGTGAAATTACCCCTCTCTTCAAGAGTTAATTATCTTGATTTGAGAATGAGGATTGGGCTTTGTGAACCCAAGTTTCCTTTGTGGAACCTCAACAGCGTGGAGTAGCCAAGTCTTGGTGGCGAGCTGAACCACGGGATAAATCTTGTGTCATTTGTGTTGGTTCATTTGCTCTCTACTTGTTGAGTTCTTTGATTTCTAGGGTTTGGTCCCGATCTACTTTTTGGTGAAGTTCTAACTGTGAAGAAGTGGTGCTCTAGACTCTACGCAACTCAGGGAACCTCAGTAAATTAGCCGATCTAAATTTCATTGCTTAAATTTTGAACTATGTAGAATCTACTCTGGGAGGTCCAGCACTGCCGCTCTCGGAGCAGCAGTGCTGGGCAGCTTAGCAGTGCCGCTCTCTAGGCTGGCACTGTCGCGCTTGGTACTAATCATTGTTTGTGAAGATTTTTCACAGGCCTATTCAACCCCCCTTCTAGGCCAGTTGGTGATCCTACACCCGGAGGTCGTTGCCAAGGTTGCGGAGAAGAAACCGGTAGATCCCAAATACTTGCAACCAAAGTGGTGCCCCCCGGGATTGACCAAGATGTAACGGCGGAAGTTGCAACGAGCGCGCCAGACCCAACAAAAGCTGGAGAAATTGGAAAAAAAATGAGGGAGGAGATGTTCAATGCTTCACATCCAATTTTTCCACAAACGCAGAAAGGAAGTGATCCAGCGTGCTTTGCAAAACCCAGCGGAGAAGGCTGCTGGAGATCAGGAGCTTCCAGAAGCGAGACCTGCACAAGGTGCAGAAACCGGTCAGGCCGGGTCAGAATCGGCTAAGCCTGGTCTCCCAGAAACCGGCCAGGCCGGGTTGGGGGCGGCTCGGCCGGATTTTGCGGCTTTGCCCGCTGATGCTGCTGCTGATACTGTTTCGGTGGAGGTGGTCCCTACTACCTGTTTCCTCTGTTATTATAGATTCTGTAGACGCAGAGGAAGATGAAGAGATGTTGGACTATGAGCCGACACCGCCACTGCGCCGAACTCAATGTCGCTCGGGGGGCATGGTGTAATTTCTAAATGCTCTCCAAACGATGGCCGGTACATGTATCGCCCTTAGAAAAAGAAAAATGGCCGATGTATACATCGCCCTTGGATGCTAAACAACTGTTGGGTTAAGTATTGTCGCTGTTTGGTTTTGCTTGTGTTTTCAGGTTCATATGCAGAAATTCACCTGAAAACAGGGGGGCATATGTTGACACTCAAATTTGGCCGCCTCGACACGTCCAATTTATGAAGTTGTCAACATGTAAAATGGCCATCACCATTACGTCCGTCTCGTCGAGCTGATCGAAAAAACATATATGGTTTGCCTCGTTTGGTGTCTGGACGAAGGAGTTACGCCCTCACGAATATGCCGTCACGTCGGAAGTTCCGACCCAACTTTCGACACAACTTCCGACGTGTCAGAAGTTCCGACCTAAGTCGGAAGTTCCGACCCTTCGGAAGTTCCGACGAGCTCCGGAACTTCCGACAGAACTAATAAAAGACCCTATTCGGATCTGACCTTTTGGATTCCGAACTGGACTCTACCAAACTCGTGGGAAACTTGGAAAATAAGTCTTGGAGAGGTTTCCTACTGGGATAAGACCATCCCCCTCTATATATATGAGAGGATCATGGCCGATTGAGATCTTAACCAACCAATCGTCAAAATACATCTACCAAGTAAGCTTTTCGGTAGTTCACCCCCTTATCTTGCTGTTCGGCTCGACTCTCCGTGAGTTTAGTCGGTGCTCTAGGCAGCTTCCGCAGTTCCTAGGGCAACCTCTTCGTGCATTTCTCCGACGGATCTTTCCGAGAGGTGTTCAGGAGTATTCCAGCGAAGGACAGGCGCTACATCGACCATCAACATCCTCTGCTGCAGTTACCGGTCGTCCCGACGACCATCTACCTCGACCCTAACCTTCTCGGTGTCAATCCGCGGAAGGCGGCTCAGCCGGTTCTAGGAACCGGCCAGGCCGGGTAGGGCGGCTCAGCCGGTTTTGCAAACCGGCCAGGCCGGGTTGCGGGCCCTGCTGCTTTGTCTCGTGCGCGACCGTGCGATCTATCATCTGCTGATGTGCTGACCAGAATCTGCGTCAACACAATCTATCAAGAAACCTGAACCATACTACATATGCACACAGACACAGATGAAGCAAACCACCACAAGCAGCACAACGCCCGGCCGGACGTTCGTTCGCCTCAGGTTAACGATGCCGGTGGGCAACAATTGGATTAACCCGTACCCATCCCCAAACATCACCCTCCCCAAATTAACCCATCCCCAAAACTAGTGGGCAATACCCAGTGGACATGGATTATCCATCGGGTAAACAGCAGATGGATGCCCCCTTCGTGGCCGACCCCAACCCCATCGCTCCCATCGTGCTGCCGGCACAGTGGCCTCATCGTCTTCCTCGCCACGCTCCTGGCGTTCGTCTCGCGATGGAGGTGGTGGTGCCTGTCATGGCACCAAGCGCACCGTGCAGCCCAAGGACCACGGTCATCGCCGGCGGCGACCACCTCCCGGCCTACTGCTACTTCTTCTCCAGCGCTCCGACGAGCCCGTCCAGGGCGAGCTACGCCGCCGGGGACGCCTCAGCCTCGCCGGGCGTGGGCACCACGTTCGACTTCACGCTCGGGTTCAGCGGGCAGCTGCAGGAGGCCACGCCGCCGATCCTCGCGGCCGCTGACGAGCTCTTCGAGGGCGGCAGGATCCGGCCGCTGAACACGCCGCACCGGAGCATTCTGCTGGCCGACGACGCCTCGAGCTCCTCCTCCTCTTCCTACGCCGGCGGCCTTCGGTGCTCCCCGAGAAGAGCCGGCGGCGCGACATGCTAGCAGGAGCTCGCGAACGGGCGGAGCAGGTAAGCGGGTAATATCCAAGTTTTCCCTACCCATACCCACAGTTCATATGGGTAATCCATACCCTACCCAAATAGAACGGGTATGGGTTTGGGTACGCGTGCTGGATACCCAACGACATCGTTACCTCAGAGGTCATTGTGATTGTGACTGCGCGATGGTCTTCTCCAGCTCCTTCAGGACACCTGGTACCTGACGAAGCCCGTACAGCTTTGGTCCAATCGAGTGGAGGCAGTGTCGCGTGCATTGTTGCGTTCAGCGTCGAGCCCTCGAGGTCGTCTAAAGGTGTTGATCTCGTGGATGAAGAAGTTTTAGACAATACTATTATATCCTTAATTACACAAAGAAATTTTAAAAATAATATTATCACACCTCATTTTTAAGCGTTGGTCCCACTAATTATAGCACGGGTTTGGTACCTACAGTCCCAGTGTCCCACCATTTAGAAGGTACGTGGTACCTTTCGATGCCTCTAAAATTAGTGCCTCTTGATTAATCTGTCTTTTTAGTCGTTGGATCACTCCTCGTAAGCCGTCTATTTTTCTTCAAGCATAATAAAATTCCTCAAAAAATAAAATTGATTTTTGGGTATTTTAGCTATAATCTCTATAATATTTATAAAAATTATATCTTTTTCATATGATCTCGAATGAAGATGATAGTTATATAAAAATTGTAGTGCTCGACGAGATATATAACTTTCCAGTTTTGAGTTTTTTTAACTTGAGACTGTAAAAACGCTAAAAAATAATTTTTAGCAGTATATTAATAATCACTTACATGCGCTTGTCGTCTTGGAAATATCATATCTTTCGTATATGCTATCAAATCGAGATACTTTTCATATAAAAGTTGTAGTGCTCAACGAGATCAACAACTTTTTAGGTTTGTTTTTTTTAATTTAAGCTCCTTAAGATGGTAAAAAAATTAAACCACTGATTTCGGTTCATGCATAGAGATTTTACCCTTTTTTTTAGAATCAAGCAAAATGTGGCCACCAAATTAAGTTAAAGCAACAAAATCAAAGAAGTGGATGCTTGTTATGAACCTTAAAGCAAGATGACCATGCCCATGTTTCAAAATCCAAGATCTTCATAGTGAAGAGCAGACACAACCCTAATCATCTTCTGGTTTCCAAGCCCTGAGTGATGAGTGTGCTTGAGATAGAAAAGTGGGGGAGAATATATGACGACAACCTTTTTGTACTTCGGTACATCATTGTCGGCTCAAGCAACAAACCGTCGATGATATTCCTCAATCACTATCGGTTGTTTTGAATTGGCAATGATATATCAATGCCCATTTAATGCTGGTTGGTGTCACAAACTGACGATGTTGAGTACTTCTTGACTAACCTTAATCATTTTCTGGTTTCCGAGCCCGGGACCGTCTCAAAAAAGCGGTACCGATGGTGCCGATTTTAAATATCGAATCCAATGATGCACATTAAATACCATGTAGAGTAGATAATGTCACAAAAGTGTCACAAGAGTATATCTCAAAAATCAAACTTGTTTTATTTTAAGCATGTTTACACTCAGGCTTGTTTTATTTTGTACCTGAGTGTATACCATCGAGTTTGCTATTGGGCTAATCCTGGCTCCACCAACGGAAATGGGCTTGACCAACCCCTCCTCGATTTTCCGCAAGGAAGAGCGGCGCGGCCTGTAACAGCAATCAAAGTTAGGGCCCATTCACAAGCCTCAGCAGCCCATCGAGTCCGTTCCCTCTACTAGCCCACCCAACTCCAGAAAAAGAAAACGGCCCACTTGCAGCCTTAGGCCCCTTCGCTCTCTCCTCTCCGACACGCACTTCGCCGGCGTCAGGGCATGGATGAAAATGGTACGGGAAGATGGTACGGATGTTTACCACCGGTCTTCAAATCAGTCCGTATTTGAATTCGAATATTTAACATCCGATACTTTATTTGTATCTAAATATTTAAATTATATATTTTTTAATATCGATATCTAATCATATCTTATCCAGTTTGACGACACTATCCATATTCGAAATCCATATTCGACTTCGAATCCGACGAAAATATCAGTCATACCCGATCTGTTTTCATCCCGACTCAGGCGACTCCAGATCCCCAATTCAGACAGCCACCTGCTCCGCCCCGTGATCCATGGCCGGCCGCCGCGAAGGCGAGCGCCAGGCGAGCCAGTGGCGATCCGGGACGCCCGCGGCGGCGGAGGAGGACTCGGGCGCCTCCCCCTCCGCCATCATCCTCTTCGCCCTCGTCGGCGCCACCGCCACCACCGCCTGCCGTAAGCCTGATGCTCTGCTCTGCTCTCCGTGCCCCGCTTCTCCATGGAAAACCCGTGCTTCTCTCTAGTGTGGTTACGCTGAGACAAATCTTCTGAAACGATGGTTGGTCCCTTTGCTTGCGGACTTGTAGGTCGGACGACTGCGCCGGACGGTCAGCTGGCTCTACACTCAGGTACAAAAATTTTATTTTGTTCTACAAAAAAGGGTGTCATTTTAGCATTTGCTTTGTGGAGCAGCATTGGTGAGTTTTGTGGCAGATCGGTGAAAACCTTTTTCCCTCCATTGATGAAGCTTAGTAGGTCGGAACCGTATGTGTTCTGGGAAGACATACCCCGTCGTCGACCAAATCTGTTCTGGGAAGACATACCTCGTGGTCGGCCAAATCGGTCCAGTGAAGCCTGGGAACGATATTACCAGAGGATGCGTGAAAGGGCCGAGGATCAAAGGGAAAGAGTGGTAAGATTAGTTACAAATGCATTTAAACATTTGCACACTGAAAGTGATCCCATTAGCTTATTCACTCTACAGCCCTTAGGTGTGTTGTTATTATTGAGTTGCTTCTTAGAGATCAACATGAAGGTTCTGCAGAAAAAAAAAAACATCAATTTGTATGGATTATTGACTTAGGAAAATGTTAGTATGAAGCAGCCAAGGTCATACATGGTAGCAAGCAATATTTCCTTCTCAACTTTTATTTTGCCCTTGAGAACTCTAAGTAAGCAGAAGAAAACTTTGATAATATTGATATTACAATATAAACAACCATCTCACGAGTTGGGGGTCACTATGTAACTTTCATTCTGTTTGCATGCTGATTCGTTTCAAGTAATCCTGAGCCAACAGTAGTGATTTCTGTAGGAACGCATACGGCGCATGCAAGATGTATTTGAAAAGGAGAGATATAAATTTCGGGATTATCGAACTTGGGAAAGCCATAATCCCAACTATTATCAGCATCGTCAAAGAGATGATTGGTACTGGAACGCAGAAAGATTTTATGCCAATCAAAGGACAAATTTCAGGGCGATGCCCAGGGAAGCTATGAGTTACAGTATGTCACATCACTATTCTGTTTTGGGCCTTGACAGGTATGTACTAACAGTCTTTCATAATGAACATTCCTATAACGAGTATTTGCCAGCCGTATGTGATGATGGCCTAGTTTGTTGTGAACCACTGTCATTCTTGGTCCCCTTATCTACATGTTCTATCTGTAGCAGTCAATATTAGCAAAGAAGCATTGTTACACCAGTAACACTGCTTACCTTTGAATGTATATTAACACAATTTTTCTCACCTCTGTGCCTTATGATCGCACCTGATTAAAAAAAAAAAGATATCACCCTGCTTTGTAAAGAGAAGAACCAGCTGCTTTAGTCTTTCACACACTTTGCATTTATGTTATCCTGAAATTGATGCCAACATGTCGACTGCCCGTAGTGATGTTGAGTAACTGATATCATCATAATTGCCCGTAACCAACGTTTTCCCTTTCCATTCCCTAGGTCAAGGTCAGAGCCATTTTCAGATGCTGAAATCAAGGTGTGCCTTCTGCCTGTTAATTTTGTGTATACTGAATATTTTTCTACTGAAAAGAGTGCAATGTGCTTTGTTCAATTCTGTACGATCTACAATCAAGTTTTATGTTGAATAGTTCAAAATATAAAAGCAAACTAAAGTTACACATCTGAAATTTTGTACTGAACTTCTAAGCAACTCTCTAGTCTCTACAATCCTGAAATGGTAACTATGTGCGAAAGGAGAGAGGGGAGATGTTTTATTAATTGAACATATTATATTTGAAAATTGACATTTGCCCATAAGCGTCGTCTAATGTGATAGAATAAACATAAATTTACTCTGTAGTCTGTACCAAGTTTAGATAAGTCATGTAATCAAGGTATGGTTGCACAAAGATACATCTACTGTCCAGGTTTTTAATCATCCTTTGTTTTTCCCAATTCTTTAAATTTAATTGTTCATTATTGAACTGCAAATTAGGCTTGCATTGATTCTTTGTTATTTTCTTTCATATCAGATGGCCAAAGCTTTCAGGCAATTATATGTACACTTGCTTACTTTCTTTTATCGTTGCATTACAGAATGCTTTCAGGAGAAAAGCATTGGAGTATCATCCAGACCAAAACCAAAATAATAAAGGTAAAACTGTTTCCTTGTCTTTCCTCTATCCCTTATGTAAGGCTAATATTCCCATGGGGTATGTAATTGCTCAGAAGCTTCCTCTTTTGACTATGGCAGAGGTTGCTGAGGCAAAATTCAAAGAGGTTATGGATTCCTACGAAGCAATAAAACTAGAAAGACAGAACAGAAGTTGCTGAATGCGCTCACGATTTCCGGGTGCTGGGAGGGACTGTTGTATATACAGTGTTTGATGTGGGGACAAACTAGATGCAAGGTATATATTATATACTCAAAGATGCAGATGCAGACACTGTTGTCTCTGATAACCCACTATTTTCTTCGGTAATTCTTTGATAAAACTACATAGAGCAGAGTAGTTCCTGCTAGCACAAGGCAGAACTTCAGCATGATGCAATTAGTTTCCTGTTATTTTCCTTTCTTTATGTATTTATGCTATGGATCATGGTAGCAAACTCACATTGGATATCAATAAGATTATACTGGTGCATTTGATACTGGTTAACACACACAATTTGTCTATGCTGCCATGCTCGACAACTGATTCAGGGTTGTCTATTTGACTTTGATCTGCCTGGCATAGAAAGGATTCCGGAGTTCTTGTTTAGTGGAGAGTAAATCTTCTCTGTTGAAAAACAAAAAACAAGAATGGGTTTAGGAAGATAATGAATTCAGATGGGGGAAGGATAGCCTGTCAATTCAGCCATTCTTTTTTTAGTTCTATCTGGAGCAGATGATATACTCAGATGGGGAAGGGCCATGAAGAAACAAACATTTGGTCACTTTTAAGCCAAGCAGAAAACATCATCCTACATGCATGTATGAGTCGAACATTGGTTTTATAGAGAACACATGAAACATTCACTCGTGAGTCATGATTGCTAAATTCTGCAATGGCTTAGTTTGATTTTACTAGCCAAAAAGAAAAAGTTTGATTTCATATCAGTTTTATGGTTGGGCAAATAGAAAATGCAAGTGCCATATTGGTAGAAGATATGGAATTAGTTGTATTCTTGCTATGAACTAACTTCCTTTGTGCCCTACTACACAATAACTTCCTTTATGCCCTACTACACCTGCCTGCCTGCCTGCCTGCTCCTATTTCTTCTCAAGGGAAGAAGGGTTGAACTGCAGCTTCCAGCCTTCCACGATCATGCATGGGCCAGTTAAGGGCAGACTCTGGCATGGATCCTAATCCTACATTTTATAGCGCCTGGAACTAGATCGATGTGCCTACAGGAGCTCTCGGGCAAGGACGACACCCAGACAGACCTGAAGTCCAACAGGAAAAGCTTGTTCATGGGCCATCCCAATTCTCAGATCCTCCGGAACTTCATGCGATTGCAATTCTGCTCGTGTTCCAGATGTATATCTGGTTGCAATCACCAGAATCAAACATGAATACTTTTGTTCCTGAAGAGTTATCTTTAGCTGGCCTTCGTGTGAAGATGCACGTTTGGAGATGTGACAGACTAAACAATAATGTCAATGGTACCAGCCTGTTCACTTCAGCTTATCTTATCAGCCAGCTAGAATCAACCTACTTTTTGTTCGTGGGTTAGAACATATTTTACAGCTGCTTTGACCTCATTGTTTTGCTTTTATGTCCTTTGCTCTATAGTTACTCCAGTCAAGTCATTCCTTCGTTTGTGGACCTTCCGGTGCATGTATCCTCTTTGTATATATCTTGCCTTTGATAACTTTGATGCTCATGCACATATATAGCTTCTCCAGTTTGTCCGGTGAAGTCAGGTGTTGTTCAGCTGATTCAATCAGCCAAGATTTTAGCTTCTTTTCAGCTATAGAATAATGTTTTCTCTTATCTTGCAGCCATAGAATGGCGTGTTTTTCTCTCACAATAAATCAACATCCATCGAAATCAATGCTTCTTTTCACACAAATGGACAACACCTCATTTGCTTTGACTTTACTATTTTCTTACACCTATCGTTTAACACTAATTACTCTAGTGAATGCATTATTCTTGGGAGTTTGCTTTTTTCTCTTGCTCTTCTTCTTAATTCCATGACATCTGATCATATTGTATCCTTATTAGGACTTATAGACCATGTAATCACACCTTTGAAAGACTTGTTAGCCTTACTTGATATGTGTTATCACTCAATCACAAAAATCACTGGCAATGAGTTCAAGGTAGTGTACACTACACACAGCTTGGTTCCATTCGGATACGCACCCTGGCAATGGATCTGTTCTATTTCTACTTCATGAGTACTTGTTGCACATCTATATTTGATTTCTCACCAAGGTGTTAAATGAAGCTTCTACTGCACATTATTTTTTTAATAAAGGAAAGCATTCACAGGTATACCATCTTATCGTTACCAATTTGTTCCCACGAGACAATATAAACATTGAAACTTTTAATAGAAGTAGAAACATCCGACCATCTGTTTAGTAGATTGCAACCATCATGGGTAATAACAGCCATTGTTCTATCATGTTTTAAGAATACACATATCTAATATTACAAAAATAGCCTAAAGTAACCCTGGATCAGTGTTACCCAACTTCGACATTAGATTGAGTTGCTTCTCTCCTTGGCAGAATTGTTCTATTAACGTCCCAATTCTAAATTCCTGGCAGCAATCTTCTCGATGCTTAAAATTCCAGCGTTGACAGCCTCCGAGCTTGCCAGGGATGACTCTCCAAGCAAGGACTCCATTGCCCATGGATGTTGCATCACCTTTCTCAACCTATCAAGCCTCTCGGAGACTTCCCTCATCGACGGCCTATTGGCACCAGATATCTCCAAGCACTGCTTCGCTAACTCTGCAATCTCTTCCAGAAAATCCATGTTCTCGTCATTCTTGATCTGATCATCCAGTATCTCCTCCAGCCTGCCCTCCTTTGTCACAGAAATAAACCTCAATGCTAGGCTCTTCTCATCTTCAGGCGCATCAAGGTTAAAAGGCTTCTTGCGTGTGAGCAGCTCCAGGAGAACAACGCCGAAGCTGTAGACATCGCTCTTGTCCGTCAAATGGCATGTCTGCATGCACTCCGGGTCAACACCAGTAGAAAAACAGGCTTTACTCCCGGTTGGGAAGGGGCTTTAGTCCCGGTTGTCCCAACCGGGAGTAAAGGCTCTGACCTTTACTCCCGGTTCCACAACCGGGACTAAAAGTCCCCTCAAACAAAAGAAAGAAATATGCATATCTCACTGCGCCACATGAGATTCGAACCTTAGACCTCTTGCATAGCCTCGCGTATGACTTACCACCCCACCCACGCATTATTTAATCCCGGTTGGTAACACCAACCAGGACTAAAAGGTCCTTTAGTCCCAGTTGGTAACACCAACCGGGATTATAGGGTCTACCTTTAGTCTGGGTTGGTGTTATCCAACCGAGACTAAAGGTTCTAGGTGTTACCAACCGGGATTAATGTTGGCCTTTTAGTCTCGGTTGGTGTTATCAACCGGGATTAAAGGTCTTTAGTCCCGAACACAAAAAATACCATGACTAAAGTCTAAACCCGAGGTGGGATTAAAAGTCTTTTCTCTACTAGTGCAAGGTACCCACAAGTTCCTTGAACAAGTGTGACGAACTGCGACTCATCAGTTGGCGCTAGGATGGAAGCGCCAAAGTCCGATACTTTGGCGGTGTAGTCGTGATCGATGAGGATGTTCGAAGACTTGACATCCCCATGGAGGATTGGGGGGGATGCCCATGAGTGCAGGTAGGCAAGCGCCTCAGCGGACTGATGAGCGATCTGTATGCGAGTAGCCAAGGAAACCTGCCTACCATGGTTGCCATGTATGAGTTGGAACAATGTGCCATTCGGGACGAACTCGTATACCAGCATCGGGACCTGCACTTCGAGGCAGCAACCGAGTAGCTTAACGATGTTCCTGTGGTTGATTTGAGAGAGGATTAGCATTTCCTTGCCGAATTCTTTCTTGTGCTGCTCATCAATGGACATACATCTTTTTACAGCTACTTCGACGTTGCCTTTGAGAAGCCCCTTGGACACAGTTCCATGTCCTCCCTGACCCAGCACTCGTTTCTCGTCGAACTTGTCGGTGGCTTCTTGTAGTTCTGCTTCTGAGAATATTTTGAAAGCAATGCTACTACCTTGTTGTGATTTTATCTCCTCAAACAACAGCATACCCCCGTGCTGTTGGAAGTATCTTTGTTTGATGTGCCGTAGCTTTCTCCTTTGTAGGATCAAGTATGCATAGGTTATGCTAACGACGAGGACCACTAGTCCAACACTTGAACCTGCATGCATGATTCACCACACTTATAGATCAGTATTTTTTTGTTATAAAATTAAAGGAGAATATATATAGGCAACGGCTATGAAATCATAACCGTTTGTATGTCGGAAATATTATAACAAACAACTAGGAATGAAGGTGTCTTGCTGCATGGCAGGGGAGTAGGGGAGCCTACCTACGACTGGTATCACCCAAGAAGAGGACTTCTGATTTGCCATGCACATGTCATCTATCATCGTTTTTCCTTGTGGACATATAGATTTATAGCTTCCATGTGTATTTTCACAAGATGTCGACCCTTTTGCCATGCAATTGTTGGTAGTATTACTCAGGCATTCGTCGATATCTGAAAGGGAATAGCAACACTTCATATATATGTATATAGACCCCGCTAAGAATCGTCTCATCGAATATTCATGCTAATTAATTTCTCAAGAGAGAGCACAGAAAATGAACCTGTGCATCCTCCTTCCTCTGACGTAGGGATTGCCTTGATACCCGTCCAGGCACTTGCAGCGGTAGCCTGGCCCGTTGGTGGTGTTGACACACTCGCTGTTGTCGCTAACACATGCATATGAACTGGGGTTCAATTGTGCGCCCTCGCATGTGTCGAATGTAATCCTCCAGTCCATTACAACTGGAACTGTGCCGTTGTTTGCATACCAGAATACTGAAGACGACCAATATGTTGTGCTATAGCTAAACGCCTTCGCTTCCATCACTACAGTATAGCCGCAGGCAGTGGTATCGTTGTAGTCTGGATTGAAGTAAGATTTGCAATACCCCATGTTACCTGGGACTTCTGCCTCACAGCAGCCAGACCCAGGGGAGCATAAGCTCGTGTTTCTCGGCTCACCAATGCATTGGGACAAGCAACCTATGCTATACTGCACAATTAGCAGCACGCGTTAGCCCTGATAGTCTTCTTCTGGTGATTAGAAAGAAAATGAAAGAAAACTGGTCTGCGAAATGAAGGTGATCGATCCTCGTGATTTGGCAGTAATATATGTATGTACAGGAGTTCCATGAGAAGCCACAAACCAGGCAGAACTAGTATGAAAAACCCAATGTGTATGAATTGCTTTGTCTCATCAAAATTCATATGCACATTATTATTAATCATCGTCACTCATAGTCACTACTGCAAAAATGGTTTTGTGAGGCAGATGTTTGGCTAACAGATGTGGGTAAAAGGTAAGGCAGTCTCCAAATATAGCACCGATTTTCAGAAGAGGACGTCTAATTTTAAGAGACAACACCACCTCAAAAAAAAATCCAGTACAGGGGTGGGCCTCGTAATAAGAGGTTTGCTTTTGAACCATTTTCAGAAGTAGACCTCTTACGAGGCTCGTCTTTGTTAATTGGGACAAGTCCATTGGACCCAACTTAGGCCATTTAGGAATATATATATATATATATATAGCGAGGCTAAAATGCAACAAAGTGCAATTTATATAGCAAATGCACAAATCTAAATCGAGCGCCAATTGCAACAGGGTGTGTTTTGTGTTTGCAACAGTGGTTGTTCTCTGGTTGCAGCAACAACACTGTTGCAGCAAAAATTTAGAGTTCAGCTTATTAGAAATTTGCTAACAATGTCAAGCAAAACTAAATCAACACACTAGAGATGCACCTTCAGGATTAAAGTCAGTTGCAGCAACAGGTACAATTCAATTGAAAATTCAGATGAAATTGTCAACCAATTGCAATTAGAACACCCTACCAGTTACAACTAAGATAATAACCAATTACAACTGATGGGAAGAAAAGGGTGTGGGGGAGGTCGGCGGAGCAGAAGCGCAGCGTGCGCACCTGTTCGCCGAAAATCGCGGCGGCACAGTGGCGAATGAAGGGCGAGCAGGGTGGGGGAGTGCGAGAGGAAGTGAAAACGGTTATTTTGATGGAGCGAGGTAAGTGCATTCAATATAGAAAATATACTGCTCCTCTCTCTTCCTCTCACGTGCCCGCACTTCTCTCGTCTCTCAAGTGGTGGTGGTGGGGCTTCCTTTCCCCCGTGAGGCTCTATCGGCACTAGTTCCGATGGCACATGGAACCTGCCACTTTCTAGCAGTAGATCCCCTAGCGACGTGGTGGTCACGGACAAGCAAGGCAAATCGAGCGACAGCGTGGCAGTAAATGGCAAGGGCATGGCGGATGCGGCGGTGAAGGGGCGCAACACTGACGGTGAGGGATACAGACATGGCGATAGCAGGGATGTAATAGTGAAGACGCCAGAGAGCAATCCAGAAGAAAGACCACACAAAGACACACACTGCGTGTGGGAAAGGTCCATGCGTGGTAAATGGAGTTACCTAACCAGACCTTTAAGGGTATCCTTGTGTGAGGATTGATGAAGTACTAAGGGGAAGCATGACCTTCTTAATAGGCTGAGCTGAATTGTACGGTTAAATTGCTGTGAGAGGAAAATACTATTTTGTGGCTGAAAGTAAGCTGAACTTAGCTCAAGCGAACAGAGTGAGTAATAGTATTCACATTCTAACTCATTTATGTTTCCACATTTACTAGCATTCTTTGGTTATGTAGCGTTTAGCCTTCCTAGTCCAGCTTGCTAGGTTATTAATTGATAAGATTAGAACCTAGATGCAAAAGTATTTTGCATTAGACATAGCAACCCTTAGCAAAATCACAGTGCACATCTAGATATAGTATCTTTTTTATGAATCACAACACAATGCAGACACTCACACTTGTACGTACAATCACCCCTATGAACGCACGCACACACATGCTATCCCTATAAACACCTCCAAATGACTAAGACTGAACCGATAGATCTTAAGATTGACGGAGTCACTAGATGCGTCTCGCTGTTAATGGGTAAATCGTCTACCACTAAAAGAGTATGTTATTGAATCTTAGAATAAATCAAAGAAAATACAAGCACCTATGTCAAGTCAATGACTAACATGAGTGGGCAGATTTCACCGTAAGGTACCCAACCGGTTGAGCTACGCCTACTTTACATCTAGATAGTATATTGTATGGGTTTTAATAATTAAGTAGGTTTTTGTTGGCCATGAGTTTAAAAGTTGTGTACAGTGAGACAATGAATTTAGATAGTTTTTTGTATTTTGGAAATTTATTTTCGGACTAAAAACAACTTAACTGAAAAGTAAAATATATTTATTTATAAAACTGTTGTTAGTAATGTGCCTATCAACACTGCCATAATCTCTCTTGGTGGCATTCTTAGGGATATACATGTGTTCAATGGGAGTAAGTATATGTGCCTATAGCCCTACACATAAGTATCTATTTATCTATTATATTACCCGGTTAGTATGTATTATCTGCAATGTTTTGTCTTCGGAAGTAAAAAGAGTTCAATGAAACTTACATATTCGCTCGTGATATAGGCGAGCGTGTTGCAGCCGATGACAAAAATTTTGTTATCCTCGCGTGAGAACCTTAATGCCGACTTTGTGAAATTTCCTTCCCCCGTGCTCTGTTTCATGTGGCGCGCGCCAGAATCATAGCACCACCAACTGATTTCCATCTTCAGCCAAACTTTAGCGTCGGCCACGGAGATCTTGGTCACCTCGAACGGCCCACTGAAAGGCCTTTCGGTGCCGTTGACAAGACTGCAGGTGAGATTGAAGCCACCGTTGATGGCGCACTGATCGCCGACGCCGAACGGGTATGGGATGTCGACGCCGCCGCACCTCGATTTGCAGCCTGCGGGCCGGTGCGCCGGCGGGACGCCGGCGGCTGCGGCTAGCGCCCAGACAGCCGCCGGGAGGCACAGCAGGAGAGGAGAGATGGAAAGTAGAAGCCTTGCCACTGGGTAATTCCTCATCTCAGCTCTAGGTTGTTGTAAGCAGCTAGCTTTCCGTGGGTGGCGAAATGGTGGTTGTGTTGCCATGCGTGTTAGCGCAATAGTACCATATAAAGAGAGGGAGAAATCAATTGAATTGAAGTTTACATTGTGTTTGATTCAGACAAGAAGGGATGGAATAGACCCATTCTAGTTTTCTAGAACGTGGGATGAATCCATATCTCTGTTTGGTTGGGGGCAAAATGGACGGGATAGACCCATTCTAATCTTCTTTGATAGGAATAATGAAAAGGGATGGCCACTGTTGCACTGGCCAGCTTTTCCCAGAGGGCTAATTTTTTTTATTTTTGGAGACAAACAGTGCGTCCGCCTCTATCGAAGCACCTGCGTTAATCGCTTTTTTGCGGGCACAGGCAGAGTAGTAGCTGCAAACCGGGGCACAGCCGGCCTTTTGGAGAGAAGTCTGGTTTACTTCCGTCTCGTCTCTGCACTCAGCAGGCCATGATGGATTCGATCAGGCTGTGTTACAGAAGATTGTCTGTTTGGATTTTTCATGGGGACTATGACCGGCAAAAATGCACGCTTTGCACTTGCACAAAATCGATTTTAGCATATCATGATTCGTGTGATAAATATTTGGCAAATTTTGCTATAGGATATCCAACTCGTAGGATGCATGATTGTCTCTATTAAAATTCTGAGGCACGAGTTTAATATGTCCTTCCTTAGCCCTCTCTCTCTCTCTCAACTTCCTCAGTCTCTTCCTCACGCCACTCAGCCGCCCACCACTATGTCTAATCTCGTGAGCACCTATCAATTCTCGTCCTCTCCCACCGGTAGTTTCCTTATAGCGCACGAGTACTAGTATAGATGCGGACAACTTAGGAAACTGTTTTTAATTAATTTTGACAGGAGACACGGTAGCTTCACAACCATTGTTATAAATCAATTTTCAGAGTTAGTTCTGTTAAGAAACCAAACCCTAGAAATAAATCCACTTCTAGGGGCTGTTTTTCTAAGATATCTGCCCTTGAAAATATGATTTTTTAGGATGGACATCTTTACTGAATCGTCTCTAGAAGAACCAGATTATCCAGGTCAGTTGTGCAAAGAACCACGTCTGATATATATTTGAGCTATATATTTATAGGGACAGTGCTGTTAGTTGATGAATAGCCCTATAAATAACCAATACAATTACCCTTCTTCCTCCTCGTGACCATACCTTGTCATGATGCTCGACTCCCATGCCCTTGTTGAGCTCACTCGGAGGCGAGAAATTGCAAAAATGCATGGGGTGGGGGGGATTTGGCCCATTGAAGCTTTGAAAGAGTTTGGTTTAAGAGGTGAGTTTTGAACCATCCCAAAAATCTGTTCAAATTTTACCTATACATTTCTTTCACGATTTTTGTTCTCAATTCTAATGTAGATGTAGAGGGACATGAATACATGATGTTTCATATCTTTGTATTTTTGCTAGTAGATTGATTTTTTTGCCAACTTACTTGGCTCACGTCAGTTTGTCATTTTCTGTTCATGAACCTTTTATAAATAAACGACCTCAAACGGATCTTCCTATCCAAGGAGGGAACAAGTCTTCTAAAGGCAAGCAGTTGAATTCTTGCCCCCTCGTGCTCCTGTAGGCATCACCATTGACCGTGACCATGCCAGCTACGTACGTACAGCAAATTAAAATTAAAAAGTGGTAGTGCTACATTTTGTCGTACCAGACATGTTGATCTTGAAGGCTAAATGTAACAACCCTCAAAATGCATACACTCAAAATACCAACCAATTAAATTTTTTCCTTCTATTCTCCCAAACCCATTCCTTGTGCATGCATGTAGGAATTAAAACCTGCAAATAATATGTATACATGTTAGTTACACCTTGATTTATTATAAATTAAGCTTGTTGAACCATATTGCATATTTGGATTTTATTAACATTTTATGCTCGACTTAGCATATACATGCATGCATATGAAAGCATATAAGTACATAAAAGGGGAAATGGAATTAAGTGAAGGGAGCAGAGCAAGCCACCGGTCGGGCCTGCTGGCTGGCCCAACCCAGCGCACTCCGCCCCTTTTTCCCTCGCTCACGCGCGCAACCTTCCCCCTACACCAAGCCGGCCCACCAGTGGCGAGACCAAAGAGGCACACGCGCGCACCGTACCTCGCCCAGTGCCACCGACGACTTGGCCCCGCTTGCCAGCCTCATCTGTCGCCCTGGTCATCTTCTTCGCCGGAGGGGAACACGCAAATCGCGTGACCGGCAAGCCCACGCCCCACAGGGCTCTGCCCCCGATGTTCCCCGCTTGTCTCCTCACCTTGGCCGCCAAGAAGCACCGCTGGCCACACGAAACCCTAGCCGAGTGGCACCCCGCAACCCTCCGATGCGCCGAACGCGATCGTGGCCATCCATACTCGCCATGGGGAGCTCAGTGCTATAGAAAACCCCCGTGGAGAGGCCCCAAACCGTTCCACCGACCCGCCGCCACGCTGCTGGCTCCACTCCACGACACCAGCTTCGCGAGAGGGACAAGAGAGAGAGCACCGGCGGAAGGAAGGGAGCGCCGCCGGAGCACCACCGCTGTGGAAGGCGCACCGGAGTCGGAGACGAAGCCGAAGCCACCGGCAAGGGACTGCACGGCACTGCGATCCACCGGCACGGCTTCGACCTCCACTGCGCCGCTATCCTCTCTTCTCCGCCACCACGGTGAGCCGCCCCAAACCCCTCGTCCAACCTTGCCGCGCTTCCGGTCATGGCGCTCGGCACCTCGAGCGCGTAGACCAAGGGTCATTTCCGACCACAGCACACTCTGCACACACGCACACAGGACGTAACACAGCCAAACGGATCGACCGAGCCAGAACAGCACGACGGGCACCGCCGTCGCGAACCGAGCTCTCGGAGCGCCGCCGTCTCGTCGGCGTTCCCCTGCGTAGCAGCCGAGCACCGCCGTATCACCTGGACTAGGAGAACCACCGCGACACCCTGAGACCCAACCACGTGTCCGGAAAGCCATAGACCACCGAGACTGTTGTTTCCACGTGTGCCGATGTCCGCCAGGAGCGCCGCTGTGACGCGTGCGTTCCGGACGATTCCGGCCATCTTCGGGTAAGCTAGCAAGTCAGTGGAGCAACGCCTCGACCTCCTCGTGCCAACTACATAGCCGCAAGCATTGGAGGGAGCCCCGTTCGCCCTATCTGCAAGGCGCCGCAACCTCGCCGGAGCGTCGCCGTCAGATCTCACCGAGGAAGAGGCCTGCAGCTACGCCAGCGCGACACCATCGGTTCAAGGATGATCAGCAGCACACCAATTGAAGGAAGCCACACTCAACCGTGCCAAAACGTGACCGTAGCCACCTTACCGTTGTCCGCCACCGCCGGAGTAGCGCCACTGTCGCGGACGAACACCCTGGGGACCCCAGTTAGCCAAAATTGGAGACTAGGATACCGTCGCCGGAGACCATGGAGGCGTATCCACCTTCTAGAGGTCCTTTCTAGCCCCGCCGGAGCCTTGCTGGCATGACGGCCTCGCCGTCGGCGACCATAGCGCCATAGACCCATGACCGTGAGCTCAAACTACCTCTTTTTGGCCCTCGATCACTTCGCAAGTCCGCCAGTAAGCCATGAGAACCATCTCCAGCCGCCGCCGAGCTCGCCGGACCACCACCGTGCCACACCGCTGCCGGCGACCCGCTGAGGACTTGCGTCGAACATCTGGAGGATGCTGACGTAAGCCGGGTGTCAGCGCCGGGTGCACGCACTTCCGTAGCATCGCACCCACAGACCAGGTTCACCGAGGACCGTAGAGCAGAGAAGGGAGAATGAACCCGGTTCACCGTAGACCATGGCACCGGCCCACCGAGCCGACACCCTTGAGACCACCGTGAACCGAGCTCATGCACACAAGCCATGCTATGCTCAGAAAGCCGCCACGTGGTGCAATCCGAGAGCAACACATGTCACTGGTGACATCATCACGTCATGATGACGTCACCCGACCCCACCAGACAGTAAATTGTTGACTCAGTCAACGCTGACGTCATCAGTGACATCATGCTAACGTCAGCAGAACCATTGTCAGCCGAACCGTTAACTTGGTCAACATGAACAGTAAACCGACCAATCACATGCTGCCATATGTCATCCTCTGGTGAATTGGCCCTTTTTCTTTTTCAGAAGATAGGAGAAACTTCAGAAATTCGTAACTTATTCATATGATGTCCAAAAATTACGCACCATATATCAAAATTCACAGAAAAATGAGCTCTACAAGCATGAACCTATGTTCGAATGCATTTGGATCTTCTATTTTGTTGGATTTTTCTGAATGACTTATAGGAGTTGTTGACGCGACTATTTCGCTTCTGTTTTCAGAACGGGAGGAGAATCAGTTTGACAAGGGAGATCATGAGTACCTCCAGGAGCTGGGAGATGACTACGAAGGTGCCACGTCCTACCATTTCCTGTAGATCCTATTACGCATTGCAAATATCGTATCTGCTGTTGCAATATTACATGCTATTACTGCCTAGGATACATAATAGATTTATTGAATACCATTACCTTGTTAAAACTATCACCCTGCTATCCGCTGATTGGGTAGATGCTCGCTGTTATATTTTTATTTATTTGCTCTTCCACTACTTTATTTATTATGACATGTATGAGGTGGAATTGGGAAAGGTTTAGACATATATGAACCGGACTTAATCAATGGGGGAGCGTGCTGCGTGAGTCTTGGGTGCGTGGTGAGGGTTGCTGTCGACCAAGTGGGTTTTGAGACGAGCCGGGTGGGCATGTCGTGCCGGGGGTGCAACCTAGGCATCCCCACAGGAGATACCTGTGGCGTGTAATGACTTATGAGGTGGTTCCGCGTTAGATGGCCTGTGTGGTTTGAAGCCCGTGAATGGAGGTGCTGTGATTGCACGGGGAGAGTATCCCCTAAGAGAAGATGCCTGCTTGGTCAAACCTAGCATGGACTAGTTTCAGGTTCATGGGAATCCTTTACTACTCACTCGTCTTCAATGGGCGGGGAACGGCTGGACTACTTGGTAGGACATTGCCACTACTGCTAGGTTGTAAGGTGATAAGGGTGGATAACGACGGATGTCGGAAGTTCCCGTGCCTGTCCTAGTCCGATAGTACCACTGGTGGGCCCGGTACTGTCTCTCCCAGTCTCAACATGATGGTGTAGGATACGGAATATCCCGGGGCTGAGTGGTAGGGTAGCATCGACCTAGGCAAGCAAGCACCCGGAATTCTACCTAGATGAGTGCGCGACATCGATGATGGCTAATATTGTGAGTGGTAAAACATCTGCAGAGTGTCATGGTTGATCGATCGATACATACGCCAACCTGTTGGCTATAGACCTTTCCTGTGAAGCTTCTACAAGTGTAGTGAGTGAATATTGTTTTCTTCCCCTGGATGATGCTTTTCGGCAGTGTGCCCGTTGTGGCAGTGTTCTGCTGAGACAGGCTCGAGAGGGAGTCGGGCCTGTCGAATGAGTGAGAGGTGTGTATGTGAGATGTGGTGTTTGGGATGTGAATGGTAGAGGTAAAATGAGATAAAATTTGACTATTATAACATTGACTATACTTGCATAGGAAACCCCAGCCTATAGGCCTGTTTGCTCAGCCTTGCACCCACTTAGCACAAAGCAATTGCAATCATGAGGTGGGCTCCGTGGCCAGTACAAATCGTACTGATAATTTGCTGTCAGGTGACGAGAGAGAGTACGACTTCGATGGAGACGACGGGGAAGAATAGGGTCGCGTGCTACACTCAAGTTGGCCGTGAAGGATGAATCCCTTCCGCATCTTTGAGCTTCTCTGAATTGTTGATTCCGCCAGTATGGCGATGTACTAATTATTTATGTAAGACTGCGTTATGTATTCGTTGTACGGATTCTAGTATCAACTGAGAATCGGGCAATTTTCTGGATTGTTTGATACAATTTATTTAATTACATTGCGTGCCAGTGGATTTCCCTTCATGGAAATCGAGGTCGTTTCAGTTGGTATCAAAGCCATACTTGACCGTAGGATGAGACCCGTAGAAAAATGGACGCCAGAATAGGGAACCAGACTCATTTCGGTTATAAAACCGACCCTGCATTCACTTTTATGCAATGGCTTTTCTGAAAGCTGGACCTGCTAACCCGTTTCCTGGAAAAAAAATTGTAGATGACCAGCCTTGGACACCCACCACTCGGGCCGCTGTGTGACGGTACCGTCGAGGTTCCGATCTGCGGGAGGAACTATGGCGGATTTGCCCCGGTCCTACGACAGGTGCTCAAGGAGCTCGGATCCCCGGTTGACCAGGTCTAGTACTTCTGCCGAGGGAAGATCATCGCAGATGAGAGGTTTGAGGGACTAGTCACTACCAGGGTGGAGACCCCCCGCCAGTCTGACCATTCCAGAGCTGCCGATATTCATAGACTACACTGCAGGAGAGACAGTCGAGGATGGAGTACAGTCGGTCTCCCGTAAGGTCTTACGTAGTGTGGTTTACGCAGCCTATGAGTACCTTAGGGGGACTCACTTTCGTCTGCTACCTCAGGCCCTAGAGCAACACCTCGACCCCAGCCAGAGGATTCTATACGCCAGTCAGATCATCCGAGGCCGAGACCGACCCTTGCCTTCGCACTGCAGCGCACCACCTTATGGAGCAGGACAGATACATCAGCTCATTGGAGTAGAGGAGGAGGCATGACCGAGCCCGTTTGGCAGAGGCCGAGGACAATCTACTGAGTGGGACTTAGACACTTGAGGGATTGAGCAAGGCAGTCATAGCCCTGCAGTAGGAGATACAACGCAGAGACTAGTTGCACCGAGTAGAGATCGCCGACCTACGGGACAAGGTCGGAGGCTTCGGGATTCGCAACCATTACCTAGGTTGCAAGGTGCTATGACTGCAGAGGAAGCTCGATGATAAGAACAGGGCACTTGCTGAGAAGGAACAGAAGGGAAGAGACAGAGGGGTTGAGGTGCTCAAGTTACGATCCAGGATTAAGGAGCTAGAGAAGGAGTTAGGGGATGCTGAGGATAAGTCCATCCGCAATCAGGGGCACTTAATTGACTGCATGAAGATGGTGGAGTTCTTGAAGGATAAGGTGTGTTGACACTTCTTAGTGCAACCACCAGAGACAGGGTGTTAGGCTATCTCTGATAACGGCGCCAGAAGTGCCCTGAGGGTATTTCTTATGTCTATTGGATAATTCCGCAAGTGCACAGAATATACCGCTGTAGCACTTCACCCGGGAGTATTCCAAGGTATCGTTATTTATTTTTATCTCAAGGGAAAGCGGTTGCTAGGAATAATTAATAAAAAGAAAGAGAGATCCTTAAGTCTATACCAACTTAGTACCAGCTAGTGGTAGGGGTGTAAATCGATAGGTAGAGGAAAGGGTAATGACACCAACACACAACAAGTATTAAGATAACTAAAAGATAACTAGTAGAGTATAGCTAGGTGGGAGGACAACGAGTGAGTATAAGACTTCTATGATACTTACTTTACTCTTATGACTTATCCTATCAAATAGATGACTTATACTAAGATAGTACCTTACTACCGATGTGCAGGGGGTAGTGCGAGACAATAGAGGACAAAACCTCTACCCGAAGCGCCTACACTCTTATGGGAGCCTATCTTTTAAGAACTTGCCTAAAACACGTGGAGGGATACTAAGACTAGACAGGGCTGTCACCACCTGCTAGCACCCACAAACAATCCGTGCGACAAGCGATAATCAAAGGCAAGATCTAGTCTAAGCACCACGCTTACACTAAGTCTCACTATTCTAGTTGCGTACCAACAACTAGAACACCTTATGACAGGCGATGAACTAACACATGTTGAGTTGGGACAAGATCACTATCAAGTATAAAACAACTATGAAATAAGACAAGACACAACAATATTATAAAGAATAGTAAAGACTAAGTAAGAACTTAGTGAAGTAAAGTAAAGATAATATATTGATAAAGGATAAAGTCGTATAGAAGGAAAGGTACAAGAGCTATACCAGACTCTCCAGCAGACAACTCTGGAAACTCCGAGCGCAGCTCGACTCGACTCTAACTCCCTACACTAGACTAATACTACTACTAAAGAGTAGAACTCTTGTAACTTGTGTTGTATGGTGTATGGTGTCTTCTTGAAAGGGAGTGGGCAGCCTCTATTTATAGTGGAGAGTGGAGGGATGCCACGTCAGCGATCCGTGTGCTCCTCAACTCTCCACCCTTGGATCCACCACCTTGTAACCGCCTCAAGATGGACGGCTGTGGAAATTTGAGCACATGGGAAGCATGTTTGGGGTCGGTGAAGGCCAACTGACCTGGCTGGGTACCAAGGGGGTTCAGCCGACCCCCCTATGACTGGTGGGCCCAGCCAGGAGCTTCTAGAAGGAGTCCCCACCAGTCAGTGATGGTGCAGGTGGCTTGGTTCCCCATCTTGTGGTTCGGTCGACCCACCCCTGGTGGGTGGGTCCCACCACAGTGGCCCCCATCTGTCATAGACTCTTGCCATGTGTTGGTCCTGTCTTGGTTGCTTCGTTTCATGCCTCAATTCGTGTGCCTTTGATCTGCACCATTGAATGAAAGCACAAGTTCATCTGATGGATGAAATAACTTGGTTGGAGTGTCACACGGATCCTGCCACGTCACCAGAGCCAGGTGGGCCCCATGGGCAGTTCGGCCGACCCATGGGTGGGCCCATCCTTGGCTCTGATCTCTTCCATTTGATGTTGTATGCACTGTGTTGAAAGGTGGTGGCTAGGGGCAAGTTGACATGGTTCGGCCGAACCATGTATTTAGCCCCTAGCTGCTTACTTTTACACTGATTTGGTGTTCCCTGTAATCACAAGCTAAGAGTACATGTGGAACTAGTTATTGATAAAATATGCTCATGATATGTTTATCTTCCCTTGAATCCGAGGCCTGTTGACGGTGTTTGAATGTAGAAATTTAGGGTAATTCCGCCATCAACAAGGTGCAGAGGATCATGAGGTCTTGGAAGCTATCCGATGTCAGGAGGGTCATTGAGGTTCGGAGGGTGCAGAGTCAGCTACCACCGGCAGACCGCACGAAGCCCAGGGAGGGAGACTTTAGCGTACCACCCACCACACTCAACATAGGAGCTTGCCCATCCCGAGGGACTGCAGGAGATCGGACCCACCCTAGAGTTAGGAGTGGCTCTCTTGAAAGCCCTAGTTTGGTTTTAATAATTAATGACATCCTAAGGACTAACCTAAGTTGCTAAGTGATGGCAAGGTCTGGGTTGGTCAAACCATGGAGTGTAGAGCCTAGGAGACTATGTTGATCAAGACAGCCCTACCGTGGATCAAGTGAAGATCAAGATGGAATGATCATGGAGAAAGAAAAGGACTTAAAGAAGGAAAGCTAAAGGCTAAGGTATATTCAAATAGGGCTTTTCTTTTAGTGATCAAGACTTCAAGTGCGAGTGATCACATTTAGAATAGATAGCCGACTATTAAGTGGAGAACAAGTGTTGGATTACCTTCAAGTGCTCTAGGTTGCATTTCATTGCATTGAACTAACACAACCTAGAGATCAAAGTTAAAAACCCTTGGAAAATGTTTTGAAAATGCTAACACACTGTGCACAAGTGTTGAATACCTTGAGTGTTAGCACATAGAAGTAAGGGGTGAGAATTAGACTTGAAAAACACTGAGAAAGGAGCGTCGGACAGATAGAAGGCGCAGCGTCGGACTATTGTGTAGGGTTCGACGCCTAACCCTAGCACTGTGTTGAGAATGAGCGTCGGACGCTCGTTTAACGAGCATCGGACCATTGAGTTTCCCAGTCCGACGGTGAGGGGCATCTGGTGCTGACGCGTGGCAAGAACAGGAGCGTCGGACGATCGAGTTTTCATCCGACGGCAAGCATCGGACTAAGTCCGACGGCGTTTCAACATTTTCAGACCTCTCTAGAAACGTCGGACGCTGCGTTTCCATAGTCCGACGGCGTTCGCGCGATGGTTCCGACGGTACGCGAACAGTGTTCTATGAGAGATCGTCAGACGGAGCGTTTTAGTCCGGTGTGTTCAGTCCGACGGTTTGAAAAAGTGTGCGATGAGATATCCGTTGCAATCGGACGAACGTCGTTGAATCCAGCTGACACGTGGCAGCCATCCGAGGGTCAGACGCGAAGGATTGGTCCGACGATCGGTCCGACGCCCTGTAAACGTGCTTAACGGCTGTTTTGAGTGGGGTAACGGCTAGGTTTGCACTTGGGGGTATTTATACTCCCTCCCTGGTCACTTGGTGACTCTCTTGCACACTTGAATCATTTGCATACACTTTGTGAGCATCCTTAGCCTCCCACTCACTCATTTGATCATCTCTTGTCCATCCATTTGAGTTGAGTGATCCTCAAGTGCATCATTGCTTTGTGATCTGCATTCTAGAGCACTTGAGAGCAAGCCAAGGCTGAGTTCTTATTCTCTTGGGACATTGCCATGTCCCTAGCGGCTTGGAGGAGTTTGTTTCGGTGCAAGCTTGATTGGTGATTGTTCAAGGCTACACCGACTTGATTGTGAGGGGTTCTTGTGGTTATTCCCCGGCGGAGTGCCAAAACTGACTCTAGTGGATTGCTCGTGGTAAGAAAACCACTTCTCTTATGTTGGTGAGCGGCTCTCGGTGAGGGATTGGCGTGTGAAGCCTAGCTCGCAATCCACCAAGGAAGACCGGTGCCACAACGAGGAGTAGCGTGACGGCGATCACGTGAACCTCGGTAAAAAATCGAGTGTTCTTTGTCTTCTCCACCATCGAGTGGACTTTTGGCTTTCCGGTTTTCTATTGTGATTGATCACTTGGTATTCATACTAATTATCTCTCGGTGATTGGCCTTCACGGCTTGCGAACTTCACTTTAATCAAGCCCTTCGGTATAATCATCTCGATCTCTCTTCCTTGCACTTACTACTTGTTTAGGTGCCATCTCCTTAGGTTCGGAGGAGTTGGTTTCTTGCGTGTTGAGTGCTTATATTTGTGAGCAGCATATCGTGATAGGTGGCTTGCATAGAATAGTCTAGAGCTAGTGCTTTGTCTCGCTAGCTTATCTACTAACGTGTGATCTAGTTTTAGCTAGAATTTTTTAAATAGGCTATTCACCCCCCCTCTAGCTTATACGGTCCTTTCATCTCTCCTACGTCAACCGTCTGCACATGACCGGCGACAAGATCGATGCGGAGGATAGCCGTATTCCCTCAGCCGTACTCCACCTCATGTAGTTGTAGCTTGATGGACCCTGCGTGGCCCTACGATCTGTGATCACCATGATTAGCAGTAGCGTTATCTCCTCTCTAGCTACCTACATGTAGCATGATTCCCGTAACAGTTAGGAACTCCCCTTTTATGTAATAAGAACCCATGTAATGAGTGTTATTTGGATCTTAATGCATCTTATGGGTCTTCATGCTTCTTTGGTTGAGTGCAGGATAGAGTGTGAAATATTTTAATCCATTTAAATCATTGCAAATCACCTAACCCCTATTTGAATAAATTACCTATCACTGCACTAAGCACGTGCTTGGAATGTTTACAGATGTCAATGAGGCGTTCCGCACGTCTGGAGAACCGCTAGCCCTCGCCTGCGCCAGCACCAGGACGTGGGCGTGGTCGTGGTCGTGGACGCCCGGCTGGGAGGTGTGACGGAACCAACCTGGAGGAGGAGCTGTGCCAGGTAGGAGATGCACCACCGGTGATTGACCCGCCGCCACTGGGCGAGAACGTGCCTCCACCCCCTCTGCCACCGCCGCCGCCACCGCCGCCGACGTTGGCGGAAGTAATGGCTCAGCAGACTCAGCTGTTGAATGCCATTGCAACAGGGATGAACAGGCACCATGGGCCACCCCAGAACAACTTCCAAAGGAAGCTAGAGGGATTCCTAAAGCTGAGACCACCCACCTTTGATGGGACTGACAGTGACCCACTTGCTGCTGACGATTGGCTCAAGGAGATGGAGAAGAAGCTGGACCTGACCACTTGCACTGATGAAGAGTGCGTTGGGATTGTGAGTCATCAGCTGACAGGTGCTGCACGAGCCTGGTGGGACAACTTCACCAGCGCTCATGAGGACCCGGCCCGCATCAACTGGGAAGAGTTCACTGAGGCTTTCCGTGACCACCATATTCCTAAAGGAGTTATGTAGGCCAAGGAGAACTAGTTCGGCAATATTACCCAGGGAGCTGACCGGATCCACGAGTACACCACCCGCTTCAACTGCCTACTCCGCTATGCACCTGCGTCTTGCATGAGTTCTGAGAAGGAGAAGATGTATTACTACAAGAAGGGGCTACAGACCAAGATCAGGTTGGCACTGTCAGGTAACAAGAGCTACACCCTTCGTGAGCTGATTGACCGCTGCATTGAGATCGAGAAAGACCGCATGAAAGCACGCCTGGAGTTCGAGGCTCAGAACAAGGGAAAGATGCGCCGCTTTGAGGGACCCTCTCGCACTACTCCACCCCACAGGCAGCGAACGGGTGCACCTCTGCCTTTTCGGACTTGCCAGGGACCCACTACGGGTACGAGCCGTGGTGGTGGTACCTATAATAGCAACTACCATCGCCCTACTCAGACCTCCCCTGCGCCAGATCGGACAGTGCGGAGCACGCCCACCCCAGCTACCAACACGCCAAGGACAAGCAACTGGAAGGCTCCTACGACAACCCCAGCAAGCAGTGTGCCTCTCACTTGCTTCGGATGCAAGTAAGCCAGGACACAGGGTTGCTTACTGCCCCGACAGAGTCGCTGCACCAGCTTCTGTCCAGAGTACACCTGCCCAAGGATCTGCTGCCCGTGGACATCTGAACCACATGACCGCTGAAGAAGCAGAAGCCGCCCCAGATATGGTGTAGGTATGTTTTTAGTACATGGTAACAAGGCTACAGTTCTGTTTCATTCAGGAGCTACATGTTCATACATCTCATCTGCATATGCACGTAAGCACAACATACCTATTACCCCCAGAGCAAACCTAATCCTAACCAGCTCACCTTTAGGAACCTTCAGGAGCATCCACATATGTAAAGGAGTGAGAATCACAATCGAGGGTCTAACCTTTTGAGCCTACCTCACCTTACTACCCTCCAACAGCTTAGATGTCATTCTAGGTATGGATTGGCTAACCAAACATCATGGAGTGATATCCTGCTCACCCCGATATGTCCAAGTAACCCATCCCTGCAGACAAGCTGTCCGATGCATACCCCATACCGAGAGAGTCCAAGCCCTTCTATGTGCCATAGAGACTAAAGGAGACAAGAAGGCCTTGACAGTGGATGATGTACCCGTGGTCAGAAATTACGCGGATGTATTTTCGGAGGAATTGCCAGGCATGCCACCAGGACAGGGATGTAGAATTTGTTATCAGGGACTGCACCAATTGCCAAGAGGCCATATCAGACGTCAGCGGAGGAGTTGAGGGAATTTAAGAAGCAGTTAGGGGAACTATTGGAGAAGGGGCTTTATCAGACCAAGTGCCTCGCCCTGGGCATCTCCTGTCTTGTTTGTCAAGAAGAAGGATGGCTCGATAAGGATGTGCATCGATTATCGGAATCTGAATGCAGTCACGATCAAGAATAAGTACCTGCAGCCCCGCATTGACGATTTGTTGGATCAATTGCGCAATGCCAAGTACTTTTTGAAGATTGATCTCCGGTCAAGATACCATCAAATGAAGATCAGGGAAGAAGACATTCTGAAGACTGCGTTTGTCACTAGATATGGGTAGTATGAATGCACAGTAGTTTCATTCGGACTTACAAATGCCCCAGCCTACTTCATGAACATGATGAACAAGATCTTCATGAGTGAGCTAGACAAATTTGTGGTGGTATTCATTGATGACATACTAATTTACTTGGCTACTAAAGAGGAGCATGAGCTACATCCGAGGACTGTGTTGGAGAGGTTATCTCTTCAACTGCTGTACGCCAAGTTCAGCAAATGCGAGTTTTGGTTAGAGGAGGATTGCTTTTCTAGGCCACGTGCTGTCAGCCAAAGGAGTTGCAGTAGACCCAGCCAAGATTGAAACCGTGAAAGAGTGGGAACAACCCTGCAATGTGTCAGAAATCAGAAGCTTTCTGGGACTTGCTGGTTATTATCGCAGATTTATCGAGAATTTCTCCAAGATTGCACGACCTATGTCCAATCTGCTATAGAAAATCAATGAGTTTGTATGGACTCCTGAGTGCGAGAAGAGTTTTCAGACTCTAAAGCAGAAACTCACCACTACTCCCGTATTGGCCCTACCTGGTATTCACAAGGACTTTGTGGTATATTGTGATGCCTCTCAGCAAGGTTTGGGCTGCGTACTAATACAAGAAGGGAGAGTGATAGCATATGCCTCGAGACAGTTGAAAGAACATAGGTAGAGATACTCAACTCATGACCTAGAACTTGTGGCCGTGGTACATGCACTCAAGATCTGGAGGCACTATCTGATAGGCAACAAGTGTGATATCTACACCGATCACAAGAGCATAAAGTACTTCTTCACACAAGAGGATCTGAACATGAGGCAGCACAGATGGCTGGAACTAATTAAAGATTACGATCTGGAGATTCACTACCATCCTGGAAAGGCAAATGTAGTCGCCGATGCTCTTAGCCGCAGGAGTTACTGTCATACTCTCATCACAGAGTCTATGCCCGTGAGCTTAAGAAGGAATTCGACGCAATCCATCTAGAGATAGTATCTCACGGCATGCTGAATGAGCTTCGTGTCGAATACAACCTCACTTCTCATATTCGTGCCGCGCAAAAGGACTGTCCAGAGATAGATTACATTCGAGGTTTGATGAAGCTAGGGAGGGGCCCTGAATACCGAGAAGATGAACAAGGAACAGTATGGTACAAAGACACAATTTGCGTACCAACAGATTCGGCACTACGGGAGGAGATCCTGACAGAAGGATATGACTCCAAGTATTGCATTCACCCTGGGTCAGCCAAAATGTATCAAGACTTGAAGAAACATTTCTGGTGGAAAAACATGAAAGCAGATGTCGCAGGACACGTAGCATGATGTGACACTTGTAGTAGAATCAAAGCCGAACATCAGCGGCCTACAGGACTATTGCAACCCATTGCAATACCAGCGTGGAAGTGGGAGTGTATATCCATGGACTTCATCGTAGGGTTGCCCCGATCCGAGAATGGGTATGACTCCATTTGGGCGATAGTTGACCGTCTGACCAAAGTTGCACACTTTATTCCAGTCAAGAAGAAATATAGAGCGGAAAGACTAGCAGATCTGTAAATAATGAACATTTTGAAGCTACATGGAGCGCACCTGAGTATTATATCTGACAGAGGTTCACAGTTTGTGTCCCAATTCTGGAAGTCCTTGCACAAGTCCATCGAGACCAAGCTCGACTATAGCACAGCTTACCACCCACAGACGGATGGACAAAGAGGGAGAGTGAACCAGATCCTCGAAGACATGCTTCGTGCTTACGTATTGAGATGTAGGGCAAGTTGGGAAAAATGCCTACCCCATGCAGAATTCTCATACAACAACAGCTACTAAGCGAGCATCAAGATGTCACCTTACGAAGCCTTATATGGAAGACCCTGCATGACCCCACTAATGTGGTCGGAACCAGGGGAGAGATCGTTCTTTGGTCCAGCAAAGATAGTAGAAGCAGAGGAAGGTGTTGCACAGGTTAGGGAGAACCTGAGGATTGCACAGAGCAGACAAAATAGCTATGCAGATAGAAGACATAGAGAGCTTGAGTTCAAGGTTGGGGACCATGTCTACCGCATGGTATCCCCACTCGGAGGCACCGTTAGATTCCATGTGAAAGGGAAGTTAGCCCCAAGCTATGTTGGGCCGTACAGAATTTTCAAATGGGTTGGAAAACTTGCTTATAAGGTAGAACTACCTGATGAGTATCTGGAGTACACCCTGTATTTCATGTCTCACAACTGCGAAAGTGTCTAAGATTGCCTGAGGAACAGGTTCCTACAGATGCACTGGATTTACAAGACACGCTCGAATACAAGGAACATCCAATCAAGATCTTGTCACGGGACATAAAAGAGACTCGAAGCAAGACCATTCCGATGTGCAAGGTGTAACAACCCTGAAAATGCATACAACCAAAAATACCAACCAACTAAAATTTTTCTTTGTATTTCTTTCAAACCCATTTGCGATGCAGGCATGGAGGAATTAAATGTTGCAAATAATGTTTGAACATATATTCTAATGCTTGCACATCATTTGTAAGATAAAAACACACTAACCCATGATGCATGTTTTGGATCTTATTGATATTTTGCCTGGTGTAAGTAAACACACAATAGGTGGCAATATGTACATGAATACATAGGCAAATAAAAAGGAAATGAAATAGAAACAAAAATCAAGAGTGGAGAAGGAGCCCAACTGGCCCAGCCAGCCCGAGCCGGCCTCTCACCATCGACCAAGCTAGACCGCCATACTAGGCCGGCCCACGACCGAGTCGTGGCCCAACCCCGCGCGCACGCGCGCTGCTTCGGCCGTCCGAACGCACGCGCCGTCGCTGCCGCTGACAGCTCGGCCCTGCTCGTCAGCCCTTCCCTTTCCCCTGTTCCACTTCCCCGCGAAGGCGATAGCCGGCAGGGTCACGCAAATCGCATGACCCCGGCCTGCCAGCCCTCTCGGCCTGTCCCCCGCTTGTTCCCCGTCGCCTAGATGACAAAGGAGCCCCGCGAGCACCCGGGAACCCTAGCCTAGCGCTCACCACGACCCTTGGATGCCGCAAGGCGGATCTCGACTGCTCGCCATGGCATCGGACCGAGCTTGGCGATATATAAAGACCCCTCTCGGTGCCCTAGCCTCATCCCGTTCGCCGCCGCCACTGGTGGCACTACACCACACCACACGGCGCTACCGAGAGTGAGGGAGAAGAGGAAGGAGGGAGGGAAGAAGGAGATGCCGAGGTGCTGCCACCGCAGAGCACGCCGGAGCCGGAGCCGGAGACGAAGCCGGCGCCACCGTCGTGGATCGACACTGCACTGCGAACAACCTGCACGGCACCTGAGTCGACATGGCCTCACTATCCTATCTTCTCCGCCACCATGGTGAGCCGCCCCGAACCCCTCGTCCAACCTCGCCGTGCTTCCGGTCATGGCGCTCGGCACCTCGAGCGCGTAGGCCAAGGGTCGTTTCTGACCCCGGTACACACTACACACACGTACACGAGACCTAGCATGGCCAAATCAACGGACCGAGCCAGAACAGAGCGATGGGCACTGCCGCCGTGAACCGAGCTCTCAGAGCGCCACCGTCTCGTCGGTGTTTCCTTGCGTAGCAGCCAAGCTCCGCCGAACGACCTGGACTAGGAGGACCACCGCTACGCCCTGAGACCCGACCACGCTCCAATAGCGTCCTCAGCCCTCGCGACCGCCCTGATGACATGCACCGCCGACCGCCAGAGCGCCGCCGTGTCGCGCGTGTGTTCTAGACGAATCCGGCCACAACCGAGTAGGGTAGCAGGCCGTGGAGCAATGCCACAACCGCCTCGAAGCGACTGCATAGTAGGAGGAACCTGGAGCAGCCCCGTTCGCTCCAGTCCGCACGAGCCGCACCTCATCGGAGTGCTGCCATGCACAATTTGCCAAAGAACGAACCCCGCTGAGAAGGTTGATCGACGCCGACGAGCCAAGGATGCCTCTGGAGGCAACAATTATAAGATTGGACTCCCAATCTACACGGATGAGCTTCCGATGAGAATCGCCGCCGTCTGCCACCGCCGAGACGATGCCGCCACCCCGATAGTCCCCGTCAGGATCTCGCCGGCCAAAATTAGAGCCTAAGTTGGTGCTACCGAAGATTAGAGAGATGAGCCCGCCCCTCTGGGAACCCAACTGTAGCAAGCCGGAGTTTCCGACCGCGACAACCTCACCGCCGACCGCTGTGACCTTGAGATCCGACAGCCGAGAACTCAAGCCATCCTCGTACGACCCCAGACGGATCGGCGCACCCACCGGTGAGCTGGATAAGCCCTAACCAAAGAAGCCGAGGAGCCGCATGATCGCCGTCGTGCCTCACCGCCGCTGGCAAGCCTTTGGGATCACGCGTCGAACACCTGGCGGGTGCTGACGTAGGCGCGGGCGTCAGCCGGGTGCACGCTCTTCCGCAGCACCGTTACCCTAGACCTGATCTGCCATGAGCCGAAGAGAGAAAAGGAGAAGGTGAACATGGTCCACCATGGACCGTTACACTCGTCCACAGTGAGCCGCGCAAGTGGTCCACCATGGACCCCGAGCAATGCACCGAGCCCCTCCTGCGGGCCAGGCGCGCCGCGTGGCACGCCCACGTGCCAACACGTGTCCGGGCTGGTGACGTCATGATGACGTCACCGTGATGTCAGTCGACCCTACCCGTCATAACCGTTGACTCGGTCAACAGCTGACGTCAGCAATGACGTCATTCTGACGTCAGCAGACCCATTGCCAGCCAAACCATTGACTTGGTCAACATGAACAGTAACCCGACTAATCACAAGCTGCCACGTGTCATCCTCCGGTAAATTGGCACTTTTCATTTTCAGAAAATAGAATAAACTTCAGAAATACATAACATATTCATATGATGTCCAAAAATGGCGCACCATATATCAAAATTCTCATAAAAATTTGCTCTACAACCTGAGCCTATATTTGAGTGCATTTGGATCTTCTATTTTTTCTGGATTTTCTGAATACTCTATAGCAGTCGCTAACGCGACTATTTCGTTTTCGTTTCCAGAGCTGAAGGAGAATCAGTCTGACGAGGGAGATCACGAGTACCTCCAAGAGCTAGGAGACGACTATGAAGGTGCCATGCCCCACCATTTCCAGTAGCTCCTACTTACGCATTGCAAATTTAGTACTCTGCTGTTCCCTTATGATTTCCTGTCAATATTAGGGTGCATGATAGATTTATTGATTACCCTTACCTTGATAAACACTCACCCTGCTGTCCGCTGTCAGGATAGATGCCGCTAAATAGTACTTATTGCTCTTTCATTACTCGATATTAACTATGGTATATATTGGAAACGGAATCGGTCTATATGAACCTGAGCTTAACTAATGGGAGAGCGTGCTGCGTGCGTCTTGGGTGAGTGGTGAGGGTCGAGTCGACCAAGTGGGACTAAAGACGAGCTGTATGAGCGAGTCGTGCCGGGAGTGCAACCTGGGCACTCCCACGAGAAATACCTATGGCGGGTAATGATTTATGAGGTGGATCCGGGTTGGTTGACTTGTGTGGTTTGGAGCCCGTGATTGCGGGTGCTCTGATGGCACGGGGAGAGTATCCCCTAAGTGAACATGCCTGCTTCGTCAACCTAAGATCTACTGGTACTCAGACTATAGTAATCCTTTATCGCTCACTCGTCTTCGATGGGCGGAGAATGGCTGGACTACATGGTAGGGCGATGCCTACTACTGCTAGGTTGAAAGGTGATAAGGGTGGGCGGCGACGGATGTCGAAAGTTCCCAGTGCCATCCTAGTCCGACAGTACCACATGGTGGGCCCGGTACTGTCTCTCCCAGTCTCCGCGTGACGGTGCAGGATCCTGAATATTCGAGGGCTGAGTGCTAGGGTGGCATCGACCTAGGCAAGCAAGCACCCGGAATTCTGCCTAGGTGTTTGCGCAACACCTATGATGGCTAATCTTGTGAGCGGCAGAACCTCTGCTGAGTGTATGGTTGATCGATCGATACATATGCCGACTCGTCGGCTATGGACCTTTCCTGTAGGCCTTCTACTGGTGTATTGAGTGGATATTCTTCTCTCCCCCTGGATGATACTTTTCAGCAGTGTGCCGTTGAGGTAGTATGCCGCTGAGACAGGCTCGAGAGGGAGTCAGGGCCTGCCGAATGAGTGAGAGGTGTGTGCATGTGAGATGTGGTGTTTGGGGTGGGAATGATAGAGGTAAAATGAGATAAAATGTGACTATTATAACATTGACAATACTTGCATAGGAAACCCCAGCCTATAGGCCTATTTGTTCAGCCTTGCATCCACTTTCCACAAAGCAACTGCTATCATAGGCGGGCTCCGTGGCCAGTACAAATCATACTGATAATTTGCTGTCAGGTGACGAGAAAGAGTAGACTTCGATGGAGACGATTGGGAAGAGAAGGGTCACGTGCTACACTCAAGTTGGCCGTGAAGGATGAATCACTTCCGCATCTTTGAGCTTCTTTGAATTGTTGATTCTGCTAGTGGGGCGATGTAACAAATATTTATGTAAGACTCTGTTATGTACTCGTTGTATGGATCCTGGTGTCAACTAAGAATCGGGTAATTTTATGGATTGTTCGATACAATCTATTTAATTACATTGCGTGCCTGTGGATTTCCCTTCATGGAAATCGAGGTCATTTCAGTTGGTATCAGAGCCATACTTGAATGCAGGACGAGACCCATAGAAAAATGGACGCTAGAATAGGGAACCAGACTCACTTTCGGTTATAAAACTGACCATGCATTCACTTTTATGCAATGGCTTTTCTAAAAACAGGACCTGCTAACCCATTTCCTAGAAAAATTCTTGCAGATAACCAGCCTTGGACACCCACCACTCAGGCCGCTACGCGATGGTACCTTTGAGGTTCCGATCTGCAGGAGGAACTACGATAGATTTGCCCTGGTCCTACGACAGGTGCTCGAGGAGCTCGAAGCCCAAGCTGACCAGATCCAGTACTTCTGCCGAGGGAAAGATCATCGCAGATGAGAGGTTTGAGGGACTAGTCACTACCAGGGTGGAGACCCGCACAAGTCTGACCCTTCCAGAGCTGTCGATATTCATAGACTACACTACAGGAGAGACAGTCGAGGATGGAGTACAGTCGGTCTCCTGCAAGGTCTTACGTACTGTGGTTTACGCAGCCTACGAGTACCTTAGGCAGACTCACTTTCGTCTGCTACCTCAGGCCCTGGAGCTACACCTCGACCCCTGTCAGAGGTTTTTGTACGCCAGTCAGATCACCGAGGCCGAGACCGACCTTTGCCTTCGCACTGCAACGCACCACCTCATGGAGCAGGACAGATATATCAACTCATTAGAGCAGAGGAGGAGGCATGACTGAGCCCGTTTGGCAGAGGCTGAGGACAGTCTACTGAGTGAGACTCAGACACTCGAGGGATTGAGCAAGGCAGTCACAGACCTGCAGCAGGAGATACAAGCGCAGAGACGAGTTGCACCGAGTGGAGATCGCCGACCTGTGGGACAAGGTCAGAGATTTTGGGATTCGTAACAATTACCTAGGTTGCAAGGTGCTAGGACTGTAGAGGGATCTCGATGACATGAACAGGGCACTTGCTGAGAAAGAACAGAAGGGAAGATACAGAGGGGTTGAGATGCACAAGTCATGATCTAGGACCAAGGAGCTGGAGAAGGAGTTAGGGGATGCTGAGGATAGGTCTGTCTAGAATCAGGGACACCTAATTGACCGTGTGAAGATGGTGGAGTTCTTGAAGGACAAGGTGCAGAGGATCATGAGGGTTTGGAAGCTATCCGATACCAGGAGGGTCATTGAGGTTCGGAGGGTGTAGAGTCAGCTACCACCGGTGGACCGCACGAAGCCCAGGGAGGGAGACTTCAGCATACCACCCACCACACCCAACATAGGAGCTTGCCCATCCCAGGGTCTGCAGGAGATCGGACCAACCCCAAAGTTAGGATAGGCCCTCTCCTACGTCAACCGTCTGCACATGACCGACGACGAAATCGAGGTGGAGGATAGCCGTATTCCCCTAGCCATACTTCACCTCATGTAGTTGTAGCTTGATGGACCCTGCGTGGCCCTTTGATCAGTGATTACCATGTTTAGCAGTAGCGTTATCTCCTCTCTAGCTACCTGCATGTAGCACGATTCCCTTAGCAGTTAGAAACTCCCCTTTTATGTAATAAGAACCCATGTAATGAGTGTTGTTTGGATTTTAATGCATCTTATGGGTCTTCATGCTTCTTTGGTTGAGTGCAGGATAGAATGCGACATATTTTACTTCATTTAAATCGTTGTAAATCACCTAACCCCTATTTGAATAAATTACCTATCACTGCACTAAGCACATGACCGGAATGTTTACAAATGTCAATGAGGCGTTCCGCTTGTCTGGAGAACCGTCAGCCCTCGCCAGCGCCAGCACCAGGACGTGGGCGTGGTCACGGCCGTGGACACCCGGCTGGGAGGCATGACGGAACCAACCTGGAGGAGGAGCTACGTCATGCAGGAGATGCACCACCAGTGATCGAACCGCCGCCTTAGGGCAAGAACGCGCCTCCACCCCCTCCGCCACCTCCGCCGCCACCACCGCCGATGTTGGCGGAAGTAATGGCTCAGCAGACTCAGCTGTTGAATGCCATTGCCACGGGGATGAACAGGCACCATGGGCCACCCCAGAACGACTTCCAAAGGAAGTTAGAGGGATTCCTGAAGCTGAGGCCACCCATCTTCGATGGGCCTGACAGTGACCTACTTGCTGCTGACGATTGGCTCAAGGAGATGGAGAAGAAGCTGGACCTGACCACTTGCACTAATGAAGAGTGCAGTTGGGATTGCGAGTCATCAGCTGACATGTGCTGCTCGAGCCTGGTGGGACAACTTCACCAGTGCTCATGAGGACCCAGCCCACATCAACTGGGAAGAGTTCACTAAGGCTTTCCGTGACCACCATGTCCCTGAGGGAGTTATGGAGGCCAAGGAGAACGAGTTCCGCAGTATTTCCCAGGGAGCCGACCGGATCCATGAGTACACCACCCGCTTCAACTGCCTACTCCGCTACGCACCTGCGTCATGCGTGAGTTCTGTGAAGGAGAAGATGTATTTCTATAGGAAGGGGCTGCAGACCAAGATCAGGTTAGCACTGTCAGGTAACAAGAGCTACACCCTTCATGAGCTGATTGACCGCTGCATTGAGATCGAGAAAGACCGCATGAAGCACACCTGGAGTTCGAGGCTCGGAACAAGGGAAAGAAGCGCCGCCTGGAGGGACCCGCTCGCACTACTCCATCCCAAAGACAGCGAACGGGTGCACCTCCACCTTTTCGTACTCACCAGGGACCCACTACGGGTACGAGCCATAGTGGTGGTACCTACGACAGTAACTACCACTGCCCTGCTCATACCTACCCTGCACCACCTCGGACAGTGCAGAGCACGCCCACCCCAGCTACCAACACGCCATGGACAAGCAACTGGAAGGCTCCTGTGACAACCCCAGCAGGCAGTGCGCCTCTCACTTGCTTCGGATGCGGTGAGCCAGGACACAGGGTTGCTTACTGCCCCGACAGAGTCGCTGCACCAACTGCTGTCCAGAGTACACCTGCTCGGGGATCTGCTACCCGTGGACGTCTGAACCACATGACCGCTGAAGAAGCAGAAGTCGCCCCAGATGTGGTGTACGGTATGTTTTTAGTACATGGTAACAAGGCTACAGTTCTGTTTGATTCAGGAGCTACATGTTCATACATCTCATCTGCATATGCACGTAAGCACAACATACCTGTTACCCTGAGAGCAAACCCAATCCTAACCAGCTCACCTTTAGGAACCTTCAGGAGCATCCACATATGTAAGGGAGTGAGAATCACAATCGAGGGTTTAACCTTTCGAGCCGACCTCACCTTACTACCCTCCGAGAGCTTAGATGTCATTCTAGGTATGGATTGGCTAACCAAACACCGTGGAGTGATATCCTGCTCACCCAGATATGTCCAAGTAACCCATCCCTGCGGACAAGCTATCCGATGCATACCCCATACCGAGAGAGTCCAAGCCCTTCTATGTGCCCTAGAGATTAAAGGAGACAAGAAGGCCTTGACAGTGGATGATGTACCCGTAGTCAGAGATTACGCGGACGTATTTCTAGAGGAATTGCTAAGCATGCCACCGAATAGGGGTGTAGAATTTGTTATCAACCTAATGCCAGGGACTGCACCAATTGCCAAGAGGCCATAGCAAATCTCAGCGGAGGAGTTGAGAGAACTTAAGAAGAAGTTAGGGGAACTGTTGGAGAAGGGCTTTATCAGACCAAGTGCCTCGCCCTGGGGATCTCCTGTCTTGTTCGTCAAGAAGAAGGATGGCACGATGAGGATGTGCATTGATTATCGGAATCTAAATGCAGTCGCGGTCAAGAATAAGTACCCGCTGTCCCTGCATTGATGATCTGTTAGATCAATTGAGCAATGCCAAGTACTTTTCAAAGATTGACCTCCGGTCAGGATACCATCAGATGAAGATCAGGGAAGAAGACATTCCAAAGACCTGCATTTGTCACTAGACATGGGCAGTATGAATGCACAGTAGTTTCATTCGGACTTACTAGTGCCCCCAGCCTACTTCATAAACATGATGAACAAGGTCTTCATGAGTGAGTTAGACAAGTTTGTGGTCATGGATGACATACTAATTTACTCAGCTACTAAAGAGGAGCCCAAGCTACATCTGAGGACTGTGTTGGAGAGGTTATCTCATCAACTGTTGTAATGCCAAGTTCAGCAAATGCGAGTTTTGGTTAGAGGAAGTTGCATTTCTGGGCCACGTGCTGTCAGCCAAAGGGGTTGCAGTGGACCCAGCCAAGATTGAAGCCGTGAAAGAGTGGGAACAACCCCGCAATGTGACAAAAATCAGAAGCTTTCTGGGATTTGCTGGTTATTATCGTAGATTCATCGAGAATTTCTCTAAGATCGCATGACCCATGACCAACTTGCTGAAGAAAACTAACAAGTTTGTATGGACTCCTGAGTGTGAGAAGAGTTTCCAGACTCTGAAGCAGAAACTCAGCACTACTCCCGTATTGGCTCTGCCTGATATTAACAAGGACTTTGTGGTATATTGTGATTCCTCTCGGCAAGGCTTGGATGCGTATTGATGCAGGAAGGGAGAGTGATAGCGTATGCCTCGAGACAATCAAAAGAGCATGAGCAGAGATACCAGACTCATGACCTGGAACTTGCAGCCGTGGTACATGCACTTAAGTTCTGGAGGAACTATCTGATAGGTAACAATTGTGACATCTACACCGATCACAAGAGCCTGAAGTATTTCTTCACACAAGAGGATCTGAACATGAGGCAACGCAGGTGGCTAGAACTTATTAAGGATTATGATCTTGAGATCCACTATCACCCAGGAAAAGCAAACATAGTCACCGATGCGCTCAGCCGCAAAGAGTTATTGCCATATCCTCATTACTGAGTCTATGCCCCCTGAGCTTAAGAAGGAGTTCGACGCATTCCAGCTCGAAATAATCTCCCATGGCATGCTGAATGAGCTTCGTGTCGAATATAACCTCACCTCTGGAATCCGTGAAGCGTAAAAGAACTGCTCATAAATGGATTACATCGGAGGTTTGATGAAGCTAGGGAAGGGCCCTAAATTCCGAGAAGACGAACACGGAACAGTTTGGTACAAGGATAGAATCTGCGTACCAATGGATTCGGCACTACGGGAGGAGATTTTATCAGAAGGGCATGATTCTAAATACTATATTTATCCAGGGTCAGCCAAAATGTACCACGATCTAAGGAGGTGAGAGAATATGAAGGCAGATATTGCAGGGCATGTGGCACGATGCGACACTTGTTGCAGAATCAAAGCTGAACATCAGCGGCCTGCAGGACTGTTACAACCCATCACAATGCCAGAATGGAAGTGGGAGTGCATATCTATGGACTTCATAGTAGGACTACCCCGGTCCGAGCATGGGCATGACTCCGTATGGGTACTGGTTGAACGATTAACCAAGGTTGCACATTTTATCCCTACCACTAAGAGATGTAGTGCGGAAAGGTTGGTTGATCTATACATAACCAATATCCTAAAATTGCACGGAGCACCCAAAAGTGTTATCTTTGACAGAGGGCCACAATTTATGTCCCAATTCTGGAAATCCTTACACAAGTCTATTGGGACCAAACTTGACTATAGCACAGCCTATCACCCACAGACCGATGGGCAAACAGAGAGGGTAAATCAGATTCTGGAGGACATGGTTCGCGCTTGCACACTAAAGTATGGGGCAAGTTGGGAAAAATGTCTCCTCCATGCTGAGTTTGCATATAACAACAGCTATCAGTCAAGCATCAGGATGTCACCGTTTGAAGCCTTGTACGGGAGACCCTGCAGAACCCCACTGATGTGGTCAGAACCCTGGAGAGAGCATTCTTTGGCCCTGCTAAGACTGTGGAAGCAGAAGAAGATGTTGCACAAATCAGGGAGAATTTGCGAATCGCCCAGAGCATACAAAAGAGCTATGCTGACTAAAGACAGAGAGAACTTGAGTTTGAGGTTGGAGATTATGTCTACCTCAAGGTGTCCCCTACTCCGCGGTACTATCAGGTTCCATGTGAAAGGGAAGTTGGCCCCAAGATATGTTGGGCCGTACAAGATCTACAAAAGGATTGGAAAGCTTGCCTACAAGCTAGAATTACCAGAAGAGTTGTCAGGGGTACACCGCGTGTTCCATGTCTCGCAGCTGTGAAAGTGCTTGAGATTGCCCGATGAACAGGTTCCTACGGATGCACTGGATTTACAGACACGCTCGAATACAAGGAACATCCAATTAAGATCTTGGCACAGGATACAAAGGAAGCTCGAATGAAGACCATACCGATGTGTAAGGTACAATTGAGTAATCACACAGAAAGAGAAGCTACGTGGAAAAAAGAATCTGACCTGCAGATCATATTTCCTTATCTCTTCGATGGGTACGTCATCTCTAAATCTTGAGGTCGAGATCCTAATGAGGGGAGAGGACTGTAACAACCCTGAAAATCACTACACCACAACACTTAATCACCATCGGACGTCTGTTGCTAAAGAAAATAATTAGCAGTTGGACGATCCGTTGCTAAATATTCTCCTCCGATCATCCGTTGCTAATATTGAGTACTTCGATGGATCGTCCGTTGCTATAACTATTTTGTTTTTGCGTTGGACCATCCGTCGCTATTTTACACAAACTGATCCGGATCGTCTGTTGCTAAATAAAAGTATGCATTGGCGCGACGTTTTTGGCCCGATCCTGCGAAAATTTTGGCCCCAAATGTTTGTACACCCTAAGTCACCACGCCTAAGGCCCTCAGTCCCTCACCCAGCACGCGCCGCCGCGTCGGCTGAGCCCAACTGCCGGCCACACGCCTCCCCACGCCGCCTGTATGCGCCACCCACGCCTTCCCCCACCGCCTGCACGCGCCGCCACCCCGGCGGAGCCGAACCGCCGGTCCCACGCCACCCCACGCCGCTTGTACGCCGCCACACCACACAGCATGCAGGCGCCACCGCCCCGGCCGAGCCCAACCGCCGGCCGGCCGCCCCAGCCCCTGCCCCTGCCGTCGTCGGCTGCTGGCCCGGCCTGGCCGCCGCTGGCTGCCGGTCCGTTCTAGCTGTTGCCGGCCTCCGGCCCATCCCTGCCCCGCCGGCCAACATCCACCCGGCTGCTGGGCGAAGGTCCCGGGAGCACCCTCCTCTGCATCGTCTACAGTCTACTAGCTCCTACCAGGCACCCCCTGCTGGCAGGTCCCTCTGCAGCTCGTTGTATTGGTTGTTTCTTTTTTGGGGGAGCACCCTCCTCTGCATTCGTCTGTTTCTTTTTGGGGGGAAATTGTTTTTAGCCTCAAACTTGCTTGTTGTATTGGTTGTTTCACCTGAAAGGAGAGGGACTAGGTGCTTTGTCAATTTGTACGACATTTGTGGACTGAAAGAAATAGAGCCAGAGAGGGAGAAAGGAGATGGAAACTAGCGAGACAGCTTATATTGTGTCCTTGCAAACTGAGTCATGCTGATGCTAGAAACCATCCTAATTTCTAGATTAGGAGCACCTAGCAGGATCTATTTTCGTTTTACATTGCTAGTTATTGGTCAATAGGTCTTGGGAATTTTTTTTCAGCCTCAATAGGTCACGTATGGCTCCAATAGGTAGTATCTGCTGCTTCTAAGTGTGATAGGCTTTAGCTAAGTTACCTGATATGTAGTGAAATCTATAGCTACTAGTGTCACAGGCAAGCAGGAGATTTAAGTTAGCATGGCTTTAAGTTTGGCTTGTCTTGTAATGATTTTTAATGGCATAGGATATATTAGCTCAAGTATTAGCTTCAATTTATCATGGACAGCAGGAAAATACATGTGGATCTCATGTAAAAATATATGCTATTGCAGGTTACCCACTTGCAGACCATGTTCGAATAATCCTGTACGAGCAAACGTCATTGAGTGAAACATCCAAGAGAGGTAAGCATCAAGCTGATCGTTTACTTCTGCGCTCCACTTTGATTCATTGTGTAAATTGTTTCATTTTCACTAGCCACCTGTTCTTAGGGTAAAGGAGGTGCCTATTCTCTTGCAGCTATGAGGCACATGGCATGGCTACAGATTTCAACCATACCTCTCTATTGGCAAGTTTATTTTATATGTCCACCTTTATTCCAGTTTTACTTTTGTGGACAACACAAGCGCATCCCATGAGCACAAAAAGTTTGCTTCAATATGTCAGTACTGAAAACTGTTTGTGCCATATCATTTACCTTCGAGTTGTAGGATGCTTATTGCATATCCTATTATGCTACACTACATATCATATAAGATCTTTAGTTTCTGAGCCCCGGCTGCTGAGTCTTTCAGAAAAATTAGATATGCTGAGTCTACAAAAGAATGCAGCTCGCCAATCCAAAAGGTACGGCAATGGAGACTAACTGTTTTGGGGATTATATGTTTGCTGCTAGTTCTACAATATTTTCTGAAACGAACAAGCTAAGATTCGATTTTACAGCTCCAGTACATTTTTTTGGTAAAAACCTTAAAGGACCTTAATTAGGTTAAGTTAGATCAGTAGAGATTGGGATGGAAGGTGAAAGCAATTTTTACCAGAACAATTTTTTTCTTTTGCAATTTTGGTAGTCTTATATCATGGAAGTACTCTCCTGACAGATGTGAACTTGTTGTAAGTTTTTAATCAGTATAGTATCACGGGCAGTCGGGCACCAATTGGCTTGAAGTATTTCTCTCCTGAAGTCCATGTATTCTGATAGAGTTTTCTGTTTCGCATCACCAGTGATCCTGCTATGGGTCAGCAAAAGTACAATCCTGAATATTCACTAAAATATTATACTATTTAGCGGCTTTGGAGAAGCCCCAAATTTCGAGGAGCCCCAATTATTTGACTTGTTTTTGCTTTGCAGCCTGTTCTCTTCAGTTTGAATGCCATCATAGGCCACATCAGGCCTGACCAGAATGTGGTGCCGTGCTTGCCAAGACCTGCAGCTAGAAGGTGACTGAAGCTTCTGTATCTGGATATATACTGGTGTGAAGGATCCCAAAAGAATGACTGAATGCTCACTGAGGTAAAATCATTAGCAGAAGCCTGCTACTATTATCTATTTGGTGCCAAATCTGATTGTTTCCCTGCTGCAGTGCCGGTGAGCTTGATCGTACTAGTGAGGCATGGGTGCAATCTGAGTGAGTACAAAACCACTGGCTGTTGATTTGACTAACAACTATTTAGTATTAATTACATGATTTGAGAAGACTAGTCCTTGAACTATAAAAAGGACTAACAGTGAAATATCTATGGCTATCTAAAATTTTTCTAACTTTTTATGATGACAATTTAGTCGGTATTTTCAGTCCTGCCAGTTTTCGTTGTATTCTTGCTGTCTTTGTCATCATGCAGGTGGAATTTTGTCTTGCAGATCATCTTTGCCTCTTGTTGCTGCAGACTGATACCTCTTTGTTGATCCTTCATTTTTGGTGATGGGAATTGTAGCAATCTTTGCAGGTCCTGAGTTCACCTTACATGTGTATTATCACAATAGTTTATGATGAATTATTTACTCATCATGTTAATCACGTTAAGTGAGTAGTTTGATGATGAGTGACATTACATAGATCAATGTACTTGTTCGATACATTAGTCAATGTATGGATAATGTGATCACTTTTGAATGTCATCACTTTTGTATACGCGAATCAAGGTATAGCTAATGTTTGATCATCAGCTATACCTTTATGCCAATTTTTTATTTTTTTACCTATTTAATTGTGCCCGATGGACTGTCCGTTGTTAAATATTCTTATTGTAATGGAATGTTCGTTGCTAAAAGCTCTAACAAGCGGTCTGTTGCTGAACTTTGGACAATCGAACTGCCCGTTGCTACATATATTGTCCGTTGCTGTATATATACAGCAACGGCTTCATTAGCATCGGCAGTGGTCCGTTGCTATAGCATTTAGCAACGGACAGCTCATCGCTATACACCCTTTTTAGCAACGCACTGTCCATCGCTGTTTAAAGGTTGTGGTGTAGTGAATGCATACACCCAAAAATAACAACCAACTAAAATTTTTCTTTGTATTTCTTTCAAACCCATTTGCTATGCATGCATGGAGGAGTTAAATGCTGCAAATAATGTTTGAACATATATTCTAATGCTTGCACGTCATTTGTAAGATAAAAACACACTAACCCATGATGCATGTTTTGGATCTTATTGATATTTTGCTTGGTGTAAGTAAACACACAATAGGTGGCAATATGTACATGAATACATAGGTAAATAAAAAGGAAATGAAATAGAAACAAAAATCAAGAGTGGAGATGGAGCCCAACCAGCCGAGCCGGTCCAAGCCGGCCTCTCACCATCGACCAAGCTAGACCGCTACACTGGGCTGGCCCACAACCGATTCGTGGCCCAGCCCCACGTGCACGCGCGCTGCTTCGGCCGTCCGAACGCACGCGCCGTCGCTGCCGCTGACAGCTCGGCCCCGCTCGTCAGCCCTTCCCTTTCCCCTGTTCCTCTTCCCCGCGAAGGCGATGGCCGACAGGGTCACGCAAATCACATGACCCTGGCCTGCCTGTCCCCTCGGACTGTCCCCCGCTTGTTCCCCATCGCCTAGACGACAATGGAGCCCCAAGAGCATCGGGAACCCTAGCCTAGCGCTCACCACGGCCCTTGGATGCCGCACGGCGGATCCCGACCACTCGCCATGGATCGGACCGAGCTTGGCGATATATAAAGACCCCTCTCGGTGCCCTAGCCTCATCCCGTTCGCCGCTGCCGCTGGTGGCACTACACCACACCACACCGCGCTACCGAGAGCGAGGGAGAAGAGGAAGGAGGGAGGGAAGAAGGAGACGCCGAGGTGCTGCCGCCGCAGAGCACGCCGGAGCCGGAGCCGGAGACGAAGCCGGCGCCACCGTCGCGGATTGGCACTGCACTACGAACAACTTGCACAGCACCAAGTCGACACGGCCTCGCTATCCTATCTTCTCCGCCACCACGGTGAGCCGCCCCGAACCCCTCGTCCAACCTCGCCGTGCTTCCGGTCATGGCGCTCGGCACCTCGAGCGCGTAGGACAAGGGTCGTTTCTGACCCCGGTACACACTACACACACGTACACGAGACCTAGCATGGCCAAATCGACGGACCGAGCCGGAACAGAGCGACGGGCACCGCCGCCGTGAACCGAGCTCTCGGAGCGCCGCCGTCTCGTCGGCGTTTCCTTGCGTAGCAGCCAAGCCCCGCCGATCGACCTGGACTAGGAGGACCACCGCTACGCCCTGAGACCCGACCACGCTCCAAGAGCGCCCTCAGCCCTCGCGACCACCCTGATGACATGCACCGCCGACCGCCGGAGCGCCGCCGTGTCGCGTGTGCGTTCCAGATGAATCTGGTCACAACCGAGTAGGGTAGCAGGCCGTGGAGCAACGCCACGACCACCTGGAAACGACTGCATAGCAGGACGAACCTGCAGCAGCCCCGTTCGCCCCATCCGTGCGAGCCGCACCTCATCGGAGCGCTGCCATGCACAATTCGCCAAAGAACGAACCCCTCTGAGAAGGTTGGTCGACGCCGACAAGCCAAGGACGCCTCTGGAGGCAACAATTATAGGATTGGACTCCCAATCTACATGGATGAGCTTCCGACGAGAATCGCCGCTGTCCGCCACTGCCGAAACGATGCTGCCATCCCGATAGTTCCCGTCAGGACCTCGCCGGCCAAAATTAGAGCCTAAGTTGGTGCTACCGAAGATTAGAGACACGAGCCCGCCCCTCTGGGAACCCAACCGTAGCTCGCCGGAGTTTTCGACCACGACGACCTCACCGCCGGCCGCTGTGACATTAAGATTCGGCGGCCGAGAACTCAAGCCATCCTCGTACGACCCCAGACGGATCCGTGCACCCACCGGTGAGCTGGATAAGCCCTAACTAAAGAAGCCGAGGAGCCGCATGATCGCCGTCGTGCCTCACCGCCGCCGGCGAGCCTTTGGGATCACGCATCGAACACCTAGCGGGTGCTGACGTAGGCGCGGGCGTCAGCCGGGTGCACACTCTTCCGCAGCACCGTTACCCTAGACCTGGTCCACCATGAGCCGAAGAGAGAAAAGGAGAAGGTGAACATGGTCAACCATGGACCGTTACACTCGTCCACCGTGAGCCGCGCAAGTGGTCCACCATGGACCCCGAGTCATGCACCGAGCCCCTCCTATGGGCCAGGCGCGCCGCATGACACGCCCACGTGCCGACACGTGTCCGCATGACGTCACCGTGACGTCAGTCGACCCCACTCGTTATAACCGTTGACTCGGTCAACGCTGACTTCAGCAATGACGTCATGCTGAATCAGCAGACCCGTTGCCAGCCGAACCGTTGACTTAGTCAACATGAACAGTAACCCAACCAATCACAAGCTGCCACGTGTCATCCACTGGTTAATTGGCCCTTTTTCATTTTCAGAAAATAGAATAAACTTCTGAAATTCATAACTTATTCATATGATGTCTAAAAATTGCTCACCATATATCAAAATTCACAGAAAAATGAGCTCTACAACCTGAGCCTAAGTTTGAATGCATTTGGATCTTCTATTTTTTCTGGATTTTCTGAATACTCTATAGGAGTCGCTAACGTGATTATTTCGTTTCCGTTTTCAGAGCCGTAGGAGAAACAGTCTGACGAGGGAGATCACGAGTACCTCCAAGAGCTGGGAGACGATTACGAAGGTGCCACACCCCACCATTTCCAGTAGCTCATACTTACGCATTGCAAATTTAGTAATCTGCTGTTGCTTTATGATTTCGTGTCAATATTAGGGTGCATGATAGATTTATTGATTACCCTTACCTTGATAAACACTCACCCTACTGTCCGCTGTCAGGATAGATGCCAACTAATGGGAGAGCGTGCTGCGTGCGTCTTGGGTGAGTGGTGAGGGTCGAGTCGACCAAGTGGGACTAAATACGAGCTGTATGAGCAAGTCGTGCCGGGAGTGCAACCTGGGCACTCCCCGAGAAATACCTGTGGCGGGTAATGATTTATGAGGTGGATCCGGGTTGGATGACCTGTGTGGTTTGGAGCCCGTGATTGGGGGTGCTATGATGGCACGGGGAGAGTATCCCCTAAGTGAAGATGCCTGCTTGGTCAACCTAGGATCTACTGGTACTCAGACTATAGGAATCCTTTATCGCTCACTCGTCTTCGATGGGCGGGGAATGGCTGGACTACTTGGTAGGGAGATACCACCACTGCTAGGTTGAAAGGTGATAAGGGTGGACGGCGATGGATGTCAAAAATTCCCGTGCCGTCCTAGTCCGACAGTACCACTGGTGGGCCCGGTACTGTCTCTCCCAGTCTCAGCGTGACGGTGTAGGATCCTGAATATTCCAGGGCTGAGTGGTAGGGTGGCATCGACCTAGGCAAGTAAGCACCTAGAATTCTGCCTAGGTGTTTGCGCAACACCTATGATGGCTAATCTTGTGAGTGGTAGAACCTCTGCAGAGTGTATGGTTGATCGATCGATACATATGCTGACTCGTCAGTTATGGACCTTTCCTGTAGCCTTCTACTGGTGTAGTGAGTGGATATTCTTCTCTCCCCCTGGATAATACTTTCCGGCAGTGTGCCGTTGAGGCAGTGTGCCGCTGAGATAGGCTCGAGAGGGAGTCGGGCCTGCCGAATGAGTGAGAGGTGTGTGCATGTGAGATGTGGTGTTTGGGGTGGGAATGATAGAGGTAAAATGAGATAAGATGTGACTATTATAACATTGACTATACTTGCATAGGAAACCCCAGCCTATAGGCCTGTTTGTTCAGCTTTGCATCCACTTTCCACAAAGCAACTGCTATCATAGGTGGGCTCCGTGGCCAGTACAAATCGTACTGATAATTTGCTGTCAGGTGACGAGAAATATTATGACTTTGATGGAGACAATTGGGAAGAGTAGGGTCGCGTGCTACACTCAAGTTGGCCGTGAAGGATGAATCGCTTCCGCATCTTTGAGCTTCTCTGAATTGTTGATTCCGCTAGTGGGGCGATGTAATAAATATTTATGTAAGACTCTATTATGTAGTCGTTGTATGGATCCTGGTGTCAACTGAGAATCGGGTAATTTTATGGATTGTTCGATACAATCTATTTAGTTACATTGTGTGCTTGTGGATTTCCCTTCGCGAAAATCGAGGTCGTTTCACAAGGTACAGTGGAGCAATCGCACAGAACGAGAAGCAACTTGGGAAAAAGAATCCGATCTGCGGATCATGTTTCCTTACCTCTTCGAAGGGTATGTTATCCCTTAATCTCGAGGTCGAGATCCTAATGAGGGAGAGGACTGTAACAACCCTGAAAATGCATAAACTCAAAATACCAACCAATTAAAATTTTTCCTTTTATTCTCCCAAACCCATTCCTTGTGCATGCATGTAGGAATTAAAACCTGCAAATAATATGTATACATGTTAGTTATACCTTGATTTATTATAAATTAAGCTTGTTGAACCATATTGCATATTTGGATTTTATTAACATTTTATGCTTGACTTAGCATATACATGCATACATATGAAAGCATATAAGTAAATAAGAGGGGAAATGGAATTAAGTGAAGGGAGCAGAGCAAGCCACCGGTTTGGCCTGCTGGCCGGCCCAACCCAGCGCACTCTGCCTCTTTTTCCCTCGCTCACGCGCGCAACCTTCCCCCTACAACAAGGCGGCCCACCAGTGGCGAGGCCAAAAAGGCACACGCGCGCACCGTACCTCGCCCAGTGCCACCGACGACTTGGCCCCGCCTGCCAGCCTCATCTGTCGCCCTGTTCATCTTCTTCGCCGGAGGGGAACACGCAAATCGCGTGCCCATGCCCCACAGGGCACTGCCCCCGATGTTCCCCGCTTGTCCCCTTGCCTTGGCCGCCCAGAAGCACCGCGGCCACGCGAAACCCTAGCCGAGAGGCACCCCGCAACCCTCCGATGCGCCGAACGCGATCGTGGCCATCCATACTCGCCATGGGGAGCTCAGTGCTATAAAAACCCCCGAGGACATGAATACTTGATGTTTGATATCTTTGTATTTTTGCTAGTAGATTGATTTTTTTGCCAACTTACTTGGCTCACGTCAGTTTGTCATTTTCGGTTCAAGAACCTTTTATAAATATAAACGACCTCAAACGGATCTTCCTATCCAAGAAGGGAAGAAGTCTTCTAAAGGCCAAGCAGTTGAATTCTTGCCCCCTCGTGCTCCTGTAGGCATCATCATTGACCGTGACCATGCCAACTACTACGTACAGCAAACTAAAATTAAAAAGTGGTAGTGCTACATTTTGTACCAGACATGTTGATCTTGAAGGCTAAATATGGGTGGTCCTATTCCTATAGGAGCTTCAATGACCTAGTGACTCTCTTGGATGGTGTTCTTTCTAGACCAAACTCTGTGTCTGCCAACATATATCAAGCGAAGAAGCTTAATTATCAGTCCATTGATGATGGATGTGGAAAGAATACATGTGTGTCCAAACTATTATATCTTGTATTGTGGGGTGTTTAAAGACCTAACGAATTGTATAACACGTGGTGCTAGTCGATACAAAAGAAATGACAATTATAATGAGGAAGACAAGAGTACTAAAACTAGCTAGGGAAAAAAGAAAGAAGGGTGGTAAGAAAGTCACTTCTCTACTCCTTGATGAGGAAATCACTGCCTTAGTAATCGATGGTACTGACAAAAGAGGAATCCCAGCATTGGTTCTGTGGCACCTATGACCGATCGATCGCTTGATATATCAGTTCTCAAACCCAAGGGACTCACAACTCCTGCGATGGTGGCTTCAGAAGAGCGCAAGAAACACAACAGAGTGCTAAGCTCACCCATCCTAGGCAAAATAGTGGAAAGACTTCGGTGCCAAGCATCCAGACTTTCATGGCGATCCGAGAAATGTAAGGTTAGGTTTGAGCACTGATGGAATCAATCCTTTTAGTGATAGCACCAGTACACACGAGCTCATCATGACCAGTTATATCATGTCGATTTATTACAAACTCCCTACATGGTTGTGTTATATAAGAAATTATTTGTTGCTGGCCATTTTAGTATCAGTGCTGAAAGCACAGCGTACCGGGCATCGACCTAGATATTTTTTTTTCGAGCCATTGATGCAAGAAATGAAGACACTATGGAAGGATGGAGTCAAATTGAAGGATGAGCTTGCGTAGGGTGCCTTCGCATGAAGAGCCGTAATTTTTGTTACCCAACACAGTTTTACTGTCAGGACACATAAAAAATGGACATAAATTAAATTAAAGGAAATAGGAAAAGATGCCTAGCTAGTGCAAAGACGTTTATCAGATATATAAATAAATAAATAAATAAACTAGCTCGATCAGACCGATTTTCATATATATCCAAGAAGGGAAGAAGAAGTCTTCCAAAGGCAAGAAGTTGAATTTCATGCCCCCTCGTGCTCCTGTAGGCGTCACCATTGACCGTGACCATGCCAACTACGTACATACAAGCAGTCACCAAGTTGTATTATATATTACTCGAGAGCTGCCCTCGTGCTTATTCGCTCGCCCATACTACCACTATAAATAGCCGGGCAAGTCTCCACATCTCATCACCCATCGACCGATCGATCGATCAAAGCAGCCATCTTATACATTGGTGCGCTTATTGTCATATATAGGAGATATATAGCTCAGCAGCAGCAGCACGCAATTAATGGCGTCGTCACCGAAGCTGCTAGCATGCCTCCTAGCCGCAGCTCTGGGCTTGGTGGCCACCGTCGTCACGCCGTGCGCGGCGCAGAACTCGCCGCAGGACTACGTGGAGCTGCGCAACGCGGCGCGCGCCGACGTGGGCGTGGGCGCCGTGTCCTGGGACGACACTGTGGCCGCGTACGCGCAGAGCTACGCGGCGCAGGGACAGGGCAACTGCCAGCTGAACCACTCCGGCGGACCCTACGGCGAGAACCTCTACTGGGGCCCCGCCGGCGCCGACTGGTCGGCGTCCGACGCCGTGGCCTTGTGGGTGGCCGAGAAGCAGTTCTACGACCACGACACCAACAGCTGCGCCGCGCCCGCGGGGCAGGATTGCGGCCACTACACGCAGGTGGTGTGGCGCGACTCCACCTCCATCGGCTGCGCCCGCATCGTCTGCGACAACAACGCCGGCGTCTTCATCATCTGCAGTTACAACCCGCCAGGCAACGTCCCCGGCCAGAGCCCTTACTAGCTAGGCTCGCTACCTCCTGACGTCGTATATATGCTATATATACATATGCTTTATTCAGCATCGCATGCATGCATTGTTTGGTTTGGTTTGTTTTATTTTCTACGTAATGCGTACGTGTGTGTGGAGGGAATAAATTGTTGTCAACTATATATGTACCACATACGATGAATGTTGTTGACAAACACTTTTAAGTCAATAAAATCTTGCATGTTGGGATTATATTGGTGAGACATACATACATTATATATATATATATATATATTGCCCGCTTCGGTAATTGATTTAAAATATTAAAAAAAGCCCAGCGAGCCCAATCGAGCCTGCTGTCCAGCCCATTGGAGCCCACTGCGCTCAATGTCTGATCTGCCGCCGCCGCCACAGATCCGTGCCGCCACCATCGCAGATCCGCTGCCATGGATCCGTCACTGCTAGATCCGCGTGCGCCATCGTCGAAGGGAGGAGATGGTTCGACACCGTCGTGGAAGGGAGGTGCGGCCCTGAGCGCTGTCGCCACCGCCGTCGCAGCCAAAGGTGCAGGCGCCTCCGTCACTAGATCCGGCGGTGCTAGGGCCGGATCCGCCAACGCCATCACCAGATCTGCTCGTGCTTGGGCCGGATCTAGTTTCCCCATGCGCCACTGACGCCGACTCACGGCCAGCTGTAGAGAGAGAGCCACAGTGAGGGGCGTGGCTCGCATGGGAGAGAGGGAGCTCGCCTGTGGATTACCTTCTCGCCAAAGCCGGTCACCAGGCGATCGTGCGAACGATCGCGCGGGGCACCCGCCACCGCCAGTGGAGCGTGGACTCGCCACCGGTGGAGCGTGGACGCACCGCCGGTGGAGCGTGGGGGAGAGGGAGGAATGCCGAGACGACGTGGAAGAGGAGGCGAGAGCGATGGCACTCAGAGAGAGAGGGAGTGACAGGCCGATCTGAGAAAGAGAGGGGGAGAGCGACGATCGCTCAGAGAGAGAGAGAACGGCGGCCGGTCTGAGAGAGAGGGTGAGGATGAGGACGTGGAACCCTAAGTGTTCGTATATGTACCTGATGAGCCTGATATTAGGCTGGGACGGGTTGATATTGGGCCAATATTTCCGCCTCTGAAAATGGATTTACGGAGGCGGACATCTTAATTGGACTGCCTCCGTAAATATATATTTCCGGAGGCAGTCGTTTTAAGACGTCCGCCTCCGTAAATCTATTTTTAGAGGCGGTCCTTTGTGTCCAACACGCTCCTTTGTGTCCATAAATAGAGAACTTCATCAACCATGCAAACACTCGCCTGCGGCACTTGACCTCCAATCGTGGTTCTACTATTGCATCACACCAAAATGATTTCAACAGAAAACACCTTCCATTTGTCTATGTTGGTTGAACTAACTTTATTCTAGCAAATAAGCTAATTTGGCTGAAGAAATAATTCAATTGCGAAATTGCGTTGCAAACACTACCAAATTAACACGGTGGTAAACATCCCCGTACCATCCTCGTTCTTCATGTGCCTCCAATTTTGCGAATCCATGGCCTCTAGAACCCTGTCCGCGCGCTCCAGCGACCTTAAATCGCCGGCCATGTAGGCAGTCCCTCCTCTTTTCAGTAATAGAACCCGCCGTCCAAGGCGTGTACCAGAAAGTTCGTGTTCTTTCTTTGGATAACGTATTTCAGCCGGTGGAAAAACGTAAACTCAGTTTAAATTGATTTTACAGTTTTTATATAAATGCCACTACGCTAATTCGCTTATAAAATCTTTATTTTAACTCCGATTTGATCTGTTCAAATTGCGTTAGATTCAGAATTTCATAAGCCATCTGTTAGTAACACTGTTTTTTTAGAAATTCTCACTTTTAAAATTCGAAATTTAATTTAATCTATTATTTCTCTATATAAAATCTTGTTTAGATAGTAACTTCTCTGTTTTAAGTCCGAATTGCGTGAACTTTATATCGATGTGATTGTAGCGATGCGTAGATCAGTTTTATAAACTTTTGATTTTGTTTCCTCTCTGTTGGTGTTCTGTTCTAATCCATAATCTTGTTTGTTATGCATGATTGTTCCTGGATGTGTGTGTTGATGTGTTGAATGGGTATAGACGATGAGCTTTGCGTTGGCAATTCCGAAGAAGTTGGAGATCAAGAAGTAGTTCGACAAAGGTTTGGACAAGAAGGCTCTAAATTTGAGGCAAGTATAGCTTGGGTTTTTTTTCTGTGATCTTTGTCATGTGACTTGATTAATGTTTTAGCAACAAACGATAAAAAAGGGTCATTTTAGCAACTTGAGGATTTGTCTGTAAGAGAATCTCCGGGATTGATAGTACAACAGAGGGCTACATGGCTCTGGTTTTAGCTCAGTATGAGGACCTTTTCTAGCTGGTTAGAGTTTACCCGTGTGGCACAAATGGGGATAAGTAGACTATGGATCCCTGGAACTGGTTGTATCACACAGACTGACTGATGAAACCTAGTGGCCCTAACTTGTTAGACAAACCTTTAAAAGGCTTCATAGTGGCCTTCCTTGGTAGTGGGCTAAGAGGCTGATCACCTCAGGCGAAAGGGTAAATCACAGCTCACAGTAAAAGTGTACACCTCTGCGCAGAGTTCATTAAACAGGTATACTAGCCTTGCTCAAGGACACGAGCGGCCTTGGAATCCTTACAATTAAGATGGTGAATTTTGGTTGGTAACATGCTCATTGTTTATCGTTTTATGCTCTACATTATTTATGTTACATTGATCATGAGTTTATGGGATCTGTACTAGCTTATTGCTATACTTGCGGAGTTCGACGTGGACTCACACTTACTATCTCCCCACACCTCAGATGGATATCAGATTGCTAGAGTTTGGAAGTGTGAGGCTTGTGATCAAGCAGTCAGTTGTGTCCCTGTGATGTTGGGCGTCTACACCTAAAGATCGAAGTGTCTTTCCGCTGTTTATTACTTAAGGTTATATTATCTATATTATTACGTTATGTATTTTGGTATTATCTTTTGATATTACCTTTTATTTGTAGCTGTATGTGGGATTTGACTTTCTGGGCTCACATAAGGTGTGCATCTGGTTTTATCCTTAAAACCGGGTGTGACACTCGCTCCCAGCCGGTGGCAGCGTCACTGGCACCCAGCCACTTGCATCTCCGATGACATCCCCAGTGCATGTCCGGTGAGGTCACTGTCGGTTACCAAAGTTAGGGGTACCCAACTTCCATGCAAAAAACGCTCATTCCCAACTTGGTCTGGCCCAAGTAAGGCCAGTCGAAGCCCACGAAGGCCGCGTCTACAGAGGCCCAAATCTCCGATTCGCCCGAGCCTCCCCGGGAGAGCTCGGGCGAGCCTCACCCTCGGCGTCCAAATCGCTCGGCGCCCAAATCTCCGATTCGCCCGAGCCTCCCCGGGAGAGCTCGGGCGAGCGGCATCCTGGGCGCCCAAGTCTCCGATTCGCCCGAGCCTCCTCGGGAGAGCTCGGGAGAGCGGCGTCCTCGGCGCCCAAATCTCCGATTCGCCCGAGCCTCCTCGGGAGAGCTCGGGAGAGCAGCGTCCTCGGCGCCCAAATCTCCGATTCGCCCGAGCCTCCTCGGGAGAGCTCGGGAGAGCAGCGTCCTCGGCGCCCAAATTCTCCGATTCGCCCGACCCTCCTCGGGAGAGCTCGGGAGGCGGCGTCCTCGGCGCCCAAGTTTCCGATTCGCCCGAGCCTCCTCGGGAGAGCTCGGGAGGCGGCGTCCTCGGCGCCCAAGTCTCCGATTCGCCCGGGCCTCCTCGGGAGAGCTCGGGAGGCGGCATCCTAGGCGCCCAAGTCTCCGATTCGCCCGAGCCTCCTCGGGAGAGCTCGGGAGGCGGCGTCCTCGGCGCCCAAGTTTCCGATTCGCCCGAGCCTCCTCGGGAGAGCTCGGGAGGCGGCGTCCTCGGCGCCCAAGTCTCCGATTCGCCCGAGCCTCCTCGGGAGAGCTCGGGAGGCGGCATCCTAGGCGCCCAAGTCTCCGATTCGCCCGAGCCTCGCCCGAAGCCTCCTCGGGAGAACTCGGGAGAGCGGCATCCACGGCGCCAAAGTCGGCATCCAAGGCACGGGTGATGTCAGCGAAGCAATCTTGGACCACAAGAAATTTCTCTGACCACTTTACAAGCACTGTCCCGTCAGGCGAGACTCTCGACGCGACTGTGCTTCGCACGCCCCTGATGGCCATACCACCTGTCGGGATTTCCCTGACAGCAGATTTGATGGGCCCACTACGATCGTCCTCCACGGTATGGTCCACGGTGCGCCGCCCCGTTTCGGGAAAGACGCCCACTGCGCCGTCCACACGAAAGGATGAGCACGCCTTCAGGATCCCGAGCCTCGGGAAACAGCGCCCCAAGATTTGATGGGCCCACTACGATCGTCCTCCACGGTATGGTCCACGGTGCGCCGCCCCGTTTCGGGAAAGACGCCCACTGCGCCGTCCACACGAAAGGATGAGCACGCCTTCAGGATCCCGAGCCTCGGGAAACAGCGCCCCAAGGTGACTCTCACTCTTGTCACATCGTACGGAAGGATAGCCGGCAGGTGTGAACTCACCAAAGTCATGCGGACCACGACGGCCATATCCAGAAGACCTAGAGAGCTGACGACAAGACATGGTCAGACGACTGTTTCTACCTTGGAACTCGCAAACCAAGATAGCCATACCCATACCCCGGAGACGCGGAGAAAAGGCAGCAGCTAGTCAAACGGAGAACGGCAACTCCTCACTATTTTAATAGGTAGCGTCGTAGCCGCCTTTGCCTCTCCCTTGCGGCTATAAAAGGGAGAGCAGAGACCAGCTTTAGACAGAGAACAAACGAACCGACGGAGAAGTTCTAAGTTCTCACCCACAGCAAACGACTTGTAAACACTTAGACACTCACAAGAGACCTGGGAGCTCTTCCCTCTCTCGCCTAGCTTGTAACCCCCTACTACAAGCACCCCGGTGCAAGGCAACACGACTCTCCTCTCCACTGGACGTAGGGCTTGCTCGGCCTGAACCAGTATAATCCCTGTGTTCCCCCTTGCACACCATCCGTAGCCTCAACCGCAAATCACATATTTACTAGCCGGTGTTAGCCTCGCCAAAATTAGCACCGACAGTTGGCGCGCCAGGTAGGGGCCTTTTGCGCGTTGACATAGGTTTCGGATGGCAACCAGCTCCACCACGCTTCCCGCTGGCACGGAACTCCGGTTCGGGACTCTCGAGTTCATGGCCACTGGCCATGGGCTCGAGATGAACCTGCGCCCGACCGGGCCCCGTGTCACGGTCGTCCCGACTCTGGCCCCGCAGACGGCCGGAGAAAGGACCCCCGCCACGCTTCCGCCCGCCTCGGAGGACGGGGGAAACGTTGCACGCCGCCCTCGGCGAATCAGGAGGGGGAGGCGCAGTGGTGCCAACCAGCCTCCCGCCGCGGGAGATGCGACTCACCAGGCAACTCCAACGGGCGTAGCCAATACTGCGCCGACCGCGATCCCGGAATCTCCGGCACCAGCGGTCACGCATCCGCTTACCGCCCGAGGGACGGGCGAGGGCGGAAACACGACGCCAGCCGATTTTTCTCTCCGCCCTCACCGGCAGAGGAGAACGGCGCCGTCGTCCTTCTTTGGGCTTCAGAGCGCCATGGACGCTCACGTGTGTGCAGTTCATGCATTATTGCACGAACTGTCGGACACTCCGGTCCAGCGCCTCGAGCGCCAAGACAGCCTCGTGGGAGACCACGTGGCATCCTCACCGCCATCCCCTGGGGAAAGTGCCAGGACACACGGCGGTGGGGAAACAGACACCACCGCCAACCTCACCCCTCGACAACGCTCGGAGGGGGGGAATCGTTATGACCGGAACTCGCCTCGTCGCAGCTACAGCGACGATGATGACAAATTCTGGGCAAATGTGGACAACGCCGCCCACACCAACGACTCGGGGGAGAACGCACCGAGCGTCGTCCCCAGCTCACAGTGGACCTACATCGACCCCTCTCGGGAGTGCTACAACTTGATGCACCCTGATGAGGGGCGAGTAGAGGATGTCCACTCGGGGGGCGACGACGACATACCCCCTCCGTCACACCCCCAGCACGAACAAGTCACGCCCCCTCCAGCGGCCCCGAAGCCCTCGCGGTCAGCCCCGCCGCTGGGTCAGGGGGCAGGAACCTCTCGCTCCGCACCTCAAACCCCGGAGCTAGAGCGGCTCCGGGAGCTTGAGGCACGGATGGACGAGGACCGCTTGCGCCTCACCCAGCTGCGAGCTACGCTGGAGCTTGGCGAGCGGCAAACCGATGGAGGAGCAGCTCGGCGTCGAGCCCGAGATGTCCAGGCCCGAATCATCGCTGACGACAGGGCCGAGACACCAGGGGTCGCCCCCCGAGCAAGCCGAAAGCTCGCGGAAGCAGCCATGCTACTCCGAAGTATACCTGAGCCCTCCTCCGAGGAGGCGCGACAGCTCAGGAATCAGCTCAAAGACCTCCTGGAGGATGCCGCCGTCCTCCAGGCGGAAAGTTCAGCGTCGCGACACCATGGCGCCGAAAGTCACCAGCATGGTGGCATAGCACGTCACAAGCGCGAAGCCTCGGTTCGACCCGAGGCTCCAAGGGCTCCGCCAGTCCACCAACGGCTTGGCAAGGACGTCGACGTCCGAGCCATCCTACAAGCCCGCGGTCGGCGAAAGACTGACGGAGCCGCGCGCGGCTACAGCGTCCATCGGGGCGGGCGCTACGACTCGGATGAGGATCGTGAACCCTCACCCGAGCCCTCGGGACCACGCGTCTTCAGCGAGGCCATCCAGAGGGCCAAGTTCCCGTCCCGATTCCGACAACCAACCAACATAGCCAAGTACTCGGGGGAAACTAACCCCGAACTCTGGTTAGCGGACTACCGCCTTGCGTGCCAACTTGGCGGCGCGCAAGATGACCTCATCATCATCCGCAACCTCCCCTTGTTCCTCGCCGATTCCACAAGAGCTTGGCTGGAACACCTTCCCCCACGAAAGATCTTCGACTGGAGCGATCTGGTCAAGATATTCGTAGGAAACTTCCAGGGCACGTACGTACGCCCTGGTAACTCCTGGGACCTCCGCAGCTGCAAGCAGAAACCGGGCGAGTCCCTCCGGGACTACATCCGGCGCTTCTCCAAACAGTACAACGAGCTGCCCCAGGTCGCCGACTCCGATGTCGTCGGAGCGTTTGCCGCAGGAACCTCCTGCAAAGAGCTCGTTCATGAGCTCGGACGCCGGACACCCACCAGTGTCTCTGAACTCATGAAGATCGCTACCAGCTTCGCCTCAGGGGATGAGGCGGTAGGAGCCCTCTTCTCCGACCCCAAGGGCAAACGGAAGGAGGAGGCCCCCGAGGGCACCTCTTCCCGAGGACCGAACAACAAGAAGAAGAAGGGGAAGGGAAAGGCCCCACTCCGCGATGACTCCCTCGTGGCGGCCACCGAACCCAAGAGGGAACGACCCCCTCGAGGCCGCTTCGACGACATGCTCAGCAAGCCGTGCCCTTATCACCAGGGTCCAGTACATCACACACTCGCACAGTGTGTGATGCTCAAGAAGCACTACAGCCGGCAGCCGTTCAAGGACGACACCGGCAAGAAGCCCGCCAGGGATCAGGAGGACTAGGGCGGGAAGGACGATGAGTTCCCGCCCATCGACAAATGCCTCATGATCTTCGGGGGGCCCGGGACCGCCCCTACGCCGCGGCAGCGAAAGCGCGAGCGCAGGGAGGTCTACTCCACCGGACCAGCGACACCATGCTTCCTTGACTGGTCCCACGACGCTATCACCTTCAGCCGGGACGACCACCCGGACTACGTCCCATCGCCGGGACGCTACCCACTTGTTGTCGATCCCGTCGTCGGCAACACGAGGCTCTCCAAAGTCCTCATGGACGGAGGCAGCGGCCTCAACATTCTCTACGCTGAGACCCTCGACTTAATGGGGATCAGTCGCTCGCTCCTCCGGGCCACGACGTCCCCATTCCACGGGATAGTGCCCGGAAAGAGCGTGCAACCCCTCGGGCAGATCGATCTGCCCGTCTACTTCGGGACTCCTGACAACTTCAGGAAGGAGCCCCTGACATTTGAAGTGGTAGGCTTCCACGGCACCTACCACGCCATCCTCGGGAGGCCATGTTACGCAAAGTTCATGGCAGTTCCGAACTACGCCTACCTCAAGCTCAAGATGCCAGGGCCAAAAGGGGTGATTACCATCAGCGCCTCCTACCAGCACGCGTACCAGTGCGACGTCGAGTGCTGCGAGTACGCCGGCGCGTTGGTGGAGTCAGAAGCCCTCATGACCGACCTCGACAGGTTAGAAAAAGAGGTCCCCGACCCCAAGAAGGCCACGGGCACCTTTAAGTCCGCTGAGGGGGTGAAGGATGTCCTCCTCGACCCGAACTCCCCCAACGGCAGGGCGCTGAAGGTCAGCGCCACCCTCGACCCAAAATAGGAGGCAGTGCTCGTCGACTTCCTCCGCAAACACGCCGACATGTTTGCGTGGAGCCCCTCGGATATGCCAGGCATCCCGAGGGAGGTCGCCGAGCACTCCTTAGACATCCAGGCCGGATCCAAGCCGGTGAAACAACGCCTGCGCCGATTCGACGAGGAGAAGCGCCGGGCCATCGGGGAGGAGGTGCAGAAGCTTTTGGCGGCTGGATTCATCAAGGAGGTCTTCCATCCACAATGGTTAGCAAATCCTGTTTTGGTTAAAAAGAAAAATGGAAAATAGAGAATGTGCGTCGATTACACTAGTTTAAATAAAGCTTGTCCTAAGTATCCATTTCCATTACCTCGCATTGACCAAATAGTAGATTCTACTGCTGGCTGTGAGCGGCTTTGCTTTCTTGATGCTTATTCCGGTTACCATCAGATCCGAATGAAAGAGTCCGACGAATTAGCGACCTCTTTCATCACTCCTTTCGGCACATATTGTTACGTAACCATGCCATTTGGCCTCAAAAACGCGGGCGCAACTTACCAGCGTTGCATGCTCAAAGTTTTTGGGGACCTCATCGGGCGAACCGTTGAGGCTTACGTAGACGATATAGTGATAAAATCCAGGAAGGCGAGTGACTTAGTAGCCGACCTAGAAAAGGCATTCGACTGCCTTAAAAAGAAAAACATAAAGCTAAACCCCGAGAAGTGCGTTTTCGGGGTCCCACGGGGCATGCTCCTCGGGTTCATTGTTTCCGAGCGTGGCATCGAAGCCAACCCGGAAAAGATATCAGCCATCACACAGATGGGCCCGATTCGAAACCCGAAGGGCGTGCAGAAGCTTATGGGGTGTCTCGCGGCCTTGAGTCGATTCATCTCAAGGCTCGGCGAAAAGGGCCTTCCCTTGTATCGGTTGCTTAAGAAAAACGAACGCTTTACCTGGACCACCGAGGCCCAGGAAGCCCTCGAAAGGCTTAAGGTTCTACTTTCAAAAGCGCCGGTTCTTGTGCCTCCTACGAAGGAGGAAAATTTCTTACTATATGTCGCGGCTACCAACCAGGTTGTGAGTGCAGCGATCGTCGTAGAGCGGCAAGAAGAAGGACACGCCTTACCGGTACAGCGACCGGTCTACTTCATCAGTGAAGTCTTGTCAGAGACCAAGACACGCTACCCTCAGATCCAGAAGCTAGTATACGCGATCGTCCTTGCCCGACGCAAGTTGCGGCACTACTTCGAATCCCACCCCGTGACCGTGGTGTCGTCCTTCCCCCTCGGGGAGGTGATCCAAAATCGGGAAACGACGGGGAGGATCGCCAAGTGGGCCATCGAGCTCATGGGTGACGGCATCACCTACGCGCCACGCAAAGCCATCAAGTCCCAGGTACTTGCGGACTTCGTGGCAGAGTGGACCGAGACACAACTACCGCCACTCCCGACCCAAGAGGAATATTGGGTCATGAACTTCGACGGGTCGATGATGAAGACTGGTGCTGGCGCAGGCATCGTCTTCATCTCACCCCTCGGGGTCCGGCTCAAGTACCTACTACGGCTACACTTCACGGCTTCCAACAACGTGGCCGAATATGAGGCTCTGGTCAACGGTCTCCACATCGCCATCGAGCTCGGGATCCGACGCCTCGAGGTCCGAGGCGACTCCCAGCTCGTCGTGGATCAGGTCATGAAGGAGTCGACGTGCCAGAACCCCAGAATGGCCGCCTACTGCACGCTGGTGCGGTTGCTCGAGGAAAAATTCGACGGCCTCGAGCTCAACCACATTGCGCGTCGGTACAACGAGGAGGCCGATGAGTTGGCAAAAATTGCAGCCGAAAGGGCCACGGTCCCGACGGGCGTATTCGCCAATGACCTCCACAAGCCCTCGATCAATGCCGATCCCTCGGGGGCTGTCGACCCTTCCGACAAAGGGGAGTCACCCGAGGTCATGGGTAAGGACGGCGACGAAGCCGAGGCAATGGAGATTGAAGCCGAGATGGACGACGACGAACCAGACTGGCGCGAGCCGCTGGTCAGCTGGCTAGTCCGAGGCATTCTGCCCCCGGACAAGACCAGAGCACGACGACTGGCTCGCAAAGCCAAGTCTTTCACCATGATCGATGGTAGCCTCTACCGGCGGAGTCCCTCTGGCGTGCTTCAGCGCTGTATCCCTTTCAGTCAGGGCAAACGCCTGCTCGAAGAGATACACGCCGGGGCCTGCGGTCACCACGCAGCGCCGAGGACCTTGGTCGGTAACGCCTTTCGACAAGGCTTCTACTGGCCAACCGCCGTGGCCGATGCTACTGAGGTGGTACGCTCCTGTGAAGGGTGCCAGTACTATGCTCGGCAGACTCACTTACCGGCTCAAGCCCTCCAGACGATCCCGCTCACTTGGCCGTTTGCTGTTTGGGGACTAGATCTTGTCGGGCCCCTCCAGAAGGCACCCGGAGGCTTCACCCACTTGCTTGTCGCCATCGACAAGTTCTCCAAGTGGATCGAGGCTCGGCCGATCACCCAAATCAGCTCGGCTCAAGCGGTGTTGTTCTTCACCGACATCGTCCACCGGTTTGGCATCCCGAACTCCATTATCACGGACAACGGCACGCAGTTCACCGGAAAGAAATTTCTGGCTTTCTGCGATGAGTACCACATACGAGTGGACTGGGCAGCCGTCGCCCACCCGAGGACGAACGGCCAGGTAGAACGCGCCAATGGCATGGTTCTCCAAGGCCTTAAGCCAAGGATATTCAACCGATTGAATAAATTCGGCAAAAGGTGGCTGACGGAGCTTCCGGCAGTAATATGGAGTCTAAGGACTACGCCAAGTCGAGCCACGGGCTTCACGCCCTTCTTCATGGTATACGGTGCAGAGGCCGTCCTCCCTACGGACCTGGAATACGGCGCCCCGAGAGTCCGAGCCTACGATGAACAAGGCAATCAAACTTCTCGGGAAGACGCGCTGGACCAAGCCGACGAAGCTCGGGACGTGGCCCTGCTGTACTCGGCCAAATACTTGCAATCCCTACGCAAGTACCATGCTCGGCGCGTCCGAGGTCGAACCTTCAGCGTAGGAGACCTGGTGCTACGGCTCAGGCAGGACAACAAAGGGCGCCACAAGCTCACTCCACCGTGGGAAGGACCATTCATCGTCGCCGAGGTACAACGCCCCGGCACATACAAGCTCGCGAACGAGAACGGCGAGGTCTACAACAACGCTTGGAACATCGAACAGCTACGTCGCTTCTATCCTTAAGATTCCATGCATTGTACTATTTTGAAAATCTTGAAATCGATGAAAAGACCCGACTTCTGCTCCTTTTAACATGATTTTAGATTTTCAATCCGAGCCTACACTCGGAAGTGAAATGAACCTTTATTTCACCACGCATTAAAAGCGAGGCCCGGCCTATCCTACGGAAAGGCCGACCCTCCCTCGGGGGCTAGGACGGGGGGAACCCCCGAACTATCCCGAGTTTAAACAATTTTGGAAACGCAAAAATTTCAAAACTTGTCGAATTCGTTTCTCCCTAAAACACGCTTCCTTCCGGAAATCAAGCATGAACTTATAGAATTCGAAGAATGAGGGAAGCCCCAGAAGACAGAGTCGGTCGAGTCAGAGACTGCTTATGCCCCAGGGCCACAGCATCTTCCCTCGCCACTCCGTGTTCGAAAGCTAACCCGCACTCGGAAGAAAACCTATAAGATCTACGCTCGGCCAAGGAGGAAACACCTAAGCTTCTTTTCTAAAGGATTCTTTCTGCCAAAGCTCTTAGGACGTCGGCTACATCTATGCCACTAAAGCTACGACACCCGAAAAGCGTCCCCCGAGGCTCGATGGCCCGGGCGCAGGATCGGCAAGAAAAAAATGCCTAAGGAAAAAAGCACGAAACAAAGCGAAACAAACATTCAGCAAATATTTACATAAATGTTAAGGCCACGAAGGGCCATATTGTTTGTTTCCTTTCAAACCACTCTCGAAAGGTTACTTTTTACAAGGGCACTATGGCCCGCTTCTTCTTCACGGCAGGTTCAGAGGAGGGAGCTCGACCTCGGCTTGGAAGAGACCCGCCATCACCGCGCACGCAAACCGCCTCGACTGAGCCGAACCGTCGCGTCCGTCAGGCTTCGCGCCTCAAAAGGTGAGCCAAATCATTACAACCACGCGCTTCGATTCCACCTACGTTTTCTCAACGAAGAAACCCCGGGCTCCTGAGGTGGTACGCTCCTGCGAATGGTGCCAGTACTATGCTCGGCAGACTCACTTACCGGCTCAAGCCCTCCAGACGATCCCGCTCACTTGGCCGTTCGCTGTTTGGGGACTAGATCTTGTCGGGCCCCTCCAGAAGGCACCCGGAGGCTTCACCCACTTGCTTGTCGCCATCGACAAGTTCTCCAAGTGGATCGAGGCTCGGCCGATCACCCAAATCAGCTCGGCTCAAGCGGTGTTGTTCTTCACCGACATCGTCCACCGGTTTGGCATCCCGAACTCCATTATCACGGACAACGGCACGCAGTTCACCGGAAAGAAATTTCTGGCTTTCTGCGATGAGTACCACATACGAGTGGACTGGGCAGCCGTCGCCCACCCGAGGACGAACGGCCAGGTAGAACGCGCCAATGGCATGGTTCTCCAAGGCCTTAAGCCAAGGATATTCAACCGATTGAATAAATTCGGCAAAAGGTGGCTGACGGAGCTTCCGGCAGTAATATGGAGTCTAAGGACTACGCCAAGTCGAGCCACGGGCTTCACGCCCTTCTTCATGGTATACGGTGCAGAGGCCGTCCTCCCTACGGACCTGGAATATGGCGCCCCGAGAGTCCGAGCCTACGATGAACAAGGCAATCAAACTTCTCGGGAAGACGCGCTGGACCAAGCCGACGAAGCTCGGGACGTGGCCCTGCTGCACTCGGCCAAATACTTGCAATCCCTACGCAAGTACCATGCTCGGCGCGTCCGAGGTCGAACCTTCAGCGTAGGAGACCTGGTGCTACGGCTCAGGCAGGACAACAAAGGGCGCCACAAGCTCACTCCACCGTGGGAAGGACCATTCATCGTCGCCGAGGTACAACGCCCCGGCACATACAAGCTCGCGAACGAGAACGGCGAGGTCTACAACAACGCTTGGAACATCGAACAGCTACGTCGCTTCTATCCTTAAGATTCCATGCATTGTACTATTTTGAAAATCTTGAAATCGATGAAAAGACCCGACTTCTGCTCCTTTTAACATGATTTTAGATTTTCAATCCGAGCCTACACTCGGAAGTGAAATGAACCTTTATTTCACCACGCATTAAAAGCGAGGCCCGGCCTATCCTACGGAAAGGCCGACCCTCCCTCGGGGGCTAGGACGGGGGGAACCCCCGAACTATCCCGAGTTTAAACAATTTTGGAAACGCAAAAATTTCAAAACTTGTCGAATTCGTTTCTCCCTAAAACACGCTTCCTTCCGGAAATCAAGCATGAACTTATAGAATTCGAAGAATGAGGGAAGCCCCAGAAGACAGAGTCGGTCGAGTCAGAGACTGCTTATGCCCCAGGGCCACAGCATCTTCCCTCGCCACTCCGTGTTCGAAAGCTAACCCGCACTCGGAAGAAAACCTATAAGATCTACGCTCGGCCAAGGAGGAAACACCTAAGCTTCTTTTCTAAAGGATTCTTTCTGCCAAAGCTCTTAGGACGTCGGCTACATCTATGCCACTAAAGCTACGACACCCGAAAAGCGTCCCCCGAGGCTCGATGGCCCGGGCGCAGGATCGGCAAGAAAAAAATGCCTAAGGAAAAAAGCACGAAACAAAGCGAAACAAACATTCAGCAAATATTTACATAAATGTTAAGGCCACGAAGGGCCATATTGTTTGTTTCCTTTCAAACCACTCTCGAAAGGTTACTTTTTACAAGGGCACTATGGCCCGCTTCTTCTTCACGGCAGGTTCAGAGGAGGGAGCTCGACCTCGGCTTGGAAGAGACCCGCCATCACCGCGCACGCAAACCGCCTCGACTGAGCCGAACCGTCGCGTCCGTCAGGCTTCGCGCCTCAAAAGGTGAGCCAAATCATTACAACCACGCGCTTCGATTCCACCTACGTTTTCTCAACGAAGAAACCCCGGGCTCGGGCGCCCGTTACGTTCCCAGGGGATCGAAGACTGGCCCTCCGAGGCTCGAACAGTCGCCCCAGGGAAATCGAGTTAGGGACAGCTAGCGGATGGGTCACGAAAACGGCCAGTATCCCGACGCCCGGAACGTCACAAGGGACATCCCATGCTGTGTCCAAGTCCCAGTAGTGAGTCGGTTACGTGGAATCCCTCCGTGGGAGGCATCATGCCCTCGGGACCCGTCGAAGGGACCCGACATCCACTAACTGACCCTCGGGAAATAATTGGAGTGTGCTCAGGCCACTAGCCGACCCTTAACGAATAGGGCACGGACCTCCACTTGGACCAACCCGTTTGTAGCTCACCGGAAATGCCGACTCGTGCCCCAGCGGGGAAGTCGAGCAGGACCAAACCTTCCTCTTCCCGAAAAAAGAGCGTGAAGGTCGAATTAAAAAAGACAGGGAGGAACCCGATCGATCTCCGATACGAAAACAGAGGCTCGGAAACTTGCCCTGCACCTTGGAAAGACCACCGAATGATCTCCCAACACGGTGGGAGGCTCGGAGGCTCCGCTTCCAAGGAAACAACCCACCTAAATAAATCAAAAAACACCCGAGGACTAACAAACACGATTCTAAGCCTTTGAAGGGATATATCATCCCTCCAAAGCCTCGGGGGCTACACCCGGCGGGTGCGCTCGCGCGCACCCCCTGGAAAAACAACCCACACTTTATCTTTTTTGACAGGAAGAACCGGCGTGAACCTGTGGAGGAGTGCCTTCACTCCGCCACAGGCTCGGGGGCTACTGTCGGTTACCAAAGTTAGGGGTACCCAACTTCCATGCAAAAAACGCTCATTCCCAACTTGGTCTGGCCCAAGTAAGGCCAGTCGAAGCCCACGAAGGCCGCGTCTACAGAGGCCCAAATCTCCGATTCGCCCGAGCCTCCCCGGGAGAGCTCGGGCGAGCCTCACCCTCGGCGTCCAAATCGCTCGGCGCCCAAATCTCCGATTCGCCCGAGCCTCCCCGGGAGAGCTCGGGCGAGCGGCATCCTGGGCGCCCAAGTCTCCGATTCGCCCGAGCCTCCTCGGGAGAGCTCGGGAGAGCAGCGTCCTCGGCGCCCAAATTCTCCGATTCGCCCGACCCTCCTCGGGAGAGCTCGGGAGGCGGCGTCCTCGGCGCCCAAGTTTCCGATTCGCCCGAGCCTCCTCGGGAGAGCTCGGGAGGCGGCGTCCTCGGCGCCCAAGTCTCCGATTCGCCCGGGCCTCCTCGGGAGAGCTCGGGAGGCGGCATCCTAGGCGCCCAAGTCTCCGATTCGCCCGAGCCTCCTCGGGAGAGCTCGGGAGGCGGCGTCCTCGGCGCCCAAGTTTCCGATTCGCCCGAGCCTCCTCGGGAGAGCTCGGGAGGCGGCGTCCTCGGCGCCCAAGTCTCCGATTCGCCCGAGCCTCCTCGGGAGAGCTCGGGAGGCGGCATCCTAGGCGCCCAAGTCTCCGATTCGCCCGAGCCTCGCCCGAAGCCTCCTCGGGAGAACTCGGGAGAGCGGCATCCACGGCGCCAAAGTCGGCATCCAAGGCACGGGTGATGTCAGCGAAGCAATCTTGGACCACAAGAAATTTCTCTGACCACTTTACAAGCACTGTCCCGTCAGGCGAGACTCTCGACGCGACTGTGCTTCGCACGCCCCTGATGGCCATACCACCTGTCGGGATTTCCCTGACAGCAGATTTGATGGGCCCACTACGATCGTCCTCCACGGTATGGTCCACGGTGCGCCGCCCCGTTTCGGGAAAGACGCCCACTGCGCCGTCCACACGAAAGGATGAGCACGCCTTCAGGATCCCGAGCCTCGGGAAACAGCGCCCCAAGATTTGATGGGCTCACTACGATCGTCCTCCACGGTATGGTCCACGGTGCGCCGCCCCGTTTCGGGAAAGACGCCCACTGCGCCGTCCACACGAAAGGATGAGCACGCCTTCAGGATCCCGAGCCTCGGGAAACAGCGCCCCAAGGTGACTCTCACTCTTGTCACATCGTACGGAAGGATAGCCGGCAGGTGTGAACTCACCAAAGTCATGCGAACCACGACGGCCATATCCAGAAGACCCAGAGAGCTGACGACAAGACATGGTCAGACGACTGTTTCTACCTTGGAACTCGCAAACCAAGATAGCCATACCCATACCCCGGAGACGCGGAGAAAAGGCAGCAGCTAGTCAAACGGAGAACGGCAACTCCTCACTATTTTAATAGGTAGCGTCGTAGCCGCCTTTGCCTCTCCCTTGCGGCTATAAAAGGGAGAGCAGAGACCAGCTTTAGACAGAGAACAAACGAACCGACGGAGAAGTTCTAAGTTCTCACCCACAGCAAATGACTTGTAAACACTTAGACACTCACAAGAGACCTAGGAGCTCTTCCCTCTCTCGCCTAGCTTGTAACCCCCTAGTACAAGCACCCCGGTGCAAGGCAACACGACTCTCCTCTCCACTGGACGTAGGGCTTGCTCGGCCTGAACCAGTATAATCCCTGTGTTCCCCCTTGCACACCATCCGTAGCCTCAACCGCAAATCACATATTTACTAGCCGGTGTTAGCCTCGCCAAAATTAGCACCGACAGTCACAGTGCATCTCTGTCCGGCGAGTCCTGGTGCATCTCTGGCAAGACAGGTGTGCGAAGCGTCCCATTCCCCCTGCTTCCTCTTCCTCTGAACATGGATTCACCGAATGGTTCCTCTTCGTCATCTGTAACTATGAGCTCCGACGGTAATGATGCAAGGTGAGCAGTGAGCACTATTCCATAAATCAATATTGACCGGACCGTGGTAATTGCTATGTCGAGCTCCTAGTGTTTTTTATTTCCATTGATATTCGCTACATGCCTAACTAACCCTAACCCACGGGGGGTCCTTGCGAAGGGACACCGCATCGGACGCTAACCGGCCACCACCCGCAACGAGCGTTGTAGCCTCTGTGCTTGCTGCTGCAGGTGCACATACTGTTGTGAATGATGCATCTGTCGCTGAGCCAATTGTTGCACCCACTGTCACCTCTGATGCCCGACTTTCCTCTGGCTCTAAAGCAAAAGCCTACCGGCAGAGCTCATAGCCTCGTGTGAAAAGAATGGCTACAAAGACAAAAGGTCGCCTTGTCGTCGAAGGAGCTCCATCTGCTCTGACAACTCCAGAAGCTTCATCCTCCAGTGGCGGCGCTCATCTATTAAAATCTCTAGGGTTTGATTTCAAGCACCTTTATGTATTGTATTTGTTGTTACAATTTAGCATGTGTAACTGCATTTTTATATTGGATGTGTGTGTTTCTGATTTTTAATATTATATTGCTGCATGTGGTCAGTTTTTTATTTGTATTATGTATGGTGTGGTTTAATAATTGATCTTCTGCATGTTATATAATTAAATTCCTGCATCTTCTATAATTAAATAGTCGCAGATTCACTATGAGATCAACTCCGGCTAGTGGAAGCAGCAGCCAACAAGAATCAGAACAACTCACCCCGCAAGCTGAATCTGTAAGTGGTACTGAGCCAATACAGATTGAAGATGATGATGATGATGATGATGATGAGACTGAGGATGACGGTTTTGCCACAAAAAGAAAGCTAAGATCTGTTGTCTGGAATGATTTCAAGATAGTGAAAGTATCCGGTGAGATCAAGGCTCAATGCAACCATTGTCACAATCAGCTTGGAGGGAAGAAGCAAGAATGGGACTAAACATCTCCATGACCATTTGAGGATATGCACATTGAAGAGGATCAAATTGGCTGGTCAGAAATAAAACACTTGCTCGATCTGCCTTGAGGTTTAGTTCCCAGGAGGGGCGAATATCAGTAGAGAATTATACATTTGATCCTGAAGTTGCTAGAAGAGAGCTTGCTGCCATGATTTTACTGCATGAGTACCCTTTATCTATGGTTGACCATGCTGGTTTTAGAAGGTTTGTGAGTGCATTTCAACCATTATTCCATATGGTGACTCGAAATACTATTAGGTAATATTTTTAGCTGGTCCAGTTTTCTTATTATGCATTATGAAATTATACTTTAGTTTTCTTATTTTCTTTGTCTGAGTTTGTAGCAAAGATATTATGGATGCATATGTTGAAGAAAAGAAGAAGGCCTTGGACTACATGGCTGCAACTAAGTCAAGAGTTGCAATAACTACAGACTTGTGGACTTCGGAGAACCAAAAGAGGGTACATGGCTATCACGACCCATTTTATTGATGATTCTTGGTCACTTAGAAACATTATAACGAGGTACTTGTGGCACAAATTAATGAAACCAGTTTTACTTAAATCAATTTTATTTAGTCAACTAGTTTTTACTGAAACCAGTTTTCTTTATGTACTTGTAGGTCCATTTATGTGCCTGCACCTCACACAACTGAAGTTATTAGTGAAGAGCTGTATGAAGCATTGGTTGAATGGAATATTGATGAAAAAATCTCAACCGTGACACTTGATAACTGTTCCACGTATGATAAGGTAATTCCTAAGCTTATCAAGAAGATACAAAAACCAACATTTATGTTAGAAGGGAAACTGTTACATATGCGTTGTGCTGTCCACATTTTGAACTTGGTTGTCAAGGATGGTCTAAATGTTATAAAGAGTTCAATAACAAAAATAAGTGACAGTGTTGCCTTTTGGACAACCACACCTAAAAGAGTAGAGAAATTTGAGGAAATTGCCAAGCATTGCAAAGTTAAAATTGTTCACAAGTTAGGCCTTGATGGCAAAACAAGGTGGAATTCTACCTACAAGATGCTTAGCATTGCTCTACCTCTCAAGGAAGTTTCTTACTATGCAACCCATGTTGAGACGCTTTTTGATTGTGATCCTAGTGATGAGGAATGGACCTTTGCTAGAGAGGTAGCTGATAGACTGAAGTTGCATAACTGAATTATTTTCTGGAACTAGTTACGTGACAACCAATGTGCAATTTCTTAAAATTTGTGAGGCTAAAGAGCGAATGAAACAATGGCTGCATCCGGCAATCATATTATAGAAGAAATGACACTAGAGATGATTGAGAAGTTTGAAAGTATTGGAAAGAAATACAAGGACCTATGGGATTGGCCACCATTCTTGATCCTCGGTATAAGACCGACTACCTCCTTGGGTTTATTGAGACACTTACTGGTGAGTCGAGTGAGGAGTGTGCAGAGAGAGTTAGTGATGCTACCAACACTCCTTATGATTTGATGAAAGAATATGAAATGGATGACGATGAAGATAACACGGAATCATCCGCCCTTGCACTTGCAAATTCAGGTGTGCTGTCTGCCATCATTGCACGTGTTTCTAGTAGAAAGCTTGCTTCAGTTAGGTTCAAATATTCTGAGCTAGACAGGTGCTTGGAGGATGAGTTGATTCCTATCTAAACAGAAAACTTTCAGATTCTTGATTATTGGTGGAAGGTAGCTGGGACACGTTATCCTGTATTGAGGAAGGTAGCAAGGGGTATATATGCTATTCTAGTTAGCAAAGTTGCATCTCAATCAGCATTTAGCACTAGTGGAAGGGTTGTAGTGAGCACCGCAGCCGCCTCACTCCAGATCTCTTGGAGGCCTTAATGTGTTCACAAGATTGGTTGTGAAACAAATATCGATGTATATGTCCTATACCATTCATATTAAGTAGTTGACGTTTTCCTACTATCATTATTGCATGCATGACCATTGTAATTGTTAATTTTTTTCTATAGGTGAAGATAAGGGTGAACCAGCAAGCTTTTGGTATCCATGGCATCTGATCAGATTGTATCCTTATTAGGACTTATAGACCATGTATATCACACCTTTGAAAGACTTGTTAGCCTTACTTGATATGTGTTATCACTCAATCACAAAAGTCACTGGCAATGAGTTCAAGGTAGTGTACTCCCTCCATATCGGAAAAAGATGACATTTAGGACAACGACACGCTCTCCAACGTATAACTTTGATTATATATTTATATAAAATATTTATTGAAAATGAGTATACATTTATGAAAATATATTTAAAGGCAAATCTATTTATATATTTTTATATTTTAAACTCAATAATTTAAAAGATATTCATGATTTATATTCCCAATGTTTGACCAAGACTTTTCTAAAACGTCATCTTTTTCCGATACGGAGGGAGTACATGCACTACACACAGCTTGGTTCCATTCGGATACGCACCCTGGCAATGGATCTGCTCTATGTCTACTTCATGAGTACTTGTTGCACATCTATATTTGATTTCTCACCAAGGTGTTAAATGAAGATTCTACTACACATTGTTTTTGAATAAAGGAATTGAAAGCATTCACAGGTATACCATCTTATCGTTACTAATCTGTTCCCAAGAGACGCACACAAGAAAAATATAAACATTGAAACTTTTAATAGAAGTAGAAACATCCGACCATCTGTTTAGAAGATTGCAACCATCATGGGTAATAACAGCCATTGTTCTATTATGTTTTAAGAATACACATCTCTAATACTAAAAAAAATAGCCTAAAGTAACCCTGGATCAGTGTGACCCAACTTCGACATTAGATTCAGTTGCTTCTCTCTCCTTGGCAGAATTCCTGGCAGCAATCTTCTCGATGCTTAAAATTCCAGCGTTGACAGCCTCCGAGCTTGCCAAGGATGACTCTCCAAGCAAGGACTCCATCTCCTCAGGATTTTGCTCTTGTGCCCATGGATGTTGCATCACCTTTCTCAACCTATCAAGCCACTCGGAGACTTCCCTCATCGACGGCCTATTGGCACCAGATATCTCCAAGCACTGCTTCGCTAACTCTGCAATCTCTTCCAGAAAATCCATGTTCTCGTCGTTCTTGATCTGATCATCCAGTATCTCCTCCAGCCTGCCCTCCTTTGTCACAGAAATAAACCTCAATGCTAGGCTCTTCTCATCTTCAGGGGCATCAAGGTTAAAAGGCTTCTTCCGTGTGGGCAGCTCCAGGAGAACAACACCGAAGCTGTAGACATCGCTCTTATCCGTCAAATGGCATGTCTGCATGTACTCCGTGTCAAGGTACCCACAAGTTCCTTGAACAAGTGTGACGAACTGCGACTCATCAGTTGGCGCTAGGATGGAAGCACCGAAGTCTGATACTTTGGCGGTGTAGTCGTGATCGATGAGGATGTTCGAAGACTTGACATCTCCATGGAGGATTGTGGGGGATGCCCATGAGTCCAGGTAGGCAAGCGCCTCAGCGTACTGATGAGGATGTCCTTTCTTAGCCCTCTCTCTCTCAACTCCCTCACTCTCTTCCTCACGCCACTCAGCCGCCCACCACTATGTCTAATCTCGTGAGCACCTATCAATTCTCGTCCTCTCCTACCGGTAGTTTTCTTATAGAGCACGAGTACTAGTATAGATGCGGACGACTTAGGAAACTGTTTTTAATTAATTTTGACGGGAGACACTGTAGCTTCACAACCATTGTTATAAATCAATTTTCAGGGTTAGTTCTGTTAAGAAACCCAACCCTAGAAATAAATCCATTTCTAGGGGCTGTTTTTCTAAGATATATGCCCTTGAAAATAGGAATTTTTTTAGGATGGACACCTTTACTGAATCGTCTCTAGAAGAACCAGATTATCCAGGTCAGTTGTGCGAAGAACCGCATCTGATATATATTTGAGCTATATATTTATAGGGACAATGCTGTTAGTTGACGAATAGCCCTAAAAATAACCAATACAATTACCCTTCTTCCTCCTCGTGACCATACCTTGTCATGATGCTTGACTCCCATGCCCTTGTTGAGCTCACTTGGAGGCGAGAAATTGCAAAAATGCATGGGGTGGGGGCAGATTTAGCCCATTGAAGCTTTGAAAGAGATTGGTTTAAGAGCACCCAACTTTAATAATAAAGTTGAATGAACCAACTTATGTACGCCCAGGGATCAATCACACACATAAGCGACAAATTACATAGTACCATCACAAGGTTTAATACATAGCGAATAATATCACAGAGTCTTTACATAAATAGCAGCGGACTAATAATTATAATCTCTCGCGGAAGCTCCAATTCACAGGAAAGTAGTTGACTAATGAACCACAATCCTAGTAATCCTCAGAGAAGTCATCATAGTCATCTGTTACCCATCCGGGATTTTTACCCAAGTTTGAAAAATAAAGCAAGCGTAAGTACATGTCGTACTCAACAAGAATAGCATGGGTTCATGAGGCTCAAATAAGGCAAGACACAGGTTTAACTGTGGTTGCTTTTAGTTGATCATGTTTTAGCAATTGAGTAGCAGCAATAGAATATACCAAAGAATAATGTTTGCATGATCACATAAACATGATAATTAATATGGAATAAACATCATCAGAAACTTCAATTTAATAAATCAATATTCAGTTATTATAATTCTCCTGTAAGACGTCCAAGGCCGCTCATGACCGTGAGTGCGGCTGATATATCAGTTTTACACTCTGTAGAGGTTGCACACTTTCACCATGAGCCGTGATTCCCATATGCCAAGGGTCATGACTCCCACGTCACCTCATCAAGGAAGTGCGGCAGGGTACACTATGAAGTCTTTCAAAAGGCTCTCTAGCAAGTTACTAATCAATCCGGGCGCAATGGCAAGGGGTGGTAGAGCCCTCCTGCTAGTGGCACACACACGCAGCAGCACACACCAAAACAGGATCCGCAAAACAACCAGCTCGGCAAGGAACCTTTCAAGATTAATAACATGATAGAAAGTAACTTCATACTTGACTAAAACCAGAGCCATATGACCCTCATGGTTGCGCTGTAAGTCCCGGTGTCATACTTACAGTTAAGTCCTTAGTCCATGTTGCTAAAAAGCATCTTTTAATCTTTATCTCATAATTAATTAATCAAGTTCATATATCATAGCATCATCAAGCACTAGCATCACTACTCAAATGCAATCTCATAGGTGACAAGGATCAAGACAACAATAACTAGGGATAAATACTATAGGTTCCATGGTAGACACATGCATTATGAAATTAATGATTAGGGTGAATAGGCAACAAGGATGGTCCATGCTATACTTGCCTTGATCAATGGGATCCTGAGAACTTAGGTCCTCAACGTAGTCTTGATCACCAACGTATTGCCCACCGTCTAAACTCGATCATAAAATCACCACACAATCACCGAGGCAATCATACATGAAGCAAATAAGATCTATATTAGAAACAGTACACCAACAGTAGAAAAACATATTGAAAAGTGTATAAAAATAATCTACGCGTCAATACGATTCCAACGATATAAAGATTACGCCAATCGGAGTTCAAACGGAAGAGTTACGGGTTAAACAAGTTTTCCTTTAATAAAACAATAGATTAAATATAATCCCAAATTTTAAAAGTTGAAAACATGAGTAACAGTAGTATCATTAGATAGATTACGAAATTACGAATTTAACCAGACTTGAACGGTTCAAATCGGATTTAAAATGAAGATGTTATGGGCAATTTAAAACCAGGGGCAAATCTGTAAATAGTTGGAAAACGTATTTTGCATAAACCGATGAAAAACTGTTTTCTGAAATAGAAAGCGCATTCCTTCTAATGCGCTAAGGACTACGGTTGATAACTTTAAAAACATAGAGGGGGCTTTCTGCAAATTGGAGGGGGAAGGGCATGCTTCAATTTGAGCCGTCGGATCTAAGATGATCGGCTCAGATTAGATCTGAGAGAGGGGAGGGGGCCGGCTGGCCGGAGGGAAGGACCGACACGGCAGCGCGATTGCCGAAGAAGGGCCTCGCTAGTCAATCTCGGGCTACGGTGCTTGGTTTGCTTCGGTTTTTGAACGGAGAGCAAGAGAAGAGCTAAGCAAACCGATCTAGGGTTTCGGTTGGGGCCGAGGCGGTTTGGAGAGGAAGCAGCAAGCTCCGCGGCGGCGGCATAGGGACGGCCTGGTCAGAGGAGAACCAGGAGGGAGCAAAACGATCCAAATATGGTGGACGAGGCTTCTATACCTCTCTGCAGAGCTTCGGGAGCGACCAATTTGGACGGGGAGAGCTCCGGCGGGGAATTCGACGGCGGCGGCGGCGGTGCTCTGTGAGGCGGCGCGAATTTGGCTTCGGCGGTGCGGCTAGGGCACGGTGGTTGCGGTTGAAGCTCGGGGGAGAGAGGCAGGGGCTCGAGCAGTTTATATAGGAGCACAAGGAGCACGCGTATGAGAGCTGGACTTGGTTGGGATTCGACCCGGAGGAGGGGGGCGCTCGTGCCTCGCGCGGACTCCGACCGTAGAAAGAAGATGACGCTGGGCAGCGGGCCCTACGCCTCAGCGGCAGAGGGAGGGATGGAGCGGGGTGCTGCGCTGGAGCTAGGCTTCGGCCTGGCCGGCTCGGCCCAAAGCGGAGAAGAAAGGGGAGAGGGCGGCAGAGGAGTTGGGCCTCGACTAGGCCGAAAGAGAGGAGGGGTGAGGTTTCTGTTTTCCTTTCCTATTCTGTTTTCAAACCTATTTCCAAATGAGTTTTGAAATAATGGCTACACTATTTTGCAAACCAAACAAGTGCAACAATCAAAATAAATAGTGGCAGCATGCATGCAACACCCAAGTTTCTAAACTATGATTTATTTTAAATTTCCAAAAGAATATATATTATTTTCCCAATTCATGCCAAGCAAATGCATAAAATAAATTAAATTACATCTATTTTCATGGTGCAAATTTTAGGGTGTTACAATTCTACCCCCCTTAAAATTAATCTCGTCCGCGAGATTAGTTAGTGCTTACTCAAACAGTTGGGGATATGACTTTCTCAATTCTTCCTCCCTTTCCCATGTTGCCTCATTTCCGAATACCGATTCCACTGAACCTTGCACATTTTTATAACTCTGCTCTTTGTGACTCGCTCTGCGGTCTCTAAAATTTTGATTGGGTACTCCTCATAGGTAAGGTCCTCTTTAATCACTAATTCTTCTAATATTTGATTGGTTCTTTCTGTCTATCCATCTGTCTGAGGGTGATAGGCAGTACTAAAATTCAACTCAGTTCCCAATGATTCATGTATTTTCTTCCAAAAATGAGATGTGAATTGGGTACCTCTGTCAGACACAATTTTCTTAGGGACCCCATGTAAACACACAATTCTTGTCATATACAATTCAGCTAGCTTTGCCCCAGCATATGTGGTCTTAACTGGTATAAAGTGAGCAACTTTTGTTAAACGATCAACAATTACCCATATCGAATCATACCCTGACTGAGTACGCGGCAGTCCAACTATGAAATCCATACCTACCTTATCCCACTTCCATTCAGGTATCTTCATAGGTTGTAGCAAACCTGTAGGCCTTTGATGCTCAGCCTTCACTCTCTGACAGGTGTCACATATCGCTACATACTCTGCCACATCTCTCTTAAGTCCAACCCACCAATACCTTTTTTTTAAGATCAAATACATTTTTGTGCTACCGGGGTGTATGGAATAAGCTGACTCGTGAGCCTCTCGGAGTATGGCGTCGCGAATAGATTTTATCTCAGGTACATACAACCTTTTTCTAAAACATAGAGTATCATGCTCATCGATTTTAAAGCCGGGTGACTTACCAACCACTACATTCTCAGCTATCTCTTTGAGCTTCTCATCTTCCAGCTGCCCTTTGCATATTTCTTGCTCTAGAGTAGGTTCGACCACTATCTCCGTAGCATTAGTAACCAAACTTAAATTGAGACGCTCAAATTCAGCACACAACTCCTTAGACATTGGGGTTACCTGAACATCATTAGCATAGCTCTTTCTACTAAGGACATCAGCGACTACGTTCACCTTTTTCGGATGATAATGTACCTCCAAATCATAATCCTTGATTAATTCCAACCAGTGACGCTATCTCAAATTTAGATCTGACTGAGTAAAAATATGTTTTAAACTTTTGTGGTCGGTGTAGATATCACACTTCTGCCCAATAATATAGTGTCTCCAAATTTTTAACGAGTGCACAACTGCAGCTAACTCAAGATCATGAGTAGGATAATTTAATTCATGTTTCCTCAGCTGTCTTGATGCATAGGCCATAACTCTTTCTTTTTGCATGAGAACACAACCTAAGCCTTATCGAGATGCATCGCAATAAATGGCGAATCTCTCGCTTAGATCCGGCAAGGTTAACACAGGGGCTGTGGTCAATCTTTTCTTCAACTCCTCAAAACTATTTTGGCACTTTTTTGACCAAACAAATTTAGCACACTTTTCTAATAAAGCAGTCATAGGCTTAGTAAGCTTTGAAAATCCTTCAATAAACCTTCGGTAGCATCCTGCCAATCCCACGAAACTACGAATCTCGCTAACATTGGTTGGTGGCTTCCAATTCAGCACATCTTCTACCTTCTTAGGATCAACGGCTATACCTCCATTGGAGACAATATGACCAAGAAAAGTAACTTCCTTCAACCAAAACTCACACTTGCTCCGCTTAGCATACAACTTGTGTTCCCACAACTTTTGTAGCACCAATCTTAAATGCTCAGCATGTTCCTCCTCATTTTTAGAGTAAATTAAAATATCATCAATAAATACCACAACAAACTTGTTTAGGTACTCCATGAACACTTTATTCATCAGATACATAAAATAGGTAGGTGCGTTGGTCAATCCAAAGGACATCACGGTATACTCATATAATCCATACCGAGTAGTAAAAGCTGTCTTAGGTATATCCGTAGCACGAATCTTTAGTTGATAGTAACCGGAACGAAGATCAATTTTGGAAAATACACAAGCTCCTCTCAATTGGTCAAATAAATCATCAATTCTGGGCAGTGGGTATTTATTCTTGATAGTAACCTCATTGAGCGACCGATAATCCACACACATCCTCAGACCGCCATCTTTCTTACCAACAAAAATAACTGGTGCTCCCCAAGGTGAAGAACTAGGTCGAATAAACCCTTTGTCTAGCAATTCTTTAATTTGTTTCTTAAGTTCTTCTAACTCATTTACTCCCATTCTATATGGACGTTTAGCTATGGGTGCAGTTCCAGGCAACAATGCAATAATAAATTCAATGTCACGGTCAGGTGGCATACCTGGCAACTCATCAGGGAACACATCCGGAAACTCATCCACCACGTGATCTATCTGGTTGTCATCCTCCTGAAGCTGATTAACTGTTGCTGCAGGTGGTGGTTGTATCACTACATCAACACTGACTTTGTCTCCTTTAGATGAAGTTAACACAACGACCTTCTCTTCACACTGAATAACTGCCTTATTTTTCTTCATCCAATCCAGACCCAATATGACATCAATCCCAGCTGTTCTTATTACTGTAAGCTTCACTTTAAAGTCTACCCCCTTAGAGCAATATTAACCGAAGGACAATAATACAGAGCTTGCATAGCCTCACCCGGTGAATTTACTAATATTGGGTTTTGTAGAGCTAAAAGTGGTATGCCCCGTACTCGAACAAAACTTTGCGATATGAAAGAATGCGATGCACCAGAATAAAAAGAACAGTAGCAATGATGGAGTTGACGCTAAATGTACCCATCATAACTTTTGGTGCCTCCTGAGCTGTCTCTGTGGACACATGATTCACCCTTCCTTGACTAGGTGGTGGCTGGTGTCTTCCCTTCTGGCTGCTATTCTGGGGAGTCTGCTGGTTCTGCTTCTTGGGACAGTTGTAGGAGAGATGTCCAGACTCTCCACAAACAAAGCACTTGTTGGGGGTGCCTGGTGTGTTAGTCCTCATAGGGGTCTTGTTCGGGGTAGCTTACTGTGGTGTCTGAGAAGGAGTCTTCTGCTGCTGCTGCTGCTGCTGGGGGTAAGGAGAATGGGTTTGGTTCTGATTGTGGTTCCACTGACTAGATCCTCCTTGGTTCCATTGATTTGAAGGCCCCAGATGCTTCTGCGTGAAACTCTGCTGAGGAGCATTGGGATGCTGATGGTTGTTCCTTGTAAAGCCCTGTCCTTGCTTCTTCCTTTTATTATCTGCCATCTCCTGGCGCTTATTGTCAATCACAATAGCGCGATTCACAAGCGCCTGGAAATTAGGATAGGTAGTGGTCATGAGCTGGAGCTGCAAGCTATCATAAAGTCCCTTAAGGAAGAGACGCTGCTTGTCCTTGTCATTTGCAACATCATCAGGAGCATACCGTGACAATTGAACAAACTGATCACGGTATTCGGGCACAGACATTCATCCTTGTTTCAAAGATCTGAATTCTGCCTGCTTCAGCTCAATCAGGCCTTCAGGGATATGATATGACCTGAAGTTTTTACAAAACTCTTGCCAGGTGACAGCAGGTGCATTATTGGGACGACCGTACTGGAATGAATCCCACCAATCTTGAGCAGCTCCTTGCAAATGTCCAGATGCATACAACACCTTCTCTTGATCATTGCACTGCGCAATGTTGAGTTTCCTCTCCACGGCGCGAAGCCAGTCATCAGCATCTAGCGGGTCAGTGGCATGGTTGAACACAGGCGGACGACCCTTCAGAAACTCTCCTCGCTTATCTCTGGCGGGAGGTTGAACTGGCGGTGGTCCACCAACTGGGTTGTTTTGAATGAGCTGCATCATAGTCTGCATCAGCTGATTCTGCGAAGCGATGAGGTATTGAATGCTAGGTTGCGGTGGTGGTGGTGGATTAGCATTCCTCCTGTTACCGGCCATCTGTTTTTCAACACATAAATGAATTTTAGTATCTTTACCATTATGCAATCACTTATAATTAACGAATCTGAATTTTCTGGGCGAGATCTGATAACAGCAGTGCAGAAAAACGACCATATCTAGAGTTCTAGAAATCAAACAGAGACATGCTCTATACGTTGGAAAGCTTGAAAAATACTCTACAACTTTCATGTTGACCACTTTTCCATATTCTGAAGTTAAATTAACCAAAAACAGATATTAACAGAAACTGTCCAGGCTGCCAGACTGCGTAGAAACCTCAGTTTGCAACGAGTATATCTCCCAAAGCATAACAGATGTTTATGTGATTCTTGCGGCAATTGAAGGATCTGGAAGTCTAGTATTTCCCATAAAATTTTCACAATTTTTGGATTTACGAAATTAATTAAACAAAATTAACAAGACAGGGAGGTCTAAAAAAACAGATTTGGACAAAACCAGATTTAACCAACTCCACTATTGATTCAATAATTTCTAAAACTTAGATCCTAACTAAGAGGATTGTAGACATGCCCACAATTCTCAACACTCATTACAAAGAACCAAATCACCAATAATTCATAAGAATAAAGCATCTAACACATAGAGTTTTACACGCACACAAGACTCGACTCGACTCAACTTAGCTCTACTAGCGTCTTTTCTTACTAAGGGAACTTCCTAGCCCTATGGAATAGAATCCTTGAATGGTGGAGGTGTGGGAATCTCCTGGAATAGCTTTGGTTGGTTGAGCCTTGACCGGTATTCATCAATCTCTTGATCCGCTTGTGCGTTGGCACTCCTGGCTCTTGCCAAATCATGTTCCAAACCATGGACTCTTCCCAATAATGCCCAAGACAATCTTGCTAGAGCCCTAAGAGTAGGCAGATCCACTTCGGTCATTGCCATGGCAACGTCACCTTCCTTAGTCACCACTCGAGGGTAGAATTTATAGATGTCTTCTTCCATATCTTCATAGCGGCGACCATGGTAGTAGAGGTATGCATGAGTAGCGGCATCTTCCATGCTCTCTTCCACGGTTCTACGTGGAGCAGCACTTTTGTGAATAGACTCCCGTCTTGTAAGCTCTATGCTTAGCATCCCAAACCTTGACATTCAACTCTGTGGTCCAGTAAGTGTCTCATAGAGGATGCATGTGCTCCATGCTGTAGTAGTTGAGCATAGGCTGTAGGTCGGCGTAGTAGTATGTCAGCATGTTGATGAGCGTGGTGTGGAAGAATGCATCTTCCTCTGGGTACTTAGTATACTCCTCCTGGATCCATCCCATCTTCCTGGGCGGTTCACCTCCGGCGGGGACTTCGGGTGCGGGTGGTGCAACTGGCGATGGAGATGATGGAGCAGCAGGTGTCGGCGACGGAAGGATCTCTTCATCTTCTTCCTCGTATTCTTCTACCATATCCGGATCTTCCTCCATGTACATAGCTTCTTCTTCGCTGGCATCTTCCGAGAGGGTCACCACTTCGGGTTCAGCTGGAGTGGACAAAGCTCACGGTGGGTAGTAGCCTCCGGTGCTCATGCGGGTAGACTGACGACCACGAACCATCATCTCCAACATAGATCAAGACAAAGTTAGAATGAGAGTAGTCTTAATATTTTATTAATGGAATAAGGATAAGGGAAGCATAAACATTTATCAGTTAGCAAGTTAGGGTGGAAAGCATGCATAGGGTGTGAAAGGTTTGCGTCCTACAGTCAACCTATTGCTTCGATACCAATTTGTCACACCCAACTTTAAGAATAAAGCTGAATGAACCAACTTATGTGCGCCCAGGGATCAATCACACACATAAGCGATAAATTACATAATACCATCACAAGGTTCAATACATAGCGAATAATATCACAGAGTCTTTACATAAATAGCAGCGGACTAATAATTATAATCTCTCGCGGAAGCTCCAATTCACAGGGAAGTAGTTGACTGATGAACCACAATCCTAGTAATCCTCAGAGAAGTCATCATAGTCATCTGTTACCCATCCGGGATTTTTACCCAAGTTTGAAAAATAAAGCAAGCGTAAGTACATGTCGTACTCAACAAGAATAGCACGGGTTCATGAGGCTCAAATAAGGCAAGACACAGGTTTAACAGCGGTTGATTTTAGTTGATCATGTTTTAGCAATTGAGTAGCAGCAATAGAATATACCAAGGAATAATGTTTGCATGATCATATAAACATGATAATTAATATGGAATAAACATCATCAGAAACTTCAATTTAATAAATCAATATTCAGTTATTATAATTCTCCTGTAAGACATCCAAGGCCGCTCATGACCGTGAGCGCGGCTGATATATCAGTTTTACACTCTGCAGAGGTTGCACACTTTCACCATGAGCCGTGATTCCCATATGCCAAGGGTCATGACTCCCACGTCACCTCACCAAGGAAGTGCGGCAGGGTACCCTATGAAGTCTTTCAAAAGGCTCTCTAGCAAGTTACTAATCAATCCGGGTGCAATGGCAAGGGGTGGCAGAGCCCTCCTGCTAGTGGCACACACACAGTAGCACACACCAGAACAGGAGCCATAAAACAACCAGCTCGGCAAGGAATCTTTCAAGATTAATAACATGATAGAAAGTAACTTCATACTTGACTAAAACCAGAGCCATATGACCCTCAGGGTTGCGCTGTAAGTCCCGGTGTCATACTTACAGTTAAGTCCTTAGTCCATGTGGCTAAAAAGCATCTCTTAATCTTTATCTCATAATTAATTAATCAAGTTCATAGATCATAGCATCATCAAGCACTAGCATCACTACTCAAATGCAATCTTGTAGGTGACAAGGATCAAGTCAACAATAACTAGGGATAAATACTATAGTTGCCAAGGCAGACACATGCATTATGAAATTAATGATTAGGGTGAATAGGCAACAAGGATGGTCCATGCTATACTTGCCTTGATCAAAGGGATCCTGAGAACTTGGGTCCTCAATGTAATCTTGATCACCAACGTATTGCTCACCGTCTGAACTCGATCATAAAATCACCACACAATCACCGAGGCAATCATACACGAAGCAAACAAGATCTATATTAGAAACAGTACACCAACAGTAGAAAAATAGATTGAAAAGTATATAAAAATAATCTACGCATCGCTACGATTCCAACGATATAAAGATCACGCAAATCGGAGTTCAAACGGAAGAGTTACGGTTAAACAAGTTTTCCTTTAATAAAATAATAGATTAAATATAATCCCAAATTTTAAAAGTTGAAAACATGAGTAACAGTAGTATCATTAGATAGATTATGGAATTACGAATTTAACCAGACTTGAACGGTTCAAATCGGATTTAAAACGAAGAAGTTATGGGCAATTTAAAACCAGGGGCAAATCTGTAAATAGTTGGAAAACGTATTTTGCATAAACCGATGAAAAACTGTTTTCTGAAATAGAAAGCGTATTCCTTCTAATGCGCTAAGGACTGCGGTTGATAACTTTAAAAACAGAGGGGGGCTTTCTGCAAATCGGAGGGTGAAGGGGTATGCTTCAATTTGAGCCGTTGGATCTAAGATGATCGGCTCAGATTAGATCTGAGAGAGGGGAGGGGGCCGGCTAGCCGGAGGGAAGGACCGACGCAGCGGCGCGGTCACCGGAGAAGGGCGGCGCTAGTCAATCTCGGGCAACGGTGCTTGGTTTGCTTCGGTTTTTGAACGGGGAGCTAGAGAAGAGCTAAGCGAACCAATCTAGGGTTTTGGTTGGGGCCGAGGCGGTTTGGAGAGGAAGCAGCAAGCTCCGTGGCGGCGGCATAGCGACGGCGAGGTCGCAGGCGAACCAGGAGGGAGCAAAACGAAACAAATACAGTGGACGAGGCTTCTATACCTGTCTGAGCATCGGGAGCGACCAATTTGGACGCGGAGAGCTCCGGCGGGGAATTCGACGGGGGCAGCGGCGGCGGTGCTCTGTGAGGCGGTGCGAATTTGGCTTCAGCGGCGCGGCTAGGGCACGGTGGTTGCGGTTGAAGCTCGGGGGAAAGAGGCAGGGGCTCGGGCAGTTTATATAGGAGCGCGAGGAGCACGCGTAGGAGAGCTGGACTTGGTTGGGATTCGACCCGGAGGAGGGGGGCGCTCGTGCCTCGCGCGGACTCCGGCCAGAGAAAGAAGATGACGCTGGGCAGCGGGCCCTACGCGTCAGCGGCAGAGGGAGGGATGGAGCGGGGTGCTGCGCTGGAGCTGGGCTTCGGCCTGGCCGGCTCGGCCCAAAGCGGAGAAGAAAGGGGAGAGTGCGGCAGAGGAGTTGGGCCTCGACTGGGCCGAAAGAGAGGAGGGGTGAGGTTTCTGTTTTCCTTTCCTATTCTGTTTTCAAACCTATTTCCAAATGAGTTTTGAAATAATGGGTACACTATTTTGCAAACCAAACAAGTGCAACAATCAAAATAAATAGTGGCAGCATGCATGCAACACCCAAGTTTCTAAACTATGATTTATTTTAAATTTCCAAAAGAATATATATTATTTTCCCAATTCATGCCAAGCAAATGCATAAAATAAATTAAATTACATCTATTTTCATGGTGCAAATTTTAGGGTGTTACAGGTGAGTTTTGAACCATCCCAAAAATCTGTTCAAATTGTACCTATACATTTCTTTCACGATTTTTGTTCTCAATTGTCATGTAGATGTAGAGGGACATGAATACATGATGTTTGATATCTTTGTATTTTTGCTAGTAGATTGATTTTTTTGCCAACTTACTTGGCTCACGTCAGTTTGTCATTTTCGGTTCATGAACCTTTTATAAATATAAACGACCTCAAACGGATCTTCCTATCCAAGAAGGGAAGAAGTCTTCTAAAGGCAAGCAGTTGAATTCTTGCCCCCTCGTGCTCCTGTAGGTATCATCATTGACCGTGACCATGCCAACTACGTACGTACAGCAAATTAAAATTAAAAAGTGGAAGTGCTACATTTTGTACCAGACATGTTTATCTTGAAGGCTAAATATGGGTGGTCCTATTCCTATAGGAGCTTCAATGACCTAGTGACTCTCTTGGATGGTGTTCTTTCTAGACCAAACTCTGTGTCTGCCAACATATATCAAGCGAAGAAGCTTAATTATCAGTCCATTGATGATGGATGTGGAAAGAATACATGTGTGTCCAAACTATTATATCTTGTATTGTGGGGTGTTTAAAGACCTAACGAATTGTATAACACGTGGTGCTAGTCGATACAAAAGAAATGACAATTATAATGAGGAAGACAAGAGTACTAAAACTAGCTAGGGAAAAAAGAAAGAAGGGTGGTAAGAAAGTCACTTCTCTACTCCTTGATGAGGAAATCACTGCCTTAGTAATCGATGGTACTGACAAAAGAGGAATCCCAGCATTGGTTCTGTGGCACCTATGACCGATCGATCGCTTGATATATCAGTTCTCAAACCCAAGGGACTCACAACTCCTGCGATGGTGGGCTTCGGAAGAGCGCAAGAAACACAACAGAGTGCTACGTCACCCATCCTAGGCAAAATAGTGGAAAGACTTCGGTGCCAAGCATCCAGACTTTCATGGCGATCCGAGAAACGTAAGGTTAGGTTTGAGCACTGATGGAATCAATCCTTTTAGTGATGGCACCAGTACACACAGAGCTCATGACCAGCTGAAATGCAATACCTGGGGTATGAGCGCCCGTGGAGCTTACTCCCACATCCTCATTGGCTGTTTTTTTGAGATGGGACCCATTTGCATGTGTACCTTTGCAAACCATGGACCACACATTCATGCAGCCATGCATGCAGCCTGCTCGAGACTACCGGCTCATTTTCGGCTACTGCATCCATGTGGACAGGCCCTGTAAAAAAGTATACATGCATGTGGGGTCTATACAAAAAGCAGCCAATAAGCATGAAGGAGTAAGCTCCGCGACCGCTGATACGGAAGGAATTTTCGTTCTGTCATGACCAGTTATATCATGTTGATTTATTACAAACTCCCTACATGGTTGTGTTATATAAGAAAGTATTTGTTGCTGGCCATTTTAGTATCAGTGCTGAAAGCACAGCGTACCGGGCATCGACCTAGATATTTTTTTTTTCGAGCCATTGATGCAAGAAATGAAGACACTATGGAAGGATGGAGTCAAATTGAAGGATGAGCTTGCGTAGGGTGCCTTCGCATGAAGAGCCGTAATTTTTGTTACCCAACACAGTTTTACTGTCAGGACACATAAAAAATGGACATAAATTAAATTAAAGGAAATAGGAAAAGATATATAAATAAATAAATAAATAAACTAGCTCGATCAGACCGATTTTCATATATATCCAAGAAGGGAAGAAGAAGTCTTCCAAAGGCAAGAAGTTGAATTTCATGCCCCCTCGTGCTCCTGTAGGCGTCACCATTGACCGTGACCATGCCAACTACGTACATACAAGCAGTCACCAAGTTGTATTATATATTACTCGAGAGCTGCCCTCGTGCTTATTCGCTCGCCCATACTACCACTATAAATAGCCGGGCAAGTCTCCACATCTCATCACCCATCGACCGATCGATCGATCGATCAAAGCAGCCATCTTATACATTGGTGCGCTTATTGTCATATATAGGAGATATATAGCTCAGCAGCAGCAGCACGCAATTAATGGCGTCGTCACCGAAGCTGCTAGCATGCCTCCTAGCCGCAGCTCTGGGCTTGGTGGCCACCGTCGTCACGCCGTGCGCGGCGCAGAACTCGCCGCAGGACTACGTGGAGCTGCACAACGCGGCGCGCGCCGACGTGGGCGTGGGCGCCGTGTCCTGGGACGACACTGTGGCCGCGTACGCGCAGAGCTACGCGGCGCAGGGACAGGGCAACTGCCAGCTGAACCACTCCGGCGGACCCTACGGCGAGAACCTCTACTGGGGCCCCGCCGGCGCCGACTGGTCGGCGTCCGACGCCGTGGCCTTGTGGGTGGCCGAGAAGCAGTTCTACGACCACGACACCAACAGCTGCGCCGCGCCCGCGGGGCAGGATTGCGGCCACTACACGCAGGTGGTGTGGCGCGACTCCACCTCCATCGGCTGCGCCCGCATCGTCTGCGACAACAACGCCGGCGTCTTCATCATCTGCAGTTACAACCCGCCAGGCAACGTCCCCGGCCAGAGCCCTTACTAGCTAGGCTCGCTACCTCCTGACGTCGTATATATGCTATATATACATATGCTTTATTCAGCATCGCATGCATGCATTGTTTGGTTTGGTTTGTTTTATTTTCTACGTAATGCGTACGTGTGTGTGGAGGGAATAAATTGTTGTCAACTATATATGTACCACATACGATGAATGTTGTTGACAAACACTTTTAAGTCAATAAAATCTTGCATGTTGGGATTATATTGGTGAGACATACATACATACATACATACATACATACATATATATATATATATATATTGCCCGCTTCGGTAATTGATTTAAAATATTAAAAAAAGCCCAGCAAGCCCAATCGAGCCTACTGTCCAGCCCATTGGAGCCCACTGCGCTCAATGTCTGATCTGCCGCCGCCGCCACAGATCCGTGCCGCCACCATCGCAGATCCGCTGCTATGGATCCGTCACTGCTAGATCCGCGTGCGCCATCGTCGAAGGGAGGAGATGGTTCGACACCGTCATGGAAGGGAGGTGCGGCCCTGAGCGCTGTCGCCACCGCCGTCGCAGCCAAAGGTGCAGGCGCCTCCGTCACTAGATCCGGCGGTGCTAGGGCCGGATCCGCCAACGCCATCACCAGATCTGCTCGTGCTTGGGCCGGATCTAGTTTCCCCATGCGCCACTGACGCCGACTCACGGCCAGCTGTAGAGAGAGAGCCACAGTGAGGGGCGTGGCTCGCATGGGAGAGAGGGAGCTCGCCTGTGGATTACCTTCTCGCCAAAGCCGGTCACCAGGCGATCGTGCGAACGATCGCGCGGGGCACCCGCCACCGCCAGTGGAGCGTGGACTCGCCACCGGTGGAGCGTGGACGCACCGCCGGTGGAGCGTGGGGGAGAGGGAGGAATGCCGAGACGGCGTGGAAGAAGAGGGGAGAGCGATGGCACTCAGAGAGAGAGGGAGTGACAGGCCGATCTGAGAAAGAGAGGGGGAGAGCGACGATCGCTCAGAGAGAGAGAGAACGGCGGCCGGTCTGAGAGAGAGGGTGAGGATGAGGACGTGGAACCCTAAGTGTTCGTATATGTACCTGATGAGCCTGATATTAGGCTGGGACGGGTTGATATTGGGCCAATATTTCCGCCTCTGAAAATGGATTTACGGAGGCGGACATCTTAATTGGACTGCCTCCGTAAATATATATTTCCGGAGGCAGTCGTTTTAAGACGTCTGCCTCCGTAAATCTATTTTTAGAGGCGGTCCTTTGTGTCCAACACGCTCCTTTGTGTCCATAAATAGAGAACTTCATCAACCATGCAAACACTCGCCTGCGGCACTTGACCTCCAATCGTGGTTCTACTATTGCATCACACCAAAATGATTTCAACAGAAAACACCTTCCATTTGTCTATGTTGGTTGAACTAACTTTATTCTAGCAAATAAGCTAATTTGGCTGAAGAAATCATTCAATTGCCAAATTGCGTTGCAAACACTACCAAATTAACACGGTGGTAAACATCCCCGTTCCATCCTCGTTCTTCATGTGCCTCCAATTTTGCGAATCCATGGCCTCTAGAACCCTGTCCGCGCGCTCCAGCGACCTTAAATCGCCGGCCATGTAGGCAGTCCCTCCTCTTTTCAGTAATAGAACCCGCCGTCCAAGGCGTGTACCAGAAAGTTCGTGTTCTTTCTTTGGATAACGTATTTCAGCCGGTGGAAAAACGTAAACTCAGTTTAAATTGATTTTACAGTTTTTATATAAATGCCACTACGCTAATTCGCTTATAAAATCTTTATTTTAACTCCGATTTGATCTGTTCAAATTGCGTTAGATTCAGAATTTCATAAGCCATCTGTTAGTAACACTGTTTTTTTAGAAATTCTCACTTTTAAAATTCGAAATTTAATTTAATCTATTATTTCTCTATATAAAATCTTGTTTAGATAGTAACTTCTCTGTTTTAAGTCCGAATTGCGTGAACTTTATATCGATGTGATTGTAGCGATGCGTAGATCAGTTTTATAAACTTTTGATTTTGTTTCCTCTCTGTTGGTGTTCTGTTCTAATCCATAATCTTGTTTGTTATGCATGATTGTTCCTGGATGTGTGTGTTGATGTGTTGAATGGGTATAGACGATGAGCTTTGCGTTGGCAATTCCGAAGAAGTTGGAGATAAAGAAGTAGTTCGACAAAGGTTTGGACAAGAAGGCTCTAAATTTGAGGCAAGTATAGCTTGGGTTTTTTTTCTGTGATCTTTGTCATGTGACTTGATTAATGTTTTAGCAACAAACGATAAAAAAGGGTCATTTTAGCAACTTGAGGATTTGTCTGTAAGAGAATCTCCGGGATTGATAGTACAACAGAGGGCTACATGGCTCTGGTTTTAGCTCAGTATGAGGACCTTTTCTAGCTGGTTAGAGTTTACCCGTGTGGCACAAATGGGGATAAGTAGACTATGGATCCCTGGAACTGGTTGTATCACACAGACTGACTGATGAAACCTAGTGGCCCTAACTTGTTAGACAAACCTTTAAAAGGCTTCATAGTGGCCTTCCTTGGTAGTGGGCTAAGAGGCTGATCACCTCGGGCGAAAGGGTAAATCACAGCTCACAGTAAAAGTGTACACCTCTGCGCAGAGTTCATTAAACAGGTATACTAGCCTTGCTCAAGGACACGAGCGGCCTTGGAATCCTTACAATTAAGATGGTGAATTTTGGTTGGTAACATGCTCATTGTTTATCGTTTTATGCTCTACATTATTTATGTTACATTGATCATGAGTTTATGGGATCTGTACTAGCTTATTGCTATACTTGCGGAGTTCGACGCGGACTCACACTTACTATCTCCCCACACCTCAGATGGATATCAGATTGCTTGAGTTTGGAAGTGTTAGGCTTGTGATCAAGCAGTCAGTTGTGTCCCTGTGATGTTGGGCGTCTACACCTAAAGATCGAAGTGTCTTTCCGCTGTTTATTACTTAAGGTTATATTATCTATATTATTACGTTATGTATTTTGGTATTATCTTTTGATATTACCTTTTATTTGTAGCTGTATGTGGGATTTGACTTTCTGGGCTCACATAAGGTGTGCATCTGGTTTTATCCTTAAAACCGGGTGTGACACTCGCTCCCAGCCGGTGGCAGCGTCACTGGCACCCAGCCACTTGCATCTCCGATGACATCCCCAGTGCATGTCCGGTGAGGTCACAGTGCATCTCTGTCCGGCGAGTCCTGGTGCATCTCTGGCAAGACAGGTGTGCGAAGCGTCCCATTCCCCCTGCTTCCTCTTCCTCTGAACATGGATTCACCGAATGGTTCCTCTTCGTCATCTGTAACTATGAGCTCCGACGGTAATGATGCAAGGTGAGCAGTGAGCACTATTCCATAAATCAATATTGACCGGACCGTGGTAATTGCTATGTCGAGCTCCTAGTGTTTTTTATTTCCATTGATATTCGCTACATGCCTAACTAACCCTAACCCACGGGGGGTCCTTGCGAAGGGACACCGCATCGGACGCTAACCGGCCACCACCCGCAACGAGCGTTGTAGCCTCTGTGCTTGCTGCTGCAGGTGCACATACTGTTGTGAATGATGCATCTGTCGCTGAGCCAATTGTTGCACCCACTGTCACCTCTGATGCCCGACTTTCCTCTGGCTCTAAAGCAAAAGCCTACCGGCAGAGCTCATAGCCTCGTGTGAAAAGAATGGCTACAGAGACAAAAGGTCGCCTTGTCGTCGAAGGAGCTCCATCTGCTCTGACAACTCCAGAAGCTTCATCCTCCAGTGGCGGCGCTCATCTATTAAAATCTCTAGGGTTTGATTTCAAGCACCTTTATGTATTGTATTTGTTGTTACAATTTAGCATGTGTAACTGCATTTTTATATTGGATGTGTGTGTTTCTGATTTTTAATATTATATTGCTGCATGTGGTCAGTTTTTTATTTGTATTATGTATGGTGTGGTTTAATAATTGATCTTCTGCATGTTATATAATTAAATTCCTGCATCTTCTATAATTAAATAGTCGCAGATTCACTATGAGATCAACTCCGGCTAGTGGAAGCAGCAGCCAACAAGAATCAGAACAACTCACCCCGCAAGCTGAATCTGTAAGTGGTACTGAGCCAATACAGATTGAAGATGATGATGATGATGATGATGATGAGACTGAGGATGACGGTTTTGCCACAAAAAGAGAGCTAAGATCTGTTGTCTGGAATGATTTCAAGATAGTGAAAGTATCCGGTGAGATCAAGGCTCAATGCAACCATTGTCACAATCAGCTTGGAGGGAAGAAGCAAGAATGGGACTAAACATCTCCATGACCATTTGAGGATATGCACATTGAAGAGGATCAAATTGGCTGGTCAGAAATAAAACACTTGCTCGATCTGCCTTGAGGTTTAGTTCCCAGGAGGGGCGAATATCAGTAGAGAATTATACATTTGATCCTGAAGTTGCTAGAAGAGAGCTTGCTGCCATGATTTTACTGCATGAGTACCCTTTATCTATGGTTGACCATGCTGGTTTTAGAAGGTTTGTGAGTGCATTTCAACCATTATTCCATATGGTGACTCGAAATACTATTAGGTAATATTTTTAGCTGGTCCAGTTTTCTTATTATGCATTATGAAATTATACTTTAGTTTTCTTATTTTCTTTGTCTGAGTTTGTAGCAAAGATATTATGGATGCATATGTTGAAGAAAAGAAGAAGGCCTTGGACTACATGGCTGCAACTAAGTCAAGAGTTGCAATAACTACAGACTTGTGGACTTCGGAGAACCAAAAGAGGGTACATGGCTATCACGACCCATTTTATTGATGATTCTTGGTCACTTAGAAACATTATAACGAGGTACTTGTGGCACAAATTAATGAAACCAGTTTTACTTAAATCAATTTTATTTAGTCAACTAGTTTTTACTGAAACCAGTTTTCTTTATGTACTTGTAGGTCCATTTATGTGCCTGCACCTCACACAACTGAAGTTATTAGTGAAGAGCTGTATGAAGCATTGGTTGAATGGAATATTGATGAAAAAATCTCAACCGTGACACTTGATAACTGTTCCACGTATGATAAGGTAATTCCTAAGCTTATCAAGAAGATACAAAAACCAACATTTATGTTAGAAGGGAAACTGTTACATATGCGTTGTGCTGTCCACATTTTGAACTTGGTTGTCAAGGATGGTCTAAATGTTATAAAGAGTTCAATAACAAAAATAAGTGACAGTGTTGCCTTTTGGACAACCACACCTAAAAGAGTAGAGAAATTTGAGGAAATTGCCAAGCATTGCAAAGTTAAAATTGTTCACAAGTTAGGCCTTGATGGCAAAACAAGGTGGAATTCTACCTACAAGATGCTTAGCATTGCTCTACCTCTCAAGGAAGTTTCTTACTATGCAACCCATGTTGAGACGCTTTTTGATTGTGATCCTAGTGATGAGGAATGGACCTTTGCTAGAGAGGTAGCTGATAGACTGAAGTTGCATAACTGAATTATTTTCTGGAACTAGTTACGTGACAACCAATGTGCAATTTCTTAAAATTTGTGAGGCTAAAGAGCGAATGAAACAATGGCTGCATCCGGCAATCATATTATAGAAGAAATGACACTAGAGATGATTGAGAAGTTTGAAAGTATTGGAAAGAAATACAAGGACCTATGGGATTGGCCACCATTCTTGATCCTCGGTATAAGACCGACTACCTCCTTGGGTTTATTGAGACACTTACTGGTGAGTCGAGTGAGGAGTGTGCAGAGAGAGTTAGTGATGCTACCAACACTCCTTATGATTTGATGAAAGAATATGAAATGGATGACGATGAAGATAACACGGAATCATCCGCCCTTGCACTTGCAAATTCAGGTGTGCTGTCTGCCATCATTGCACGTGTTTCTAGTAGAAAGCTTGCTTCAGTTAGGTTCAAATATTCTGAGCTAGACAGGTGCTTGGAGGATGAGTTGATTCCTATCTAAACAGAAAACTTTCAGATTCTTGATTATTGGTGGAAGGTAGCTGGGACACGTTATCCTGTATTGAGGAAGGTAGCAAGGGGTATATATGCTATTCTAGTTAGCAAAGTTGCATCTCAATCAGCATTTAGCACTAGTGGAAGGGTTGTAGTGAGCACCGCAGCCGCCTCACTCCAGATCTCTTGGAGGCCTTAATGTGTTCACAAGATTGGTTGTGAAACAAATATCGATGTATATGTCCTATACCATTCATATTAAGTAGTTGACGTTTTCCTACTATCATTATTGCATGCATGACCATTGTAATTGTTAATTTTTTTCTATAGGTGAAGATAAGGGTGAACCAGCAAGCTTTTGGTATCCATGGCATCTGATCAGATTGTATCCTTATTAGGACTTATAGACCATGTATATCACACCTTTGAAAGACTTGTTAGCCTTACTTGATATGTGTTATCACTCAATCACAAAAGTCACTGGCAATGAGTTCAAGGTAGTGTACTCCCTCCATATCGGAAAAAGATGACATTTAGGACAACGACACGCTCTCCAACGTATAACTTTGATTATATATTTATATAAAATATTTATTGAAAATGAGTATACATTTATGAAAATATATTTAAAGGCAAATCTATTTATATATTTTTATATTTTAAACTCAATAATTTAAAAGATATTCATGATTTATATTCCCAATGTTTGACCAAGACTTTTCTAAAACGTCATCTTTTTCCGATACGGAGGGAGTACATGCACTACACACAGCTTGGTTCCATTCGGATACGCACCCTGGCAATGGATCTGCTCTATGTCTACTTCATGAGTACTTGTTGCACATCTATATTTGATTTCTCACCAAGGTGTTAAATGAAGATTCTACTACACATTGTTTTTGAATAAAGGAATTGAAAGCATTCACAGGTATACCATCTTATCGTTACTAATCTGTTCCCAAGAGACGCACACAAGAAAAATATAAACATTGAAACTTTTAATAGAAGTAGAAACATCCGACCATCTGTTTAGAAGATTGCAACCATCATGGGTAATAACAGCCATTGTTCTATTATGTTTTAAGAATACACATCTCTAATACTAAAAAAAATAGCCTAAAGTAACCCTGGATCAGTGTGACCCAACTTCGACATTAGATTCAGTTGCTTCTCTCTCCTTGGCAGAATTCCTGGCAGCAATCTTCTCGATGCTTAAAATTCCAGCGTTGACAGCCTCCGAGCTTGCCAAGGATGACTCTCCAAGCAAGGACTCCATCTCCTCAGGATTTTGCTCTTGTGCCCATGGATGTTGCATCACCTTTCTCAACCTATCAAGCCACTCGGAGACTTCCCTCATCGACGGCCTATTGGCACCAGATATCTCCAAGCACTGCTTCGCTAACTCTGCAATCTCTTCCAGAAAATCCATGTTCTCGTCGTTCTTGATCTGATCATCCAGTATCTCCTCCAGCCTGCCCTCCTTTGTCACAGAAATAAACCTCAATGCTAGGCTCTTCTCATCTTCAGGGGCATCAAGGTTAAAAGGCTTCTTCCGTGTGGGCAGCTCCAGGAGAACAACACCGAAGCTGTAGACATCGCTCTTATCCGTCAAATGGCATGTCTGCATGTACTCCGTGTCAAGGTACCCACAAGTTCCTTGAACAAGTGTGACGAACTGCGACTCATCAGTTGGCGCTAGGATGGAAGCGCCGAAGTCTGATACTTTGGCGGTGTAGTCGTGTTCGATGAGGATGTTCGAAGACTTGACATCTCCATGGAGGATTGTGGGGGATGCCCATGAGTCCAGGTAGGCAAGCGCCTCAGCGTACTGATGAGGATGTCCTTTCTTAGCCCTCTCTCTCTCAACTCCCTCACTCTCTTCCTCACGCCACTCAGCCGCCCACCACTATGTCTAATCTCGTGAGCACCTATCAATTCTCGTCCTCTCCTACCGGTAGTTTTCTTATAGAGCACGAGTACTAGTATAGATGCGGACGACTTAGGAAACTGTTTTTAATTAATTTTGACGGGAGACACTGTAGCTTCACAACCATTGTTATAAATCAATTTTCAGGGTTAGTTCTGTTAAGAAACCCAACCCTAGAAATAAATCCATTTCTAGGGGCTGTTTTTCTAAGATATATGCCCTTGAAAATAGGAATTTTTTTAGGATGGACACCTTTACTGAATCGTCTCTAGAAGAACCAGATTATCCAGGTCAGTTGTGCGAAGAACCGCATCTGATATATATTTGAGCTATATATTTATAGGGACAATGCTGTTAGTTGACGAATAGCCCTAAAAATAACCAATACAATTACCCTTCTTCCTCCTCGTGACCATACCTTGTCATGATGCTTGACTCCCATGCCCTTGTTGAGCTCACTTGGAGGCGAGAAATTGCAAAAATGCATGGGGTGGGGGCAGATTTAGCCCATTGAAGCTTTGAAAGAGATTGGTTTAAGAGCACCCAACTTTAATAATAAAGTTGAATGAACCAACTTATGTACGCCCAGGGATCAATCACACACATAAGCGACAAATTACATAGTACCATCACAAGGTTTAATACATAGCGAATAATATCACAGAGTCTTTACATAAATAGCAGCGGACTAATAATTATAATCTCTCGCGGAAGCTCCAATTCACAGGAAAGTAGTTGACTAATGAACCACAATCCTAGTAATCCTCAGAGAAGTCATCATAGTCATCTGTTACCCATCCGGGATTTTTACCCAAGTTTGAAAAATAAAGCAAGCGTAAGTACATGTCGTACTCAACAAGAATAGCATGGGTTCATGACGCTCAAATAAGGCAAGACACAGGTTTAACTGTGGTTGCTTTTAGTTGATCATGTTTTAGCAATTGAGTAGCAGCAATAGAATATACCAAGGAATAATGTTTGCATGATCACATAAACATGATAATTAATATGGAATAAACATCATCAGAAACTTCAATTTAATAAATCAATATTCAGTTATTATAATTCTCCTGTAAGACATCCAAGGCCGCTCATGACCGTGAGCGCGGCTGATATATCAGTTTTACACTCTGTAGAGGTTGCACACTTTCACCATGAGCCGTGATTCCCATATGCCAAGGGTCATGACTCCCACGTCACCTCATCAAGGAAGTGCGGCAGGGTACACTATGAAGTCTTTCAAAAGGCTCTCTAGCAAGTTACTAATCAATCCGGGCGCAATGGCAAGGGGTGGTAGAGCCCTCCTGCTAGTGGCACACACACGCAGCAGCACACACCAAAACAGGATCCGCAAAACAACCAGCTCGGCAAGGAACCTTTCAAGATTAATAACATGATAGAAAGTAACTTCATACTTGACTAAAACCAGAGCCATATGACCCTCATGGTTGCGCTGTAAGTCCCGGTGTCATACTTACAGTTAAGTCCTTAGTCCATGTTGCTAAAAAGCATCTTTTAATCTTTATCTCATAATTAATTAATCAAGTTCATATATCATAGCATCATCAAGCACTAGCATCACTACTCAAATGCAATCTCATAGGTGACAAGGATCAAGACAACAATAACTAGGGATAAATACTATAGTTGCCATGGTAGACACATGCATTATGAAATTAATGATTAGGGTGAATAGGCAACAAGGATGGTCCATGCTATACTTGCCTTGATCAATGGGATCCTGAGAATTTAGGTCCTCAACGTAGTCTTGATCACCAACGTATTGCCCACCGTCTAAACTCGATCATAAAATCACCACACAATCACCGAGGCAATCATACATGAAGCAAATAAGATCTATATTAGAAACAGTACACCAACAGTAGAAAAACAGATTGAAAAGTGTATAAAAATAATCTACGCGTCACTGCGATTCCAACAATATAAAGATTACGCAAATCGGAGTTCAAACGGAAGAGTTACGGGTTAAACAAGTTTTCCTTTAATAAAACAATAGATTAAATATAATCCCAAATTTTAAAAGTTGAAAACATGAGTAACAGTAGTATCATTAGATAGATTACGGAATTACGAATTTAACCAGACTTGAACGGTTCAAATCGGATTTAAAATGAAGATGTTATGGGCAATTTAAAACCAGGGGCAAATCTGTAAATAGTTGGAAAACGTATTTTGCATAAACCGATGAAAAACTGTTTTCTGAAATAGAAAGCGCATTCCTTCTAATGCGCTAAGGACTACGGTTGATAACTTTAAAAACATAGAGGGGGCTTTCTGCAAATCGGAGGGGGAAGGGCATGCTTCAATTTGAGCCGTCGGATCTAAGATGATCGGCTCAGATTAGATCTGAGAGAGGGGAGGGGGCCGGCTGGCCGGAGGGAAGGACCGACACGGCAGCGCGGTCGCCGAAGAAGGGCCTCGCTAGTCAATCTCGGGCTACGGTGCTTGGTTTGCTTCGGTTTTTGAACGGAGAGCAAGAGAAGAGCTAAGCAAACCGATCTAGGGTTTCGGTTGGGGCCGAGGCGGTTTGGAGAGGAAGCAGCAAGCTCCGCGGCGGCGGCATAGGGACGGCGTGGTCAGAGGAGAACCAGGAGGGAGCAAAATGAACCAAATACGGTGGACGAGGCTTCAATACCTCTCTGCAGAGCTTCGGGAGCGACCAATTTGGACGGGGAGAGCTCTGGCGGGGAATTCGACGGCGGCGGCGGCGGTGCTCTGTGAGGCGGCGCGAATTTGGCTTCGGCGGTGCGGCTAGGGCACGGTGGTTGCGGTTGAAGCTCGGGGGAGAGAGGCAGGGGCTCGAGCAGTTTATATAGGAGCACAAGGAGCACGCGTATGAGAGCTGGACTTGGTTGGGATTCGACCCGGAGGAGGGGGGCGCTCGTGCCTCGCGCGGACTCCGACCGTAGAAAGAAGATGACGCTGGGCAGCGGGCCCTACGCCTCAGCGGCAGAGGGAGGGATGGAGCGGGGTGCTGCGCTGGAGCTAGGCTTCGGCCTGGCCGGCTCGGCCCAAAGCGGAGAAGAAAGGGGAGAGGGCGGCAGAGGAGTTGGGCCTCGACTAGGCCGAAAGAGAGGAGGGGTGAGGTTTCTGTTTTCCTTTCCTATTCTGTTTTCAAACCTATTTCCAAATGAGTTTTGAAATAATGGCTACACTATTTTGCAAACCAAACAAGTGCAACAATCGAAATAAATAGTGGCCGCATGCATGCAACACCCAAGTTTCTAAACTATGATTTATTTTAAATTTCCAAAAGAATATATATTATTTTCCCAATTCATGCCAAGCAAATGCATAAAATAAATTAAATTACATCTATTTTCATGGTGCAAATTTTAGGGTGTTACAATTCTACCCCCCTTAAAATTAATCTCGTCCGCGAGATTAGTTAGTGCTTACTCAAACAGTTGGGGATATGACTTTCTCAATTCTTCCTCCCTTTCCCATGTTGCCTCATTTCCGAATACCGATTCCACTGAACCTTGCACATTTTTATAACTCTGCTCTTTGTGACTCGCTCTGCGGTCTCTAAAATTTTGATTGGGTACTCCTCATAGGTAAGGTCCTCTTTAATCACTAATTCTTCTAATATTTGATTGGTTCTTTCTGTCTATCCATCTGTCTGAGGGTGATAGGCAGTACTAAAATTCAAGTCAGTTCCCAATGATTCATGTATTTTCTTTCAAAAATGAGATGTGAATTGGGTACCTCTGTCAGACACAATTTTCTTAGGGACCCATGTAAACACACAATTCTTGCCATATACAATTCAGCTAGCTTTGCCCCAGCATATGCGGTCTTAACTGGTATAAAGTGAGCAACTTTTGTTAAACGATCAACAATTACCCATATCGAATCATACCCTGACTGAGTACGCGGCAGTCCAACTATGAAATCCATACCTACTTTATCCCACTTCCATTCAGGTATCTTCATAGGTTGTAGCAAACCTGTAGGCCTTTGATGCTCAGCCTTCACTCTCTGACAGGTGTCACATATCGCTACATACTCTGCCACATCTCTCTTAAGTCCAACCCACCAATACCTTTTTTTAAGATCAAATACATTTTTGTGCTACCGAGGTGTATGGAATAAGCTGACTCGTGAGCCTCTCGGAGTATGGCGTCGCGAATAGATTTTATCTCAGGTACATACAACCTTTTTCCAAAACATAGAGTATCATGCTTATCGATTTTAAAGCCGGGTGACTTACCAACCACTACATTCTCAGCTATCTCTTTGAGCTTCTCATCTTCCAGCTGCCCTTTGCATATTTCTTGCTCTAGAGTAGGTTCGACCACTATCTCCATAGCATTAGTAACCAAACTTAAATTGAGACGCTCAAATTCAGCACACAACTCCTTAGACATTGGGGTTACCTGAACATCATTAGCATAGCTCTTTCTACTAAGGGCATCAGCGACTACGTTCACCTTTTCGGATGATAATGTACCTCCAAATCATAATCCTTGATTAATTCCAACCAGTGACGCTGTCTCAAATTTAGATCTGACTGAGTAAAAATATGTTTTAAACATTTGTGGTCGGTGTAGATATCACACTTCTGCCCAATAATATAGTGTCTCCAAATTTTTAACGAGTGCACAACTGCAGCTAACTCAAGATCATGAGTAGGATAATTTATTTCATGTTTCCTCAGCTGTCTTGATGCATAGGCCATAACTCTTTCTTTTTGCATGAGAACACAACCTAAGCCTTATCGAGATGCATCGCAATAAATGGCGAATCTCTCGCTTAGATCCGGCAAGGTTAACACAGGGGCTGTGGTCAATCTTTTCTTCAACTCCTCAAAACTATTTTGGCACTTTTTTGACCAAACAAATTTAGCACACTTTTCTAATAAAGCAGTCATAGGCTTAGTAAGCTTTGAAAATCCTTCAATAAACCTTCGGTAGCATCCTGCCAATCCCAGGAAACTACGAATCTCGCTAACATTGGTTGGTGGCTTCCAATTCAACACATCTTCTACCTTCTTAGGATCAACGGCTATACCTCCATTGGAGACAATATGACCAAGAAAAGCAACTTCCTTCAACCAAAACTCACACTTGCTCCGCTTAGCATACAACTTGTGTTCCCACAACTTTTGTAGCACCAATCTTAAATGCTCAGTATGTTCCTCCTCATTTTTAGAGTAAATTAAAATATCATCAATAAATACCACAACAAACTTGTTTAGGTACTCCATGAACACTTTATTCATCAGATACATAAAATAGGTAGGTGCGTTGGTCAATCCAAAGGACATCACGGTATACTCATATAATCCATACCGAGTAGTAAAAGCTGTCTTAGGTATATCCGTAGCACGAATCTTTAGTTGATAGTAACCGGAACGAAGATCAATTTTGGAAAATACACAAGCTCCTCTCAATTGGTCAAATAAATCATCAATTCTGGGCAGTGGGTATTTATTCTTGATAGTAACCTCATTGAGCGACCGATAATCCACACACATCCTGAGACCGCCATCTTTCTTACCAACAAAAATAACTGGTGCTCCCCAAGGTGAAGAACTAGGTTGAATAAACCCTTTGTCTAGCAATTCTTTAATTTGTTTCTTAAGTTCTTCTAACTCATTTACTCCCATTCTATATGGACGTTTAGCTATGGGTGCAGTTCCAGGCAACAATTCAATAATAAATTCAATGTCACGGTCAGGTGGCATACCTGGCAACTCATCAGGGAACACATCCGGAAACTCATCCACCACGCGATCTATCTGGTTGTCATCCTCCTGAAGCTGATTAACTGTTGCTGCAGGTGGTGGTTGTATCACTACATCAACACTGACTTTGTCTCCTTTAGGTGAAGTTAACACAACGACCTTCTCTTCACACTGAATAACTGCCTTATTTTTCTTCATCCAATCCAGACCCAATATGACATCAATCCCAGCTGTTCTTATTACTGTAAGCTTCACTTTAAAGTCTACCCCCCTTAGAGCAATATTAACCGAAGGACAATAATACAGAGCTTGCATAGCCCTCACCCGGTGAATTTACTAATATTGGGTTTTGTAGAGCTAAAAGTGGTATGCCCCGTACTCGAACAAAACTTTGCGATATGAAAGAATGCGATGCACCAGAATCAAAAAGAACAGTAGCAATGATGGAGTTGACGCTAAATGTACCCATCATAACTTTTGGTGCCTCCTGAGCTGTCTCTGTGGACACATGATTCACCCTTCCTTGACTAGGTGGTGGCTGGTGTCTTCCCTTCTGGCTGCTATTCTGGGGAGTCTGCTGGTTCTGCTTCTTGGGACAGTTGTAGGAGAGATGTCCAGACTCTCCACAAACAAAGCACTTGTTGGGGGTGCCTGGTGTGTTAGTCCTCATAGGGGTCTTGTTCGGGGTAGCTTACTGTGGTGTCTGAGAAGGAGTCTTCTGCTGCTGCTACTGCTGCTGGGGGTAAGGAGAATGGGTTTGGTTCTGATTGTGGTTCCACTGACTAGATCCCCCTTGGTTCCATTGATTTGAAGGCCCCAGATGCTTCTGCGTGAAACTCTACTGAGGAGCATTGGGATGCTGATGGTTGTTCCTTGTAAAGCCCTGTCCTTGCTTCTTCCTTTTATTATCCGCCATCTCCTGGCGCTTATTGTCAATCACAATAGCGCGATTCACAAGCGCCTGGAAATTAGGATAGGTAGTGGTCATGAGCTGGAGCTGCAAGCTATCATAAAGTCCCTTAAGGAAGAGACGCTGCTTGTCCTTGTCATTTGCAACATCATCAGGAGCATACCGTGACAATTGAATAAACTGATCACGGTATTCGGGCACAGACATTCATCCTTGTTTCAAAGATCTGAATTCTGCCTGCTTCAGCTCAATCAGGCCTTCAGGGATATGATATGACCTGAAGTTTTTACAAAACTCTTGCCAGGTGACAGCAGGTGCATTATTGGGACGACCGTACTGGAATGAATCCCACCAATCTTGAGCAGCTCCTTGCAAATGTCCAGATGCATACAACACCTTCTCTTGATCATTGCACTGCGCAATGTTGAGTTTCCTCTCCACGGCGCGAAGCCAGTCATCAGCATCTAGCGGGTCAGTGGCATGGTTGAACACAGGCGGACGACCCTTCAGAAACTCTCCTCGCTTATCTCTGGCGGGAGGTTGAACTGGCGGTGGTCCACCAACTGGGTTGTTTTGAATGAGCTGCATCATAGTCTGCATCAGCTGATTCTGCGAAGCGATGAGGTATTGAATGCTAGGTTGCGGTGGTGGTGGTGGATTAGCATTCCTCCTGTTACCGGCCATCTGTTTTTCAACACATAAATGAATTTTAGTATCTTTACCATTATGCAATCACTTATAATTAACGAATCTGAATTTTCTGGGCGAGATCTGATAACAGCAGTGCAGAAAAACGACCATATCTAGAGTTCTAGAAATCAAACAGAGACATGCTCTATACGTTGGAAAGCTTGAAAAATTCTCTACAACTTTCATGTTGACCACTTTTCCAGATTCTGAAGTTAAATTAACCAAAAACAGATATTAACAGAAACTGTCCAGGCTGCCAGACTACGCAGAAACCTCAGTTTGCAACGAGTATATCTCCCAAAGCATAACAGATGTTTATGTGATTCTTGTGGCAATTGAAGGATCTGGAAGTCTAGTATTTCCCATAAAATTTTCACAATTTTTGGATTTACGAAATTAATTAAACAAAATTAACAAGACAGGGAGGTCTAAAAAAAACAGATTTGGACAAAACCAGATTTAACCAACTCCACTATTGATTCAATAATTTCTAAAACTTAGATCCTAACTAAGAGGATTGTAGACATGCCCACAATTCTCAACACTCATTACAAAGAACCAAATCACCAATAATTCATAAGAATAAAGCATCTAACACATAGAGTTTTACACGCACACAAGACTCGACTCGACTCAACTTAGCTCTACTAGCGTCTTTTCTTACTAAGGGAACTTCCTAGCCCTATGGAATAGAATCCTTGAATGGTGGAGGTGTGGGAATCTCCTGGAATAGCTTTGGTTGGTTGAGCCTTGACCGGTATTCATCAATCTCTTGATCCGCTTGTGCGTTGGCACTCCTGGCTCTTGCCAAATCATGTTCCAAACCATGGACTCTTCCCAATAATGCCCAAGACAATCTTGCTAGAGCCCTAAGAGTAGGCAGATCCACTTCGGTCATTGCCATGGCAACGTCACCTTCCTTAGTCACCACTCGAGGGTAGAATTTATAGATGTCTTCTTCCATATCTTCATAGCGGCGACCATGGTAGTAGAGGTATGCATGAGTAGCGGCATCTTCCATGCTCTCTTCCACGGTCCTACGTGGAGCAGCACTTTTGTGAATAGACTCCCGTCTTGTAAGCTCTATGCTTAGCATCCCAAACCTTGACATTCAACTCTGTGGTCCAGTAAGTGTCTCATAGAGGATGCATGTGCTCCATGCTGTAGTAGTTGAGCATAGGCTGTAGGTCGACGTAGTAGTATGTCAGCATGTTGATGAGCGTGGTGTGGAAGAATGCATCTTCCTCTGGGTACTTAGTATACTCCTCCTGGATCCATCCCATCTTCCTGGGCGGTTCACCTCCGACGGGGACTTCGGGTGCGGTGGTGCAACTGGCGATGGAGATGATGGAGCAGCAGGTGTCGGCGACGGAAGGATCTCTTCATCTTCTTCCTCGCATTCTTCTACCATATCCGGATCTTCCTCCATGTACATAGCTTCTTCTTCGCTGGCATCTTCCGAGAGGGTCACCACTTCGGGTTCAGCTGGAGTGGACAAAGCTCACGGTGGGTAGTAGCCTCCGGTGCTCATGCGGGTAGACTGACGACCACGAACCATCATCTCCAACATAGATCAAGACAAAGTTAGAATGAGAGTAGTCTTAATATTTTATTAATGGAATAAGGATAAGGGAAGCATAAACATTTATCAGTTAGCAAGTTAGGGTGGAAAGCATGCATAGGGTGTGAAAGGTTTGCGTCCTACAGTCAACCTATTGCTCCGATACCAATTTGTCACACCCAACTTTAATAATAAAGCTGAATGAACCAACTTATGTGCGCCCAGGGATCAATCACACACATAAGCGATAAATTACATAATACCATCACAAGGTTCAATACATAGCAAATAATATCACAGAGTCTTTACATAAATAGCAGCGGACTAATAATTATAATCTCTCGCGGAAGCTCCAATTCACAGGGAAGTAGTTGACTGATGAACCACAATCCTAGTAATCCTCAGAGAAGTCATCATAGTCATCTGTTACCCATCCGGGATTTTTACCCAAGTTTGAAAAATAAAGCAAGCGTAAGTACATGTCGTACTCAACAAGAATAGCACGGGTTCATGAGGCTCAAATAAGGCAAGACACAGGTTTAACAGCGGTTGATTTTAGTTGATCATGTTTTAGCAATTGAGTAGCAGCAATAGAATATACCAAGGAATAATGTTTGCATGATTATATAAACATGATAATTAATATGGAATAAACATCATCAGAAACTTCAATTTAATAAATCAATATTCAGTTATTATAATTCTCCTGTAAGACATCCAAGGCCGCTCATGACCGTGAGCGCGGCTGATATATCAGTTTTACACTCTGCAGAGGTTGCACACTTTCACCATGAGCCGTGATTCCCATATGCCAAGGGTCATGACTCCCACGTCACCTCACCAAGGAAGTGCGGCAGGGTACCCTATGAAGTCTTTCAAAAGGCTCTCTAGCAAGTTACTAATCAATCCGGGTGCAATGGCAAGGGGTGGCAGAGCCCTCCTGCTAGTGGCACACACACAGAGTAGCACACACCAGAACAGGAGCCGTAAAACAACCAGCTCGGCAAGGAATCTTTCAAGATTAATAACATGATAGAAAGTAACTTCATACTTGACTAAAACCAGAGCCATATGACCCTCAGGGTTGCGCTGTAAGTCCCGGTGTCATACTTACAGTTAAGTCCTTAGTCCATGTGGCTAAAAAGCATCTCTTAATCTTTATCTCATAATTAATTAATCATGTTCATAGATCATAGCATCATCAAGCACTAGCATCACTACTCAAATGCAATCTTGTAGGTGACAAGGATCAAGTCAACAATAACTAGGGATAAATATTATAGTTGCCAAGGCAGACACATGCATTATGAAATTAATGATTAGGGTGAATAGGCAACAAGGATGGTCCATGCTATACTTGCCTTGATCAAAGGGATCCTGAGAACTTGGGTCCTCAACGTAATCTTGATCACCAACGTATTGCTCACCGTCTGAACTCGATCATAAAATCACCACACAATCACCGAGGCAATCATACACGAAGCAAACAAGATCTATATTAGAAACAGTACACCAACAGTAGAAAAATAGATTGAAAAGTATATAAAAATAATCTACGCATCGCTACGATTCCAACGATATAAAGATCACGCAAATCGGAGTTCAAACGGAAGAGTTACGGTTAAACAAGTTTTCCTTTAATAAAATAATAGATTAAATATAATCCCAAATTTTAAAAGTTGAAAACATGAGTAACAGTAGTATCATTAGATAGATTATGGAATTACGAATTTAACGAGACTTGAACGGTTCAAATCGGATTTAAAACGAAGAAGTTATGGGCAATTTAAAACCAGGGGCAAATCTGTAAATAGTTGGAAAACGTATTTTGCATAAACCGATGAAAAACTGTTTTCTGAAATAGAAAGCGTATTCCTTCTAATGCGCTAAGGACTGCGGTTGATAACTTTAAAAACAGAGGGGGGCTTTTTGCAAATTGGAGGGTGAAGGGGTATGCTTCAATTTGAGCCGTTGGATCTAAGATGATCGGCTCAGATTAGATCTGAGAGAGGGGAGGGGGCCGTTAGCCGGAGGGAAGGACCGACGCAGCGGCGCGGTCACCGAAGAAGGGCGGCGCTAGTCAATCTCGGGCAACGGTGCTTGGTTTGCTTCGGTTTTTGAACGGGGAGCTAGAGAAGAGCTAAGCGAACCAATCTAGGGTTTTGGTTGGGGCCGAGGCGGTTTGGAGAGGAAGCAGCAAGCTCCGTGGCGGCGGCATAGCGACGGCGAGGTCGCAGGCGAACCAGGAGGGAGCAAAACGAAACAAATACAGTGGACGAGGCTTCTATACCTGTCTGAGCATCGGGAGCGACCAATTTGGACGCGGAGAGCTCCGGCGGGGAATTCGACGGGGGCAGCGGCGGCGGTGCTCTGTGAGGCGGTGCGAATTTGGCTTCGGCGGCGCGGCTAGGGCACCGTGGTTGCGGTTGAAGCTCGGGGGAGAGAGGCAGGGGCTCGGGCAGTTTATATAGGAGCGCGAGGAGCACGCGTAGGAGAGCTGGACTTGGTTGGGATTCGACCCGGAGGAGGGGGGCGCTCGTGCCTCGCGCGGACTCCGGCCGGAGAAAGAAGATGACGCTGGGCAGCGGGCCCTATGCGTCAGCGGCAGAGGGAGGGATGGAGCGGGGTGCTGCGCTGGAGCTGGGCTTCGGCCTGGCCGGCTCGGCCCAAAGCGGAGAAGAAAGGGGAGAGTGCGGCAGAGGAGTTGGGCCTCGACTGGGCCGAAAGAGAGGAGGGGTGAGGTTTCTGTTTTCCTTTCCTATTCTGTTTTCAAACCTATTTCCAAATGAGTTTTGAAATAATGGCTACACTATTTTGCAAACCAAACAAGTGCAACAATCAAAATAAATAGTGGCAGCATGCATGCAACACCCAAGTTTCTAAACTATGATTTATTTTAAATTTCCAAAAGAATATATATTATTTTCCCAATTCATGCCAAGCAAATGCATAAAATAAATTAAATTACATCTATTTTCATGGTGCAAATTTTAGGGTGTTACAGGTGAGTTTTGAACCATCCCAAAAATCTGTTCAAATTTTACCTATACATTTCTTTCACGATTTTTGTTCTCAATTGTCATGTAGATGTAGAGGGACATGAATACATGATGTTTGATATCTTTGTATTTTTGCTAGTAGATTGATTTTTTTGCCAACTTACTTGGCTCACGTCAGTTTGTCATTTTCGGTTCATGAACCTTTTATAAATATAAACGACCTCAAACGGATCTTCCTATCCAAGAAGGGAAGAAGTCTTCTAAAGGCAAGCAGTTGAATTCTTGCCCCCTCGTGCTCCTGTAGGTATCATCATTGACCGTGACCATGCCAACTACGTACGTACAGCAAATTAAAATTAAAAAGTGGAAGTGCTACATTTTGTACCAGACATGTTTATCTTGAAGGCTAAATATGGGTGGTCCTATTCCTATAGGAGCTTCAATGACCTAGTGACTCTCTTGGATGGTGTTCTTTCTAGACCAAACTCTGTGTCTGCCAACATATATCAAGCGAAGAAGCTTAATTATCAGTCCATTGATGATGGATGTGGAAAGAATACATGTGTGTCCAAACTATTATATCTTGTATTGTGGGGTGTTTAAAGACCTAACGAATTGTATAACACGTGGTGCTAGTCGATACAAAAGAAATGACAATTATAATGAGGAAGACAAGAGTACTAAAACTAGCTAGGGAAAAAAGAAAGAAGGGTGGTAAGAAAGTCACTTCTCTACTCCTTGATGAGGAAATCACTGCCTTAGTAATCGATGGTACTGACAAAAGAGGAATCCCAGCATTGGTTCTGTGGCACCTATGACCGATCGCTTGATATATCGGTTCTCAAACCCAAGGGACTCACAACTCCTGCGATGGTGGGCTTCGGAAGAGCGCAAGAAACACAACAGAGTGCTACGTCACCCATCCTAGGCAAAATAGTGGAAAGACTTCGGTGCCAAGCATCCAGACTTTCATGGCGATCCGAGAAACGTAAGGTTAGGTTTGATGGAATCAATCCTTTTAGTGATGGCACCAGTACACACAGAGCTCATGACCAGCTGAAATGCAATACCTGGGGTATGAGCGCCCGTGGAGCTTACTCCCACGTCCTCATTGGCTGTTTTTTTGAGATGGGACCCATTTGCATGTGTACCTTTGCAAACCATGGACCACACATTCATGCAGCCATGCATGCAGCCTGCTCGAGACTACCGGCTCATTTTCGGCTACTGCATCCATGTGGACAGGCCCTGTAAAAAAGTATACATGCATGTGGGGTCTATACAAAAAGCAGCCAATAAGCATGAAGGAGTAAGCTCCGCGACCGCTGATACGGAAGGAATTTTCGTTCTGTCATGACCAGTTATATCATGTTGATTTATTACAAACTCCCTACATGGTTGTGTTATATAAGAAAGTATTTGTTGCTGGCCATTTTAGTATCAGTGCTGAAAGCACAGCGTACCGGGCATCGACCTAGATATTTTTTTTTCGAGCCATTGATGCAAGAAATGAAGACACTATGGAAGGATGGAGTCAAATTGAAGGATGAGCTTGCGTAGGGTGCCTTCGCATGAAGAGCCGTAATTTTTGTTACCCAACACAGTTTTACTGTCAGGACACATAAAAAATGGACATAAATTAAATTAAAGGAAATAGGAAAAGATATATAAATAAATAAATAAATAAACTAGCTCGATCAGACCGATTTTCATATATATCCAAGAAGGGAAGAAGAAGTCTTCCAAAGGCAAGAAGTTGAATTTCATGCCCCCTCGTGCTCCTGTAGGCGTCACCATTGACCGTGACCATGCCAACTACGTACATACAAGCAGTCACCAAGTTGTATTATATATTACTCGAGAGCTGCCCTCGTGCTTATTCGCTCGCCCATACTACCACTATAAATAGCCGGGCAAGTCTCCACATCTCATCACCCATCGACCGATCGATCGATCGATCAAAGCAGCCATCTTATACATTGGTGCGCTTATTGTCATATATAGGAGATATATAGCTCAGCAGCAGCAGCACGCAATTAATGGCGTCGTCACCGAAGCTGCTAGCATGCCTCCTAGCCGCAGCTCTGGGCTTGGTGGCCACCGTCGTCACGCCGTGCGCGGCGCAGAACTCGCCGCAGGACTACGTGGAGCTGCACAACGCGGCGCGCGCCGACGTGGGCGTGGGCGCCGTGTCCTGGGACGACACTGTGGCCGCGTACGCGCAGAGCTACGCGGCGCAGGGACAGGGCAACTGCCAGCTGAACCACTCCGGCGGACCCTACGGCGAGAACCTCTACTGGGGCCCCGCCGGCGCCGACTGGTCGGCGTCCGACGCCGTGGCCTTGTGGGTGGCCGAGAAGCAGTTCTACGACCACGACACCAACAGCTGCGCCGCGCCCGCGGGGCAGGATTGCGGCCACTACACGCAGGTGGTGTGGCGCGACTCCACCTCCATCGGCTGCGCCCGCATCGTCTGCGACAACAACGCCGGCGTCTTCATCATCTGCAGTTACAACCCGCCAGGCAACGTCCCCGGCCAGAGCCCTTACTAGCTAGGCTCGCTACCTCCTGACGTCGTATATATGCTATATATACATATGCTTTATTCAGCATCGCATGCATGCATTGTTTGGTTTGGTTTGTTTTATTTTCTACGTAATGCGTACGTGTGTGTGGAGGGAATAAATTGTTGTCAACTATATATGTACCACATACGATGAATGTTGTTGACAAACACTTTTAAGTCAATAAAATCTTGCATGTTGGGATTATATTGGTGATATATATATATATATATCTTATTTCTGCTGATCGTTTCTCATTATAGACGGTTTTATTTAACTTGGCATATATATAGAACTCACAAAGCGTAGGTACAGTCACCGCTAAAAAACAATTATGATTTTAAAAGATGTGAGACCTTTTTTTTCTATAGAGGCGCCACTATAGTGCCCGATCAGATAAGCCTGCATGGGATAGTCGGCTCCAACCCCAGTGGCCTCTACAAATTGATCTCCAGAGGCTAAAAATAGGCTAGAGACAACATCCACCTCTAGACACTATCTTTACATAAGGCTCCATATAAAGTTGCTTCTACACATCGACCAGTGCATTATTAGGAGGCCCTCTTCTTTCTCCTCGAGATTTTTACATTACACCAAGGAGGAAAAGAGAAGGGGGGCCCTGGGCTACCTCCACATATCTAGTTGAAATTAAGGTCCTTGTTTGGTTTTGGAAGCTGAGTGACAACTTAGGCGACTAATTGTATTTCATGTGAGATACACAGGTGATTCGTCTACAGGTACATGTATGTGAGTGACGCCGGCAGTCCTTATTGCACATTTTTACCGCCAACTTTTATATGAAAACCACACCAAACTTAGTGAATATGGTTTTGTATTGACAATTTCCACAACTTTTGATGTTTCACTTGTTTTGAAGGACAAACATGGAAATACTTATAAAATGAACCAAAAGGGATAAATAATAGAGAATTAACAAAACTCTATTTTGGCCCAAAGCAAAACAAGGAGAAGGCCCCCCACTATCCAAAGCCTGGGTTAACACACATCGGAAACATGGCCTAGGCCCAAAGAAGGGGTGACCATGCGAAGATGGACGCGGGCTAGCACCACCCTGGCGCGCCCGCGCCAGGGACACGGCCACACCCTTACTACTACCAAATGGGCCTGGCTTGCGCGTGCAGCGTGCCGACAGCAACCGCCTCCACCATGTCGTTTTCGGGGTGTACGACCAAGTTCAATGCACCTAGAGGTGGGTTTCAGGTCGATTTAGGTGCATTAGTGAGGGGAATATTCTAAAAATTATTCCCCTCACGCTCCCTATAAAAGGAGAGGTCTCCCTCTCATACGAAACAACACACACAAAGCGATCAAGAGGACTCCCTCTATAATTAGAGCACCATTCCAAATGGCTATGCCCTAGTAGCCCTTTGGAGTGCTGCTCTGTATAGCACCAAGTTTCAGCAAAGACAAAGGAACAAAAACGGAGTGTGTGTGCCCGATAGAGTTCAGGTTTCCACTACTACTTTTCTTTCCTCCAACTAAGTTACTTGACTGAATGAAAACTGAAAAATGTGAATATTTTAGGACACTACTACACTATGCTTTCTAGTGGCGGGCATTTTAGGTTTTTAGAGGCGGGCAAAGCAACCGCCTCCAGTAGAAGGCCTCGGTCAATCCCAGATTAACCGAGGAGGTTTCCTTGCCCGTCGCGATTAATCGATTTACGGAGGCGGACGTCTTATATTGCCCGCTTCGGTAATTGATTTAAAATATTAAAAAAAGCCCAGCGAGCCCAATCGAGCCCGCTGTCCAGCCCATTGGAGCCCACTGCGCTCAATGTCTGATCTGCCGCCGCCGCCACAGATCTGTGCCGCCACCATCGCAGATCCGCTGCCATGGATCCGTCACTGCTAGATCCGCGTGCGCCATCGTCGAAGGGAGGAGGTGGTTCGACACCGTCGTGGAAGGGAGGTGCGGCCCTGAGCGCTGTCGCCACCGCCGTCGCAGTCGAAGGTGCAGGCGCCTCCGTCACTAGATCCGGCGGTGCTAGGGCCAGATCCGCCAACGCTATCACCAGATCTGCTCGTGCTTGGGCCGGATCTAGTTTCCCCATGCGCCACTGACGTCGACTCACGGCCAGCTGTAGAGAGAGAGCCACAGTGAGGGGGGTGGCTCGCATGGGAGAGAGGGAGCTCGCCTGTGGATTACCTTCTCGCCAAAGCCGGTCACCAGGCGATCGTGCGAACGATCGCACGGGGCACCCGCCACCGCCAATGGAGCGTGGACTCACCACCGGTGGAGCGTGGACGCACCGCCGGTGGAGCGTGGGGGAGAGGGAGGAATGCCGAGCCGGCGTGGAAGAGGAGGGGAGAGCGATGGCGCTTAGAGAGAGAGGGAGTGACAGGCCGATCTGAGAAAGAGAGGGGGAGAGCGACGATCGCTCAGAGAGAGAGAGAACGGCGGGCCGGTCTGAGAGAGAGGGTGAGGATGAGGACGAGGAACCGTAAGTGTTCGTATATGTACCTGATGAGCCTGATATTAGGCTGGGACGGGTTGATATTGGGCCAATATTTCCACCTCTGAAAATGGATTTACGGAGGCGGACATCTTAATTGGACTGCCTCCGTAAATATATATTTCCGGAGGCAGTCGTTTTAAGACGTCCGCCTCCGTAAATCTATTTTTAGAGGCGGTCCTTTGTGTCCGACAAGCTCCTTTGTGTCCATAAATGGAGAACTTCATCAACCATGCAAACACTCGCCTGCGGCACTTGACCTCCAATCGTGGTTCTACTATTGCATCACACCAAAATGATTTCAACAGAAAACACCTTCCATTCGTCTATGTTGGTTGAACTGACTTTATTCTAGCAAATAAGCTAATTTGGCTGAAGAAATAATTCAATTGCCAAATTGCGTTGCAAACACTACCAAATTAACACGGTGGTAAACATCCCCGTACCATCCTCGTTCTTCATGTGCCTCCAATTTTGCGAATCCATGGCCTCTAGAACCCTGTCCGTGCGCTCCAGCGACCGTAAATCACCGGCCATGTAGGCAGTCCCTCCTCTTTTCAGTAATAGAACCCGCCGTCCAAGGCGTGTACCAGAAAGTTCATGTTCTTTCTTTGGATAACGTATTTCAGCCGGTGGAAAAACGTAAACTCAGTTTAAATTGATTTTACAGTTTTTATAGAAATGCCACTACGCTAATTCGCTTATAAAATCTTTATTTTAACTCCGATTTGATCTGTGCAAATTGCGTTAGATTCAGAATTTCATAAGCTATCTGTTAGTAACACTGTTTTTCAGGAATTCTCACTTCTAAAATTCGAAATTTAATTTAATCTATTATTTCTCTATATAAAATCATGTTTAGATCGTAACTTCTCTGTTTTAAGTCCGAATTGCATGAACTTTATATCAATGTGATTGTAGCGATGCGTAGATCAGTTTTATAAACTTTTGATTTTGTTTCCTCTCTGTTGGTGTTCTGTTCTAATCCATAATCTTATTTGTTATGCATGATTGTTCCTGGATGTGTGTGTTGATGTGTTGAAAGGGTATAGACGATGAGCTTTGCGTTGGCAATTCCGAAGAAGTTGGAGATCAAGAAGTAGTTCGACAAAGGTTTGGACAAGAAGGCTCTAAATTTGAGGCAAGTATAGCTTGGGTCTTTTTTCTGTGATCTTTGTCATGTGACTTGATTAATGTTTTAGTAACAAACAATAAAAAAGGGTCATTTTAGCAACTTGAGGATTTGTCAGTAAGAGAATCTCCGGGATTGATAGTACAACTGAGGGCTACATGCCTCTAGTTTTAGCTCAGTATGAGGACCTTTTCTAGCTGGTTAGAGTTTACCCATGTGGCACAAATGGGGATAAGTAGACTATGGATCCCTGGAACTGGTTGTATCACACAGACTGATTGATGAAACCTAGTGGCCCTAACTTGTTAGATAAACCTTTAAAAGGCTTCATAGTGGCCTTCCTTGGTAGTGGGCTAAGAGGCTGATCACCTCGGACGATAGGGTAAATCACAGCTCACAGTAAAAGTGTATACCTCTGCGCAGAGTTCATTAAACAGGTATACTAGCCTTGCTCAAGGACACGAGCGGCCTTGGAATCCTTACAATTAAGATGGTGAATTTTGGTTGGTAACATGCTCATTGTTTATCGTTTTATGCTCTACATTATTTATGTTACATTGATCATGAGTTTATGGGATCTGTACTAGCTTATTGCTATACTTGCGGAGTTCGACATGGACTCACCCTTACTATCTCCCCACACCTCAGATGGATATCAGATTGCTAGAGTTTGGAAGTGTTAGGCTTGTGATCAAGCAGTCAGTTGTGTCCCTATGATGTTGGGTGTCTACACCTAAAGATCGAACTGTCTTTCCGCTGTTTATTACTTAAGGTTATATTCTCTATATTATTACGTTATGTATTTTGGCATTGTCTTTTGATATTACCTTTTATTTATAGCTGTATGTGGGATTTGACTTTCTGGGCTCACATAAGGTGTGCATCTGGTTTTATCCTTAAAACCGGGTGTGACACTCGCTCCCAGCCGGTGGCAGCGTCACTGGCACCCAGCCACTTGCATCTCCGATGACATCCCCAGCGCATGTCCGGTGAGGTCACAGTGCATCTCTGTCCGGCGAGTCCTGGTGCATCTCTGGCAAGACAGGTGTGCGAAGCGTCCCACTCCCCCTGCTTCCTCTTCCTCTGAACATGGATTCACCGAATGGTTCCTCTTCCTCGTCTGTGACTATGAGCTCCGACGGTAATGATGCAAGGTGAGCAGTGAGCACTATTCCATAAATCAATATTGACCGGACCGTGGGAATTGCTATGTCGAGCTCGTAGTGTTTTTTATTTCCATTGATATTCGCTACATGCCTAACTAACCCTAACCCACGGGGGGTCCTTGCGTAGGGACACCGCATCGGACGCCAACCGGCCACCACCCGCAATGAGCGTTGTAGCCTCTGTGCTTGCTGTTGCAAGTGCACATACTGTTGTGAATGATGCATCTGTCGCTGAGCCAATTGTTGCACCCACTGTCACGTCTGATGCCCGACTTTCCTCTGGCTCTAAAGCAAAAGCCTACCGGCAGAGCTCATAGCCTCGTGTGAAAAGAATGGCAACAAAGACAAAAGGTCGCCTTGTCGTCGAAGGAGCTCCATCTGCTCTGACAACTCCAGAAGCTTCATCCTCCAGTGGCGGCGCTCATCTATTAAAATCTCTAGGGTTTGATTTCAAGCACCTTTATGTATTGTATTTGTTGTTACAATTTAGCATGTGTAACTGCATTTTTATATTGGATGTGTGTGTTTCTGGTTTTTAATATTATATTGCTGCATGTGGTCAGTTTTTTTATTTGTATTATGTATGGTGTGGTTTAATAATTGATCTTCTGCATGTTATATAATTAAATTCCTGCATCTTCTATAATTAAATAGTCGCAGATTCACTATGAGATCAACTCTGGCTAGTGGAAGCAGCAGCCAACAAGAATCAGAACAACTCACCCCGCAAGCTGAATCTGTAAGTGGTACAGAGCCAATACAGATTTAAGATGATGATGATGAGACTGAGGATGACGGTTTTGCCACAAAAAGAAAGCTAAGATCTGTTGTCTGGAATGATTTCAAGATAGTGAAAGTATCCGGTGAGATCAAGGCTCAATGCAACCATTGTCACAATCAGCTTGGAGGGAAGAAGCAAGAATGGGACTAAACATCTCCATGACCATTTGAGGATATGCACATTGAAGAGGATCAAATTGCTGGTCAGAAATAAAACACTTGCTCGATCTGCCTTGAGGTTTAGTTCCCAGGAGGGGGCGAATATCAGTAGAGAATTATACATTTGATCCTGAAGTTGCTAGAAGAGAGCTTGCTGCCATGATTTTACTGCATGAGTACCCTTTATCTATGGTTGACCATGCTGGTTCTAGAAGGTTTGTGAGTGCATTTCAACCATTATTCCATATGGTGACTCGAAATACTATTAGGTAATATTTTTAGCTGGTCCAGTTTTCTTATTATGCATTATGAAATTATACTTTAGTTTTCTTATTTGCTTTGTCTGAGTTTGTAGCAAAGATATTATGGATGCATATGTTGAAGAAAAGAAGAAGGCCTTGGACTACATGGCTGCAACTAAGTCAAGAGTTGCAATAACTACAGACTTGTGGACTTCGGAGAACCAAAAAGAGGGTACATGGCTATCACGACCCATTTTATTGATGATTCTTGGTCACTTAGAAACATTATAACGAGGTACTTGTGGCACAAATTAATGAAACCAGTTTTGCTTAATCAATTTTATTTAGTCAACTAGTTTTTACTGAAACCAGTTTTCTTTATGTACTTGTAGGTTCATTTATGTGCCTGCACCTCACACAACTGAAGTTATTAGTGAAGAGCTGTATGAAGCATTGGTTGAATGGAATATTGATGAAAAAATCTCAACCGTGACACTTGATAACTGTTCCAGGTATGATAAGGTAATTCCTAAGCTTATCAAGAAGATAGAAAAACCAACACTGATGTTAGAAGGGAAACTGTTACATATGCGTTGTGCTGTCCACATTTTGAACTTGGTTGTCAAGGATGGTCTAAATGTTATAAAGAGTTCAAAAGCAAAAATACGTGACAGTGTTGCCTTTTGGACAACCACACCTAAAAGAGTAGAGAAATTTAAGGAAATTGCCAAGCATTGCAAAGTTAAAATTGTTCACAAGTTAGGCCTTGATGGCAAAACAAGGTGGAATTCTACCTACAAGATGCTTAGCATTGCTCTACCTCTCTCAAGGAAGTTTCTAACTATGCAACCCATGTTGAGAAGCTTTTTTATTGTGATCCTAGTGATGATGAATGGACCTTTGCTAGAGAGGTAGCTGATAGGCTGAAGTTGCATAACTGAAGTATTTTCTGGAGCTAGTTACGTGACAACCAATGTGCAATTTCTTAAAATCTGTGAGGCTAAAGAGCGAATGAAACAATGGCTGCATCCGGCAATCATATTATAGAAGAAATGACACTAGAGACGATTGAGAAGTTTGACAAGTATTGGAAAGAAATTCAAGGACCCATGGGATTGGCCACCATTCTTGATCCTCGGTTTAAGACCGACTACCTCCTTGGGTTTATTGAGACACTTACTGGTGAGTCGAGTGAGGAGTGTGCAGAGAGAGTTAGTGATGCTACCAACACTCTTTATGATTTGATGAAAGAATATGAAATGGATGACGATGAAGATAACACGGAATCATCAGCCCTTGCACTTGCAAATTCAGGTGTGCTGTCTGCCATCATTGCACGTGTTTCTAGTAGAAAGCCTGCTTCAGTTAGGTTCAAATCTGAGCTAGACAGGTGCTTGGACGATGAGTTGATTCCTATCTAAACAGAAAACTTTCAGATTCATGATTATTGGTGGAAGGTAGCTGGGACACGTTATCCTGTATTGAGGAAGGTAGCAAGGGGTATATATGCTATTCTAGTTAGCAAAGTTGCATCTCAATCAGCATTTAGCACTAGTGGAAGGGTTGTAGTGAGCACCGCAGCCGCCTCACTCCAGATCTCTTGGAGGCCTTAATGTGTTCACAAGATTGGTTGCGAAACAAATATCGATGTATATGTCCTATACCATTCATATTAAGTAGTTGACGTTTTCCTACTATCATTATTGCATGCATGACCATTGTAATTGTTAATTTTTTTCTATAGGTGAAGATAAGGGTGAACCAGCAAGCTTTTGGTATCCATGGCATCTGATCATATTGTATCCTTGTTAGGACTTATAGACCATGTATATCACACCTTTGAAAGACTTGTTAGCCTTACTTGATATGTGTTATCACTCAATCACAAAAATCAATGGCAATGAGTTCAAGGTAGTGTACTCCCTCCATATCGGAAAAAGATGACATTTAGGACAACGACACGCTCTCCAACGTATAACTTTGATTATATATTTATATAAAATATTTATTGAAAATGAATATACTTTTATGAAAATATATTTAAAGACATATCTATTTATATATTTTTATATTTTAAACTCAATAATTTAAAAGATATTCATGATTTATATTCCCAATGTTTGACCAAGACATTTCCAAAACGTCATCTTTTTTCGATACGGAGGGAGTACATGCACTACACACAGCTTGGTTCCATTCGGATACGCACCCTGGCAATGGATCTGCTCTATGTCTACTACGTGAGTACTTGTTGCACATCTATATTTGATTTCTCACCAAGGTGTTAAATGAAGATTCTACTACACATTGTTTTGGAATAAAGGAATTGAAAGCATTCACAGCTATACCATCTTATCGTTACTAATCTGTTAACAAGAGACGCACACAAGAAAAATATAAACATTCAAACTTTTAATAGAAGTAGAAACATCCGACCATCGGTTTAGAAGATTGCAACCATCATGGGTAATAACAGCCATTGTTCTATTATGTTTTAAGAATACACATCTCTAATACTAAAAAAATAGCCTAAAGTAACCCTGGATCAGTGTGACCCAACTTCGACATTAGATTCAGTTGTTTCTCTCTCCTTGGCAGAACTGTTCTATTAGCGTCGATTCTAAATTCCTGGGAGCAATCTTCTCGATTCTTAAAATTCCAGCGTTGACAGCCTCCGAGCTTGCCAAGGATGACTCTCCAAGAAAGGACTCCATCTCCTCAGGATTTTGCTCTTGTGCCCATGGATGTTGCATCACCTTTCTCAACCTATCAAGCCTCTCGGAGACTTCCCTCATCGACAGCCTATTGGCACCAGATATCTCCAAGCACTGCTTCGCTAACTCTGCAATCTCTTCCAGAAAATCCATGTTCTCGTCGTTCTTGATCTGATCATCCAGTATCTCCTCCAGCCTGCCCTCCTTTGTCACAGAAATAAACCTCAATGCTAGGCTCTTCTCATCTTCAGGCGCATCAAGGTTAAAAGGCTTCTTCCGTGTGAGCAGCTCCAGGAGAACAACACCGAAGCTGTAGACATCGCTCTTATCCGTCAAATGGCATGTCTGCATGTACTCCGGGTCAAGGTACCCACAAGTTCCTTGAACAAGTGTAACGAACTGCGACTCATCAGTTGGCACTAGGATGGAAGCGCCGAAGTCCGATACTTTGGCGGTGTAGTCGTGATTGATGAGGATGTTCGAAGACTTGACATCTCCATGGAGGATTGGGGGGATGCCCATGAGTGCAGGTAGGCAAGCGCCTCAGTGGACTGATGAGGATGTCCTTTCTTAGCCCTCTCTCTCTCAACTCCCTCACTCTCTTCCTCACGCCACTCAGCCGCCCACCACTATGTCTAATCTCGTGAGCACCTATCAATTCTCGTCCTCTCCTACCGGTAGTTTTCTTATAGCGCACGAGTACTAGTATAGAAGCGGACGACTTAGGAAACTGTTTTTAATTAATTTTGACGGGAGACACTGTAGCTTCACAACCATTGTTATAAATCAATTTTCAGGGTTAGTTCTGTTAAGAAACCCAATCCTAGAAATAAATCCATTTCTAGGGGCTGTTTTTCTAAGATATATGCCCTTGAAAATAGGAATTTTTTTAGGATGGACACCTTTACTGAATCGTCTCTAGAAGAACCAGATTATCCAGGTCAGTTGTGCGAAGAACCGCATCTGATATATATTTGAGCTATATATTTATAGGGACAATGCTGTTAGTTGACGAATAGCCCTAAAAATAACCAATACAATTACCCTTCTTCCTCCTCGTGACCATACCTTGTCATGATGCTCGACTCCCATGCCCTTGTTGAGCTCACTTGGAGGCGAGAAATTGCAAAAATGCATGGGGTGGGGGGAGATTTGGCCCATTGAAGCTTTGAAAGAGTTTGGTTTAAGAGCACCCAACTTTAAGAATAAAGTTGAATGAACCAACTTATGTGCGCTCAGGGATCAATCACACACATAAGCGACAAATTACATAGTACCATCACAAGGTTTAATACATAGCGAATAATATCACAGAGTCTTTACATAAATAGCAGCGGACTAATAATTATAATCTCTCGCGGAAGCTCCAATTCACAGGGAAGTAGTTGACTGATGAACCACAATCCTAGTAATCCTCAGAGAAGTCATCATAGTCATCTATTACCAATCCGGAATTTTTTCCCAAGTTTGAAAAATAAAGCAAGCCTAAGTACACGTCGTACTCAACAAGAATAGCACGGGTTCATGAGGCTCAAATAAGGCAAGACACAGGTTTCACCGTCTGAACTCGATCATAAAATCACCACACAATCACCGAGGCAATCATACACGAAGCAAATAAGGTCTATATTAGAAATAGTACACCAATGGTAGAAAAACAGATTGAAAAGTATATATAAATAATCTACGCGTCGCTATGATTCCAACGATAGAAAGATTACGCAAATCGGAGTTCAAACGAAAGAGTTAGGGTTAAACAAGTTTTCCTTTAATAAAATAATAGATTAAATATAATCCCAAATTTTAAAAGTTGAAAACATGAGTAACATTAGATAGATTACGGAATTACGAATTTAACCAGACTTGAACGGTTCAAATCGGATTTAAAACGAAGAAGTTATGGGCAATTTAAAACCAGGGGCAAATCTGTAAATAGTTGGAAAACGTATTTTGCATAAACCGATGAAAAACTATTTTCTGAAATAGAAAGCGCATTCCTTCTAATGCGCTAAGGACTACGGTTGATAACTTTAAAAATAGAGAGGGGGCTTTCTGCAAATCGGAGGGTGAAGGGGTATGCTTCAATTTGAGCCGTCGGATCTAAGATGATCGGCTCAGATTAGATTTGAGAGAGGGGAGGGGGCCGGCTGGCCGGAGGGAAGGACCGACGCGGTGGCGCGGTCGCCGGAGAAGGGCCTTGCTAGTCAATCTCTAGCTACGGTGCTTGGCTTGATTCGGTTTTTGAACGGAGAGCAAGAGAAGAGCTAAGCGAACCGATCTAGGGTTTCGGTTGGGGCCGAGGCGGTTTGGAGAGGAAGCAGCAAGCTCCGCGGGGGCGGCATAGCGACGGCGAGGTCACAGGCAAACCAGGAGGGAGCAAAATGAACGAAATACGGTGGACGAGGCTTCTATACCTCTCTGCAGAGCTTCGGGAGCGACCAATTTGGACGGGGAGAGCTCCGGCGGGGAATTCGACGGCGGCGGCGACGGTGCTCTGTGAGGCGGCGTGAATTTGGCTTTGGCGGCGCGGCTAGGGCACGGTGGTTGCGGTTGAAGCTCGGGGGAGAGAGGCAGGGGCTCGGGCAGTTTATATAGGAGCGCGAGGAGCACGCGTAGGAGAGCTGGACTTGGATGGGATTCGACCCGGAGGAGGGGGGCGCTCGTGCCTCGCGCGGACTCCGACCGGAGAAAGAAGATGACTCTGGGCAGCGGGCCCTACGTGTCAGCGGCAGAGGGAGCGGTGGAGCGGGGTGCTGTGCTGGAGCTGGGCTTCGTCCTGGCTGGCTCGGCCCAAAGTGGAGAAGAAAGGGGAGAGGGCGGCAGAGGAGTTGGGCTTCGACTGGGCCGAAAGAGAGGAGGGGTGAGGTTTCTGTTTTCCTTTCCTATTCTGTTTTCAAACCTATTTCCAAATGAGTTTTGAAATAATGGCTACACTATTTTGCAAACCAAACAAGTGCAACAATCAAAATAAATAGCGGCAGCATGCATGCAACACCCAAGTTTCTAAACTATGATTTATTTTAAATTTCCAAAAGAATGTATATTATTTTCCCAATTCATGCCAAGCAAATGCATAAATAAATTAAATTACTTCTATTTTCATGGTGCAAATTTTAGGGTGTTACAATTCTACCCCCCTTAAAATTAATCTCGTCCGCGAGATTAGTTAGTGCTTACTCAAACAGTTGGGGATATGACTTTCTCAATTCTTCCTCCCTTTCCCATGTTGCCTCATTTTCCGAATACCGATTCCACTGAACCTTGCACATTTTCATAACTCTGCTCCTTGTAACTCGCTCTGCGGTCTCTAAAATTTTGATTGGGTACTCCTCATAGGTAAGGTCCTCTTTAATCACTAATTCTTCCAATGGTATTTGTTCCTCAGGTACTCGCAAACATTTTCTGAGTTGGGATATATGAAACACATCATGCACACCCGCCAAACTTTTCGGTAATTCTAGCTGGTAAGCTACCTCTCCGCGTCTTGCTAAAATCTTGAACGGCCCAATATACCTTGGTGCTAGTTTACCTTACACTTTTAAGTATACATAATCTCCCACTTCCAAGGTCAATTCTCTTCTCCTTGTGTCAACATAACTCTTTTGTCGCGACTGAGCGATCCTCAAGTTTTCTCTAATTTTCTCAACTTGCTCTTCTGCATCTCTCAACACAGCTGGTCCAAACAATTGATTTTCTCCGGTTTGGTTCCAAAATAAAGGTGTTCTACATTTACGCCCATATAAAGCCTCGAACGGTGCCATCTTGAGACTCTTTTGGTAACTATTATTATACGAGAATTCCGCATATGGCAAACTCTTATCCCAACTATCACCCTTTTGCAATGCACATGATCTCAACATGTCTTCTAATATTTGATTGGTTCTTTCTGTCTGTCCATCTGATTCATGTATTTTCTTCCAAAAATGAGATGTGGATTGGGTACCTCTGTCAGACACAATTTTCTTAGGGACCCCATGTAAACACACAATTCTTGCCATATACAATTCAGCTAGCTTTGCCCCAGCATAGGTGGTCTTAACTGGAATAAAGTGAGCAACTTTTGTTAAACGATCAACAATTACCCATATCGAATCATACCCTGACTGAGTACGCGGCAGTCCAACTATGAAATCCATACCCACTTTATCCCACATCCATTCAGGTATCTTCATAGGTTGTAATAAACCTGCAGGCCTTTGATGCTCAGCCTTCACTCTCTGACAGGTGTCACATATCGCTACATACTCTGCCACATCTCTCTTAAGTCCAACCCACCAATACCTTTCTTTAAGATCCAAATACATTTTTGTGCTACCGGGGTGTATGGAATAAGCTGACTCGTGAGCCTATCGGAGTATGGCGTCACAAATAGATTTTATCTCAGGTACACACAATATTTTTCCAAACCAGAGAGTACCATGCTCATCGATTCTAAAGTCGGGTGACTTACCAACCACTACATTCTCAGTTATCTCTTTGAGCTTCTCATCTTCCAGATGCCCTTTGCATATTTCTTGCTCTAGAGTAGGTTCGACCACTATCTCCATAGCATTAGTAACCAAACTTAAATTGAGACGCTCAAATTCAGCACACAACTCCTTAGACATTGGGGTTACCTGAACATCATTAGCATAGCTCTTTCTACTAAGGGCATCAGCGACTACGTTCGCCTTTCCCGGATGATAATGTACATCCAAATCATAATCCTTGATTAATTCCAACCAGCGACGCTGTCTCAAATTTAGATCTTACTGAGTAAAAATATATTTTAAATTTTTGTGGTCGGTGTAGATATCACACTTCTGCCCAATAATATAGTGTCTCCAAATTTTTAATGAGTGCACAACTGCAACTAACTCAAGATCATGAGTAGGATAATTTAATTCATGTTTCCTCAGCTGTCTTGCTGCATAGGCCACAACTCTTTCTTCTTGCATGAGAACACAACCTAAGCCTTGTCGAGATGCATCGCAATAAATGGCAAATCTCTTGCTTAGATCCGGCAAGGTTAACACAGGGGTTGTGGTCAATCTTTTCTTCAAGTCCTCAAAACTATTTTGGCACTTTTCCGACCAAACAAATTTAGCACTCTTTTCTAATAAAGCAGTCATAGGCTTAGTAAGCTTTGAAAATCCTTCAATAAACCTTCGGTAGCATCCTGCCAATCCTAGGAAACTACGAATCTCACTAACATTGGTTGGTGGCTTTCAATTCAGCACATCTTCTACCTTGTTAGGATCAACGGCTATACCTCCATTGGAGGCAATATGACCAAGAAAAGCAACTTCCTTCAACCAAAACTCACACTTGCTCCGCTTAGCATACAACTTGTGTTCCCACAACTTTTGTAGCACCAATCTTAAATGCTCAGCATGTTCCTCCTCATTTTTAGAGTAAATTAAAATATCATCAATAAATACCGCAACAAACTTGTCTAGGTACTCCATGAACACTTTATTCATCAGATACATAAAATAGGTAGGTGCGTTGGTCAATCCAAAGGACATCACGGTATACTCACATAATCCATACCGAGTAGTAAAAGCTGTCTTAGGTATATCCGTAGCACGAATCTTTAGTTGATAGTAACCGGAACGAAGATCAATTTTGGAAAATACACAAGCTGCTCTCAATTGGTCAAATAAATCATCAATTCTGGGCAGTGGGAATTTATTCTTGATAGTAACCTCATTGAGCGACCGATAATCCACACACATCCTCAGACCGCCATCTTTCTTACCAACAAAAATAAATGGTGCTCCCCAAGGTGAAGAACTAAGTCGAATAAACCCTTTGTCTAGCAATTCTTTAATTTGTTTCTTAAGTTCTTCTAACTCATTTACTCCCATTCTATATGGACGTTTAGCTATGGGTGCAGTTCCAGGCAATAATTCAACAATAAGTTCAATGTCACGGTCGGGTGGCATACCTGGCAACTCATCAGGGAACACATCTGGAAACTCATCCACCACGCGATCTATCTGGTTGTCATCCTCCTGAAGCTGATTAACTGTTGCTGCAGGTGGTGGTTGTATCACTACATCAACACTGACTTTGTCTCCTTTAGGTGTAGTTAACGCAATGACCTTCTCTTCACACTGAATAACTGCCTTATTTTTCTTCATCCAATCCAGACCCAATATGACATCAATCCCAGCTGTTCTTATTACTGTAAGGTTCACTTTAAAGTCTACCCCCCTTAGAGCAATATTAACCGAAGGACAATAATACTAAGCTTGCATAGCCCCACCTGGTAAATTTACTAATATTGGGTTTTGTAGAGCTAAAAGTGGTATGCCCCGTACTCGAACAAAACTTTGCGATATGAAAGAATGCAATGCACCAGAATCAAAAAGAACAGTAGCAAGGATGGATTTGACGCTAAACGTACCCATCATTTGCAACATCATCAGGAGCATACCGTGACAATTGAACAAACTGATCATGGTATTCGGGCACAGACATTCGTCGTTGTTTCAAAGATCTGAATTCTGCCTGCTTCAGCTCAATCAGGCCTTCAGGGATATGATATGACCTGAAGTTTTCACAAAACTCTTGCCAGGTGACAGCAGGTGCATTATTGGGATGACCGTACTGGATTGAATCCCACCAATCTTGAGCAGCTCCTTGCAAATGTCCAGATGCATACAACACCTTCTCTTGATCATTGCACTGCGCAATGTTGAGTTTCCTCTCCATGGCGCGAAGCCAGTCATCAGCATCTAGCGGGTCAGCGGCATGGTTGAACACAGGCGGACAACCCTTCAGAAACTATCCTCGCTTATCTCTGGCGAGAGGTTGAACTGGCGGTGGTCCACCAACTGGGTTGTTTTGAATGAGCTGCATCATAGTCCGCATCAGTTGATTTTGCGAAGCGATGAGGTCTTGAATGCTAGGTTGCAGTGGTGGCGGTGGATTAGCATTCCTCCTGTTACCGGCCATCTGTTTTTCAACACATAAATGAATTTTAGTATCTTTACCATTATGCAATCACTTATAATTAACGAATCTGAATTTTCTGGACGAGATCAGATAACAGCAGTGCAGAAAAACGACCATATCTAGAGTTCTAGAAATCAAACAGAGACATGCTCTATACGTTGGAAAGCCTGAAAAATTCTCTACAACTTTCATGTTGACCACTTTTCCAGATTCTGAAGTTAAATTAACCAAAAACAGATATTAACAGAAACTGTCCAGGCTGCCAGACTGCGCAGAAACCTCAGTTTGCAACGAGTATATCCCCATGCTGTAGTAGTTGAGCATAGGCTGTAGGTCTGCGTAGTAGTATGTCAGCATGTTGATGAGCATGGTGTGGAAGAATGCATCTTCCTCTGGGTACTTAGTATACTCCTCCTAGATCCATCCCATCTTCCAGGGCAGTTCACCTCCGGCGGGGACTTCGGATGCGGGTGGTGCAACTAGCGATGGAGATGATGGAGCAGTAGGTGTCGGCGACAGAAGGATCTCTTCATCTTCTTCCTCGTATTCTTCTACCATATCCGGATCTTCCTCCATGTACATAGCTTCTTCTTTGCTGTCATCTTCCGAGAGGGTCACCACTTCGGGTTCAGCTGGAGTGGACAAAGCTCGCGGTGGGTAGTAGCCTCCAGTGCTCATGCAGGTAGTCTGACGACCACGAACCATCTTCTCCAACATAGATCAAGACAAAGTTAGAATGAGAGTAGTCTTAATATTTTATTAATGGAATAAGGATAAGGGAAGCATAAAAATTTATCAGTTAGCAAGTTAGGGTGGAAAGCATGAATAAGGTGTGAAAAACATCTCTAGTATTTCTACGTTTGTGTCCTACAGTCAAGCTATTGCTCCGATACTAATTTGTCACACCCAACTTTAAGAATAAAGTTGAATGAACCAACTTATGTGCGCCCAGGGATCAATCACACACATAAGCGATAAATTACATAGTACCATCACAAGGTTTAATACATAGCGAATAATATCACAGAGTCTTTACATAAATAGCAGCGGACTAATAATTATAATCTCTCGCGGAAGCTCCAATTCACAGGGAAGTAGTTGACTGATGAACCACAATCCTAGTAATCCTCAGAGAAGTCATCATAGTCATCTGTTACCGATCCGGGATTTTTACCCAAGTTTGAAAAATAAAGCAAGCGTAAGTACATGTCGTACTCAACAAGAATAGCACGGGTTCATGAGGCTCAAATAAGGCAAGACACAGGTTTAATAGCGGTTGCTTTTAGTTGATCATATTTTAGCAATTGAGTAGCAGCAATAGAATATACCAAGGGATAATGTTTGCATGATCATATAAACATGATAATTAATATGGAATAAACATCATCAGAAACATCAATTTAATAAATCAATATTCAGTTATTATAATTCTCCTGTAGGACGTCCAAGGCCGCTCATGACCGTGAGCGCGGCTGATATATCAGTTTTACACTCTGCAGAGGTTGCACACTTTCACCATGAGCCGTGATTCCCATATGCCAATGGTCATGACTCCCACGTCACCTCACCAAGGAAGTGCGGCATGGTACACTATGAAGTCTTTCAAAAGGCTCTCTAGCAAGTTACTAATCAATCCGGGCGCAGTGGCAAGGGGTGGTAGAGCCCTCTTGCTAGTGGCACACACACACGGTAGCACACACCAAAACAGGAGCCGTAAAACAACCAGCTCGGCAAGGAACCTTTCAAGATTAATAATATGATAGAAAGTAACTTCGTACTTGACTAAAACCAGAGCCATATGACCCTCATGGTTGCGCTGTAAGTCCCGGTGTCATACTTACAGTTAAGTCCTTAGTCCATGTGGCTAAAAAGCATCTTTTAATCTTTATCTCATAATTAATTAATCAAGTTCATAGATCATAGCATCATCAAGCACTAGCATCACTACTCAAATGCAATCTCATAGGTGACAAGGATCAAGTCAACAATCGCTAGGGATAAATACTATAGTTGCCAAGGTAGGCACATGCATTATGAAATTAATGATTAGGGTGAATAGGCAACAAGGATGGTCTATGCTATACTTGCCTTGATCAAAGAGATCCTGAGAACTTAGGTCCTCAACGTAGTCTTGATCACCAACGTATTGCTCACCGTCTGAACTCGATCATAAAATCACCACACAATCATCGAGGTAATCATACATGAAGCAAATAAGATCTCTATTAGAAACAGTACACCAACAGTCGAAAAATATAATGAAAAGTGTATAAAAATAATCTACGCGTCGCTACGATTCCAACGATATAAAGATCACGCAAATCGGAGTTCAAACGGAAGAGTTACGGGTTCAATTAGTTTTCCTTTAATAAAATAATAGATTAAATATAATCATAAATTTTAAAATTTGAAAACATGGGTAACAGTAGTATCATTAGATAGATTACGGAATTATGAATTTAACGAGACTTGAACGGTTCAAATCGGATTTAAAACGAAGAAGTTATGGGCAATTTAAAACCAGGGGCAAATCTGTAAATAGTTGGAAAACGTATTTTGCATAAACCAATGAAAAACTGTTTTCTGAAATAGAAAGCGTATTCCTTCTAATGCGCTAAGTACTGCTGTTGATAACTTTAAAAACAGAGGGGGGCTTTCTACAAATCGGAGGGTGAAGGGGTATGCTTCAATTTGAGCCGTTGGATCTAAGATGATCGGCTCAGATTAGATCTGAGAGAGGGGAGGGGGCCGGCTAGCCGGAGGGAAGGACCGACGCAGCGGCGCGGTCACCGGAGAAGGGTGGCGCTAGTCAATCTCGGGCTACGGTGCTTGGTTTGCTTCGGTTTTTGAACGGGGAGCAAGAGAAGAGCTAAGCGAACCAATCTAGGGTTTCGGTTGGGGCCGAGGCGGTTTGGAGAGGAAGCAGCAAGCTCCGTGGCGGCGGCATAGCGACGGCGAGGTCGCAGGCGAACCAGGAGGGAGCAAAACGAAACAAATACAGTGGACGAGGCTTCTATACCTGTCTGAGCATCGGGAGCGATCAATTTGGACGCGGAGAGCCCCGGCGGGGAATTCGACTGGGGCAGCGGCGGCGGTGCTCTGTGAGGCGGCGCGAATTTGGCTTCGGCGGCGTGGCTAGGGCACAGTGGTTGCGGTTGAAGCTCGGGGAAGAGAGGCAGGGGCTGAGGAGCACGCGTAGGAGAGCTGGACTTGGTTGGGATTCGACCCGGAGGAGGGGGGTGCTCGTGCCTCGCGCGGACTCCGACCGGAGAAAGAAGATGACGCTGGGCAGCGGGCCCTACGCGTCAGCGGCAGAGGGAGGGATGGAGTGGGGTGCTGCGCTGGAGCTGGGCTTCGGCCTGGCCGGCTTGGCCCAAAGCGGAGAAGAAAGGGGAGAGGGCGGCAAAGGAGTTGGGCCTCGACTGGGCCGAAAGAGAGGAGGGGTGAGGTTTCTGTTTTCCTTTCCTATTCTGTTTTCAAACCTATTTCCAAATGAGTTTTGAAATAATGGCTACACTATTTTGCAAACCAAACAAGTGCAACAATCAAAATAAATAGTGGCAGCATGCATGCAACACCCAAGTTTCTAAACTATGATTTATTTTAAATTTCCAAAAAAATATATATTATTTTCCCAATTCATGCCAAGCAAATGCATAAAATAAATTAAATTACTTCTATTTTCATGGTGCAAATTTTAGGGTGTTACAGGTGAGTTTTGAACCATCCCAAAAATCTGTTCAGATTTTACCTATACATTTCTTTCACGATTTTTGTTCTCAATTGTCATGTAGATGTAGAGGGACATGAATACATGATGTTTGATATCTTTGTATTTTTGCTAGTAGATTGATTTTTTTGCCAACTTACTTGGCTCACGTCAGTTTGTCATTTTCGGTTCATGAACCTTTTATAAATATAAACGACCTCAAATGGATCTTCCTATCCAAGAAGGGAAGAAGTCTTCTAAAGGCAAGCAGTTGAATTCTTGCCCCCTCGTGCTCCTGTAGGTATCATCATTGACCGTGACCATGCCAACTACGTACGTACAGCAAATTAAAATTAAAAAGTGGAAGTGCTACATTTTGTACCAGACATGTTTATCTTGAAGGCTAAATATGGGTGGTCCTATTCCTATAGGAGCTTCAATGACCTAGTGACTCTTGGATGGTGTTCTTTCTAGACCAAACTCTGTGTCTGCCAACATATATCAAGCGAAGAAGCTTAATTATCAGTCCATTGATGATGGATGTGGAAAGAATACATGTGTGTCCAAACTATTATATCTTGTATTGTGGGGTGTTTAAAGACCTAACGAATTGTATAACACGTGGTGCTAGTCGATACAAAAGAAACGACAATTATAATGAGGAAGACAAGAGTACTAAAACTAGCTAGGGAAAAAAGAAAGAAGGGTGGCAAGAAAGTCACTTCTCTACTCCTTGATGAGGAAATCACTGCCTTAGTAATCGATGGTACTGACAAAAGAGGAATCCCAGCACTGGTTCTGTGGCACCTATGACCGATCGATCGCTTGATATATCAGTTCTCAAACCCAAGGGACTCACAACTCCTGCGATGGTGGGCTTCGGAAGAGCGCAAGAAACACAACAGAGTGCTACGTCACCCATCCTAGGCAAAATAGTGGAAAGACTCCCGTGCCAAGCATCCAGACTTTCATGGCGATCCGAGAAACGTAAGGTTAGGTTTGAGCACTGATGGAATCAATCCTTTTAGTGATAGCACCAGTACACACAGAGCTCATGACCAGTTATATCATGTCGATTTATTACAAACTCCCTACATGGTTGTGTTATATAAGAAATTATTTGTTGCTGGCCATTTTAGTATCAGTGCTGAAAGCACAGCGTACCGGGCATCGACCTAGATATTTTTTTTTCGAGCCATTGATGCAAGAAATGAAGACACTATGGAAGGATGGAGTCAAATTGAAGGATGAGCTTGCGTAGGGTGCCTTCGCATGAAGAGCCGTAATTTTTGTTACCCAACACAGTTTTACTGTCAGGACACATAAAAAATGGACATAAATTAAATTAAAGGAAATAGGAAAAGATATATAAATAAATAAATAAATAAACTAGCTCGATCAGACCGATTTTCATATATATCCAAGAAGGGAAGAAGAAGTCTTCCAAAGGCAAGAAGTTGAATTTCATGCCCCCTCGTGCTCCTGTAGGCGTCACCATTGACCGTGACCATGCCAACTACGTACATACAAGCAGTCACCAAGTTGTATTATATATTACTCGAGAGCTGCCCTCGTGCTTATTCGCTCGCCCATACTACCACTATAAATAGCCGGGCAAGTCTCCACATCTCATCACCCATCGACCGATCGATCGATCGATCAAAGCAGCCATCTTATACATTGGTGCGCTTATTGTCATATATAGGAGATATATAGCTCAGCAGCAGCAGCACGCAATTAATGGCGTCGTCACCGAAGCTGCTAGCATGCCTCCTAGCCGCAGCTCTGGGCTTGGTGGCCACCGTCGTCACGCCGTGCGCGGCGCAGAACTCGCCGCAGGACTACGTGGAGCTGCACAACGCGGCGCGCGCCGACGTGGGCGTGGGCGCCGTGTCCTGGGACGACACTGTGGCCGCGTACGCGCAGAGCTACGCGGCGCAGGGACAGGGCAACTGCCAGCTGAACCACTCCGGCGGACCCTACGGCGAGAACCTCTACTGGGGCCCCGCCGGCGCCGACTGGTCGGCGTCCGACGCCGTGGCCTTGTGGGTGGCCGAGAAGCAGTTCTACGACCACGACACCAACAGCTGCGCCGCGCCCGCGGGGCAGGATTGCGGCCACTACACGCAGGTGGTGTGGCGCGACTCCACCTCCATCGGCTGCGCCCGCATCGTCTGCGACAACAACGCCGGCGTCTTCATCATCTGCAGTTACAACCCGCCAGGCAACGTCCCCGGCCAGAGCCCTTACTAGCTAGGCTCGCTAAGTTTGTTTTATTTTCTACGTAATGCGTACGTGTGTGTGGAGGGAATAAATTGTTGTCAACTATATATGTACCACATACGATGAATGTTGTTGACAAACACTTTTAAGTCAATAAAATCTTGCATGTTGGGATTATATTGGTGAGACATATATATATATATATATATATATATATATATATATATATATATATATATATATATATATATATATATATATATATTGCCCGCTTCGGTAATTGATTTAAAATATTAAAAAAAGCCCAGCGAGCCCAATCGAGCCTGCTGTCCAGCCCATTGGAGCCCACTGCGCTCAATGTCTGATCTGCCGCCGCCGCCACAGATCCGTGCCGCCACCATCGCAGATCCGCTGCCATGGATCCGTCACTGCTAGATCCGCGTGCGCCATCGTCGAAGGGAGGAGATGGTTCGACACCGTCGTGGAAGGGAGGTGCAGCCCTAAGCGCTGTCGCCACCGCCGTCGCAGCCGAAGGTGCAGGCGCCTCCGTCACTAGATCCGGCGGTGCTAGGGCCAGATCCGCCAACGCTATCACCAGATCTGCTCGTGCTTGGGCCGGATCTAGTTTCCCCATGCGCCACTGACGTCGACTCACGGCCAGCTGTAGAGAGAGAGCCACAGTGAGGGGGGTGGCTCGCATGGGAGAGAGGGAGCTCGCCTGTGGATTACCTTCTCGCCAAAGCCGGTCACCAGGCGATCGTGCGAACGATCGCACGGGGCACCCGCCACCGCCAATGGAGCGTGGACTCACCACCGGTGGAGCGTGGACGCACCGCCGGTGGAGCGTGGGGGAGAGGGAGGAATGCCGAGCCGGCGTGGAAGAGGAGGGGAGAGCGATGGCGCTCAGAGAGAGAGGGAGCGACAGGCCGATCTGAGAAAGAGAGGGAGAGAGCGACGATCGCTCAGAGAGAGAGAGAACGGCGGGCCGGTCTGAGAGAGAGGGTGAGGATGAGGACGAGGAACCGTAAGTGTTCGTATATGTACCTGATGAGCCTGATATTAGGCTGGGACGGGTTGATATTGGGCCAATATTTCCGCCTCTAAAAATGGATTTACGGAGGCGGACATCTTAATTGGACTGCCTCCGTAAATATATATTTCCGGAGGCAGTCGTTTTAAGACGTCCGCCTCCGTAAATCTATTTTTAGAGGCGGTCCTTTGTGTCCGACAAGCTCCTTTGTGTCCATAAATGGAGAACTTCATCAACCATGCAAACACTCGCCTGCGGCACTTGACCTCCAATCGTGGTTCTACTATTGCATCACACCAAAATAATTTCAACAGAAAACACCTTCCATTCGTCTATGTTGGTTGAACTAACTTTATTCTAGCAAATAAGCTAATTTGGCTGAAGAAATAATTCAATTGCCAAATTGCGTTGCAAACACTACCAAATTAACACGGTGGTAAACATCCCCGTACCATCCTCGTTCTTCATGTGCCTCCAATTTTGCGAATCCATGGCCTCTAGAACCCTGTCCGCACGCTCCAGCGACCGTAAATCGCCGGCCATGTAGGCAGTCCCTCCTCTTTTCAGTAATAGAACCCGCCGTCCAAGGCGTGTACCAGAAAGTTCGTGTTCTTTCTTTGGATAACGTATTTCAGCCGGTGGAAAAACGTAAGCTCAGTTTAAATTGATTTTACAGTTTTTATAGAAACGCCACTACGCTAATTCGCTTATAAAATCTTTATTTTAACTCCGATTTGATCTGTGCAAATTGCGTTAGATTCAGAATTTCATAAGCTATCTGTTAGTAACACTGTTTTTTAGGAATTCTCACTTTTAAAATTCGTAATTTAATTTAATCTATTATTTCTCTATATAAAATCTTGTTTAGATCGTAACTTCTCTGTTTTAAGTCCGAATTGCACGAACTTTATATCGATGTGATTGTAGCGATGCGTAGATCAGTTTTATAAACTTTTGATTTTGTTTCCTCTCTGTTGGTGTTCTGTTCTAATCCATAATCTTGTTTGTTATGCATGATTGTTCCTCGATGTGTGTGTTGATGTGTTGAAAGGGTATAGACGATGAGCTTTGCGTTGGCAATTCCGAAGAAGTTGGAGATCAAGAAGTAGTTCGACAAAGGTTTGGACAAGAAGGCTCTAAATTTGAGGCAAGTATAGCTTGGGTCTTTTTTCTGTGATCTTTGTCATGTGACTTGATTAATATTTTAGTAACAAACGATAAAAAAGGGTCATTTTAGCAACTTGAGGATTTGTCTGTAAGAGAATCTCCGGGATTGATAGTACAACTGAGGGCTACATGGCTCTGGTTTTAGCTCAGTATGAGGACCTTTTCTAGCTGGTTAGAGTTTACCCATGTGGCACAAATGGGGATAAGTAGACTATGGATCCCTGGAACTGGTTGTATCACACAGACTGATTGATGAAACCTAGTGGCCCTAACTTGTTAGATAAACCTTTAAAAGGCTTCATAGTGGCCTTCCTTGGTAGTGGGCTAAGAGGCTGATCACCTCGGACGAAAGGGTAAATCACAGCTCACAGTAAAAGTGTACACCTCTGCGCAGAGTTCATTAAACAGGTATACTAGCCTTACTCAAGGACACGAGCGGCCTTGGAATCCTTACAATTAAGATGGTGAATTTTGGTTGGTAACATGCTCATTGTTTATCGTTTTATGCTCTACATTATTTATGTTACATTGATCATGAGTTTATGGGATCTGTACTAGCTTATTGCTATACTTGCGGAGTTCGACATGGACTCACCCTTACAATCTCCCCACACCTCAGATGGATATCAGATTGCTAGAGTTTGGAAGTGTTAGGCTTGTGATCAAGCAGTCAGTTGTGTCCCTATGATGTTAGGTGTCTACACCTAAAGATCGAAGTGTCTTTCCGCTGTTTATTACTTAAGGTTATATTCTCTATATTATTACGTTATGTATTTTGGCATTGTCTTTTGATATTACCTTTTATTTGTAGCTGTATGTGGGATTTGACTTTCTGGGCTCACATAAGGTGTGCATCAGGTTTTATCCTTAAAACCGGGTGTGACACTCGCTCCCAGCCGGTGGCAGCGTCACTGGCACCCAGCCACTTGCATCTCCGATGACATCCCCAGCGCATGTCCGGTGAGGTCACAGTGCATCTCTGTCCGGCGAGTCCTGGTGCATCTATGGCAAGACAGGTGTGCGAAGCGTCCCATTCCCCCTGCTTCCTCTTCCTCTGAACATGGATTCACCCAATGGTTCCTCTTCCTCGTCTGTGACTATGAGCTCCGATGGTAATGATGCAAGGTGAGCAGTGAGCACTATTCCATAAATCAATATTGACCGGACCGTGGTAATTGCTATGTCGAGCTCGTAGTGTTTTTTATTTCCATTGATATTCGCTACATGCCTAACTAACCCTAACCCACGGGGGGTCCTTGCGAAGGGACACTGCATCGGACGCCAACCGGCCACCACCCGCAATGAGCGTTGTAGCCTCTGTGCTTGCTGTTGCAAGTGCACATACTGTTGTGAATGATGCATCTGTCGCTGAGCCAATTGTTGCACCCACTGTCACCACTGATGCCCGACTTTCCTCTGGCTCTAAAGCAAAAGCCTACCGGCAGAGCTCATAGCCTCGTGTGAAAAGAATGGCAACAAAGACAAAAGGTCGCCTTGTCGTCGAAGGAGCTCCATCTGCTCTGACAACTCCAGAAGCTACATCCTCCAGTGGCGGCGCTCATCTATTAAAATCTCTAGGGTTTGATTTCAAGCACCTTTATGTATTGTATTTGTTGTTACAATTTAGCATGTCTAACTGCATTTTTATATTGGATGTGTGTGTTTCTGATTTTTAATATTATATTGCTGCATGTGGTCAGTTTTTTTATTTGTATTATGTATGGTGTGGTTTAATAATTGATCTTCTACATGTTATATAATTAAATTCCTGCATCTTCTATAATTAAATAGTCGCAGATTCACTATGAGATCAACTCCGGCTAGTGGAAGCAGCAGCCAACAAGAATCAGAACAACTCACCCCGCAAGCTGAATCTGTAAGTGGTACAGAGCCAATACAGATTGAAGATGATGATGATGAGACTGAGGATGACGGTTTTGCCACAAAAAGAAAGCTAAGATCTGTTGTCTGGAATGATTTCAAGATAGTGAAAGTATCCGGTGAGATCAAGGCTCAATGCAACCATTGTCACAATCAGCTTGGAGGGAAGAAGCAAGAATGGGACTAAACATCTCCATGACCATTTGAGGATATGCACATTGAAGAGGATCAAATTGGCTGGTCAGAAATAAAACACTTGCTCGATCTGCCTTGAGGTTTAGTTCCCAGGAGGGGGCGAATATCAGTAGAGAATTATACATTTGATCCTGAAGTTGCTAGAAGAGAGCTTGCTGCCATGATTTTACTGCATGAGTACCCTTTATCTATGGTTGACCATGCTGGTTCTAGAAGGTTTGTGAGTTCATTTCAACCATTATTCCATATGGTGACTCGAAATACTATTAGGTAATATTTTTAGCTGGTCCAGTTTTCTTATTATGCATTATGAAATTATACTTTAGTTTTCTTATTTGCTTTGTCTGAGTTTGTAGCAAAGATATTATGGATGCATATGTTGAAGAAAAGAAGAAGGCCTTGGACTACATGGCTGCAACTAAGTCAAGAGTTGCAATAACTACAGACTTGTGGACTTCGGAGAACCAAAAAGAGGGTACATGGCTATCACGACCCATTTTATTGATGATTCTTGGTCACTTAGAAACATTATAACGAGGTACTTGTGGCACAAATTAATGAAACCAGTTTTACTTAATCAATTTTATTTAGTCAACTAGTTTTTACTGAAACCAGTTTTCTTTATGTACTTGTAGGTTCATTTATGTGCCTGCACCTCACACAACTGAAGTTATTAGTGAAGAGCTGTATGAAGCATTGGTTGAATGGAATATTGATGAAAAAATCTCAACCGTGACACATGATAACTGTTCCATGTATGATAAGGTAATTCCTAAGCTTATCAAGAAGATAGAAAAACCAACACTGATGTTAGAAGGGAAACTGTTACATATGCGTTGTGCTGTCCACATTTTGAACTTGGTTGTCAAGGATGGTCTAAATGTTATAAAGAGTTCAAAAGCAAAAATACGTGACAGTGTTGCCTTTTGGACAACCACACCTAAAAGAGTAGAGAAATTTAAGGAAACTGCCAAGCATTGCAAAGTTAAAATTGTTCACAAGTTAGGCCTTGATGGCAAAACAAGGTGGAATTCTACCTACAAGATGCTTAGCATTGCTCTACCTCTCTCAAGGAAGTTTCTAACTATGCAACCCATGTTGAGAAGCTTTTTTATTGTGATCCTAGTGATGATGAATGGACCTTTGCTAGAGAGGTAGCTGATAGGCTGAAGTTGCATAACTGAAGTATTTTCTGGAACTAGTTACGTGACAACCAATGTGCAATTTCTTAAAATCTGTGAGGCTAAAGAGCGAATGAAACAATGGCTGCATCCGGCAATCATATTATAGAAGAAATGACACTAGAGATGATTGAGAAGTTTGACAAGTATTGGAAGGAACTTCAAGGACCTATGGGATTGGCCACCATTCTTGATCCTCGGTTTAAGACCGACTACCTCCTTGGGTTTATTGAGACACTTACTGGTGAGTCGAGTGAGGAGTGTGCAGAGAGAGTTAGTGATGCTACCAACACTCTTTATGATTTGATGAAAGAATATGAAATGGATGACGATGAAGATAACATGGAATCATCAGCCCTTGCACTTGCAAATTCAGGTGTGCTATCTGCCATCATTGCACGTGTTTCTAGTAGAAAGCCTGCTTCAGTTAGGTTCAAATCTAAGCTAGACAGGTGCTTGGAGGATGAGTTGATTCCTATCTAAACAGAAAACTTTCAGATTCTTGATTATTGGTGGAAGGTAGCTAGGACACGTTATCCTGTATTGAGGAAGGTAGCAAGGGGTATATATGCTATTCTAGTTAGCAAAGTTGCATCTCAATCAGCATTTAGCACTAGTGGAAGGGTTGTAGTGAGCACCGCAGCCGCCTCACTCCAGATCTCTTGGAGGCCTTAATGTGTTCACTAGATTGGTTGCGAAACAAATATCGATGTATATGTCCTATACCATTCATATTAAGTAGTTGACGTTTTCCTACTATCATTATTGCATGCATGACCATTGTAATTGTTAATTTTTTTTATAGGTGAAGATAAGGGTGAACCAGCAAGCTTTTGGTATCCATGGCATCTGATCATATTGTATCCTTGTTAAGACTTATAGACCATGTATATCACACCTTTGAAAGACTTGTTAGCCTTACTTGATATGTGTTATCACTCAATCACAAAAATCAATGGCAATGAGTTCAAGGTAGTGTACTCCCTCCATATCGGAAAAAGATGACATTTAGGACAACGACACGCTCTCCAACGTATAACTTTGATTATATATTTATATAAAATATTTATTGAAAATGAGTATACTTTTATGAAAATATATTTAAAGACATATCTATTTATATATTTTTATATTTTAAACTCAATAATTTAAAAGATATTCATGATTTATATTCCCAATGTTTGACCAAGACATTTCCAAAACGTCATCTTTTTCCGATACGGAGGGAGTACATGCACTACACACAGCTTGGTTCCATTCGGATACGCACCCTGGCAATGGATCTGCTCTATGTCTACTTCGTGAGTACTTGTTGCACATCTATATTTGATTTCTCACCAAGGTGTTAAATGAAGATTCTACTACACATTGTTTTGGAATAAAGGAATTGAAAGCATTCACAGCTATACCATCTTATCGTTACTAATCTGTTAACAAGAGACGCACACAAGAAAAATATAAACATTGAAACTTTTAATAGAAGTAGAAACATCCGACCATCGGTTTAGAAGATTGCAACCATCATGGGTAATAACAGCCATTGTTCTATTATGTTTTATGAATACACATCTCTAATACTAAAAAAATAGCCTAAAGTAACCCTGGATCAGTGTGACCCAACTTCGACATTAGATTCAGTTGTTTCTCTCTCCTTGGCAGAATTGTTCTATTAGCGTCGATTCTAAATTCCTGGGAGCAATCTTCTCGATTCTTAAAATTCCAGCGTTGACAGCCTCCGAGCTTGCCAAGGATGACTCTCCAAGCAAGGACTCCATCTCCTCAGGATTTTGCTCTTGTGCCCATGGATGTTGCATCACCTTTCTCAACCTATCAAGCCTCTCGGAGACTTCCCTCATCGTCAGCCTATTGGCACCAGATATCTCCAAGCACTGCTTCGCTAACTCTGCAATCTCTTCCAGAAAATCCATGTTCTCGTCGTTCTTGATCTGATCATCCAGTATCTCCTCCAGCCTGCCCTCCTTTGTCACAGAAATAAACCTCAATGCTAGGCTCTTCTCATCTTTAGGCGCATCAAGGTTAAAAGGCTTCTTCCGTGTGAGCAGCTCCAGGAGAACAACACCGAAGCTGTAGACATCGCTCTTATCCGTCAAATGGCATGTCTGCATGTACTCCGGGTCAAGGTACCCACAAGTTCCTTGAACAAGTGTGACGAACTGCGACTCATCAGTTGGCACTAGGATGGAAGCGCCGAAGTCCGATACTTTGGCGGTGTAGTCGTGATTGATGAGGATGTTCAAAGACTTGACATCTCCATGGAGGATTGGGGGGATGCCCATGAGTGCAGGTAGGCAAGCGCCTCAGTGGACTGATGACGATGTCCTTTCTTAGCCCTCTCTCTCTCAACTCCCTCACTCTCTTCCTCACGCCACTCAGCCGCCCACCACTATGTCTAATCTCGTGAGCATCTTTCAATTCTCGTCCTCTCCTACCGGTAGTTTTCTTATAGCGCACGAGTACTAGTATAGATGCGGACGACTTAGGAAACTGTTTTTAATTAATTTTGATGGGAGACACCGTAGCTTCACAACCATTGTTATAAATCAATTTTCAGGGTTAGTTCTGTTAAGAAACCCAATCCTAGAAATAAATCCATTTCTAGGGGCTGTTTTTCTAAGATATATGCCCTTGAAAATAGGAATTTTTTTAGGATGGACACCTTTACTGAATCGTCTCTAGAAGAACCAAATTATCCAGGTCAGTTGTGCGAAGAACCGCATCTGATATATATTTGAGCTATATATTTATAGGGACAATGCTGTTAGTTGACGAATAGCCCTAAAAATAACCAATACAATTACCCTTCTTCCTCCTCGTGACCATACCTTGTCATGATGCTCGACTCCCATGCCCTTGTTGAGCTCACTTGGAGGCGAGAAATTGCAAAAATGCATGGGGTGGGGGGAGATTTGGCCCATTGAAGCTTTGAAAGAGTTTGGTTTAAGAGCACCCAACTTTAAGAATAAAGTTGAATGAACCAACTTATGTGCACCCAGGGATCAATCACACACATAAGCGACAAATTACATAGTACCATCACAAGGTTTAATACATAGCGAATAATATAACAGAGTCTTTACATAAATAGCAGCGGACTAATAATTATAATCTCTCGCGGAAGCTCCAATTCACAGGGAAGTAGTTGACTGATGAACCACAATCCTAGTAATCCTCAGAGAAGTCATCATAGTCATCTGTTACCAATCCGGAATTTATACCCAAGTTTGAAAAATAAAGCAAGCGTAAGTACACGTCGTACTCAACAAGAATAGCACGGGTTCATGAGGCTCAAATAAGGCAAGATACAGGTTTAACAGCGATTGCTTTTAGTTGATCATGTTTTAGCAATTGAGTAGCAGCAATAGAATATACCGAGGAATAATATTTGCATGATCACATAAACATGATAATTAATATGGAATAAACATCATGAGAAACTTCAATTTAATAAATCAATATTCAGTTATTATAATTCTCCTATAAGACTTCCAAGGCCGCTCATGACCGTGAGCGCGGCTGATATATCAGTTTTACACTCTGCAGAGGTTGCACACTTTCACCATGAGCCGTGATTGCCATATGCCAAGGGTCATGACTCCCACGTCACCACATCAAGGAAGTGCGGCAGGGTACACTATGAAGTCTTTCAAAAGGCTCTCTAGCAAGTTACTAATCAATCCGGACGCAATGGCAAGGGGTGATAGAGCCCTCCTGCTAGTGGCACACACACGCTGCAGCACACACCAAAACATGAGCCACAAAACGACCAGCTCGGTAAGGAACCTTTCAAGACTAATAACATGATAGAGAGTAACTTCATACTTGACTAAAACCAGAGCCATATGACCCTCATAGTTGCGCTGTAAGTCCCGGTGTCATACTTACAATTAAGTCCTTAGTCCATGTTGTTAAAAAGCATCTTTTAATCTTAATCTTATAATTAATTAATCAAGTTCATGGATCATACCATCATCAAGCACTAGCATCACTACTCAAATACAATCTCATAGGTGACAAGGATCAAGACAAAAATAACTAGGGATAAATACTATAGTTGCCATGGCAGACACATGCATTATGAAATTAATGATTAGGGTGAATAGGCAACAAGGATGGTCCATGCCATACTTGCCTTGATCAAAGGGATCCTGAGAACTTAGGTCCTCAATGTAGTCTTGATCACCAACGTATTGCTCACCGTCTGAACTCGATCATAAAATCACCACACAATCACCGAGGCAATCATACATGAAGCAAATAAGATCTATATTAGAAATAGTACACCAATGGTAGAAAAATAGATTGAAAAGTGTATAAAAATAATCTATGCGTCGCTATGATTCCAACGATAGAAAGATTACGCAAATCGGAGTTCAAACGAAAGAGTTAGGGTTAAACAAGTTTTCCTTTAATAAAATAATAGATTAAATATAATCCCAAATTTTAAAAGTTGAAAACATGAGTAACATTAGATAGATTACGGAATTACGAATTTAACCAGACTTGAACAGTTCAAATAGGATTTAAAACGAAGAAGTTATGGGCAATTTAAAACCAGGGGCAAATCTGTAAATAGTTGGAAAACGTATTTTGCATAAACCGATGAAAAACTATTTTCTGAAATAGAAAGCGCATTCCTTCTAATGCGCTAAGGACTACGGTTGATAACTTTAAAAATAGAGAGGGGGCTTTCTGCAAATCGGAGGGTGAAGGGGTATGCTTCAATTTGAGCCGTCGGATCTAAGATGATCGGCTCAGATTAGATCTGAGAGAGGAGAGGGGGCCGGCTGGCCGGAGGGAAGGACCGACGCGGCGGCGCGGTCACCGGAAAAGGGCCTCGCTAGTCAATCTCGGGCTACGGTGCTTGGTTTGATTCGGTTTTTGAACGGAGAGCAAGAGAAGAGCTAAGCGAACCGATCTAGGGTTTCGGTTGGGGCCGAGGCGGTTTGGAGAGGAAGCAGCAAGCTCCGCGGGGGCGGCATAGCGTCGGCGAGGTCACAGGCGAACCAGGAGGGAGCAAAATGAACGAAATACGGTGGACGAGGCTTCTATACCTCTCTGCAGAGCTTCGGGAGCGACCAATTTGGACGGGGAGAGCTCCGGCAGGGAATTCGACGGCGGCGGCGGCGGTGCTCTGTGAGGCGGCGTGAATTTGGCTTCGGCGGCGCGGCTAGGGCACGGTGGTTGCGGTTGAAGCTCGAACGAGAGAGGCAGGGGCTCGGGCAGTTTATATAGGAGCGCGAGGAGCACGCGTAGGAGAGCTGGACTTGGATGGGATTCGACCCGAAGGAGGGGGGCGCTCGTGCCTCGCGCGGACTCCGACCGGAGAAAGAAGATGACTCTGGGCAGCGGGCCCTACGTGTCAGCGGCAGAGGGAGGGATGGAGCGGGGTGCTGTGCTAGAGCTGGGCTTCGGCCTGGCCGGCTCGGCCCAAAGCGGAGAAGAAAGGGGAGAGGGCGGCAGAGGAGTTGGGCTTCGACTGGGCCGAAAGAGAGGAGGGGTGAGGTTTCTGTTTTCCTTTCCTATTCTGTTTTCAAACCTATTTCCAAATGAGTTTTGAAATAATGGCTACACTATTTTGCAAACCAAACAAGTGCAACAATCAAAATAAATAGCGGCAGCATGCATGCAACACCCAAGTTTCTAAACTATGATTTATTTTAAATTTCCAAAAGAATGTATATTATTTTCCCAATTCATGCCAAGCAAATGCATAAAATAAATTAAATTACTTCTATTTTCATGGTGCAAATTTTAGGGTGTTACAATTCTACCCCCCTTAAAATTAATCTCGTCCGCGAGATTAGTTAGTGCTTACTCAAACAGTTGGGGATATGACTTTCTCAATTCTTCCTCCCTTTCCCATGTTGCCTCATTTTCCGAATACCGATTCCACTGAACCTTCCATATTTTTATAACTCTGCTCCTTGTAACTCGCTCTGCGGTCTCTAAAATTTTGATTGGGTACTCCTCATAGGTAAGGTCCTCTTTAATCACTAATTCTTCCAATGGTATTTGTTCCTCAGGTACTCGCAAACATTTTCTGAGTTGGGATATATGAAACACATCATGCACACCCGCCAAACTTTCGGGTAATTCTAGCTGGTAAGCTACCTCTCCGCGTCTTGCTAAAATCTTGAACGGCCCAATATACCTTGGTGCTAGTTTACCTTACACTTTTAAGTATACATAATCTCCCACTTCCAAGGTCAATTCTCTTCTCCTTGTATCAGCATAACTCTTTTGTCGCGACTGAGCGATCCTCAAGTTTTCTCTAATTTTCTCAACTTGCTCTTCTGCATCTCTCAACACAGCTGGTCCAAAGACTTGATTTTCTCCGGTTTGGTTCCAAAATAAAGGTGTTCTACATTTACGCCCATATAAAGCCTCGAATGGTGCCATCTTGAGACTCTTTTGGTAACTATTATTATACGAGAATTCCGCATATGGCAAACTCTTATCCCAACTATCACCCTTTTGCAATGCACATGATCTCAACATGTCTTCTAATATTTGATTGGTTCTTTCTGTCTGTCCATCTGATTCATGTATTTTCTTCCAAAAATGAGATGTGGATTGGGTACCTCTGTCAGACACAATTTTCTTAGGGACCCCATGTAAACACACAATTCTTGCCATATACAATTCAGCTAGCTTTGCCCCAGCATAGGTGGTCTTAACTGGAATAAAGTGAGCAACTTTTGTTAAACGGTCAACAATTACCCATATCGAATCATACCCTGACTGAGTACGCGGCAGTCCAACTATGAAATCCAAACCTACTTTATCCCACATCCATTCAGGTATCTTCTTAGGTTGTAATAAACCTGCAGGCCTTTGATGCTCAGCCTTTACTCTCTGACAGGTGTCACATATCGCTACATACTCTGCCACATCTCTCTTAAGTCCAACCCACCAATACCTTTCTTTAAGATCCAAATACATTTTTGTGCTACCGGGGTGTATGGAATAAGCTGACTCGTGAGCCTATCGGAGTATGGCGTCGCAAATAGATTTTATCTCAGGTACACACAACCATTTTCCAAACCATAGAGTACCATGCTCATCGATTCTAAAGCCGGGTGACTTACCAACCACTACATTCTCAGCTATCTCTTTGAGCTTCTCATCTTCCAGATGCCCTTTGCATATTTCTTGCTCTAGAGTAGGTTCGACCACTATCTCCATAGCATTAGTAACCAAACTTAAATTGAGACGCTCAAATTCAGCACACAACTCCTTAGACATTGGGGTTACCTGAACATCATTAGCATAGCTCTTTCTACTAAGGGCATCAACGACTACGTTCGCCTTTCCCGGATGATAATGTATATCCAAATCATAATCCTTGATTAATTCCAACCAGCGACGCTGTCACAAATTTAGATCTGACTGAGTAAAAATATATTTTAAACTTTTGTGGTCGGTGTAGATATCACACTTCTGCCCAATAATATAGTGTCTCCAAATTTTTAATGAGTGCACAACTGCAGCTAACTCAAGATCATGAGTAGGATAATTTAATTCATGTTTCCTCAGCTGTCTTGATGAATAGGCCACAACTCTTTCTTCTTGCATGAGAACACAACCTAAGCCTTGTCGAGATGCATCGCAATAAATGGCAAATCTCTTGCTTAGATCCGGCAAGGTTAACACAGGGGTTGTGGTCAATCTTTTCTTCAACTCCTCAAAACTATTTTGGCACTTTTCCGACCAAATAAATTTAGCACTCTTTTCTAATAAAGCAGTCATAGGCTTAGTAAGCTTTGAAAATCCTTCAATAAACCTTCGGTAGCATCCTGCCAATCCTAGGAAACTACGAATCTCGCTAACATTGGTTGGTGGCTTCCAATTCAGCACATCTTCTACCTTGTTAGGATCAACGGCTATACCTCCATTGGAGACAATATGACCAAGAAAAGCAACTTCCTTCAACCAAAACTCACACTTGCTCCGCTTAACATACAACTTGTGTTCCCACAACTTTTGTAGCACCAATCTTAAATGCTCAGCATGTTCCTCCTCATTTTTAGAGTAAATTAAAATATCATCTATAAATACCGCAACAAACTTGTCTAGGTACTCCATGAACACTTTATTCATCAGATACATAAAATAGGTAGGTGCGTTGGTCAATCCAAAGGACATCATGGTATACTCATATAATCCATACCGAGTAGTAAAAGCTGTATTAGGTATATCCGTAGCACGAATCTTTAGTTGATAGTAACCGGAACGAAGATCAATTTTGGAAAATACACAAGCTCCTCTCAATTGGTCAAATAAATCATCAATTCTGGGCAGTGGGTATTTATTCTTAATAGTAACCTCATTGAGCGACCGATAATCCACACACATCCTCAGACCGCCATCTTTCTTACCAACAAAAATAAATGGTGCTCCCCAAGGTGAAGAACTAGGTCGAATAAGCCCTTTGTCTAGCAATTCTTTAATTTGTTTCTTAAGTTCTTCTAACTCATTTACTCCCATTCTATATGGACGTTTAGCTATGGGTGCACTTTCAGGCAATAATTCAATAATAAATCCAATGTCACGGTCGGGTGGCATACCTGGCAACTCATCAGGGAACACATCCGGAAACTCATCCACCACGCGATCTATCTGGTTGTCATCCTCCTGAAGCTGATTAACTGTTGCTGTAGGTGGTGGTTGTATCACTACATCAACACTGACTTTGTCTTCTTTAGGTGTAGTTAACACAATGACCTTCTCTTCACACTGAATAACTGCCTTATTTTTCTTCATCCAATCCAGACCCAATATGACATCAATCCCAGCTGTTCTTATTACTGTAAGGTTCACTTTAAAGTCTACCCCCTTAGAGCAATATTAACCGAAGGACAATAATACTGAGCTTGCATAGCCCCACCCGGTGAATTTACTAATATTGGGTTTTGTAGAGCTAAAAGTGGTATGCCCCGTACTCGAACAAAACTTTGCGATATGAAAGAATGCGATGCACCAGAATCAAAAAGAACAGTAGCAAGGATGGAGTTGACGCTAAACGTACCCATCATAACTTCTGGTGCCTCCTGAGCTGTCTCTGTGGACACATGATTCACCCTTCCTTGACTAGGTGGTGGCTGGTGTCTTCCCTTCTGGCTGCAATTCTGGGGAGTCTGCTGGTTCTGCTTCTTGGGACAGTTGTAGGAGAGATGTCCAGACTCTCCACAAACAAAGCACTTGCTGGGGGTGCCTGGTGTGTTAGTCCTCATAGGGGTCTTGTTCGGGGTAGCTTACTGTGGTGTCTGAGAAGGAGTCTTCTTCTGCTGCTGTTGCTGGGGGTAAGGAGAACGGGTTTGGTTCTGATTGCGGTTCCACTGACTAGATCCTCCTTGGTTCCATTGATTTGAAGGCCCCAGATGCTTCTGCGGGAAACTCTGCTGAGGAGCATTGGGATGCTGACGGTTGTTCCTTGTAAAGCCCTGTCCTTGCTTCTTCCTTTTATTATCCGCCATCTCCTGGCGCTTATTGTCAATCACAATAGCGCGATTCACAAGCGCCTGGAAATTAGGATAGGTAGTGGTCATGAGCTGGAGCTGCAAGCTATCATAAAGTCCCTTAAGGAAGAGACGCTGCTTGTCCTTGTCATTTGCAACATCATCAGGAGCATACCGTGACAATTGAACAAACTGATCACGGTATTCGGGCACAGACATTCGTCCTTGTTTCAAAGATCTGAATTCTGCCTGCTTCAGCTCAATCAGGCCTTCAGGGATATGATATGACCTGAAGTTTTCACAAAACTCTTGCCAGGTGACAGCAGGTGCATTATTGGGACGATCGTACTGGAATGAATCCCACCAATCTTGAGCAGCTCCTTGCAAATGTTCAGATGCTTACAACACCTTCTCTTGATCATTGCACTGCGCAATGTTGAGTTTCCTCTCCACGGCGCGAAGCCAGTCATCAGCATCTAGCGGGTCAGCGGCATGGTTGAACACAGGCGGACGACCCTTCAGAAACTATCCTCGCTTATCTCTGGCGGGAGGTTGAACTGGCGGTGGTCCACCAACTGGGTTGTTTTGAATGAGCTGCGTCATAGTCTGCATCAGCTGATTCTGCGAAGCGATGAGGTATTGAATGCTAGGTTGCGGTGGTGGCGGTGGATTAGCATTCCTCCTGTTACCGGCCATCTGTTTTTCAACACATAAATAAATTTTAGTATCTTTACCATTATGCAATCACTTATAATTAACGAATCTGAATTTTCTGGGCGAGATCTGATAACAGCAGTGCAGAAAAACGACCATATCTAGAGTTCTAGAAATCAACCAGAGACATGCTCTATACGTTGGAAAGCCTGAAAAATTCTCTACAACTTTCATGTTGACCACTTTTCCAGATTCTGAAGTTAAATTAACCAAAAACAGATATTAACAGAAACTGTCCAGGCTGCCAGACTGCGCAGAAACCTCAGTTTGCAACGAGTATATCTCCATGCTGTAGTAGTTGAGCATAGGCTGTAGGTCTGCGTAGTAGTATGTCAGCATGTCGATGAGCATGGTGTGGAAGAATGCATCTTCCTCTGGGTACTTAGTATACTCCTCCTGGATCCATCCCATCTTCCTAGGCGGTTCACCTCCGGCGGGAACTTCGGGTGCGGGTGGAGCAACTGGCGATGGAGATGATGGAGCAGCAGGTGTCGGCGACGGAAGGATCTCTTCATCTTCTTCCTCGTATTCTTCTACCATATCCGGATCTTCCTCCATGTGCATAGCTTCTTCTTTGCTGTCATCTTCCGAGAGGGTCACCTCTTCGGGTTCAGCTGGAGTGGACAAAGCTCGCGGTGGGTAGTAGCCTCCAGTGCTCATGCAGGTAGTCTGACGACCACGAACCATCTTCTCCAACATAGATCAAGACAAAGTTAGAATGAGAGTAGTCTTAATATTTTATTAATGGAATAAGGATAAGGGAAGCATAAAAATTTATCAGTTAGCAAGTTAGGGTGGAAAGCATGAATAAGGTGTGAAAAACATCTCTAGTATTTTTAGGTTTGTGTCCTACAGTCAACCTATTGCTCCGATACCAATTTGTCACACCCAACTTTAAGAATAAAGTTGAATGAACCAACTTATGTGCGCCCAGGGATCAATCACACACATAAACGATAAATTACATAGTACCATCACAAGGTTTAATACATAGCGAATAATATCACAGAGTATTTACATAAATAGCAGCGGACTAATAATTATAATCTCTCGCGGAAGCTCCAATTCACAGGGAAGTAGTTGACTGATGAACCACAATCCTAATAATCCTCAGAGAAGTCGTCATAGTCATCTGTTACCCATCCGGGATTTTTACCCAAGTTTGAAAAATAAAGCAAGCATAAGTACATGTCGTACTCAACAAGAATAGCACGGGTTCATGAGGCTCAAATAAGGCAAGACACAGGTTTAACAGTGGTTGCTTCTAGTTGATCATGTTTTAGCAATTGAGTAGCAGCAATAGAATATACCAAGGAATAATGTTTGCATGATCATATAAACATGATAATTAATATGGAATAAACATCATCAGAAACATCAATTTAATAAATCAATATTCAGTTATTATAATTCTCCTGTAAGACGTCCAAGGCCGCTCATGACCGTGAGCGCGGCTGATATATCAGTTTTACACTCTGCAGAGGTTGCACACTTTCACCATGAGCCGTGATTCCCATATGCCAATGGTCATGACTCCCACGTCACCTCACCAAGGAAGTGCGGCAGGGTACACTATGAAGTCTTTCAAAAGGCTCTCTAGCAAGTTACTAATCAATCCAGGCGCAATGGCAAGGGGTGGTAGAGCCCTCTTGCTAGTGGCACACACACACGGTAGCACACACCAAAACAGGAGCCATAAAACAACCAGCTCGGCAAGGAACCTTTCAAGATTAATAACATGATAGAAAGTAACTTCATACTTGACTAAAACCAGAGCCATATGACCCTCATGGTTGCGCTGTAAGTCCCGGTGTCATACAATCAACCAAGAAATTATTACTTCCAACTTCTAAGCTCTATCGGGTAGAAGTAACTGATAAGTACAAATAAATGATAATCGAAATCGTTCGAATTACTTCAAGATCTCGTTTTTAGTTTCTAATCATTAGAGGTTTGTGTAAATCCATATGATTCTCATTATTCTATTTCTCTTTCTTTTCAACCAATCACTCTTTTATTCCATCCTTTTTTTTATTCTTCGCAGTGGCTTGGTTAAGGGAATGGAACCCACCACATAAAGAAATAAGGAAGTCATTGCAATTGCCGGAAATACTAAGCCTACTAAAGGTACGAAAATAGAGGGTAAGTTAAGATCTGTCATAGAATATGTATCTCAATTCAAATTTACTATTTCTATCTATTCGAAATATATCTTAAGATTCTTATGATATAATTAAGTATATCTATTATAAGAGGCAAAGACAAAGTGCTGATCTGACTACCGATAGAGAGCTTACAGTTAAGTCCTTAGTCCATGTGGCTAAAAAGCATCTTTTAATCTTTATCTCATAATTAATTAATCAAGTTCATAGATCATAGCATCATCAAGCACTAGCATCACTACTCAAATGCAATCTCATAGGTGACAAGGATCAAGTCAACAATAGCTAGGGATAAATACTATAGTTGCCAAGGCAGACAAATGCATTATGAAATTAATGATTAGGGTGAATAGGCAACAAGGATGGTCCATGCTATACTTGCCTTGATCAAAGGGATCCTGAGAACTTGGGTCCTCAACGTAGTCTTGATCACCAACGTATTGCTCACCGTCTGAACTCGATCATAAAATCACCACACAATCATCGAGGCAATCATACATGAAGCAAACAAGATCTCTATTAGAAACAGTACACCAACAGTCGAAAAATAGATTGAAAAGTGTATAAAAATAATCTACGCGTCGCTACGATTCCAACGATATAAAGATCACGCAAATCGGAGTTCAAACGGAAGAGTTACGGGTTAAACAAGTTTTCCTTTAATAAAATAATAGATTAAATATAATCATAAATTTTAAAAGTTGAAAACATGGGTAACAGTAGTATCATTAGATAGATTACGGAATTACGAATTTAACGAGACTTAAACGGTTCAAATCGGATTTAAAACGAAGAAGTTATGGGCAATTTAAAACCAGGGGCAAATCTGTAAATAGTTGAAAAACGTATTTTGCATAAACCGATGAAAAACTATTTTCTGAAATAGAAAGTGTATTCCTTCTAATGTGCTAAGGACTGCGGTTGATAACTTTAAAAACAGAGGGGGGCTTTCTGCAAATCGGAGGGTGAAGGGGTATGCTTCAATTTGAGCCGTCGGATCTAAAATGATCGGCTCAGATTAGATCTGAGAGAGGGGAAGGGGCCGGCTGGCCAGAGGGAAGGACCGACTCAGCGGCGCGGTCGACGGAGAAGGGCGGCGCTAGTCAATCTCGGGCTACGGTGCTTGGTTTGCTTCGGTTTTTGAACGGGGAGCAAGAGAAGAGCTAAGAGAACCAATCTAGGGTTTCGGTTGGGGCCGAGGCGGTTTGGGGAGGAAGCAGCAAGCTCGGTGGCGGCGGCATAGCGACGGCGAGGTCGCAGGTGAACTAGGAGGGAGCAAAATGAAACAAATACAGTGGACGAGGCTTCTATACCTCTCTGAGCTTCGGGAGCGACCAATTTGGACGGGGAGAGCTCCGGCGGGGAATTCGACGGCGGCGGCGGCGGTGCTCTGTGAGGCGGCGCGAATTTGGCTTCGGCGGCGCGGCTAGGGCACGGTGGTTGCGGTTGAAGCTCGGGGGAGAGAGGCAGGGGCACGGGCAGTTTATATAGGAGCGCGAGGAGCACGCGTAGGAGAGCTGGACTTGGTTGGGATTCGACCCGGAGGAGGGGGGCGCTCGTGCCTCGCGCGGACTCCGACCGGAGAAAGAAGATGACGCTGGGCAGCGGACCCTACGTGTCAGCGGCAGAGGGAGGGATGGAGCGGGGTGCTGTGCTGGAGCTGGGCTTCGGCCTGGCCGGCTCGGCCCAAAGCGGAGAAGAAAGGGGAGAGGGCGGCAGAGGAGTTGGGCTTCGACTGGGCCGAAAGAGAGGAGGGGTGAGGTTTCTGTTTTCCTTTCCTATTATGTTTTCAAACCTATTTCCAAATGAGTTTTGAAATAATGACTACACTATTTTGCAAACCAAACAAGTGCAACAATCAAAATAAATAGCGGCAGCATACATGCAACACCCAAGTTTCTAAACTATGATTTGTTTTAAATTTCCAAAAGAATATATATTATTTTCCCAATTCATGCCAAGCAAATGCATAAAATAAATTAAATTACTTCTATTTTCGTGGTGCAAATTTTAGGGTGTTACAGGTGAGTTTTGAACCATCCCAAAAATCTGTCCAAATTTTACCTATACATTTCTTTCACGATTTTTGTTCTCAATTGTCATGTAGATGTAGAGGGACATGAATACATGATTTGTGTCTGCCAACATATATCAAGCGAATAAGCTTAATTATCAGTCCATTGATGATGGATGTGGAAAGAATACATGTGTGTCCAAACTATTATATCTTGTATTGTGGGGTGTTTAAAGACCTAACGAATTGTATAACACGTGGTGCTAGTCGATACAAAAGAAACGACAATTATAATGAGGAAGACAAGAGTACTAAAACTAGCTAGGGAAAAAAGAAAGAAGGGTGGTAAGAAAGTCACTTCTCTACTCCTTGATGAGGAAATCACTGCCTTAGTAATCGATGGTACTGACAAAAGAGGAATCCCAGCATTGGTTGTGTGGCACCTATGACTGATCGATCGCTTGATATATCTGTTCTCAAACCCAAAGGACTCACAACTCCTGCGATGGTGGGCTTCGGAAGAGCGCAAGAAACACAACAGAGTGCTACGTCACCCATCCTAGGCAAAATAGTGGAAAGACTTCGGTGCCAAGCATCCAGACTTTCATGGCGATCCGAGAAACGTAAGGTTAGGTTTGAGCACTGATGGAATCAATCCTTTTAGTGATAGCACCAGTACACACAGAGCTCATGACCAGTTATATCATGTCGATTTATTACAAACTCCCTACATGGTTGTGTTATATAAGAAATTATTTGTTGCTGGCCATTTTAGTATCAGTGCTGAAAGCACAGCGTACCGGGCATCGTCCTAGATAATTTTTTTTCGAGCCATTGATGCAAGAAATGAAGACACTATGAAAGGATGGAGTCAAATTGAAGGATGAGCTTGCGTAGGGTGCCTTCGCATGAAGAGCCGTAATTTTTGTTACCCAACACAGTTTTACTGTCAGGACACATAAAAAATGGACATAAATTAAATTAAAGGAAATAGGAAAAGATATATAAATAAATAAATAAATAAACTAGCTCGATCAGACCGATTTTCATATATATCCAAGAAGGGAAGAAGAAGTCTTCCAAAGGCAAGAAGTTGAATTTCATGCCCCCTCGTGCTCCTGTAGGCGTCACCATTGACCGTGACCATGCCAACTACGTACATACAAGCAGTCACCAAGTTGTATTATATATTACTCGAGAGCTGCCCTCGTGCTTATTCGCTCGCCCATACTACCACTATAAATAGCCGGGCAAGTCTCCACATCTCATCACCCATCGACCGATCGATCGATCGATCAAAGCAGCCATCTTATACATTGGTGCGCTTATTGTCATATATAGGAGATATATAGCTCAGCAGCAGCAGCACGCAATTAATGGCGTCGTCACCGAAGCTGCTAGCATGCCTCCTAGCCGCAGCTCTGGGCTTGGTGGCCACCGTCGTCACGCCGTGCGCGGCGCAGAACTCGCCGCAGGACTACGTGGAGCTGCACAACGCGGCGCGCGCCGACGTGGGCGTGGGCGCCGTGTCCTGGGACGACACTGTGGCCGCGTACGCGCAGAGCTACGCGGCGCAGGGACAGGGCAACTGCCAGCTGAACCACTCCGGCGGACCCTACGGCGAGAACCTCTACTGGGGCCCCGCCGGCGCCGACTGGTCGGCGTCCGACGCCGTGGCCTTGTGGGTGGCCGAGAAGCAGTTCTACGACCACGACACCAACAGCTGCGCCGCGCCCGCGGGGCAGGATTGCGGCCACTACACGCAGGTGGTGTGGCGCGACTCCACCTCCATCGGCTGCGCCCGCATCGTCTGCGACAACAACGCCGGCGTCTTCATCATCTGCAGTTACAACCCGCCAGGCAACGTCCCCGGCCAGAGCCCTTACTAGCTAGGCTCGCTACCTCCTGACGTCGTATATATGCTATATATACATATGCTTTATTCAGCATCGCATGCATGCATTGTTTGGTTTGGTTTGTTTTATTTTCTACGTAATGCGTACGTGTGTGTGGAGGGAATAAATTGTTGTCAACTATATATGTACCACATACGATGAATGTTGTTGACAAACACTTTTAAGTCAATAAAATCTTGCATGTTGGGATTATATTGGTGATATATATATATATATATATCTTATTTCTGCTGATCGTTTCTCATTATAGACGGTTTTATTTAACTTGGCATATATATAGAACTCACAAAGCGTAGGTACAGTCACCGCTAAAAAACAATTATGATTTTAAAAGATGTGAGACCTTTTTTTCTATAGAGGCGCCACTATAGTGCCCGATCAGATAAGCCTGCATGGGATAGTCGGCTCCAACCCCAGTGGCCTCTACAAATTGATCTCCAGAGGCTAAAAATAGGCTAGAGACAACATCCACCTCTAGACACTATCTTTACATAAGGCTCCATATAAAGTTGCTTCTACACATCGACCAGTGCATTATTAGGAAGCCCTCTTCTTTCTCCTCGAGATTTTTACATTACACCAAGGAGGAAAAGAGAAGGGGGGCCCTGGGCTACCTCCACATATCTAGTTGAAATTAAGGTCCTTGTTTGGTTTTGGAAGCTGAGTGACAACTTAGGCGACTAATTGTATTTCATGTGAGATACACAGGTGATTCGTCTACAGGTACATGTATGTGAGTGACGCCGGCGGTCCTTATTGCACATTTTTACCGCCAACTTTTATATGAAAACCACACCAAACTTAGTGAATATGGTTTTGTATTGACAATTTCCACAACTTTTGATGTTTCACTTGTTTTGAAGGACAAACATGGAAATACTTATAAAATGAACCAAAAGGGATAAATAATAGAGAATTAACAAAACTCTATTTTGGCCCAAAGCAAAACAAGGAGAAGGCCCCCCACTATCCAAAGCCTGGGTTAACACACATCGGAAACATGGCCTAGGCCCAAAGAAGGGGTGACCATGCGAAGATGGACGCGGGCTAGCACCACCCTGGCGTGCCCGCGCCAGGGACACGGCCACACCCTTACTACTACCAAATGGGCCTGGCTTGCGCGTGCGGCGTGCCGACAGCCACCGCCTCCACCATGTCGTTTTCGGGGTGTACGACCAAGTTCAATGCACCTAGAAGTGGGTTGCAGGTCGATTTAGGTGCATTAGTGAGGGGAATATTCTAAAAATTATTCCCCTCACTCTCCCTATAAAAGGAGAGGTCTCCCTCTCATACAAAACAACACACACAAAGCGATCAAGAGCACTCCCTCTATAATTAGAGCACCATTCCAAATGGCTATGCCCTAGTAGCCCTTTGGAGTGGTGCTCTGTATAGCACCAAGTTTCAGCAAAGACAAAGGAACAAAAACAGAGTGTGTGTGCCCGATAGAGTTCAGGTTTCCACTACTACTTTTCTTTCCTCCAACTAAGTTACTTGACTGAATGAAAACTGAAAAATGTGAATATTTTAGGACACTACTACACTATGCTTTCTAGTGGCGGGCATTTTAGGTTTCTAGAGGCGGGCAAAGCAACCGCCTCCAGTAGAAGGACTCGGTCAATCCCAGATTAACCGAGGCGGTTTCCTTCGCCGTCGCGATTAATCGATTTACGGAGGCGGACATCTTATATTGCCTGCTTCGGTAATTGATTCAAAATATTAAAAAAAAGCCCAGCGAACCCAATCGAGCCCGCTGTCCAGCCCATTGGAGCCCACTGCGCTCAATGTCTGATCTGCCGCCGCCGCCACAGATCCGTGCCGCCACCATCGCAGATCCGCTGCCATGGATCCGTCACTGCTAGATCCGCGTGCGCCATCGTCGAAGGGAGGAGGTGGTTCGACACCATCGTGGAAGGAAGGTGCGGCCCTGAGCGCTGTCGCCACCGCCGTCGCAGCCGAAGGTGCAGGCGCCTCCGTCACTAGATCCGGCGGTGCTAAGGCCGGATCCGCCAATGCCATCACCAGATCTGCTCGTGCTTGGGCCGGATTTAGTTTCCCCATGCGCCACTGACGCCGACTCACGGCCAGCTGTAGAGAGAGAGAGCCACAGTGAGGGGGGTGGCTCGCATGGGAGAGAGGGAGCTCGCCTGTGGATTACCTTCTCACCAAAGCCGGTCACCAGGTGATCGTGCGAACGATCGCGCGGGGCACCCGCCACCGCCAGTGGAGTGTGGACTCGCCACCGGTGGAGCGTGGACGCACCGCCGGTGGAGCGTGGGGGAGAGGGAGGAATGCCGAGCCGGCGTGGAAGAGGAGGGGAGAGCGTTGCGCTCAGAGAGAGAGGGAGCGACGGGCCGATCTGAGAAAGAGAGGGGGAGAGCGACGATCGCTCAGAGAGAGAGAGAGAACGACGGGCCGATCTGAGAGAGAGGGTGAGGATGAGGACGAGGAACCCTAAGTGTTCGTATATGTACCTGATGAGCCTGATATTAGGCTAGGACGGGTTGATATTGGGCCAATATTTCCGCCTCTGAAAATGGATTTACGGAGGTGGACATCTTAATTGGACTGCCTCCGTAAATATATATTTCCGTAGACAGTCGTTTTAAGACGTCCACCTCCGTAAATCTATTTTTAGAGGCGGTCCTTTGTGTCCAACACGCTCCTTTGTGTCCATAAATAGAGAACTTCATCAACCATGCAAACACTCGCCTGTGGCACTTGACCTCCAATCGTGGTCTACTATTGCATCACACCAAAATGATTTCAACAGAAAACACCTTCCATTCGTCTATGTTGGTTGAACTAACTTTATTCTAGCAAATAAGCTAATTTGGCTGAAGAAATAATTCAATTGCCAAATTGCGTTGCAAACACTACCAAATTAACACGGTGGTAAACATCCCCATACCATCCTCGTTCTTCATGTGCCTCCAATTTTGCGAATCCATGGCCTCTAGAACCCTGTCCGCGCGCTCCAGCGACCGTAAATCGCCGGCCATGTAGGCAGTCCCTCCTCTTTTCAGTAATAGAACCCGCCGTCCAAGGCGTGTACCAGAAAGTACGTGTTCTTTCTTTGGATAACGTATTTCAGGCAGTGGAAAAAACGTAAACTCAGTTTAAATTGATTTTACAGTTTTTATAGAAACGCCACTACGCTAATTCGCTTATAAAATCTTTATTTTAACTCCGGTTTGATCTGTTCAAATTGCGTTAGATTCAGAATTTCATAAGCTATCTGTTAGTAACACTATTTTTTAGGAATTCTCGCTTTTAAAATTTGAAATTTAATTTAATCTATTATTTCTCTATATAAAATCTTGTTTAGATCGTAACTTCTCTGTTTTAAGTCCGAATTGCATGAACTTTATATCGATGTGATTGTAGTGATGCGCAGATCAGTTTTATAAACTTTTGATTTTGTTTCCTCTCTGTTGGTGTTCTGTTCTAATCCATAATCTTGTTTGTTATGCATGATTGTTCCTGGATGTGTGTGTTGATGTGTTGAACGGGTATAGACGATGAGCTTTGCGTTGGCAATTCCGAAGAAGTTGGAGATCAAGAAGTAGTTCGACAAAGGTTTGAACAAGAAGGCTCTAAATTTGAGGCAAGTATAGCTTGGGTTTTTTTCTGTGATCTTTGTCATGTGACTTGATTAATGTTTTAGCAACAAACGATAAAAAAGGGTCATTTTAGCAACTTAAGGATTTGTCTGTAAGAGAATCTCCGGGATTGATAGTACAACTGAGGGCTACATGGCTCTGGTTTTAGCTCAGTATGAGGACCTTTTCTCCTTTTCTAGCTGGTTAGAGTTTACCCATGTGGCACAAATGGGGATAAGTAGACTGTGGATCCCTGGAACTGGTTGTATCACACAGACTGACTGATGAAACCTACTGGCCCTAACTTGTTAGACAAACCTTTAAAAGGCTTCATAGTGGCCTTCCTTGGTAGTGGGCTAAGAGGCGGATCACCTCGGGCGAAAGGGTAAATCACAGCTCACAGTAAAAGTGTACACCTCTGCGCAGAGTTCATTATACAGGTATACTAGCCTTGCTCAAGGACACGAGCGGCCTTGGAATCCTTACAGTTAAGATGGTGAATTTTGGTTGGTAACATGCTCATTGTTTATCGTTTTATGCTCTACATTATTTATGTTACATTGATCATGAGTTTATGGGATCTGTACTAGCTTATTGCTATACTTGCGGAGTTCGACATGGACTCACCCTTGCTATCTCCCCACACCTCAGATGGATATCAGATTGCTAGAGTTTGGAAGTGTTAGCCTTGTGATCAAGCAGTCAGTTGTGTCCCTATGATGTTGGGTGTCTACACCTAAAGATTGAAGTGTCTTTCCGTTGTTTTTTACTTAAGGTTATATTCTCTATATTATTACGTTATGTATTTTGGCATTGTCTTTTGATATTACCTTTTATTTGTAGCTGTATGTGGGATTTGACTTTCTGGGCTCACATAAGGTGTGCATCTGGTTTTATCCTTAAAACCGGGTGTGACACTCGCTCCCAGCCGGTGGCAGCGTCACTGGCACCCAGCCACTTGCATCTCCGATGACATCCCCAGCGCATGTCCGGTGAGGTCACAGTGCATCTCTGTCCGGCGAGTCCTGGTGCATCTCTGGCAAGACAGGTGTGCGAAGCGTCCCATTCCCCCTGCTTCCTCTTCCTCTGAACATGGATTCACCGAATGGTTCCTCTTCCTCGTCTGTGACTATGAGCTCTGACGGTAATGATGCAAGGTGAGCAGTGAGCACTATTCCATAAATCAATATTGACCGGACCGTGGTAATTGCTATGTCGAGCTCGTAGTGTTTTTTATTTCCATTGATATTCGCTACATGCCTAACTAACCCTAACCCACGGGGGGTCCTTGCGAAGGGACACCGCATCGGACGCCAACCGGCCACCACCCGCATTGAGCGTTGTAGCCTCTGTGCTTGCTGTTGCAGGTGCACATACTGTTGTGAATGATGCATCTGTCACTGAGCCAATTGTTGCACCCACTGTCACCTCTGATCCCCGACTTTCCTCTGGCTCTAAAGCAAAAGCCTACCGGCAGAGCTCATAGCCTCATGTGAAAAGAATGGCTACAAAGACAAAAGGTCGCCTTGTCATCGACGGAGTTCCATCTGCTCTGACAACTCCAGAAGCTTCATCCTCCAGTGGCGGCACTCATCTATTAAAATCTCTAGGGTTTGATTTCAAGCACCTTTATGTAATGTATTTGTTGTTACAATTTAGCATGTGTAACTGCATTTTTATATTGGATGTGTGTGTTTCTGATGTTTAATATTATATTGCTGCATGTGGTCAGTTTTTTTATTTGATCTTTTGCATGTTATATAATTAAATTCCTGCATCTTCAATAATTAAATAGTCGCAGATTCACCATGAGATCAACTCCGGCTAGTGGAAGCAGCAGCCAACAAGAATCAGAACAACTCACACCGCAAGCTGAATCTGTAAGTGGTACTGAGCCAATACAGATTGAAGATGATGATGATGAGACTGAGGATGACGGTTTTGCCACAAAAAGAAAGCTAAGATCTGTTGTCTGGAATGATTTCAAGATAGTGAAAGTATCCGGTGAGATCAAGGCTCAATGCAACCATTGTCACAATCAGCTTGGAGGGAAGAAGCAAGAATGGGACTAAACATCTCCATGACCATTTGAGGATATGCACATTGAAGAGGATCAAATTGGCTGGTCAGAAATAAAACACTTGCTCGATCTGCCTTGAGGTTTAGTTCCCAGGAGGGGGCGAATATCAGTAGAGAATTATACATTTGATCCTGAAGTTGCTAGAAGAGAGCTTGCTGCCATGATTTTACTGCATGAGTACCCTTTATCTATGGTTGACCATGCTGGTTCTAGAAGGTTTGTGAGTTCATTTCAACCATTATTCCATATGGTGACTCGAAATACTATTAGGTAATATTTTTAGCTGGTCCAGTTTTCTTATTATGCATTATGAAATTATACTTTAGTTTTCTTATTTGCTTTGTCTGAGTTTGTAGCAAAGATATTATGGATGCATATGTTGAAGAAAAGAAGAAGGCCTTGGACTACATGGCTGCAACTAAGTCAAGAGTTGCAATAACTACAGACTTGTGGACTTCGGAGAACCAAAAAGAGGGTACATGGCTATCACGACCCATTTTATTGATGATTCTTGGTCACTTAGAAACATTATAACGAGGTACTTGTGGCACAAATTAATGAAACCAGTTTTACTTAATCAATTTTATTTAGTCAACTAGTTTTTACTGAAACCAGTTTTCTTTTATGTACTTGTAGGTTCATTTATGTGCCTGCACCTCACACAACTGAATTTATTAGTGAAGAGCTGTATGAAGCATTGGTTGAATGGAATATTGATGAAAAAATCTCAACCGTGACACTTGATAACTGTTCCACGTATGATAAGGTAATTCCTAAGCTTATCAAGAAGATAGAAAAACCAACACTGATGTTAGAAGGGAAACTGTTACATATGCGTTGTGCTGTCCACATTTTGAACTTGGTTGTCAAGGATGGTCTAAATGTTATAAAGAGTTCAAAAGCAAAAATACGTGACAGTGTTGCCTTTTGGACAACCACACCTAAAAGAGTAGAGAAATTTAAGGAAATTGCCAAGCATTGCAAAGTTAAAATTGTTCACAAGTTAGGCCTTGATGGCAAAACAAGGTGGAATTCTACCTACAAGATGCTTAGCATTGCTCTACCTCTCTCAAGGAAGTTTCTAACTATGCTACCCATGTTGAGAAGCTTTTTTATTGTGATCCTAGTGATGATGAATGGACCTTTGCTAGAGAGGTAGCTGATAGGCTGAAGTTGCATAACTGAAGTATTTTCTGGAACTAGTTACGTGATAACCAATGTGCAATTTCTTAAAATCTGTGAGGCTAAAGAGCGAATGAAACAATGGCTGCATCCGGCAATCATATTATAGAAGAAATGACACTAGAGATGATTGAGAAGTTTGACAAGTATTGGAAGGAAATTCAAGGACCTATGGGATTGGCCACCATTCTTGATACTCGGTTTAAGACCGACTACCTCCTTGGGTTTATTGAGACACTTACTGGTGAGTCGAGTGAGGAGTGTGCAGAGAGAGTTAGTGATGTTACCAACACTCTTTATGATTTGATGAAAGAATATGAAATGGATGACGATGAAGATAACACGGAATCATCAGCCCTTGCACTCGCAAATTCAGGTGTGCTGTCTGCCATCGTTGCACGTGTTTCTAGTAGAAAGCCTGCTTCAGTTAGGTTCAAATCTGAGCTAGACAGGTGCTTGGAGGATGAGTTGATTCCTATCTAAACAGAAAACTTTCAGATTCTTGATTATTGGTGGAAGGTAGCTGGGACACGTTATCCTGTATTGAGGAAGGTAGCAAGGGGTATATATGCTATTCTAGTTAGCAAAGTTGCATCTCAATCAGCATTTAGCACTAGTGGAAGGGTTGTTAGTGAGCACCGCGGCCACCTCACTCTAGATCTCTTGGGGGCCTTAATGTGTTCACAAGACTGGTTGCGAAACAAATGTCGATGTATATGTCCTATACCATTCATATTAAGTGGTTGATGTTTTCCTACTATAATTGTTGCACGCATGACCATTGTAATTTAATTTTTTTCTATAGGTGAAGATAAGGGTGAACCAGCAAGCTTTTGGAGTTGTCTTCAAGAAATCCAAGGTAGGATGGAGGTATTAAATGCAACAATGGATAATTGGCATGCATGGTTCCTCTATGAAATACTTGACCAAAATTTGTATTTGTATATTTATTGCTGCTTGTTGCAGATCATGAAGGGACTTGCACTACTTTAAAGATGTGAACGGTGAACCCTTGGAATGTTGTTATGTGGGAGGACTGCTCAATGTTGCTTTGTTTTCTTAGATCTCAATTATTACTTCATTTGCTTTGACTTTAATATTTTTTTACACCTATCGTTTAACACTAATTACTCTAGTGAATACATTATTCCTGGGAGTTTGCTTGTTTCTTTTGCTCTTCTTCTTAATTCCAAGGCATCTGATCATATTGTATCCTTATTAGGACTTATAGACCATGTATATCACACCTTTGAAAGACTTGTTAGCCTTACTTGATATGTGTTATCACTCAATCACAAAAATCACTGGCAATGAGTTCAAGGTAGTGTACTCCCTCCATATCGGAAAAAGATGACATTTAGTACAATGACACCGTCTCCAATGTATAACTTTGATTATATATTTATATAAAATATTTATTGAAAAATGAGTATACTTTTATGAAAATATATTTGAAGACAAATCTATTTATATAGTTTTATATTTTTAAACTCAATAATTTAAAAGGTATTCATGATTTATATTCCCAATGTTTGGCCAAGACCTTTTCCAAAACGTCATCTTTTTCCGATACGGAGGGAGTACATGCACTACACACAGCTTGGTTCCATTCGGATACGCACCCTGGCAATGGATCTGCTCTATGTCTATTTCATGAGTACTTGTTGCACATCTATATTTGATTTCTCACCATGGTGTTAAATGAAGCTTCTACTACACATTGTTTTTGAATAAAGGAATTGAAAGCATTCACAGGTATACCATCTTATCGTTACTAATCTGTTCCCAAGAGACGCACACAAGAAAAATATAAACATTGAAACTTTTAATAGAAGTAGAAACATCCGACCATCTGTTTAGTAGATTGCAACCATCATGGGTAATAACAGCCATTGTTCTATTATGTTTTAATAGCCTAAAGTAACCCTGGATCAGTGTGACCCAACTTCGACATTAGATTGAGTTGCTTCTCTCCTTGGCAGAATTGTTCAAGTCCCGATTCTAAATTCCTGGTGGCAATCTTCTCGATGCTTAAAATTCCAGCGTTGACAGCCTCCGAGCTTGCCAAGGATGACTCTCCAAGCAAGGACTCCATCTCCTCAGGATTTCGCTCTTGTGCCCATGGATGTTGCATCACCTTTCTCAACCTATCAAGCCTCTCGGAGACTTCCCTCATCGACGGCCTATTGGCACCAGATATCTCCAAGCACTGCTTCGCTAACTCTGCAATCTCTTCCAGAAAATCCATGTTCTCGTCGTTCTTGATCTGATCATCCAGTATCTCCTCCAGCCTGCCCTCCTTTGTCACAGAAATAAACCTCAATGCTAGGCTCTTCTCATCTTCAGGCGCATCAAGGTTAAAAGGCTTCTTGCGTGTGAGAAGCTCTAGGAGAACAACACCGAAGCTGTAGACATCGCTCTTGTCCGTCAAATGGCATGTCTGGATGTACTCCGGGTCATGGTACCCACAAGTTCCTTGAACAAGTGTGACGAACTGCGACTCATCTGTTGGCGCTAGGATGGAAGCGCCGAAGTCTGATACTTGATCGATGAGGATGTTCGAAGACTTGACATCTCCGTGGAGGATTGGGGGGATGCCCATGACCATGAGTGCAGGTAGGCAAGCGTCTCAGCGGACTGATGAGCGATCTGTATGCGAGTAGCCAAGGAAACCTGCCTGCCATGGTTGCCATGTATGAGGTGGAACAATGTGCCATTCGGGACGAACTCGTATACCAGCATCGGGACCTGCACTTCGAGGCAGCAACCGAGTAGCTTAACGATGTTCCTGTGGTTGATTTGAGAGAGGATTAGCATTTCCTTGCCGAATTCTTTCTTGTGCTGCTCATCAATGGACATACATCTTTTTACAGCTACTTCGACGTTGCATTTGAGAAGCCCCTTGTACACAGTTCCATGTCCTCCCTGACCCAGCACTCGTTTCTCGTCGAACTTGTCGGTGGCTTCTTGCAGTTCTGCTTCTGAGAATATTTTGAAAGCAATGCTACTACCTTGCTGTGATTTTATCTCCTCGAACAACAGCATACCCCCGTGCTGTTGGAAGTATCTTTGTTTGATGTGCCGTAGCTTTCTCCTTTGTAGGATCAAGTATGCACAGGTTATATATGCTGACGACGAGGACCACTAGTCCAACACTTGCGCGTACAACTGGTATCACCCAAGAAGAGGAATTCTGATCTGCCAAGCACCTGTCATTCACCATCGTTTTTCCCGGTGGATATGAACATGTGTAGCCCCCCCCTGTGTATTTTGGCAAGTCGTCGCTCCTCTGGCAGTGCAGTTATTCATATTATCATGAAGGCATTCATCGATATCTGAAAGGGAATAACAACATTTCACATCATATATAGACCCCTTAGATTGGAATGGTCGCATAGAAATTTTCATGTTATTAATTTCTTTGGAGAGCAGAATATATGAACCTGTGCATCCATCGCTGATGTACGGAGTGCCTTGGTACCCGTCCAGGCACTTGCAGCGGTAGCCTTGCCCGTTGGTGGTGTTCACACATTGCATATGAACTGCGGCTCAGTTGTGCACGCTCGCATGTGTCGGATGTAATTTTCCAGTCCATTACAACTGGCACCGTGCCGTTGTTTGCATACCAGAACGATGAGGACGACCTATATGTTGTGCTATAGCTGAACGCCTTCTTTTCCATCACTACAATGTAGCTGCAGCCTGAAGTGAGGTTGTTTTCATTGAAGTATGCTTCAAAATACCCTAGGTCGCTTGGGACACCCAACTCACAACACCCAGCACCAGCTGAGCACGAACCGTTTCTAGCTACGTCGTTATTACCATAGCACGTGGTGTAGCAACCTGTGACATACTGCACAAACAAACAAACAAAAAAGATGCACGAAAAAGTGTGTTATTAGCTCTTGTACTAGTGTTCCGCGATATAATTCAACATGTAATAATTGCAGATTGCATGACCCTTCCTTTTATTTAGCGGTTTCGTTTTTATTAGCGTAGACCAACTTTAATACATGTATATAGGGACACGTGATTAATTTTCATCGAGGACTAATATGTCTTAAAAATTCTAATTCATCAAGTATTTTTTGGGACAAAGGGAGTAATCCTCATTAGACAATGCAATAGAGAAAAATATAAACTTTGGAAAAAAGATTTGGTTATCAATTTAGTAATATCTAATCACCATCAATAATAACAGCCATTGAATCTAGTATGGTTTTTGAAAAGCTACACGCCACATCTACCATTATGAAAAACAATATAAAGTAACCCCCTCAATTTTCATTTAAATTATCCACCTTTGAAAAAGATAATCTAAAGCAATGCCTTGAATTAAATCTAAAAAAAATCAGAAACATTTGGTCCTCGATTCTGCAAACTTCAGTCACCATTGGTAATAATATCCATTCGATATATTCTATTTTCCAAATAATTACCCACCTCTACTATTATGTAAATCAATATAAGGTCACCCATGAATCTATATTTGAATTATCCGCCAATGCCATTGAGAAATATGATCTTGAATAAATCTAAATTAATTTGAATCTATTAACCTACATGCTATTATGATGGATAATATAGGTAACTCTTTAATTTTGCATGTCAGTTACCTCTTCCGCCATTATAAAAAACATAAAATAATATTCCTTCAAATCTACATCTAAATTATCAAAATAAATTGCCAATACCAACATATTAATACTGACTGAAGCAAATATATATGTTGTGTCAATATGCAAATTAAGTGCATGCACGAAGAATAACAATATATGTGTTCTTTCAACAATCATAAAAAAACTTTTCTCAACAGCTCATATATAATAATGATGCTAAAGGCGTGGATCTCCCCTCAAAACATTAGACCTCTAAATTTTAGACCTAATGTCTTCAAACAGGTGGTCTAAATTTAGCTCTTAATTTTAGTTCATCCCACATTTGAGGTTTAGATATCAAAATTGAGCTAAAGTGCGCTAAATTTTTTAGGGCTCAAAAGTTTAGAAGAGGGAATCAAAACAGGTCCTAACAAATTCTTTAAATTATTACTTTGGTTATGTCCATACATTTTAAGTAAAGTGATTGACATATGCATGTTGATAGCATAACCATTACTGCACCTATAATTCTATGATAAGAAACTTCAAAAATCTTGAGAAGTAGGGAGGTTAACATAGACCAAATTAAGCTAGCAATGTCTCATTGGCCTTATATATTCTTTTTGAGTAAATAGTAATTATAAGGCCTAAATATCAATTTCCCCTGAGATTAGCATAGCTACCCATCATAGTGTGGCGCATTTTTTTTTTATTGCTTATGTCTACTTATGAGTATTTGTTATAGTAGTTGGAAAATAACTATGCGTGGACATGGATGAACGATTTATAGACATGGTTTGGCTGAAAATACCCATAGTGCTTATGTCATCATTGTAATACACCAAAAAAAACAAAAGGAAAGGGGATAGAGGGGCCAAGGCCCAGCCCAAGTCGCCCCCCCCCCCCCCCCTCCAGAACACTCCTTTCTTCCCCCATCCATCGCTCTGTGCCCCGCTCTGCTCGAGCTCCTTCCTCAAGGTCGCCCCTCCCCTCTCTTCCTTGCATCCTCTCCCTCTCTAGCACCTCTCCCAACCAGCAAGAACTCAAGGGAAAGAGGAAGATGAATTGAGGACAGGAAGAGGATTGATTGGAGCTGCAACATGGTGTAGATAGACTTTTTCCCATTCGTTTTCTTGCTGCCCTAGCTTGGGAACGACCAAGATGAGGTGGTTCAACCCTTGTATGTTCTGGTTGAGGTGTTTTAGATGGTGTTTAGCCTACAAATCTTGTGGTTTTGTGGGAGGAATTGATTTATGGGTTCGATTTAGGGTTTGCTGTCCTGTAAAACGAGCAGTGCTGCTGTTCGTCAGTTTTCCATGACCTAAACGATTTTTTCTCAAGAAGTGGATAATAGGAAAGTTGTATAGGGCCTTTAGATCTATTAGCTTGTGAAATTTAATGATTTTAGGCCAATTGGTTTGGGAGATATAGATTTTCTAATTTACCTGTTATGTTCTGTCAATGTTTTGGACAGAACTGGATCTAGCAAGTTTTTTAGAACCTTAGAGGCATTTTATGACTTCACAAATTATAAGAGACTTGTAGTGCTTTTTCTTGTATTTCCAAATTGGTAAAACTCACTGTTTTTGAATAAGCACAACTTTAGATAAAGATTTTCAAAATCAGAGGTGATGTTTCCTCTACAGATTTTCAGTTTAAGCTTTGCTCATATATTAGGCATTTTTGCTGACCCTATCTGCAAATATGGGTAATATGAAAGTTGAGGGATATGAAATGAACTGATAGCTGGTGAAATTTTAGAATTTTTGGTCATAAGGATATGGAGATATAATCATGGAAAGCCTGCTGTCTCTGTTTTTGGACAGATTTTGAAGTCTGATTTCAACAGCAGTTTAGGTCATATTAAAGGCATGATAAAAATATAATACCTTCATGAAAGTTGTAGGCCTTTTTGTGTAGATTTCATAAATTTATTTGTTTACTATCATATAATTCATGGATTTAAAGATATATAAAAGTGAAGCAGCAGTGCTGCATCCCACTTAGTGTTTGATCACTGTTTTGGCTCGGTTGGTTTGGGGAAACGTGGGAGTACTTTACATGTTATAAAACTTGATGGGAGAGGTTTGTTTTCTGATCTTAAGTTATCAAAGTAGGTGGTAGTGCTTCGGATCACGCGTGAAGCAGTCATCCCTTCACCGGAGGCAAGTAAACGTAGCGGTGGTTTGCTACGAGCTTTAACTTGTTATTTATTCTACTTCCACTCTAAAATTCAGAGCTATAACTAATACACATTAGTCCTTTAATCCATGTTTCTTTCATTTGGACTTGTCATCTATGATTCCTGTGTGAATACTTATATTCTTCTATCTACTTACGGCTTGATGATGCTCATGTTGGTACATTGGAATAAGACTTCTTTGTCTCCATAGAGAGATACTTATGATGTTACATGTGGTATACCTTATATATATACTTCTCATTGCATCTCACTTATGTACTAGCATATGGAGTTATGTCGCTGCCTATGGCACGACCATACTGGTACAACATCGTTTATTGGGCATAACGATGCAGCTTCATACCTTGTTGGGTATGAAGGCAGGAGACATGGCATTTGCATTGCATATACAATTCAATTTTGGACTATGGCTTGGAAACCCTGGGCTAAGGTTTTGGATGTGGTTATGAGAAGCTATGCTTCTCCATTTTTCTGTAGTTGTTAATCTTTTTGATGTATAAGGTCATATTATTTATTGGTTCTATACGATTGTTTACGGTTGGCTTACATATAAAGATGTTTAACTTGATTTGTAATCAACTTGTGGATTAAATAGCACGTTAAAGCAGTTTACTTGCTGAGATTTTATATCTCACCCCTTTATATCTTTCCAGGTGCTCCAGTGTCTTTGCTTGAAGGGTGGGGGAAGTAGCAGCACACCTCGCACGTTCACGCAATCATATAGTATTAACTTGTGTTGTATATTAATCAGTGTTAAAGTTTGATAGTTAAACATAAACGTAGGCTTGTGGTTAATGTTGGATTGTTTTCTAAACTTCATGGTGTTTATATGCTCTTGGGTTGTATATCTTATTAGTTTACAAATATTATATTGTCTCTATGTGTGGTTGCTTCCGCTTAAATGCGTAAACAGGGGAGATGCCGCCAAAATTTTCTATTAGTCTACCTAGTGCTTGTGGTTTGGTGGCATCTTAGGTATGGGTGATTTGGGGTGTTACAATCATAGTACTTCAAAATGGAAAACAACTATGGACATGGATGAATAATTTTTAGATCGGTAATTGATAAGTTTATTGCAACTGGAGTATTTGTTATACCTATTGTGGTAGAAAATGAACGAGGAAAAAATGTATAATTCAATATAAGTGATTTTTCTTAGTTAGAAGTACTAAACAATATTCTTTCCGTTTGATCTAATTTATATGTCACACAAGCACACATTAATATTCAAGTTTTATATCTTTAATCAAATGTCATTAATCTTTATCAATTATAATACAGTCATGGTGCGATTAGATTTGTAATGAAATACTGTTCAATAATCTTAATCAATATAATATAAAATAAATAAATGATCGAAATTTAAGTGTGTCATATCAATTTATGCCTTATAAACTGGACTAGATGGAGTAACGAATACTCACTTCATCTTTTTACATGTCGTATTAATTTTGTCCTAAGTCAAATATGTGTATATTATATGATCGATTAAAAAACATATTTTATAAATTCATAACATAAGAATTATTTTTTAGATTCACTATGAAAAATGGTTTCATAATGTATAATTCATACACTACAAAACTATAATATTTTCTAGAATAAATTATTAAAGATAGTAATGTTTGACTCAAGATATTAATGTGACATCTAATAGAAAAGGGGAGTCCTTATGTCTTCCAAGATCCTAGCCAGTGTGAGAACCGGTTGATGGACTAGTCTATGCTAATTGAAATATAAGACACTAAATAAAAAATACAATATTATATACATGAATACATAAATAGCTTAATCTCAAACTGATGATATAGGTGGACTGGACGGAAACCTTTCTTTTTAAATGGAACCGGCAGGAGAGCTGTCTATTGTATTAAAAAGAAGGGAGCCTAGAAACCTTTAAAACTATTCCTCCCGGCCTTGTATAAATTAGTGAGGAAGGGGACTTAGTCGCCAAAGTGTTAAATACGACCTGTTAAATATTTTGTTCTGGTGGGCGCTAGTTGATGAAACTTTTTTTTGGAAGGCAAAAAACTGTGGGGGAGATCCCCACAGCACTTCATTTTGTATTTATAAATAAACAAAGAGTTACAAGAGGACTTACATTATGGTTAACTAAAAGCATCTAGCCAAAAGCAAAAGGCTGATCTAAGTTCATCTTTAAAACGGAGAGATTGAAGTAAACATTCATTCTTAAAGTTCCTAAACCAGGTGCCAACATGAATAGGCCCGTTATTAAACACTCTATCATTTCTGGTCTTCCATATTTCCCATGCTGCTATGATCAATGCCTCCATGAAGAATGGCAGGTTCCGCTGCTGCTTTGCATATGCTACCCTTGAGTGCAGACTTAGATCATTGTTCCATTGTATTCCGATTTTATCCCAACATCTTCTTGCAAAAGAGCACCCAAAGAAGAGATGATCCCTGTCCTCATCTATGCCTTCAGTGCATAGGACACAATGCACGCTCTCGTCTTCATCATACATATTTCTTCTTTTCAGGATTACTTTGGTGTTTATCCTGTCAACTAGGATCGTCCAAGCAAAAAACTTCACCCTTGGCGTGCATTTATACTTCCAGAGCCAAGTGAAGATGGGGTGGGCCGATATGTTCTGGAATGCTAGCTTGTAAAGTTTCCTTGATGAGTACTTGTCGGAGCCCCATTGATATGTCTAGACATAGGTGTTATGTTCTTCAAAAGTCTGAGTAGAGAGAACAACAGTCAGCGTTTCCAGCTCCTCAAATGCTTCTTGTGAGAGTGGAAGGAAGAATAGGCTATCAAGGTCTTCAGCAGACATAACCACATTAACACTTATGTTTTCATCTTTGGCAAAGGAGAATAGCCTGGGAAAACGATGGGCAAGCACTCCATCTGACCATAAATCTCCCCAGAAAGTAATTGTCTTGCCTTCCCCAATATTGCACCGAGCTATACCTCTAAACAAAGTGTTGAGTCTCTGGATGTCTTTCCACCAGAAAGAACCAACCTCTCTACTTGCATGTGGTATTTTGCCTTCATAGTATTTGGACCAGACAAGCTTAACCCATGGGATATCCATTTTATTATAAAACTTGTGAAGGTGTTTCAGGAGTAGTGCATCATTCTGGATATTTAGATTAAGAACGCTCAAACCACCTTTCTCCTTGGGCTTTGTGACCATTGGCCATGCTGCCCAGTTGCCACCCTTTTTTGATCTAACAGAACCTCTCCAGAGGCATTGCTTGCGTGCTCGGTCTATATTCTCGATCACCCCTTTTGGTAGCTTTAGAGTGCACATGGCATAGGTTGTTGTTGTCGTCAAAACAGATTTCACCATTTGCAATCTACCTGAATAGGATAGAAGAGATGAGCATGCTGATAGTCTCCTCTCAATTTTGTCCATTAGAGGTGCATAATCATCCACTCTTGGCTTTGGTGTACCCATAGGCAGCCCGAGATATGTAAACGGGAGTGATCCTATTTGGCAACCAAACGTGTTGGCAAGGATCTGCAGTTTTTCATTGCTCACATTTATTGGCAACATTTGGGATTTAGTATGGTTCACTTTGAGGCCCGTGGAATCTGTGAAACTTCTGAGCAAGGCCTTCAAGAAGAACAGCTGGTTTGCACCCGCTTGCATAATGAGCAGGGTGTCGTCGGCGTATTGTATGATTGGATAATCATCATTTTGCTGTGGGATCGGGGGGTGTAGAAGCCCTTGCGATGCAGCTCTGTTCACTAACACTTGTAGTAGCTCTGCAGCCAGGACAAAGATCAAAGGAGAAAGCGGGTCACCTTGGCGAACCCCTCTCTTGCATTTAAATTTTCTTCCCGGTATTCCATTTAGGAGCACTGCCGAGGTTCCTGAAGAGAGGATGCTATTGATCCATGTTACCCATCTTTCCGAGAAACCCAAATGCCTAAGCATATGGAGGATTGCAGTGTGTTCAACCATGTCGAACGCCTTCTCGGAGTCAAGCTTTAGGATTATTGTTTCCCTCCTTGACTGCTTACATTGATGGATGTATTCGAAGCACCATGCCAAACAGTCCTGGATTGTGCGGCTTTTGATGAAGCCGTACTGGTTTTGGTGAACAAGCTGTAGGATCTTGGACTGGAGTCGGTCAGCTAGGAGTTTGGTGATTACCTTGAGGCTGCAGTTGAGAAGTGATGTTGGTCAAAAATCATTGACTGTTACTGGGTTCTGGTTCTTTGGCACAAGAGTGATGAATGATCATTGATGCTTTCTAAATCAACTCGGCAGCTGTAAAAATCTTCACATAATTTATAAAAGTCGCTTCTAACAATGTGCCAACATTTCTTTAAAAAGAGCCCATTAAAGCCATCAGGACCCGGAGCCTTATCTGACGGCATCCTCTTGATAATGTTGTCTATTTCAGCCTCTGAGAAGGGTACAGAGAGCAAGTTCAGATCTTGGTGCGAAGGGATCAGAGCAGCAAGATCAAATGCCATACTTGGATTAGTTGAGACTCCCATTCTACTCTTGAAAGAGTTCCAAATCATATCAGCTTTGCTTGCATGATCATTGATTGGGATTCCATCTCCATTGAGCAACTGAGGAATAGAATTTCTTCTATATGAAATGGATGCCATAGCATGAAAGAATTTAGTACACTCGTCCCCCAGCTTGGTTTTGTTCACCGTGTACCTCTTTTTCCAATACAAATGCTTGTAGTGCTGAAGCTTAGCAATCTGAACCTTGATTATATGTCTCAAGTTTCTCTCAGTGCTATACAACGCACGTCTCTCCTCCAGGCCATCTAAGAAAAGGATGACAATATTGCAGTTACTTATAAGTAGGTTGAGATTTGACAGGTTCCTGCTCCATGCTTTGAGTGTATATCTGAGTTTTTTGAATTTACCCGCCAAGCTACTAGCTGAACTGCCATGGTTTGTATGTTGGACCCAAGCATTGTCCACAACACTGATGAAATCATTTTGCTCTGTCCAGAAATTTTCGAATCTGAATAGGTTTGACTTTGGAATGCTCGTGTTGATCATGATCTTGCACGGGACATGATCAGAAGTTAATTTGGCTAGAGGGATCACTTCTGTTAGGGGAAAATCATTTGTCCAATTCACTGATGTGAAAAACCAATCGAGCTGTTCTAGTAAAGGGTTTTGCTGCATATTGCTCCATGTGAATGCACGCCCTTTGAGTGGTAACTCAACTAGTCCCAGATGACCTATGGCATCATTGAACACAAAGGTGTCGTGGATGTTTCCTCCCGGTCGATTTCTGTTTTCCAACGAACGGTAGAAGTTGAAGTCACCTATAAAAATCCAATTCTCTTCTTCCTCAATTCGATGCCCTCTGAACCATGATATAAACTCAGATCTAGAGGGCTCAACACAAGGACCGTAGACTGCAGTCAACTTCCAGACCTGGGAGTTTTGGTTTGAAATAAATCTAGCAGTAATGCCATAACGCTGCTTGTCAATGATCAGGCCAGAGAAAATAGCACTATTCCACACGAGGAGGATGCCTCCTGATGCCCCTACTGATGGAATGAAGTCGAACTTGTCAAACCTCCTGGGCGCGATGTTGCGAATGAATGTACTGTCAAAGTCATCTTTCTTTGTCTCTTGTAGACAAAAAATTGCACAAGCACTCTCATCGACTTTGCTTCTTACTGCCTCCCATTTGTTGGAATCATTGAGGCCCCGTATATTCCAACATAGAATTTGCCAGGATCTGTTACTCATTATGAACACGCTGGGAGTCATCAGCTGGTGCCTGCATGAGCACCTCATCGGTGAGATCTCCAGGTTCTACACCACATTCAACACCCCAGGAACGGAGTGTGTCTATCTGGATTGGGCCGAGTTCACCTATCCGACTGTTGATCTGCAGTGCTGTGATCTTCTGTCACTTGGTGGGATTCTTCTCTAGCCAGGTATGCGGGAAGCCATCCTTGGTCCCCTTGAACCCTTGGTTGCCCTTCTTCTGACGCAGACTGCGTCTTGCAGTTGTCTCCACCAGTGGTGTGGATGGTGACTGAATAGAGACAGCAGTAGGCAGACTCATTGTACCTCTCTTGGGCCTTGTTGACTTCTCACTGGCATTTTCTCCTCCATTGGGCTGGATAGTTTCAGATTCAAAAGCTAAACCCGAGCTGACTATTGAATTCTGAGAGGACTGTTGCTGCTGAACCACTACTGGTTTTTGGGTTGTACTATTTTGTTTCTCAACAAAGGCAGCGTAGAGCTGGATGGCCATAGCATATTCGGTTGGCTTCCATGGCACAATTGCCAATCTGGTTGCATCTTCAATTTCAACAGGATGTGCTAATCGAGAAGTGTCAATGATGATTGGCCTGAAGATGACTAGGGGGTGTATCTGCTGTTGGCTTGTCGAGCTGCTTGTCCCATCTGCAAAATTGCCCCTAAGGGTGGACCCCGGAGGTACTGCATTTGAGTTATATAGCATATCTGCAGCCCTCTGTCTCAGATCAGCATCACTCGGGAGGCCATTTCTATTGAGCATGAGCATATTTGCACAATGGGTCTGTGTAGCAATAAAGCGAGCATGATCCTCCATCTAAGTTGAGCTGGCATCACTTGGATATGAATTTCCATCATTTGTAGCATTGTTTCCCAAAACATCCTCAAGACATATGTCAGGGCCCTCAGCTTGCTGAAAATGTGGCGGTGAGGGTGGATGTAAGTCATCAATAGCTTGTTCCTGTCCTGAGATAATAGATGCCGAGAGGTCCGGGAAATCAGCTTGAGAGTCAAGGTCGAGCAGGAGGTCCTTATCTTTCGGAAGTTTCGGTTGCCAAATGAGATTAGGTCTGCTACGGGATAAGCATATTCTTTTGATGTGACCAAAATTGTGGCAGGTCCAACACCGAAGCATACCAGGACATTTCAGGCGAGTGTGACCCATGTTCATGCAGCGAGTACAAGGTCCAGAGACAATCTTGCGTTTTGAGTGGTTAGCATCGCTTGCAGTGGGGATGTCTCCCTGTCGCTGCATGTCCCGTGGCTGTTCAAGATCTGAATACCGAAGAACACGATCATGATCTGCATGAAAATTCAACTTGGCATTCCCAAAGACCAGACGATCAGAAGGTTCAGAGTCGTTGCATGAAAATTCAACTGTAAAGGCTCCAAACTTGAGACGTTGTGGAAGAGAGCATTTGGGAGAGGACTGCTGGACCAGCTGTTTAGCAAAACTAACTTTCTTTTGGGATTTTGAAGCCTTAGCAGCAGCCTTTTTTGAACTGCGCAAGAGGACCTTTGTCCATTCTCTCTCTTGCTCTATCTCCCAAGCAAGCTTCTCAAGTTCCCAGTGGGGTGTGCCATTGTTCCAAAGATGGAAATAGATATCAAACATGTTGGTAATGACTCTGCGGAGTTTGTAAACAAAGAAGCCAACATCTTTCGAGAACACCGAGAATCGAAAATGATCGTTGCTTAGGAATTGAACATGAAAGTCCAGAGCTTTTCCACCCAAACAGGATTGCAGTGCTAGAGCAACCATATCCTCAGTCAGGCGGAACAGGAAACGACGAAATGTGACCAGAAGGAAGAATGAGCCACTGGGGGTGGGATAAGGATGATGTACTGGAGACTTCTAGCGCCGTCGAACCTCATCTTGGAATTCCAGACCAAGATTGAAATCCAAATGAGAAGTCAGATCCGAGGAGGATCCCATGGTTGGTTCACTGCAGTTGATTGAGGCATTTAGCCAAACACTTGGTGTGCAGTGAAGGTGCTCATCATGGAAGAGTTGCTGCTGATCAATGTAAACGCCTGATGGCGAGCACTTCACATCACAGAGAAGATAACAAGAGGACGCCGTGGACGGAAGCAGGATTGACGGCGAGGTCCATGGAGTCCTGGAGGGAGATGATGCAGTCCTGCGATGCGAGCGAAGCCTTGGCAGGAGCGGACCAGCAGCTAGCTTTGATTGCTGGTGCGTGCTCGTCGCCGACCAAGGTCCCGAAGACGGAGACGCCGACGAGCGGGGACGGAGCAGGGGCGGAGGGTTGTCACGCCGGCGAGCAGGGGCGGATCCTCGTCGCTGCCGGCGAGGAGGGGCGGAGCAAAGGCGGAGACGAGCAGCTCTGGTCCTTAGTCGAAACCTTTCATGGCTGAAAATATTATGAGAGGACAATGATCTGGCTAGTTGATGAGACGTTGATTGAGTGGCTGAATTGGATCGCTCTGGTAGTGCCCATTACTTCAGTTAAGAAAAAATGGTAGTTTTGCAACACTGTCATTGTATAGGGCGATCATGAAATCCAAGAGGCCGAGTGGAAAAGATTCGTTGTTCTGGAAGGCAAAGGTGCCCTTGAAAATAAAAATCTTCCTCTGGTACCTAAAGAGAGAGGGGAGGGGCGTTCTTACTGACAAAAGATTTGCTTAAGAGGGGCTGGAAAGGGGAGGATAGCTGTAACATGTGTGGTGTTAAAGAGTCAGCTAACCATCTCTTCATTGGCTGTTGTTTGTCTAGATTCTTCTGAAATACTTTATTCATCACTTCTAATATTCAACCACCCAAAAATAATGTTCCTTGTTTGGTTCGTGGCTTAGGAGTTTTATACTCCTAAACTTACAAATCAAATTTCAGTGAGATTAATAGCTATATGTGCTGGGATTTGTGGTTGAATAAAAATGGTATGAAGTTCAACAAGAAAAATACTATTTTTTTTCTTACAGGTAATCTTCAGGGGGACATACTGAATCAAGTAATGGTCACAGTTATCTAAAGAGGAAGGAAAAATGGCTCTAAAGTGGTTGCAAGCAGTTGGAAGTGATGCTGCTAGAACTAGTTTGTTTTGCTGTATCAAATGTGTGGTGTGTGTGCGCGCGCGCGCGCGCGCTGGACACTAGGAGCGTGTTTGTTTTCTGCAGTTCGGTTTAGCGTGAATTTGCTTAGCAGTGCTTGGCTTTTAGTCCTTTTTCAGTTCGGTTTAGTTGTATTGTACCTATTCATGTGTGAACGTGGAAGACCGGAATACTTTTATTTCGTCCCTCAATCTAAAAAACATATAGGCGCCTCAACCTATATAGTGTTTTAAAGAGCTAGTACAATATCAAGTTTTTGAGGAACAATTTTTGAGTCCTGATTCCTGAAAACACTAAATTTTCTAAGACGAGGGAGTATATAAATAAATGAAACATGTGAATATGACTTACTGGTTTACTCTTCATGTATGCGAGCGTGTTGCAGCCGATGACATAGATGCTGTTGTCCTCATACGAGAACCTGAAGGGTGAGCCCGTGAATTGATACCACCATGGCACCTCCTTCGTTTTTCGTTCGCTTTAGAATCATAGCATCGCCAAGAGATGTTCATCTTCATCCAAGACTTGGCGTCGGGCACGGAGATGTTGGTCACCTCGAACGGCCCGCTGAAAGGGTCTGTAGGTGCCGTTGACAAGACTGCAGTCGAGGCCGAAGCCTTCGTTGATGGCACACTCGTCGCCGATGCCGAACGGGTACGGGATGTCCACATCGCCGCACCTCGATTGGCAGCCTGCGGGCTGGTGCGCCGGCGAGATGCCGGCGGCGGCGGCGGCTACCACCCAGACGGCAGGGAGGCAGAGCAGGAGACGACGAACGGAGAGAAGACTTGATCTTGGGTACCTGTACTTCGTCATCAGCTGTAGCCTCTGGGGTAGCTAGCTTTGTGTGTGGGTGTACTGGTCGTGTTGTGCTGTTGCCATGCGTGTTAGCGCTATATGCTCCTCCCATTTCAAGTTCCAAGACATTTTATATTTTAATATACGGAAATTTTATTCTACCATTAGATTTACATTATGTTTAGATACATAATTCTGTATCTAGGAAAGTCCAAACATTTTTATAATTTAAAACAGATGGAGTAATATAACACTCGAGCACATCTAATAATTGTTTGAAAAAAAGAACAAATAGTAAATCAATGAGTTAGGCCCTGTTTGCTTACAGGTAGAGGGTAACTATCGCTGTTGGTAGATAGTAGATTTGGATAGTTATTAGCTGGATACTTGCATTGATAGCAACTATCCCACAACCTATTATAGACAGGGAAGACAGAAAAATATTTAGGAGGAGGGCTGAGCTAAACATAGAGTTAGACTAGCTTAATTAAATCTAAGTTAAACTCAGGTCACGACTATTGTTTTCTTCAACCTTCGAATCACGTCTCTAGCCCCCTCATATCCTTCAAAAATAATGCAAATTTCATAGAACTTCCTAAGAGGTTCCACATGGATGGTGGGGGGCTAGAGCCCCCTAGCCCTGGTGCTAGCTCCATCCATGATTATAGATAGTGAATCCAAATGGGACCTTATGCCTTGTCCAAATTGTTAAATAAATATGAACCATTGGTGGTTTTCTCCAACCAATTTTAATATCTCATCATCACAAATAAAAATAATATCTCATTTCCTAGAAGTCAATTTTGTATATGGAATATCGAACTATTACTCACTTTTTAACACTTACGACGCCGACACTTTATCCTTTGTATAGTATAGAGATATAAAGTATGTTTATAAGTTTTCGTGATATTATTAAAAAAAAAAGTGTAGTCACGGCTAGTACGAGGTGTCTAAGAAAGAAAGGAAGAAAATGAAATATTCCCTAAACAAAGGCCAAGCAGTATAAGATAATTTTTGGGCCGGGTCCAGGTCAACTGTACTGTTAGCTAGTCCTTTGCTTTCCGTGGGCTCTGCTGGAATAAAGCAGGCGCAGGTAGGTAGACGTACAGTGACAACGACGCGATGGAGTCGTCGGCGATGATGTGCGACGCAGTCCGGTCGTCGTCTACAACGACTTGCAGCCGCATGCAAGTACGAATATATTGTTGGCAACTTAATTAGTTGGCGAGACGAGTTTAGCTAGGGCGACTGACCGAGCCAGAATATATTGTATCACTGTGTCAACATCAACAACGCAAGTAGATGATGATTGATTTGAATTTGACGGTACTAAAATATATAATATTGACAAATAAACGTAGACGACACTGATAAAATAGCTAGGCTAAGAACTAAGATAGACAAGTTGGAAAACCTGCTAGCTAGGGTACCAAATTTAATTTTGGCATCTGCCAACTACGCCGGACAAAACGCTCGTGTCTCCCTAGCTCGCTCGACCCAGCTAATTGGTGGCTTGACTCGTTTATATTTTTCAACAAGCTAAACCAAGTAGTTAAGGAGTCAGCTCGCCAGCTATCTCAGAAGCCTAACAAGCGAGAGCTGTTGACCTTAAACTTATATTAGTTTTATATACAAGATGTCTCACACTTTACAATTAGTTTACGGATGTACTTATAAACAGTATAAAATGGGATCAACTAGTATCACTTTTTTGAATTCACGTAAGGATAATTATGGATCACGAATGCAGCATGTATATAGATGGTCAATAGACCGGCCCATAGGCAACGGGCCGGCATGGCACGCCGTGTCTCACGGGTCGTGCCTACATGGCCCATGTACCTAGCCTTCGGCCAAGGCACGGTCCTATGGGCCGATTTCCATGCCATGCCAGCCCGTGGCCTGTCGAGCTTGCAACACTTCCATATATCTCTATCATCATTCTCTAAGTCCCCATTTGGATCATTGGAATTGGATTTATTTTAAGAATCATATTTACGTATATATTAACTAACTTAATATGGTTGTATATAGATTATATTTGTATGTTATTGTTGGCTATACAAGAGAGATACTTATGTATTGTATTTTTACCATGTGTGAGCGAGTTGAAGAGCATGCTGTAAATGGTGATCTATAGATCTAAATTTCATCTCTCACCGTATGAATTTGAGGTAGGCTAATATGTGAACTTTGAAAAGTTATGGATTGTCACATTACAAATGAAATAGCCTAAGTTGTTAACTATATTTTAATTCCTCCAAATGAAAGGATCCAAATAGCCCTAACAGAATTTAAAATTTTCATTCATATTCAGAGGACGACGGAAGCAAAATAATATAATCTAAAGCTTAGCAGTAAACATGTAAAGGTAATAGAGAAGCCAAGTAGCCAAAATATAATAATTGAGTTATTTTGTGCAATGCTGCCTCGTTAAAAATCTTTTTAGGTAAAACTCACACATCTGAGAAACCCTAGAAAAGAAAAAGAGTACAACCAGCTCCTAATTAAGTCTTGCAAATCCAAGTTCAAGTCTCTTGCAAACCCAAACTTACAGATCAGTGAGATTACTCAGTTAGTCTCACTCACTCTCTCACATTAATAGTCATAGTCTCACTGACCGGATCACACAGTCCACACTAGCCAGAATCTGAAGCACTAGCTCCACCAGTCCACCACCAAGTTCATCTTCATCAAGGTACAAGTTCTGGAATGATTCTTTAAGCTCTAGGTTGCCAACAGCATGCCTAACCCCTAATCCTTTAAGGTATCTCCACATTCTCAGGCAACAAGCGCCGTCGGCGCTCCTCAATTATCTTGCTTGTCAAACTGAAATAAAACTCTGAAGAGACAGTAGATACAAAATTAACATGATATCCCTTGCCACTATGGTCAGGATTGGATAGGTAAGCTTGTGATCATGCCACCAAAGAAGTTTGTCAAAAACATCCTCGTAAGAAGTGAAATTGTCACTGTCTAACTAGGTAGAGAGCTCACAAAAAGCAAAGGTAGACCAAGAAGAAGCGGTAGAAACTCGGGAGGACCAACAACACCTAATCCTCGGCGGCTCGGCCTCCAAATATTCTTCTCCATGCTATGCAGCCCTTTGAGACCGAGCTACGCCAAACTTATTCTCATATTTGTTAAACAGTTTATACAATTCATTTTTGGCATCAATATAATAGGTGCTATACTCAGAACCAGTGCAGCTACCAATTAAGTAATTGCAACATATTAAAGAAACCTCTCATCTTAGCTCAAAGATTAAGAATGAATGCATATGAATATAACAAAGGTATATCACCCCAATACTTAAGGAATTTTAGCTGCATAGGAAATACAACGGGTTTAAGATTCACATCTCTTTCACATGCTTTCAAATGAGATGCAATTTCTAGAATATGGTGAAGAAGAAGTGGACTTGTTGGATACTTCAGTAAACACCAGACAGAACAACAGTAGAGCCATAGTAGAGTTACAGGAACTCTAGAATCTTCTCAGCAACATAACAATGATTACTAAGCAGCAATTGTGATTCATAATATGAATTAATAAATACAGAAGAGACATTCTTGTATGAAACCATGTGTTTAAGCATCAGGTAAATAGAATTCCATCTAACATTTATATCGAAGCTAAACTTTCTAGGTCTAACACTGCAGTACTCTTGAAAAATATTGGGGCTAACAAAAGGGACTTGGCCAAAAAATGACAACAAAAAAATGAAAAATAACGTAAAAGATATGAAAATTTAAAAAGCATAAAAAAGATATACCTAGATATAGACCCATAGCAATGCGCAGGCATATTTACGCGTGGTGCCTGTTTACAAGATCCATCCACACAATTCCATCTCCTTCCACTGCCATGCTCAAGGCTTTAAAGTTTTTTTATTGTTTCCTTCAAGTGTTTAACTGCGTAATAATCCTACAAAGATTTGAGGCGGGATCATAGACGTACTACGGACATAGGCCACTCGATTTCAGCTGAAGATGGAAACACCATATCAATGGCACACGACAGCGCAATTGCTCCGAAAAGAAATGGCGGACGCAAGCACCATGAACCCTCATCTCTCTCTCTCTCTCTCTCTCTGCTCTGACGTGTTGAGCTGCTCCTTGCCCGGTAGGACTCTACGGTTTCTTTTTTCTCTAAAGAGCACATGCTCCTGAGCATGTAGCCCTTAAATCTGCAGATGTTCTTGAATCTTGAGGCTGCATTTAGTTTGGCAAAAATGGAGAAAAATTACACTATACCACTTTCGTTTGTATTTGACATTTTTTGTCTAATCATGGCCTAAGTAGACTCAAAAGATTCATCTCGAGGTAGCCAAACAAAAAGTACAAACATGTAACAGCTGCTACTTAATTTAGTGTTCCATGCAGACGAAAAATACAATCGATGTGATGGAGAGAGAGAAAAATTTTTGTGAACTAAATGAGCCTGAGCATGCAATCCTTGGATGTGCAGATGCATTCTGTGTTGAGATGTGTGTGCGCGCACATATGTCATTGTATATTCAAAGCTGCATGTCTGCTTGAGAGCAGTTTTTACTTTTAGGGCTTGTACCGTTTTGGCGTTCTGCCCCTTGTCATCTCAGTTCCCACTAGCCACCTCGTCTTCCACCCTCCCTCGCCGTCTCATCGCACAAGTGTGGTCAGCTTCCCTGCCTGCTGCATTGCACGGGGACGGGGATCGGCGTTGGAGCGAGCTGGGTGAGCGTGAGCGTGAGCTCAAAAGAAGGGGAGCCCCAGGACCGACCAGCGTGTGTGTGTGTCACTCACCGTGCTCTCGGTCTCCGCTTGCTATTTTGGGGACAGAGCAGAGACGGTCTGGTCCGGTCTCCGGTCGCGTCACCTGCGTTCTCGCGCCGCCCGTCGTCGATGGCGCCGTGGAGCGGCCTCTGGGGCGGCAGCGGCAGGGCCGTCCTCGCTGGCCGGTAAACCTACCGCGGCGGCACCCCCGTCGTCGTCAGGATGGAGAACCCCAACAGCTGGTCCATCTCCGAGATCGATGACGACGAAGACGATTTGTTGCCCGGCGGCGGCGGGGTCCGGAGGCGTCGGCGTCGGCGGAGGGGCAAGAAACGCCAAGCAGATCACCTGGGTGCTGCTCCTCAAGGCGCACCGCGCCGCCGGGTGCCTGGCCGCCGCCGTCGCCCTCGGGTGCGCCGCGCGGCGCTGCGTCGCGGCCGGCCGGCCGCACGCCGACGCCGATAACGGACCACGCGCACCCGCCCCCGCTCCGCCGCCGCGGCGTTCCCGGCTCTACGCGTTCATCCGGGCGCTTGCTCCTGCTGTCGCTGTTCCTCCTCGCCGCCGAGCTCGCCGCGCACGCGCACGCCACCAACGGCCTGCGCCTCCCCACCGCCGCCGCCGCGGCGGCGCTCGCCTCGCTGCACGCGTCCTGGTCTCGCTTCCGCGCCGCGTACGTGGCGCCGCCGCTGCAGCGGCTCGCCGACGCCTGCGTCGCGCTGTTCCTCGTCCAGAGCGCCGACCGCGTCGCGCAGAGCCTGGGCTGCCTCTACATCCGCCTCCGGCGCCTCAGGCCCGAGCCCGTCTCACCATCACCGTCGCCCGAGCCCGACGCCGAGGACCCCGGCGCCGCCGGCTACGGCGACTACTACTACCCCATGGTGCTGGTCCAGATACCGATGTGGAACGAGAAGGAGGTGTACCAGCAGTCGATCGCGGCGGCGTGCAGCCTGGACTGGCCGGCGTCCAGCCTGCTGGTGCAGGTGCTGGACGACTCCGACGACCCCGCCATGCAGGCGCTGATCAGGGAGGAGGTGGAGCGGTGGCGGCGCCACGGCGCGCGCGTCGTGTACCGCCACCGCGTGCTCAGGGACGGGTACAAGGCCGGCAACCTCAGGTCAACCGCTTATGACTGAATCCTAATGGAACGATCTAGGCTGCCGAATGGGAGATCAAACGGCTTAAAATATTTAGGACGACCTGGACGACGGAGAGGAATAACATACTCCAGAAATCAGTAGATGGAGCCGAGCGACAAGTCAAGAAGGCGCTGCCATTATAGCCGTTGACCTTTTCCCCCTTGGTGCTCCGCCGCTTTGCCTAGCTTGATGAGAAATTAATAAATCGCCAACGATAGGTACCAGTGACAGTGAGGCATGTTCATCTATCGTCCGTGGATGTTGGCCGTGGATGGCCGATTTCTGGATGCGTGTTGAGGAGAAACGATACAAAAGTGGACCATTTTTTTGTATAAGAAAGTTATATTATTGGAAATAGTTGGAGATAGGCAAAAAAATTACTCCCTAATCATGTTTAGAAGTTGGAATAATCGTAGTTTACCTAGCGATTTATTAGAATTTTATTAGAATTTTGGAGATGCTCTTATACAGTAGGCTAGCTTTTTCAGGTGCTTCTTCTGAAGACGGGGAAGCTAAAGACAAATGTTGGGCTCGCACCGTTTCTGCAGCCCAGGTCCAGGAAGCGTAATGCGCGCGTGTTCGGCCCAGAATGGCTACAATGTGTTGGAGTTGCCGCGACAGAATACAAGAGCGCGCTCACACTGTGTAATCTGTATCGAAGTTTGTGAACACAAACCAAACTCAATCAATGCTCTTGTCTCGCTCGCGCCCAGACCTCCGGCTTCTTCCTCCTCTTTCCCATTGTGCAACTTAAAAGCCGTCATATGAACATTGCAGGTATTTGATATTTCTCTGAGTATTAACATTTTAGAATATGATCACATTGACAAATAAGCATCATGGTTTATTGTACCCATGTCTCCGGCTGCTCTGCTTCATCCCTGCTCCTTCTTCACTCACACTTTGATTGTAGCTTTTCTAGAAAGCTCCTTATGTGATAAGCGGTTAAAAAAAAAAAAAAACTTATCAAAAAGCACCTGAAAAAAAAGTGCATCCAAACACACACTACATGTTCTGCTAGTCTAAACACCATTTTGTCGTTTTGTCCAAAAAAAAACTAAAGCTTAAAGCATATATGTTGTAATCTCTCTGTACCAAAATAGATGTACATCTTACTTTGCGAGAAATCTAACTCAGTCATATAAACAATAATATTATTATTAGGGTGTATCTCTGCATCAGTTGGCTGACAGTGTCAGTCACCATCAACCTTATGCTCGCGCTGCTCCTTGAGTCTTCTTGGTGTGCGGCAGCCAGCAGCGGGAGGAGAGGAAGAAAACAAGTGACCAATAGATAAGCAAAGAATCATGCGCAATGAGAAGAAGCAAATCTGTATTATTTATATTTCAAAGTAAATTTTATTCTGAAACCTCGTCCTTCCACCGCCTTCCTCTCCGTCTCATTGCATTGTTGCAACTTGCGAGCTTTGCAGGAGTGTGTGGTAAGCTTCCCTGCCTGCATTGCACAGGGGGGATGCCCCGCGTTGGAGCGAGCTGGATGAGCCGTGAGCTCAAAAGAAGGGGAGCCCCACCACCACCCCAGGAGGACCAGCGTCCCTGTCTGTCTGTGTGTGTCGCTCACTGTGCTCTCGGTCTCCGCTTGCTATTTGGGGACAGAGCAGAGGACGGGGGAGAGGGAGCCGGTCTGGTCTGGTCTGCTCGGTCTCCGGTCGCGTCACCTGTGTTCTCGAGTCCGCCCGTCGTCGATGGCCACCGTGGAGCGGCCTCTGGGGCGGCAGCGGCAGGGCTCGTCCTCAGCCGCCCGGGAAACCTACCGTGGCGGCACCCCCCGTCGTCGTCAGGATGGAGAACCCCAACAGCTGGTCCTCTCCGAGATCGACGATGACGACGACGACTGCGAAAACTTCTTGCCCGGCGCCGACCGGGGCCGGAGGAGACGGGCGGCGTCGGCGGAGGGGCAAGAACGCCAAGCAGATCACCTGGGTGCTGCTCCTCAAGGCGCACCGCGCCGCTGGATGCTTGGCGTGGCTGGCCTCCGCCGCCGTCGCGCTCGGATGCGCCGCGCGCCGCCGCGTCGTAGCGGCCGGCAGGACCGACGCCGACGCCGACGACGGAGCTCCTCCTATCCCCGCGCCCGCCACCACTCCGCCGCGGCGTTGCCGGCGGCTCTACGCGTTCATCATCCGGGCGCTGCTCCTGCTGTCGCTGCTCCTCCTCGCCGCCGAGCTCGCGGCGCACGCCACCACCGCCCTGCGCCTCCCCGCCGCGGCCTCCGCGGCGTCGCTCGCCTCGCTGCACACGTCCTGGGCGCGCTTCCGCGCCGCGTACGTGGCGCCGCCGCTGCAGCGGCTCGCCGACGCCTGCGTCGCGCTGTTCCTCGTCCAGAGCGCCGACCGCGTCGCGCAGAGCCTGGGCTGCCTCTACATCCGCCTCCGGCGCCTCAGGCCCGAGCCCGTCTCACCATCACCGTCGCCCGAGCCCGACGCCGAGGACCCCGGCGTCACCGGCTACGACTACTACCCCATGGTGCTGGTCCAGATACCCATGTGCAACGAGAAGGAGGTGTACCAGCAGTCGATCGCGGCGGCGTGCAGCCTGGACTGGCCGGCGTGCAGCCTGCTGGTGCAGGTGCTAGACGACTCCGACGACACCGCCACGCAGGCGCTGATCAGGGAGGAGGTGGAGCGGTGGCGGCGCCACGGCGCGCGTCGTGTACCGCCACCGCGTGCTCCGGGACGGGTACAAGGCCGGCAACCTCAGGTCAGCGATGAGCTGCGGCTACGTCAGGGACTACGAGTACGTCGCCATCTTCGACGCCGACTTCCAGCCTTCCCCTGACTTCCTCCGCCGCACCGTGCCACACTTCAAGGTGGATCGATCATGCCGAATTATGCGCATTGCTGCCGGCTGCATTCTGATGATGGTTATATGGATTTTGCAGGACAATGAGGAATTGGGGCTGGTGCAAGCGAGGTGGTCGTTCGTGAACAAGGAGGAGAACCTGCTGACGCGGCTGCAGAACATCAACCTGTGCTTCCACTTCGAGGTGGAGCAGCAGGTGAACGGCGTGTTCATCAACTTCTTCGGCTTCAACGGCACGGCCGGGGTGTGGAGGATCAGGGCTCTGGTGGATTCAGGCGGCTGGATGGACCGGACCACCGTCGAGGACATGGACGTCGCCGTCCGGGCACATCTCAAAGGCTGGAAGTTCATCTTCCTCAATGACGTCGAGGTACCGTACCATATATACAAGCAAATAGCACAATTAATGCTGGAACCATGGTGTTTTTTTTTTCTGTTCTGAAAGCGATTGTTTCATGTTAATTTGGACAGTGCCAGTGCGAGTTGCCAGAGTCGTATGAGGCTTACCGGAAGCAGCAGCACCGGTGGCATTC